>CM059189.1:94281153-94959200 GCA_030323885.1 Branchipolynoe longqiensis | reverse complement strand
TTGTGCCTCCCTGGGCTCATCACTACAGGATATCAAGGACTTGGGTCATTGGACCTCTGGGGCAGTACACGCCTATGTACCGAGACATTCGATTTCTTCGGCTCCCAGAACTCTAGCTGAAAACTTTGGTCAAGTTCTGTAAGCCTCGTAATCATGACATCAAAAATCAGACATGTAACAGTTAAAGAAAAATATGTAATAAATCCCGATATTAAAGTCTGTCGGTCTCGCGTTATTTCAATTGTGCATGTTACGAAAACATGGTTAATTGAATGCGTGTGACCGACGTCTCATTACGAATGGATACAAAGCATCTGAACTCCGCCGCCGTGGCGCCTTTACGCTTCCACCCAGCGTAGAAATTAACGTTAACTAACTAGCCGCCTTTTTTGGTTTCACTCTGGCCTCGACTGCGGTCTATTCAACATCTACTACGCCATTTGGTTTAAAGCCATCCCACCCACCCATACTTATTACTCTCAGTGGGGTCAAGTTCTGTAAGCCTCGTAATCATGACATCAAAAATCAGACATGTAACAGTTAAAGAAAAATATGTAATAAATCCCAATATTAAAGTCTGTCGGTCTCGCGTTATTTCAATTATCTCCACCTTCTTCTTCTTCTTTGATGCGGAAGAAGGGGGTGAAAGTAAAACTTTCTTTTGAATGATGAAACAACAACTATTACATTTGAGTAGACTCATTTGAATTAGGAATTGTTTATGATGTTGAAGAATATGATGTTGATAGTGGTGAAATCGATGGAAGAAAAGTAATATCCATGTAACTGAGTGAGTGAGAATAGATAAAATGAAAAATGTTTTTGAAAACGCGTTAGTTGTTAGACGGAATGAGAGCTATAACCATTGATTTGATTTGAATGAATGAACTTGTATGAGAAGGTATCGGTGGAAAAGATGATGATGATGACATGTGGAAAGTTTTAACTGAATGCACTCCTCCCTCCAAAAAAATAGAACTTTCATCAAGAGAGGGAGATTTCACTGTTTCCAACATGTGTAATGCGAATATTGAAGTGAGAGTTGATAATAGCGATGAAAATTCAACTAATGAAAATTCAACTAATGAAAATAGTATTTTAACTATGTTAATGAGAAAAAGAAAATGTTGGGGAGTGTTTCTTATGATGTGCATATTCATTATATCCTTATTTTTCACTGTACTCTTCCCAATGAAAGAAATGATTCAAAATGAAATGTTGTCTAAAATGTTGAATAGAAGCCTTGAATATTATTATTCTATTCAACAACATCTTCATGTATAAAAATGTGGAATAAAAGTCATTATCATTTATATTATTATTATTATTATTACTATTATTATATTCAACAGCATCATTTTATTAATATTATTATTATTATTGTTAAATGGAGAGCTATTGAGAGAGAGTATGAATATATTTATATTCAGTCGATATGAAAATAAATGAACATAACAAAGAGAAGTTGTTTATTTGTTTTGTTTTGATTTTATTAAACAAAGATATCGATTGATGACATGAACATCTTTGATATATATATATATATATATATATATATAATATGCTAACAGTAAAAGAAGTAGTAGTAGTGATTTAATTCCTCTTCCTTCATCTTCCTCTTCCTCAGACAAGTTTAGCCTTAGTCATCAACTGTGATAACTGAAGCTCCATAGGCAATAGTGCAACTCGAGTACAGATATCGCACTGATGGGGTTTGTGGGCTGGGACATCACACTTTACCTCAAAGTCTCCATGAGGAAAGAGGAATGAGTGGAGCTGTTCCTTCAGGAACTTGTTTAACTTTTCCAGTTGTGCGACATTCAAATACAAGCCCTGCTTGCAGGCTGTTAGCGCTCTTTTCTCCACCGGCTTCAGCTTTTCTGAACTTAAAACAAACCATTTACGAAAATCGATGCGGGAACTATCGCGTTCAACCACACCAAATACCCCACGTCCAAAGTTAACATGGAAACCCCCAAAACGTCGGTCTGTTTTAGCTGTTTTGAGGGCCAGAAGCATGTCATCTATGCTCTCGAGCAGGATGGCGATGGCGTTTTCATCAAAGTCCATTAAATAACGATTGCTGCTCGTCAGCAGAGTCCTCCCATCAGGATTAACTGTTTCTGCTGATGGCGTTGCACTTCCCTGGATGTCATACCGCTTGCTACTGACATCCCCAGCAAAGTCATCTCCTCCAGACCGAGTCCATAGGGCGATCTTTATGCCAAGTTTTGCTCCTGCTCCTCTAATGCGCTCCACAAAAACTTGATTCCCCAGTGGTAGGCTGGCGGCATCAAAATGCGAAATATCAATTCCCGGGGGAATAACTAAGAATGAAGCGATCTTGCGACGCTTCTTACACCTCAGCCAATCTTCCCCCTCCTCCTCTTCCTCATTCTTCTTCTTCTTCTTCAACTCAATTTTCCGATTCTTGAAGGTGTCGACTCCATCCTCAAGTATAGAGGGAGAGGGAGAGGGGGAGGGAACGATAATTGTTAACTCCCCCTCCTCTTCTTCCATCCCTTCACTATCTGAGGAGGAATACATACTCGTTCTCTTGAGATTGATAGCTCTCGTTCGTTCAAGTGACATATCCACTGCTGGCGATGCGACTGATGAAGATGGAGTTTTTATCGGATTCGATCTCGGGCGCTTCAGAATGCCCTTCTGCATGAACATGGTGAAAGGTGAACTGATGAGAGTAGGCTGGAGCTCAGCAGGTTTTATATGCAGCGTCAAATCCGGTGATATGGAAATGAGGAGTATTCAAATCAAATGGGGTGGGAGATCTTTTGGGTGGGAGGGGGTGGAGCTGAGTGGGTAGGTGGGAGGGGGAGGTGGAAGGGGGGAGAAAGGGAGTGGGGGAATGTCAACTCATTTTCATCAATCATCATACTCTTCCATCCAAAAAACGGCCACTTCCAATGCATTCCATATGAACGTAGTCGAGCCTGGTTAAAGGCAAATGAAATCTCCTTAAAAAATGAAACTTTATTTGGTAGTAAAATACAGGAAAAGTATCTATGTGCGTAGTTAAGAGCGCAAGAAATTAGATTATTATATTGAAAAGTGTCTGTGAGTTGTGGAATATATTCACCACTAGTTCTATCAAAAACTCCAATCCCGCTACAATGAACTATAATATGAATGCATGCTCTATTCACATCTAATTGATCTCCTGGGGGGCGAGATTGAATATGTGAAGAAGAAGGAGAAGAAGAATGATATAAAATGATATAATCAATATCGTGATTCTTTATCAATTGTTCAAAATCCTGCAATGCGGTAAGCAGGGGAAGGAGGTGTTTAGGTAGAGAATGAAAACTGTTTTCCTTCCAGACAGCAATGAAGTCGTGAATATGATATTCATTCAAAGGAATGCGAATACTTTGTATATTCCTATATCTTGTTAAATCCTCCATCAATGTGTGATCGGTGTCGTGCAAAATAGATTGTATAACATCTCCTAATGAAGAAGGCATTATGACTGTAATGGTGAGGTCATCATTCCAGTTAAACAAAGGTTAAATCATTAAAAAAAAAAAAACAACAACAAAAACAGATAACCATCCTACAACCAGAAACATGACGTCATCAATCCAGTCAAAAAAGGTCAAATGAGTTCAACCAAAAACATCTGTCCATCCTGCAAGCGAAGGTCAAATGAGTTCAATCAAAAACAGATGGCCGTCCTGCAAACATGCAATGGCTAGAACCTGAACAGTGACGTCATCATTCCAGTCAAAAAGGTCAAATGAGTTCAACCTGAACAGTGACGTCATCATTCCAGTCAAAAAGGATGCAAACATGCAATGGGTCATCTCAGGTCACTGATTCCCATTGTCCCGTGGTGCATAAAATCCTGCAAACATGCAATGGGTAGAACCTGAACAGTGACGTCATCATTCCAGTCAAAAAGGTCAAATGAGTTCAACCTGAACAGTGACGTCATCATTCCAGTCAAAAAGGATGCAAACATGCAATGGGTCATCTCAGGTCACTGATTCCCATTGTTCCGCGGTGCAAACATGCAAGGGGTCATCTAAGGTCATTGTACCGCGTCGGTCCTCTGACGCGGGACGATTACGTAATATGGACCCATATCGGTCCTCTCTATACTAGTGGCTTCAACTTTGACTTCGCTTTGGCAAAAATGCAGGTGCATTATGAATGCAATATACAATGTATGTGGACACTTTGATTATTGTTTTTTTAATGTATATACAGTATAACCTAGTTAAACGAAGCTCAGTTAAACCAAACGATCGGTTAATCCAAACCTTTTTCGGCGGCCCATCAAAATACTCCCATTTATCATATAAATGGGAGATATTAATACAAACAAGGAAGCGTATTCTTCAGTGTTATGTGTGGTCTACTCTAATGTATGGGGCAGAGACATGGACAATCTCTAAGAAAATGTACAAACGTTTAGCACGTTTAGACTTATCGAAGGATGATGAAAATATCATGGACAAAGAAGATCACCAACAAAGAAGTTCTCAGAAAAATTAAAAATAAGAAAAGCTTGTTTGCCACTATACAGACAAAGAAACTTATTTATTTTGGCCACATCATTCGTCAGAGTTCAATATACCGTACATTGTTGGAAGGGAAGGTGAATGGCAGCAGAGGGAGAGGGAGACCAAGAACATCATGGTTTACAAATATTTCACAGTGGACAGGCTTGAATTATTCACAGTCTATCAGAACAGCACAACATCGGGACAAGTGGAGAACCATTGCATCCAACCCTCGACTAGAGGACGGAACTATTGATTGATTGATTGATCATATAAAAAAGTCTCAGATGACCTTATAGCCACATGCAAGTTTGGTTTAACCATACCGGAAGTGGCCAGGGGCCTGACAATTTTGTTTGGATTAACCGATAGTTTGGATTAACCGACTCCGGTTTAACTGACTTTTTTTATATAATAAATGGTAGTATTTTGCCGGGCCGCCAACAAAAGTTTGGATTAACCGATCGTTTGGTTTAACCAAGCTTGGTTTAACGGGGTTGTACTGTAATATGATTGTTCAGGACTTGAAATCATGGAATTTGATCTATTGTTGCATTTTTCTAGATTAAAATATAGATTGTGTCCCTGAGCAATGTGTACCTGAGACAGGTATATCTGATCTAGGTGTATCTGAGTCAGGTGTAACTGAGCCAACCAGAATCTGATCCAGGTGTATCTGAGTGAGATGAACCTGAATCAGATGTACCTCAGACATGTGTACCTGCACTATGTGAACCTGATCCAGGTGTATCTGAGTCAGGTGAACCTGCATCAGATGTACCTCAGACATGTATACCTGCACTATGTGAACCTGATCCAGGTGTATCTGAGTCAGGTGAACCTGCATCAGATGTACCTCAGACATGTGTACCTGAGCTATGTGAACCTGATCCAGGTGTATCTGAGTCAGTTGAACCTGCATCAGATGTACCTCAGATATGTGTACCTGCACTATGTAAACCTGATCCAGGTGTATCTGAGTCAGGTGAACCTGCAGCAGATGTACCTCAGACATGTGTACCTGAGCTATGTGAACCTGATCCAGGTGTATCTGAGTCAGGTGAACCTGCATCAGATGTACCTCAGACATCTGTACCTGAGCTATGTGAACCTGATCCAGGTGTATCTGAGACAGGTGAACCTGCATCAGATGTACCTCAGACATCTGTACCTGAGCTATATCAACCTGATCCAGGTGTATCTGAGTCAGGTGAACCTGCATCAGATGTACCTCAGACATGTGTACCTGAGCTATGTGAACCTGATCCAGGTGTATCTGAGTCAGGTGAACCTGCGTCAGATGTACCTCAGACATGTGTACCTGAGCTATGTGAACCTGATTCAGGTCTACCTGGGGCAGGTGAATCTGAGCATGGTGTTACGGAACCAGGTGTGCCTAAACCAGGTGTACCTGCGCCAGGTGTACTTGAGCCAGGTGTACCTGAGCCAGGTGCACCTAACCAGGTGACCTAAACCAGGTGTACCTGAACCAGGTGTACCTGAACCAGGTGTACCTAAACCAGGTGTACCTGGGCAAGGTGTGTCTGATGAAGGTGGACCTGAGTCAGGTAGGGCAGACCCCTGTAAACCTGAGGGTAAGCGGCACCTTTTGATACATCATCAAAGCTAAAGGACGCTCAAGGACTTTGACAAGATATGAAAGAAGAGTCCAGCTCCTTTGAAAACACTACAGAGAACCTCTACTAAGAATAACTATTGCTTGAACTCTCTTCATGTATGTGCATTGCTGTAACCTCCAGCCTCCCCCCCCCTAACCCCACTCAACTGCCTATTATTGATCATTAGTTTTATTTTATCTATAATTTAAGCTTTTCATTAATAGAACATAACAAGTCCTTATCGAATTCAGTTATGTCTAGGAATTTGTTTAACTTGTGGCGTAAGAGTTTTGGCATGTTTGCCAAAATTAATTTGGCATGTTTGCACCTCAAATATCTCCAGACATATTTGTGAAATTTCCTAAGAAGAACTGGGGCCGTATGCACGAATCGGGGTTAGGGCCGTAACCGCGGCTAGGCTAGCTCCACACGGCTAAATGTGAGTAATTGCATACGGATTTCTCACATTTAGCCATGTGGAGCTAGCCTAGCCGCGGTTACGACCCTAACCCCGATTCGTCCATACGGCCCCTGGACTGTACCGCGTGCTGTAATTTTAGTGATGTGATGTGAGTTCGATCTTTTGAGACAGATTTAACCCACTTAAAAAGTCCATATGAATTCTGTTGCTGTCATTTTACACAAATCTGACAATATCAGATTTTCATGTAAATTTCAATATAACATGTCAGTGTGATTACAGACATGCCACATTTTTTGGATGGTAATCTGTATTTTTCACCTAAAATCCTGTAAGAATATGTATGAATCTGTATCACATAATAATTCCTATACATATGTCCTGAATACCATAAAAAAACATGTGAATATAATTACATATTTTTATTACTCAACATTTACAACAAACTACATAACATTCACATCCAACATTCATCACTGTGGCTGAACATCAGCAGCATGTGTCGCTGATTTCGCCACTCTCAGCATCTGAGCTCATTTATATTTCCATAATTAACTAAAAATCTGTATCAAAATGGAGTATGGCCGTATCACAACAAATAACACCAAAATCCCTATCGGATACAGTTAATCAATATCATGTGGCAGGTCTGTGATTAACACTTTCTTTTTCGTGAACCATAGCTAAACAATAAATATCACAAACCTTTCAAAATGAATATAGTCATTGCTGCTGACACGGCGTTAAGCTATCACCAATCAACCAATCGCCTTTGACAGTAAGATGCCTGCTGATTGGTCGATTGACACTCGCGTTACACACTGATTGGTCAATTGTTCCCCGATATAGGTCATGAAGGACCGGAAGTTGGTGTTAATAATCAGCGTCATCGTTGGCTTTGATGTCATCCTCTTCACCGCTTTCACAATTGTAGACCCGATATCATCAGAGACGGTTGATACCACCAAACTTGTAAGTAGACCGACCAGACGGGGTGGCCGAATGAGTTGAGTGTCCTTCCCCTGTTTTGGGAAATCGGGGGATCCGAACCCGTGAGATCGTGCGTTTGAACCCTGGTTGAGTCAATCTAATGATTTAAAAATTGATACTTGTCACCTCCTAGCCTGGTACTCGGCATTACTAGGATAGGGCAAGGACTGGTTTGCTAAGTGTCAGGATAATGTGACTGAGTGGGTCATGGTGCTGGTGGTCTGATTTCCCAGTGGGGTAGCACTATAAGTCACCATGAGTGTGCACTGTCACAAGTCAGTACCCATCCTAATATGACCTTAGATGTTGCTAGGACGTAAAACAACAAACAAACAAACAATGTAAGTAGACCTGTAACTGTTTCAGGGCAGTTGGCCATCCCTATGTCTGGCCCACTCGTGAATTGATATGATAGAAAACTAGATGAATGGATAAACAAGATCCCTATCCAAAATTTTGGTATGGACCTTGAAATTAATTAAATTGGTATGTTTTACTCTCAATATCCCCAAATTAACCCTGTGAAATAAAGGTCACTTTAAAATTAATACCCCAGTCACATGAGAGCCAGCGTTTGCCGGCAACCTCCTTACAGCCAAAAGGATGGTAACCTCCCAGCGTCCCACTCAATACATTGATTCAAATACGTGGTCGGCGCCAGGTCGGCGCCAAGGTGTCACCAGGGCGGTGCCAGGGCGGCACCAGGGTGGCCTGGGTCAGCGCCATGGTGGCATGGGGTCAGTGCCGGGTCGGCACCAGGTTGGGGCAAGGGCGGTGCCGAGTCAGCACCCTTGCACCGACCACATGATGAGTGCGGCATCACATGTGTTGGCGCCGCCAGATCGGCGTCAGATCGGCACCAGGTCGTCGGCAACTCGCCAACCAAGAGGTCAGTGCCAGGTCGGTGCCAGGTCGGTGCCAGGTCGGTGCCAGGGTGCCAACCAGTTTTGAATGGCGTCGCCGGAACAGGGCACAAGGAGGTTGCAGATGCTAAATGCAGGGATGAGGAATTTCCCGCCAATTGGCAGTTTCCTGCCCTTTTGGGCAATGTCCTGCCTATTTAGGTCTGACCTGTTCTCATCCGGGATACAAGTTTATGAGTTAATTGAAGATAGGACTCACGCTATGTTCCCATCACCATTTCCAGTTCCTGGACCATGGCAACACAGTTCTGCAGACGCAGGTTTACATGTGTAAGTCCAGCATGAAGGTTTACTTTGACGCCATCGTCTTCACCTCTAAAGGACTCATGCTTCTATTCGGGACCTTCCTGGCCTGGGAGACCAGAAAGGTAAGGCGGGTGAGGGGAGAAGCCTAACTATCATATATATCTACTATATAAAGTATTATGTGGATATAAATGACCACTGCCCTTTAATGTTTCTCTCTAAATACCTTAACTTCCATGTTATTCACTGTGGAGCGGGCATTCTCTCCTACTCCTCTACACCGTGAGCCAACTATCACTCTGTTCATTTTCAAAACTGCATAACATACATATAATAATTGGGCATACCAACAAAATTATAGCATACCAAAAAAAGCTTCCGAGCGAGTGGCGTGTCCCGCCCCACTACAGAGCTTATTACACGCGATAAAGGGGTTATCACTATCCAATTCTCTAGATTAGATTCTACATATCCAACCTAGATACTGGTGCCCTTATTAAACATTTGTTGCTGCATAGAATGGTGTAATGCGCCAATTTAATAGAACCCGTTATTACTGAAGCCTATGGTGTCAGAGTTTTGGCGTGGTTGCCAAAATTAATTTGGCATGTTTTTGCATCAAATATCTCCAAAGTTTGCCATTTAAATTCAAACTTACTTCAAACTAAAGTAAAGCAGACTATAATGATTAATCTAATGTATTTATCTCAGAAAATGGCAAAAACTTTTAAACTATGCAACTTTAATCTAACAAAAAAGCCCGGAACAAGAACAATATTTTAAAAGGTTCTGTAAAGTGTAAGCCTATAATTATATAGAACATGTCACCGCATAGCGATTAGTTCCGTATGCCGTCACCAGGTGGCGATACCGGCCCTGAACGACTCGCACCACATCGGCGTGTGCATCTACAATGTGGTGGTGCTGAGCATCATGGGAGTCATTCTCGCCTACGTTCTCGTGCTGCACGTGACCCTGCATTACGTCATCACGTCAATCCTCCTCATCCTGGGCACGACCATGACGCAGTCCATCATTTTCGTACCAAAGGTCAGTTGTGCAAAAGGCGAAAGTACCCAAACCATGAGTTTGCTGTCAAATTTAGAAGTCAATTTGGAATGTCATCTTGGAGAAGTGGCAGAATCGCTAGAGCGTGGGCCTCGCGTGCGGAAGGTTGGGAGTTGGGTTCCCGGTCGAGTCAAACCAATGACTTTAAGATTGATACTTGTCGCTTCCTAGCTTGGCACTCGGCATTCATAGGATAGGGCAAGGGCTGGTTAACTCAGTGTCAGGATAATGTGACTGAGTGGGATATTGGGTCAGAGTGCCTCTGGCCTGGTCTCCCAGTGGGGCAGCACCATAAAGTGGCCATGAGTACACACTGTCATAAGTCGGTACCCATCCTGATATGACCTAATATGTTGCTAGAGCATAAAATAACAAGAAAATACAAACAAAGGTGAATCAGTGTGTATCAATGTGTATCAATGTAAATCAGTGTGTATCAATGTGTATCAATGTGTGGTTTAGATACTGAAGCTGAAGGAACAAGGTCTACACCTGGAGGACGACTACTCTGCCGAAGGTAACGCCAAGAACACGATTGCTGATCCCAAGGTTGCGCCCGGACAAATGAACGATGATTTGGGTAAGTGGATGTTCATTCCATCTCATAGTGTGGTATGATATGTATTCCCATAGGATTTTTGTGCTAAAATTGATTTGTTTGCAGTTCTGGCTTCAATAGGGTTCAGGGTAACAGAAAATGATGGGGTCCAAATTTTCAGACCCCTCCCCCCTTCGTGGGGGGGTCATTTCAATTTTGAGATCCCCAGCAACTGACCATTCACCTATCTCTGGAAGTTATTGACCAATTTTCATACTTGAAGTGTCGATTTGTAGGTTTTCAGGTATGCTGAGTTGATTTATGACACTTACAAAGCAACCGGAAGTGTAGGTTTTCACTTCCGGTTGACAAGTTAGGGTTTGACTCTGACTCATGTGCCTTCCGGATGGACACCAGCAAATATCCTCATCATATATGATCCGATTTCTTAGTTTTGGGAGATTAAAGCTAAGATTCCTTCTACGCGGTATGCGGTATGCGGCATGCAGCATGTGGTATGTGGTATGCGAATGGGAGGATTCCTTCTATGTGGTATGCAGCATGCGGCATGCGGCACACTCCTGTGTATATATGTATATATGTGCATATGTATATATGCATATGTATATATACATATATATATGTATATATGCATTTTTGTATGTATGTATGCATTTTTACGAACCCGTAACCCCACCACCACCACTACCATATGTTTCCCCTCTGCACCCTTGTGTGTGACCATTCCGTAATGCTCAGTCGCCTCCCCTCGTCTAAACCTAATGGACACACGCGACTGATGGTTTTCTATTCGCATACCGCTCTGCACACTTGTGTGTGACCGTTCCGTAATGCTCAGTCGCCTCCCCTCAAAGTTGCAAAAGTAATACCCATCCATAAGAAAAATGAGAAATACCTAGTTGATAACTACAGGCCAATCAGCCTACTCAGTACCCTAAACAAATTAATGGAAAAACTAATGTACAAAAGAGTTTACCAATTTCTTAACAAATACAAAATATTATACATATACCAATTTGGATTTAGAGAGAATCACTCAGCAATAATGGCTCTGACTGAAATCTTAGACAACATACTACAAGACCTTGAAAATGGGAAACATGTTGCAGGAGTCTACTTAGACCTGAGCAAAGCATTTGATACCGTAGACCATGACATCCTACTCTCAAAACTTAGGCACAACGGAATTCGAGGCCAGGGACTTAAATGGTTTGAGAGTTACCTAAGCAATAGAAAGCAATTTACATACATAAACGGTAAACGATCCAAGCTAAACTCAATCAGCAATGGTGTCCCCCAAGGTTCTGTCCTGGGACCTCTCCTATTTTTGATTTACACAAATGATATAGTCAACTGTACAAAACAAGATGTCAAAACAAGGTTATTTGCAGATGATACCAACGGCTTCATAACCTCAAATTCACCCAAACAACTGAAACTTTCAATTAAAACATTCCTTTCAGACATATTTACATGGTGCAATGATAACAAATTAACAGTAAACCTCAACAAAACATGCTACACAATATTTAAAAGCAGAAGTACAACCATTCCTGATTACCTAAACAACATAAAGATAAACAATAACACAATAAAGAGAGTCCCTTCTGTGAAATACCTAGGTATAATTCTAGATGAGAACCTCAACTGGGATGAACATATTGATGACTTAAATAATTCAATAATTAAAACGGCTAACTCATTTAAAATAATCAGACGACGGGTACATGAGGAAAATAAAAAATTACTATACTATGCATACGTTTACTCCAAAATCCAGTATGGTATAGAGGTGTATGGGAGAGCCAAATCATCAACCCTAAAAAAGATACAAACACAACAAAACAGAGCCCTGAAAATACTGTATAGCAAAGACTATCTCACCCCAACTAAATCACTTCATAAAGACCTGGACTTACTTATGGTAAACTGACATTTATAAAATATACATTGCAAAATTTGTTTACAAGCAAAAGAATGGCCTCCTCCCTGAAATATTTGATAATCTCTTCAAAGAAAACAATCAGGTCCATTCCCATAACACACGACAGATAAATAACATACATCACAAACGCACTAGAAACAAATATGGCAAAATAACAACTGAAAACCAAGGAACGAATATCTGGAACTCAATACCAGTAGAGATTAGAAACCTTCAAACTTTGAAAAACTTCTGTAAAAAACTAAAGATAAGCTATCTCAATGCATACTAAATCGATTACCAGTAAAGAATATATATAATACCCCTATTAACATACATGCAAAATAACTACTGATACTGCATGTGAGTACATGAATCCATGACACAATATCCATATAATATTCCTATCATTACTTTGTTTTTTACTAACTGTGAAGAGACGCATCAGTATCTCATCATAATCATTAGTTAAAAATGTAGCTTAAGTTTAATAATTTGTTATTGTCATCACTTGTTCATTCACATCATGGAGACCAGCTAGATAAGCATCGCTTTTCTGGGATCCTTTCTGTCTGTAAGGAATTTGTATGCATTTATTGTATCACCTCAATTTATTGTAAACATACCTTGCAGAGAGTTAAAATAAAAGAATTGAATTGATTGAAACCTAATGGACACATGCGACTGATGGTTTTCTATTCACATACCGCTCTGCACCCCTGTGTGTGACCGTTCCGTAATGATCAGTTGCATCTGCTAGTCTAAAACTAATGGCCAAGTGCGACTGATGGTTTCTATTCGCACACCGCGTGCCGCATACCGCATGCCGCACCGATCGCTACAGGGACCGATCGAGTTGTCGCATTCGCATTCACATTCGCATACCGCGTGTAAGGGTTGTAGCCCATTGACTTCAAGGCGTTTTGATTTTTTGCTGCATTCGCATTCGCATACCACATGCCGCATACCATGTGTAAGGAATCTTAGCTTTAAGCATACTGAGGTGATTGTGGGCACTTCAAAAGCAGCAGAAAGTATTTTTGCTGACTCTCGGTTCATAATATAGGGTCTCCGAACACCAAAACTATTGACGCTATTTTTTCTTTCAGTTCTGAAGCTTGGTGATAGACTTCACTACAGATCTTCCAGAATGTCAAATTTGTATTCCAGATACTCCAATTAAAATGGACCATATAAATGATTGTCATCAGCATGATTTCATTTATGTTTTTCAGATGTGTTAAAACAGGTTTGAGCCCCGTCGGAAATACTCTTTTCCAGCATTATTAACAAGATCAGTAAATCACATAAGGCCGATATGTCTGCAAGGGAGGAAAACGTTTGTGTGATTTGTAAAGAATGTGCCAAATCAAACAGGCGATTGGTGAACAATCCAGCCATGACAGATGAACTTCTATGATGCTGCCGGGAGAGGGTATCTCTTGGTGACACTCAAAGTGACATTCATAAACTATTGAATCAGTTGTCCGGCTTGAATGAAGAAGAACTCAAATCCGTTCGATATCATAGTGAATGTGGGAAACTTATCGTCAACAAGACTAAGATTGAATGCCTTAGTAAGCGACCCTGAACCGATTCACCTATTTGGGCTCCACAAGGATGAGGGCGACCTTCAAGTGCTGAGGGATCGGTACGGCCAAAGCGGTCAAAGACTGTCCCAAAGGAAGAAGTGTGTATGTTCGGCGCCTGTGACTTTTGCCCCAAGACTGACTCAGAGCAACTGCACTGTGTTCTTACTGATGCAATGGGTAAAACACTCCTTGAGATCAAGCAGCAAACCCCGGATGACCAGGTCAGAGTTTGTGTAGCTGACCTTGAGGGACCCGGTGATGCATCAGCTCTTGAAAAGCACTATCATCGGACATGTTTGCACCCTGCACAGAGAATATCATGGAAGACGGATCGCAGTAATGTATCGCTCATTCGCTCACTATGTGATGAACAATTGCTCATCCCTATTCAGAACACCCTTAGTGACAATGATGTTACCTTGAGCATGGCTGAGGTCAATGATGAAATCTAGTCAATTCTGAAAAGGTACCGCATGGATATTAACGAGAGTGAGAACTATCGGAAATACCTCAAAAGACTCATCAACGAGCGTCTTCCAGATGTTAAGTTTGTCGCCTGACTGAGGCGAAATAAGCCTGACAATCTTGTTCTCCCCACTGCTGTCAGCAAAGCCATGAATCTCAGGTACTCAATGTTGGATGATGGTGAAAAAGTTGGTCACCTCAGGAGGGTCGCCAAACTTCTGTGAGAAGAGATGATGCAACAACGCAGTTGGTCTCTCACGGGAAACTTCAGAAAGTTTGAAAATCCGTCTTTACTACAGTTTTTCTTGAGCCACCTGCTCTTTGGTAGTGACGTCGTCAAAGTGTCTAGAATACGGGACCAGTAGGTGGACAAAACTGTCGACGTCACAAGCCAATTTCTAGTTCAGACTACTCGGACTGATCGCCAGGTAAAACACCAGCCGAAGAAAGTCAGTGCATTCCGACAAATGGTCCAAACCCCTCTCTCGATCGGTCTTCCCCTGGCTGTTCACTCTAGAGTATGTGACAAGAATATCATCGAGAACCTCTCAGCTGTCTATGTCGGAAGTGACTACCTGAAGATCATTGACTTAGAGGAACAAGTTGAGCAGTGTGTTCTCCAGCGAATGAAAGAGGCTGGTGGATTTTGTCTTCCAGACTTTGCCAAGAAGGGTCTGAACACATGGTTTGTGATAGATAATATTGACCTCTTCGAAGACACACTGACTGGGCAAGGAACCTTCCATGGAACAGTGATTGTTATGTTCCAGCAAGATGAAGATGGGGAGTTGATGAACCAACCACTTGAAATACCAGAAAAGCTTGTTTCACAGACACATCTGGCCTTTGAAGTGAACATGGTGCAAGACCCAATCATCAAAACAACCCCATTGAGATTTGAGGTCTACGAAATGGGAAAGTGGAAGAACATACTTTCCAAAGATTTCACTCACACCTGGGCACTTGCAAACTACCTTGGAACTGATGAAAACATGGAGATGGCCACAACCCAGGGCTGTAATGTTCAATCAAATCAGGAAGAGTATCCTAACGACAGCACTCCAGATGACGCTATACTCTCAGTGAAAGAACATGTACACCAACCAGAGAAATTGGTAAAGAAAGATGTGATGCCAACTTGGGCTGCTACCAAATCTCTGCTGTTATCCTAGTCTTCTGAGAGCCCAACACGCACAAATGTAGAGGTGATTTCTCCATTATTCAAGACCTCGCCCACGGACTATGGGACTCTTTACACTGTTCTTCGGTTAACCCAGGGAATCTCTGCCACTGTTGTTGGTCCACAGAGGAAACTTTGATAACGCTTGACCTTGATCTTACTCACATGCGTTGAAGATTCAACAGTCAGTTGGGAACCAATTGGATCTTGAGAGCAGGAGCTCTCCACATTACATTTGCCACTTTGCATGCTCTTGGTAAAACAGTCGATGGCAGTAGCCTGGATACATGTGCCATTGAAAGTGGTGCATACACATCAGCAACTCTTCATGGGATCTTTGGTGGCAAAGCATACAAGCGAGGACTCGAGTACCAGATCACTACCAGCCTAGCAATTATGATGATGCGGTTTGATGCCAGATTATCCACCCTTCCAAAAGGTCCAGTTTGTGTCCAGTGCATAACTCTCAAGGACAAGCTTCATTCAGGTAACCCTGATATGATAGAGGTCTAAGATGTCAGATCATGGTACTCAGGAAATGTGAAACCACAGGAGGAGGAGAAGGATATCACAGAGTTTGCCGAGTTTCTGTCAGCATATCTTGACCAGGTGGAAAGCCTTCTTCAGTTCATCAGCTCTTGCCGCTCAGGTGACTGGCAGAGTTACCTCGCTTCTTTGGAGGACCTCATAAAGTATTTCTTCGCACATGATCTCCTCAACTACGCTAGACTGACACCTGTCCATCTTGCACAAATGAATGCACTGGTAGAGGACGAACCTGAAACATGGAATGCAATGATGTCCGGTAACTTCGTCGTTGCAAAATCAGAGATACCCTTCATGCATCTCGGCACGGATCAGGCCCTCGAGCAGGAAATAAAGAAACTAAAGGGACATGGTGATATGGTAGGACTCAGTAGAGATGAAGCTGCTCTTGATCGAATCATGACGACAACATCTCACCTTGCTCGTCTCGTTGACGAGTATCTTGAGAGCTTCCCAAAGGCTTCCAGATCTTCCGAACGTACAGAACATTACCAGCTCTCTGGACAGATTGCATTGAGATCAAGAGCAAATGCAATGAAGATTCGTAACTCAATTGAGTTGCACTGTGCAGAAAATCCCTTCAGAGTGAAAATGCTGTTGAAGAGTTTAGTTTCATCAGCTCTAGCATCCGAGGAGGCAAAGCATGATATTCTACACTATGCAGAGAAGGGTCAGAAGCGCTTCGAAGAGTTCATTTATGAACGTTTGGCCTCCACATCAACTCTCTCGGTTTGGGACAAGATACTATTCGGGAGGATACTCCAGATATGGACATTGATGAATAGCGTACTGATTCTTTGGAATTTCGATGTCGGATTTGACAGCTTAGTCTACTCTAATGTATGGGACTGAGACATGGACAATCTCTAAGAAAATGTTCAAACGTTTAGCAGCATTTGAGATGTGGACTTATCAAAGGATGATGAAAATATCATGGACAATGAAAATCACCAACAAAGAAGTTCTCAGAAAAATTAAAAATAAGAAATGCTTGTTTGCCACTATACAGACAAAGAAACTTATTTATTTTGGCCACATCATTCGTCAGAGTTCAATACAACGTACATTGTTGGAAGGGAAGCTGAATGGCAGCAGAGGGAGAGGGAGACCAAGAACATCATGGTTTACAAATATTTCACAGTGGACAGGCTTGAATTATTCACAGTCTATCAGAACAGGACACCATCGGGACAAGTGGAGAACCATTGCATCCAACCCTCGACTAGAGGACGGAACTATTGATTGATTGACTTCAATAACTCTCCCAGAGGAACTTTGCAATGAATCAGCTCAGAGTTCTTCACAAAAGTCTCACAAATTGTGAAAATCTGATCATACATGGTAAGGATATGGAGTGAGACCTTATATACTGACCGAAAGTGCAAGAAGGAAACTTCTGGTTACTTTGTAAGTGCTACAAATCAACTCAGCTTACCTGAAAACCTACAAATCGACACTTCAAGTATGAAAATCGGTCAATAACTTCCGGAGATAGGTGAATGGCCAGTTGCGGGGGGTATCAAAACGGAAATGACCCCCCATGAAGGGGGGAGGGGTCTAAAATTTTGGACCCCATCATTTTCTGTTAGCCTGAACCCTATTTTTTTTTTTTTTTTTTTTTTTTTTTGTGACAAGTTTTTTATTCTGCCCATAGCGTATAAGCTCCCGTGAGGGTGCTTGTTTTCAACGCTGGACAGCTGTGGTACTGGATTGGTCTGGTCCCGCACTCAGGAGTCTTTACCTGATTTTTCTCGGGCCAACCTTTGCAAAAAATTGCCAGAACTGCAAAAAAAATCAATTTTAGCACAAAAATCCTACGGGAGCTGTTTTCCTTACAAAGTTACATTACATACCACACTATCAGCTGTGAATCTCACTTGGATCAAACCGCTCATTTCTGGGAATGATAATTCCCAGTCTAATTACCCCGTGGAACTCCTTTCCCCTCTCTCTTTGTCTCTCTGTCTCTGTCTCTCTCTCTGTCTATATATATATGTATATATAGACATATATATATATATATATATATATATATATATATATATAGATATATATATATATATATATATATATATATATATATATATATATGAGAGAGAGAGAGTGGGGGAAGAGACATACAAACAGACAGACATACAGAGAAAGGAGAGGAGGGAGAGAAAACTAGCACCGATTAAAGGGGAACCCCTCTGATAAGGTTGGACATCTCGTCAGCCCGTTAAGATATTTACCTTTTAATGCCACACATGTTACTTAACCTAAATCCTGTTAACCCAAATCCGAAATACGCGAAACCGAACACCGCGGCTTGTCGTGCAATATTCTCCATTCTCACGATTGCCGTCGTTCATTAGACTATGGTGGCTCCACCTTGTGGGAAATAACCAGTACAAAAATACAGTGGCGCCATCTGGTGAGTATTACGGTAATAGCGGCGAGCCATCAATGGTGACTTTTGTGTGTGGGTTGGGTTTAGGCAAATCCAATTTCTTTTTGTTTGCTAGTCCTTTTCATGCGTTTCACAATGTTGGAATTTGGGAATGGAGTGCCTAGCTCCATATTTATTGTACGTGCCAAACTGTTTGAACACATTTAGGTGTTGACTCACACTAGTCACAGGCCGATCCTAGCAGGGCTGGCTGGAGATAAATGATTCACCCTGTACTTGCAGTACACGGGTGAATACCAACCCTATATAAAAGCTTTCGAAAAAGCAGTGAATGAAATGAAAGCCTAATTTCACAATCTAAGAAGCAACAATTATTCTTTACATATGTCTTCATATTTCCCCGCTACCTTTGAGTTGAAAAATATAATAAAACATATAGTTTAATAGAATTTAAAGGTGAAATCGACAGCGTTGTATGGCTGCCATCTTGTCTTTTTGCATTCTCTCCCATTTCACCAACTGTGTGCTGGTATAAGTAGCCATTTAATACTTTAACCAGCGATTCCACTTCCTGTTCCATACTAAAGCTATTTTTGCCCGCATTTAGACTACTGTGTATTACAAGTACCAGGTGAATCTGTTATCTAGGCCGGCTGAAGGTAGGCCTCCTGGCAACTCGGGCAGTCGCCTGGGGCGCCACATGCCAGAGGGCGCCATGTTAGTTTAAAATTGGTTTAAATACTACTTTTAAGAGCTGCAAAGTTCAGCCTGCCCAGGGCATCAGCAACTCTAGGCCCGATTATGTTTGCATCTCGTTGCTATTGTCAGGTGATCTTTGTATGGTCCTATTGCCTGCTGGATTTTGGCACAGACTTTGTTTCGTCATAACATGTTCTTTGTATGAGATGTGGGGTATCTTGTGGTAAAACCTTAATTCCAAGGTTTCTATTCAGATACAGATTGATATCTTGCGATGTCAGTAATGGATAAGCAATTGACATGTTAATACAGCCTGTCAATCGAGTAGTGAAGTACAATCGCTGAGTTGAATCCTTCAGGCCTGGAGCGCCATATCGGGAAATAACATCTCTCAATGTGTTGTGTACTACAGCAACGAGCATGTCGCACCTACCGAACCCAGAGGTTGAGCAACTCGAGAAGGACCTGGAGAAAGCGCGCAGAGAGATCGAGCAGCTCAGGACGCAACTCAAAGAGGTCAGTAGCAGAAGTAGGGCAGTAGGGCAGTAGGGCAGCTCAGGATGCAACCCAAGGAGGTCAGTAGCAGAAGTAGGGCAGGAGGGCAGTGGGACATGGCAGGAACTTCCAAGATTCGGTGTAGCTCATCTGTGTAGATTACATATTACTTGATTACTGCCGTGAAGGTGAGGGGAGCGGGACGCACCTCAGGTGGTAGCCTGTCCACCTGTGAAGGTCTGTCATCCTATCGATCCTGGTCAGTGGACCCATTTGCAGTTTGGGATATTTTCTGTTCCAACCAGTGGTCCACAACTGGTTCATCAGAGGGTGTGGTATGTGTTGTCCTGTCTGTGGGAAAGTGCATATAAAAGACCCCATTCAACTTATCGGAAAGAGTAGCCTATGTGGCAGCAAGCAGCAGAAATATGTCAGAATGACCATATGTTTGACGTCCAATAGCCGATGATATAAAAATCAATGCGCTCTCGAGGTGTAGTTCAATAAACAAGTTTTACTTTCCATTAGGGTGATGTCTACCGTTGGCTACTTGGCTAGGTCATATGCCACGGATGATTTCTACTACTGACCTGAACTCTGGTGGCAATGAATTGATTGGTTTAAAAAAAATAGTTTTATGTCCTGGCAACATCTAAGGTCATATTGGAAGAAATAATGTTGTGGGTAGCAACTTACTGGGTCAAATGTTTTTTTGGGCAAAAGCCATATAGAGGATTTCCCGCAGGAACCCACCATCTGGTGGCAGTAGCAAGAACTAATGTTGTAGATAGCAGCAGTTCACTGCGCATGCTCCATGGGGAAGATCGATTGATTGTAGTAATTTGCTATTTATTATATCGAGGATATGTAGACGTTTAATTCGGGTACAGGTAGTTGTTACGTATTCAAACATTTAATTACATACATATTGGTTCTTCTATTTCAGAAAGAGGAAGCATTGCGTTGTCTCCAAAATAGTGCTTAAGATCATGCGGGTATGCTTAGATGTGCCATGACACTGTTATATTGTCACACTGATGCACTGTCACATTGTCAGATGGTCACACTGACACTGTCACACTGTCACACTGCCACACTGTCACATTGTCACACTGCCACACTCACACTTTCACACTGCCACATTGTCACACTATCACATTGTCACACTGTCACATTATCACACTGTTGCATTGTCACACTGTCACACTGTCACATTGTCACACTGCCACACTCACACTTTCACACTGCCACACTATCACATTGTCACACTGTCACATTGTCACACTGTTGCATTGTCACACTGTCATATTGTCACACTGTCACACACTCACATTGTCACATTATCACACTGTCACATTGTCACACTGTCACACGGTCACACGGTCACACTGTCACTGTTTGTGCAAAGATTTCCTTCTGGCTTGCCTTCAGTTTTGACACTAACCAGAGTCCTGTCTTGTTGAGTGGTAAATACGCCAATGGCAGAAGGCTATTGATGAAAGTAAAAACTGTATAATTAAAATATGCAATGAAGACAAAACTACATTCATGAATTTATATCCAACATGATCACACTTGGGCAGGGATTGTTGCCCTGACTTCTAATCTGAGATCATATTTTTTAATTCTATCCACTAATAGGCCTCTTCTGAGTTGGTTTCACGGGAGGAACTGAAGTTACAGCATGGTGTCTTCTAGGTACAAGATTCACCCCGTACTGCTGCAGTAGGGGTGCAAACCAACCCTATGTAAAAGGTGGCGAAAATGCGGGTCAAAGAATTGAGAGCCTAATTTCACAATCTAAGAAGCAACATTTATTCTTTACATATGTATTATTGAGAGCCCGCTACCTTTGAGTTGAAAAATATAATATAATATCTAGTTTAATAAGATTTAAAAGTGAAATCGACGGCGTTCTGCGGCCGCCATCTTGTCTTTTTGCATTCTCTCCCATTTCACCAACTCTGTGCCTACATGGGTAGCCATTTGATACTGGAGCCACAGTTTCTAGTTGATGTTCCATACTAACGCTATTTTCGCCCGTATTTATATAAGGCTGATCTTCACCCGTGTACTACAAGTACCGGGTGAATCTTTTATCTAGGTGTCTTCACACAACCAGAAATGGCGTTGTTTATCCTGCAAGCCCTATCCTTTGCAATATGATAACCACTTTAAAACTCCATAGTCCGATGAAGCATACACTTTTCAAAACCAAAAGAATTATATAGATTTGACTCTACAAAGCATCAACTTTTCAAAACAAAAATAATTATGTAGATTTGACTCGACATATCTAACTTCGATATTGATGCACTTATCAAGCATTTGATGCCACATCGAAAGGAACACTGAGACAATTTAATAGAATCTATTATTGCTGAAGCCTATGGTGTTAAAGTTTTGGTGTGCTTGCCAAAACTAATTTTACATATTTGATTTCAAATATCTCTAAATGAGGTCATTTAAAATAAAAGTTACTTCAAACTAAAATAAGGTAGATTATAACAATCAAATTAATATAATTATTTATCTCAGAAAAATGACCAAAAACTCAAATCCACCGGACTGTGCAACTTTAATCTGGTTGCTTTCTTGTTTGAGTTTTACGTCCTGGAAACATCTAAGGCCATATCAGGACGAGGCTGCAACTTTAAGCACACTTTGAATTCATGAGCGCATGCTTCCAAACTTGGTAGTTTTTTAATCTAGATTGTAGTGAAATTGTCCTAGCAATTATTCGATTATTAGATATAAATACCACTTCCTGTATGTGTTATCAACAGTTCCCTGACCCTCTGAACAGCCACTCACACCCTAGATAAAGGAGTCACCCGCTACTCACAGTACACGGGTGAAGACCACCAGCCTTATATAAAAACGGTTGAAAAAGCGGGTTAATGAAATGAGAGCCTAATTTCACAATCTAAGAAGAAACATTTATTCTTTGTATATGTCTTCATACTTCCCCGCTACCTTTGAGTTGAAAAATATAATAAAACATCTGGTTTAATAAGATTTAAAAGTGAAATCGACGGCATTCTATGGCCGCCATCTTGTCTTTTTGCATTCTCTCCCATTTCACCAACTCTGTGCCGATATAAGTAACCATTTGACACTGGAGCCAGGCATTCTACTTCCTGTTCCATACTAAAGCTATTTTCACCCGTATTTACAGTATGTTGTCCTTCACCCGTGTACTACAAGTACCAGGTGAATCTTTTATCTACTCACACCCGTGCTACAGAACACTGACACTGGTCACCCACACCACGACCTAATTAGTAACCATGGTAACCACCCACCCATCCTTGTGTTCTGGTGTGCTCAGTGTCAGGATAATGTGACTGAGTGGGATACCAGGTCATGGTGCCGGCGGCCTGGTTTCCCAGTGGGACAGTACTATAAAGTCGCCATGAGTGCGCACTGTCATAAGTCGGTACCCGTCCTGATATGACCTTAGATGTTGCTAGGGCGTAAAACAACAACAAACAAACATGTGGTCAGGCAGCAGAGGAAACTGCCGCCTTACCAGTGCAGCAGACATATATACCGATCACGCTGTGTGTTCTACCACTGTGGATGTCCCTCTGTGTCCGGTGTGGCGTGCTCAGCCGTGTACCGTGCTCAGCCGTGTCCATCACTTCTGCGCATGCGTCAGAATCTAACAGCATCGTCTGCGCATGTGTCAAAATCCATCCAGATTCAAGCTGTCAGCTAAGACACTTCACTAAGACTTATTTGGATATTCACTACAACCGTGGCCTAAGTAGGCTAATTCTAGACCCCTCCCCCCAGCCAAGAAAAGATAAATAATAGTGTGGTGAATTCCTGCAGTAGGAAATAGAGATACAAAAAGAATAATAAATCTGCACATGCGCAGAAGCGATGGACACGGCTGAGCATGGTACACGGCTGAGCACGCCACACTGGTGTGGCGGTTTTGGGTCTCCGTGGGTTTACGTTCTACGCTGTTGCTTCTGCACATGCGTGGATGCGCTGCGCATGCGCCAAAATTGACTGGCGCTTTCAAACTACAGAATGTCGCAGTTGTGGGTCTCCGTAGGTTTACATTCTATGCTGTCGGTTCTGCACAACGGCTGGCTTGGTGGTTTTTTTTGGGCGGGAGGGGGGCTTTTACATTCTTTTAATTATTGTTTCATATATCTAGGGGAGGGGGGGTGTTACTTCTTTCTTTTTTTTTACTATCTCAGGAGGGGAGGAGGTAATTCTTGTCGGTTTTCTTTTCTATCTCGGGAGGGTGAGGGGATTATTTTAATAATTCTTTTTGTTATCTCTGAGGGGTGGGGGTTACTTTTATTTATCTTTTCATAGCTTGGTTTTGGGGGCGCGCGTTATTTCCTAGCGCTATTCACACAGCGGCTGACTGGGTGTTTTTTTGGGGTGGGGGGGGCTTTTACATTCTTTTAATTATTGTTTCATATATCCCGGGGAGGGGCGTACTTTTTTTTCTTTTTTTTACTAACTCGGGAGGGGGAGGAGATATTTTTAATAATTCTTTTTGTATCTGAGAGATGCGGGTGGGGGTAATTCTTGGTGTTTTTTTTTTCCTATCTTGGGAGGGTAGGGGGTTATTTTAATAATTCTTAGGAAGTGTCATTTGGAATGAACTCCCAACAGCATCTTTAAGACCGATATCAAATCTTGGGTCTCTGTGGGTTTAATTTCTACGTTGTTGCTAATCTTGCCCAACCCTAATAAAATAAGTCTTAGGCCATGGTTTGAATCTAGCGGATATGTGCTTTGACTTTGACGCATGCGCAGGCTATGCTGTTCGATTTTGACGCATGCACAGAACCCATGCGTAGAGCGTAAACCCACGGAGACCCAAAGCCGCCACACCGGCATGTACATGTACACTGCACTAGTCTTATGAATTGATGCAGTTAGCGTCATTCTCACACTAGTATGGTCAGAGGACTGAGTACTGGCTGGATCTGGATGGACACCAAGGTTGTCATCTGGGAAGTGCGTATTTAACCACTGTATTGTTCATAGAGAATGTGGAACAATTTAGCTATGACGACGCGCCATCTGGTGCAAAACATGTATATTAAAATGTTATTTGCTTTCTGTTGGCATTCTGGAGATATATGTATAAATTAGCAAAAATGGTTTGTTCTGTGTTCTGGGGCCATCGAAGTATAGATAAATCAACTTTGCTGGGTAGCATCGAGAGTCAGCCAATGCAAGAGCTTGTGCCACCTGACACACTGAATGAACCAATACACAACCTTGTACTGGCTGCAGCACTGTGTTGGTATTGAGCAGAATGTATAGACAAGATCACGGTTCCGAGTGCGCATTCACTGAAAAAGGCTTTGGGAGCAAAGCAAAGGCATACAGCCATTGAGTTTGCCGATATGCATAGAGCAAAACTTCCATTTTATTCAAAATTAATATAAATACATAATTTGGCACAAACATGGATGGAAGGATGCAAAATAATAATATAATGAATATGTTTAAGACACAACTCTCCATGATTAAGCATTTTGAGCTAAGAAACATACGATTTCAGTCACTTTACAGGCTGATGTCTACATCACCATTGATTAGCCATAAGTAATTCTTGTTCTAAATATTAAAATGTCAAATATGTCAACAAAAACTTATTTCAAAGAAATATATAACCAATATCTGATTGACCCTACTCATTTTCTATTTCTACATATGTCATTAACCATAGTATATAAATAAAAACATGAATAACATAGTAAAACTGACTCTGGCTATGGCTCTAACACTAGTCTGAGTGCCCAGATTTGTCTAAATCTAAATGCACATGGCATAAGATGTGCTGACTATATTGATGTAAATGGAATGCTGGATAAAAGATTAATATCTTAATTTATTATAAATATATTTTTAGTTTGTATTCTATGTTTCAAAGAAGCGCTGAGATGAGCAGAAACTAGCACATCTCATAACTGCACCCAGTGTATTAGCATGTGCCATGTGCTTCTCGTGGTTTTGTTTTGCTCTGACACATCCCACAATGCACCGCGTGACTGGAAGGGTGATGTAGTCTATTGGTACTGTAGTAGGTAGTTCATCATGAGCCCCACTGGTGGCAGGGATTACATCGTCCGTGGTTGCAGTCGCACAACGACAGGTGGCAGCACACAAGCAGGAGCAGCACGCTAGCAGGAGCAGCCCCAATGGTGGATACTGACCTGAGCTCTGCTAGCTGCCAACCGCCACAGGAGGTTACCTGTGACATAGATCAAGGATCCACCTCATACTTGCAGTACACGGGTGAATACCAACCCTATATAAAAGCTGTCGAAAATGTGGGGAAATGAAATGAGAGCCTAAATTCACAATCTAAGAAGCAACACTTATTCTTTATAGATGTCTTCATATTTCCCTGCTACCTTTGAGGTGAAAAATATGATAAAACATATAGTTTAATAGAATTTAAAGGTGAAATCGATGGCGTTCTATTGCCGCCATGTTGTCTTTTTGCATTCTCTCCCATTTCACCAAATCTGTGCCAATATAAGTAGCCACTTGATACTGGAGCCAGGCATTCTACTTCCTTTTCCATACTAAAGCTATTTTTGCCCGTATTTATACTACGTTGACGTTCACCCGTGTACTGCAAGTATGGGGTGAATCCTTTATCTACCTGTGACCCAGCTGTGCAAATTATAGGACTTCGAGTCACACCCTGTTCTAAGCCGGGAAGAAACCCAAAGAAACTTACTCAGTGTGTACCCATGTTACTGTTTTGCGAATTCGGTCATGGGCCATCACAGTCCTCTCTGTTGTAGTATTCTGATTCAATCATACCGTATGGTAATGCTGAAGGAGTCTTGCAACTAATTATGTAGAAGGGTCATAGTTTGAATAATATATTTATTTTAGCGATAGAATTGGACATTGTATGAATGAATACCAGATGTGTGTACCTTTCTGATTGGTGTAATAAAAATGTGCAAACATTTAATTACTTATTTACCTTAATTTAGATATTAAAGCTGCATAGTCCGATGAAATATAAAATTTTCAAAACCAAACCAATTATCTAGATTTGATTTTACATATCTAACTTAGATACTGATGCCCTTATTAAGCATTTGTTTACACGGGAAATTGTGAAGCGATTTAGGCAAATCGATTTATATGAGGCGATGTAGTGGCGCATTTACACGAGTGAGTTTGAAAGTCTGCCGGTGACCGGGAACCAGCAGCCTTACTGTTGTGCCTGTAGCCAGCGAGCACTGCTATTTGTTTAGTTTACACTGGTCGATTCGACGCCGATGTAGCTGCTACGTTAATATCGCTTGGAATTTAAGGTTAATTTAATTAAATTTCATTATTTGAGTATGTAATTCTGTTAAATATGATCGCATTCACTAGATTTCGGCCTAATCAGGACCTAACACTGCCGGGCACCAGCGATTAGTTACAGCTGAGCCTGTAGCCGGCGAGCACTGCTATTTTACACTATCGCCACCCGGGAACCAGCTGAATCGCTTCATATAAACCACCTCGCGACCTGGTATACATGAAGCGTTTCATATGAATCGATTCAGCCCCAAAACGCCACACTGTCGCGTTTAAACGGGAAATGTGAATCGATCTAGGCAAGTCGTTTTATATGAGGCATTTTAAATCGCCCGTGTAAACAGGGCTTATGGTGTCAGAGTTTTGGCAAGCTTGCCAAACAATTTTCCACGTTTGCACCTAAAAAATCTCAAAAGGTTACCATTTAAAATAAAAGTAACTTGGAACTAATGTAAAGTAGACACTAGTGATCGATCTAATATATTTATCACAATCATAGGCTTAGTAGCAGCGCTTGGATTGCATGCGCCATCTGGTGTCAACAGAAGGAACTGTCCGGTCACATAGTTCTGCGGTGATCCGGTGGGTGGCGCCACGGCAAGCTGACAACTCGATCAACCGCCACTGACTATTTGACAGCGACGACGCTGTCACTTGATAATGTAGAATGGACGGTAGCCTGGTTCCCTAGCCTTCTCCACTGATGGCGCCACAAGAGATAAGCGAAATGTATCTAACACGTATAATAGGAGTAATGTAAATTTAATACAGTGCCCTCACTAGTACCAGTAGCAGGCGCTACACAGTGAAACCATGGTATTATATATTTTACAAAATGGTTGCAATAGTTGGAGGCTAGAGAAGTTCTATTTACCACATACTATTACATTAAATTCATCAAGAGATACATACAGCCCCAACAAACAAACATATTCGCCTTCCCGTCCTGATCAGTTGCTGATATGACATCAGGGGCCGTATGCATGAACAAGTTTTTATCGGCTCTGGTGTTAAGGGCGGCCACTGGGTTAGCTAACGCCAGTGTTGGGAAATGGGTCACAGGATATGTACGGAGCCAAAGCGCAGTGGCGTTAGCTAACATATTAGTTATTTATAGATTTGGGAAATCCCTCTGAGCCTGTTGCCGGCGATCACCGCTATTTCCCAATATCGCCGCCGATGCGGCGACGGCGCACGCAGCGATTTGTTTTGTTTATATTCGATTCAACAATATGAATATCACCGCCGATGTAGTAGCGGCGTTAATATTCCTTCGATTTTGTGGTTCATTTGACCAAATTTCACTTTTGGAGCATGTTTATTGTTATTCTGTTAAATATGATAGCATTGAATAGATTTGGCCCTAATATATCACCGCCGATGCGGTGGCGGTGATTTGTTTTCATTCGACAATATGAATATCGCTGCCGATGTAGCTGTGGCGTTAATATCGGTTCGATTTTAGGGTTAATTTGATCAAATTTAACTTTTTCAGTGTGTAATTCTGTTAAATATGATAGCATTGAATAGATTTGGGCCTAATCGATACCTTAAACTGCCCTTAAACCTGCTACGGAGTGGTGTTAGCATACTGGACGTTAAACTTGTGGTGTTTCCATAACACTGGCCCATGCATAGTGACTTTTCGCCGCTAAACTAGAAATCCCGTCCAAAACCAGTTTTGGCTCGCTAACACCGCCCCATGCATACGGGCCCAGATGTTACTAGGACATAAATCCCCAGCAAACAAGCATTTTCAGCTCTTCGTACTGATATTACCTCAGATGTTTCTAGGATGTAAAACCGCCGACAAATATTCAGAATCCCGTCCTGATATGATCTCATATGTTGCTGGGACGTAAAACCCTAACGAACAAACACATTCTGCTCCCTATCCTGATATGACCTGCCGTTCGGACGTTTGTTGTTACTTTACGTCCTAGCAACATCTCAGGTCACACCAGGACTGGTACCGACTTGTGACAGTGCAAACTCCTTCTTGTGACTTCATAGTGCTGCCCTACTGAGATACCAGGACACTGTCACCATGACCCGATATCCCATACAGCCACATTAACCTGATACTGTGCTAACCAGTTCTTGTCCTATCCTATTAATGCTGAGTGCCAGGGTCGGTACCGACAAGTATCAATTTTGTAAGTCATCGGTTTAAAATGGCTGGGATTTGCAATCCCGACCCTGGAAAGCCACCGCATCCAATATATATCATGCAATATCTCACGGTAATAATATGGAACTGGGTTATTCTCCAAAACTGAGCACCACATATTTGGTCTCCATCTTACGATGCTGATAATTAAGTGTTTGTTTTATTGATAGCAAGTCAAATAATTATTGTAGCCTGTGTCTATTAGGAATGTTAGCAGTTCTACATGTATTGAATTTACCCCATGAAATATATCAAAGTTATAATTGTATGATTTTGCGCCAGAGTGAAAATGTGAAAATTTACACATTGACACCATACATGTAGCCAAACTTTTTTTCAACTTATTTTTCAACTTTTTTCTTGTAAGTCATAACCTTGTCTGCTTAACAGTAATCAATAAAATCTTGTTTGACTATGTTGTATATGTTAAAATGAGGTTCTGGATGTGTCTTTAATTTTCATGTTACACAAGTGATATTGCTCAATTTGTATAAGATCTAATTCAAAAAGTGAAAGTCATTTTTCTCAACTCTGACATATGCACAACATGTAAACCTTCATAGGACATTGGATTAGGCTATTATTTGGAAGCATTTTTGGTATTATTTGGAAGGTTTTCACTTTTGGTTTCCATGTCACACTTTTGTGCCCAGTTTTAGAGAATGACCCAACTCCTCATGGCTTAGCCACTGCACTAGACACATAACAGCGGATGCCATCTAAACGTCAAGAACTTATATTTACATTCCTGGCTGTGTATTAACTTACCATGTGTGTTGAAATAGCACAACCAGAGAGAAACTCCATATTATGCTGCATTCTTTGTGTGTCCAATTACCAGGCCAGGTCAATTGGGATGAGCTTGGGTCCAAATTTGTTATTACATCAAAGGACAACAAGAACATGCGCATTTGTCATTGGGAGTTGAATTACACCGAGTAAGTTTCCATTAGTCTTTTCCATAAGGCATCTCTATCTTTGTTACTGTTAGTAGCTGTGTTAATTTATCTTCTTTTTTTATTCAAATGGTTCAATTTTATTTCATTCACCCGATGATTTGCGCGCGTCAGTTCTGATCCGTCCAAGGATATAATGAAAGGTGTCAACAACCAAATCAAATTACATTACACATTAGCAGTATAGTAAGCCCACACCGCGAAAGTAAATCAATGGATATAAAGTCATCATCATCATGCTGTCGGTCGCAATGCGACAAAGACTGCTTTCATTACTTGACTGCCGCTCTCCATTTAGCTCTCTGCTGTGAGAGTTGCGTCAATGAGTCGGTCTTATTGTCTCTCAGCTTCAGGTTTCTCTTGATAGTATCCTTGAACCGGAGACGAGAGCGCCCTCTCTTTCTGTAACCATAAGACAGTTGAGAATAGAGGATCTGCTTTGGTAGCCTGTCTGATGACAAAAGTAAAACCTCTCTAAATCGACCGACCATGGGACCGACTTTAACTGGTCCATTTAGGGAGGTGGTCGGTTTAGGGAGTTGGAATATCCTCATAATGGTATTGTTGGGACCCAAATAAAGCGAACGATATAGGGGAGTGGTCGATCGGTGGAGGTGGTCCGTTAGTCTTAGAGAGGTTTTACTGTAGTCACAAACCACCATGTATCAACATGTAGGCATAAACAGTTCTGCATGTCTACCTCAGCTGATGACTTTGTTAGCATATTACAGGACACAAAGCTATTATTTTCCTAGCCTAGGAGCGTCTTTGCTATGGTGACAAGGTTATTCGTCCAATGTTTATATTGAGCAGACAAACACAGAGCAGTAGACAAAGACAATCAAGGTATATTTATCTTTAAAAAACTGGGAGAAACTCAAAACAATCGGACAATGCAACTTTAATGTAAATAAGTTGCCAGCACATTTTCACTGTAATCCTCATCAGAAACAAATGTAAGACAGCGGTTTGTTTGTGTGCTTGGGTTTTACGTCCTATCAACATCTATGGTCATATCATAACTGGGTAAGACAAGGACCTGACCAACTTTGGTCATCTAGAACCATATCCTAATTGGTTCCAAGTGGGTTTAAATCATTAGGACTACTGTCAGCTATTGTGTTTGGAGAGTAAGTCACCCTACTTCCGGAGTGTAATCACACCAGGTCACAGCTTCAGTCCTTCCTCAGAGACCAGCGGAGTGTGATTCAGAAGAGAGGTAGTGCTGAAGATAGCGGGTACCCTGATGGCCTAAGTTTGTGACCTTTTGTTTGTGGGTAGTTTGTTGGCTGGCGGGAATTTTAGTGGTTGTTTGTTGGAGTTCTACGTCATGGCAACATCAGTGGTTGGTTGTTGGAGTTATATGTCCTGGCAACATCTAAGGTCATATCAGGATGCGTACCGACTTGTGACAGTACACGCCCATGGCGACTTTTATAGTGCTGCCCTACTGCTGTGGAAACCAGGCCGCCGGCACCATGACCCGATATCCCACTCAGTCACATTATCCTGCCACTGAGCTAACCAGTCCTTGTCCTATCCTATTGTGATGGGGCCTCTTTGTAGACCCCCCAAGCAAGCAGGAGAATGAGTATGCTTGCTTCTTAAACATATTTATTTGTTCTCCACTCACTGTGGCATCCACAATCAAGTGACCAGCCTCTGCCATGACAGGTCCCACATCAACTTCCTTGCAGGGGTGGGTGGGGGGGGGGGGGTTATGCTAGCCGCTCGCAGTAAATGGTAGCCCTTTTGCGGGGCTGCCCAGCAGCTACCTTACTGCTACCTAACACAGTTAACTGCAATGCTGATGGAGCGGTCCTTGCTGCTACCGTATGGTAGTGGAGCTCATGCCTGGACTACTACCCTATTAATGCCAAACACCAGGCTAGGTAGCAACAAGTATCAATTTGATAAGTCATTGGTTTGACTCGACTAGCACTTGCTATCCAGACTGCTCTTCGTCCACACCTCTCTCTACCTCCTCTCTGGTGGCCATGCTCCTCCTTGATATTATCTGAAAAGAGTGCCGGGGGGGGGGGGGGGAGCCTGCCAGCATTTCACTTTTTAATCTTACTCTGTCTGTGTCTTTGGCTCGCCGGCTGGTCACCATAGAGCAAATAGACACGGTCCTTTGACTCGACTCTCCTCATTTCTCTTTCCTATACTCTACCCTTTTTTTTTCTCCCAGGCTTACTCCTCCCCCTGATCAAGGGAGTTGTTTGCTTGGGGGGGCCCTTTACCTTTACGTTTCTCTCACTTTGTTCTCATTGCTGGAACCGCAGGACCCATCTTTATTCGTCCCTCCCTCGAAAACCCTTGCTGCTGTCTGCTGGATACAAGTGCTGTGCTACCGGCCGACCGGAGTGATTCTGGACCGCCCCAACGACTCATCATTTAACTGTTGTAAAGACATCCCCCAATTTCTACAACCATCACACCAAAAGATTAATCTTCAACCAAAGATTGGGCCGATTTATCGGTGCCTCTCTATAATGCTGCAGTTCTGCAGCCGGTAACCGTTGTAAGGTTACAAACACCCCAGAAGTCAAGTCAAGACTCGACTGGGATTCGAATTCCCGACCTTCCCCACGTGAAGCCTGCGCTCTACTGATTCGGTCACAGCGTCCGGTCAGTTAGTTAGCTGGCGGGAATTTTAGAGGTATACGCACAGGTCTTGGTGAGAAGGTTTTTTGTTTATTTATTTGTTTAGGGTTTTCGTCCTGGAAACAAACATCGAAGGTCATATCCGCAACGGCACCGATTTGCAAAAGTGCGCACTCATGGCGACTTTATAGTGCTGCCCCACTGGGACACCGAACCGCCAGCACCCATGACCCGATTTCCCTATTCGGTCATACTATCCTGACACTGAGCTAGCCAGTTGGCTAGGACTCACTACTAGGAGACATTTGTTTATGTAGGTTATGTGATCAAATGACCGGACCAATGAATGCACAACTTATAATTCCACAGCTAGACAATTTTGTAAATACCACATACCGGACTCCATAGATTTAGATAGGACTTTAGTTATTCTGATAGTCATTACTATTTAAAAAGCAACGACTTGTTATTTTCTTTTCCAATGATTTATTCTAATAATTATGATAACACCGGACACCTAATAGTTGTAGAATTCCATTCTATAAATACTGGAAGTTTTATTTTGTATGGGTAACATCATGCTCTTTAATATAAATACATCTTTTTTCCCTCTCAAACAACTTGTGTGTGCCTAGATATGTATTCCGATCCAGTGCGAATTAGTTAACCACCTATTGGATGGGATGGGGTGGCTTCCAATGCAAGACATCATCGATTGAACCCCAACCAAGTCAAATCAATAACTTATAAAATTGGCATTTGTTGTTACCTGGTCTGACACTCGCCATAATAATAATAATAATAATAATAATAATAATAATGATAATAAAATATTTATTCCCACATGATCAATGTACACACAAATTGATATTTATATCAGTAATTTTAACAGGATAGAGCAAGGACATCTTGGTTAGGAACATAATCAGCATCATTAGTGGGATATTGGTAGGCTCCGTCTCCCAGTGGGGCAGCACTATAAAGTTGCCATGAGTGTGCACTTTCACAAGTCAGTGCCCATCCTAATAAAACGTAAAACACCAAAGACTAGACTAGAGATTTCTGGAGTTTGATTTTTCCAAATATCCAAAGCTGCTAATATTAATAGTCAAATCCATTAGGTTTAGAAATCATGCATTGGCAGCTTCTATTTGATCTGTTGTTAACTTAACAAGAATTTGATGTTTATTTTTACCACTAAGCAGAAATTCAAAGGTCATCATCACCAGACAGCATTTTCTCAAATATAGGCCGTTAGGTTTGAGCTTCTGCTCTTTTCCCGAAGATAAATATACTATGGTGATTGTTATCATCAACCTTACTTTAATTTGAAGTAACTTTTATTATATTTGATATGAGAAAAAAAAAGGTTTGAGCACTAACAGATTCTATTAAATTAACTGTGTGCTCCTTTCCGGGTAGGGTTCAGGCGGGGAAAAAACAAAAATCTATTTTAGTTGATTGGTGTCAAATAGGATTTATTGTTGTCCTTTCCAGTTAAAGTTGCATAGTCTGATGGTTTTTAATTTCTGTATTTTTTCTGAGATAAATATATTAGATCAATCACTAGTATCTTCTTTACATTAGTTCAAAGTTACTTTTATTTTAAATGGTAAACTTTTGAGATATTTTGAGTGCAAACATGGAAAATTAGTTTTGGCAAGCTTGCCAAAACTCTGACACCATAGACTTCTGCAGTAAAAGGTTCTGTTAAATTGAGTATTGTCTTCTACGCAGAAACAAATGCTTAATAAGTGCATCAATATCAAAGTTAGATATTTAAAATCAAATCTAGATAATTGGTTTGGTTTTGAAAATTTTATATTTCATCGGACTATGCAGCTTTAAAGTCTATCAAATTCATATTGAGTATTGCATTGGTGATGTTGGCTAGCTAACATCCCTAATTCACTCACGAGACACCAGGGTGGCGTATCAGTCACTAGCACGCGTATCATAGCCCGCCTGCCCGCCACTGGACTAAGACGTGCGGAAAAAATCCCACGCACCCACCCTTATCGAGGTGGGGTTGAGCGCTGCCGAGGCGTTCCGACCCAATTGATTACTGTTTACGATATGTTACGATACTATGTTTATATTCCAGACTCGAACCTACAAGGAACTATAAAACTGAGTGTAATACTGTCTCCCAAGACTAAGAGGCCCAAGCTGCCTATGTTCGACATATATATCTATACACGATGTTTCACTAGACTTTGTTGCATGCTTCGATCATGAACGAGGGCCACTGTCGCCACCACGAGTTTGCTGCTCCTCGAGCTACCTTTTAATTGTTTCAGATAAATAAATCTGTTCCAAATATACATATATCGTGTTGTGTCTCGTGTAGTGAATTATTAAGGGATGTGGCAGCTTCTTTCCAAAAACGGATTTGATTATCGGAATAATGTCTTGCTCAAATGTGGTAGTCATGGTTTCACTTCGGCCGTGAGGATGTTTGACAGTTTTCCCACCTGAACCCTTCAAATGCTCCAAAAGTGCACCATTATCTAAGTTATTTATAGAATACAATCTAAATAAGGGCATTTGTTCGGGAAATGTGATTCCTTCATCGGATGATGTGGCTTTAAACCACAAAAATGCCTGGTGCATATGATATATATCTAAGTATTAGTCCTAATCATGATTCAGTGTGTCAGTTCTTTTGCAATATTGTTTGCTTAACAAAATCCATCTAAAGGAAGATTGGTTGGTTGGGGTTTTGCATCCTGGCAACATCTAAGGTCATATCAGGACATGTACTGATTTGTCACAGTGCACGCTGACGGCAACTTGATAGTGCTGCCCCACTCGGAGACCAGACCTGATATCCTGCCATGGTAGTAACTAGTCCTTGCCATATTCTATCAATGCTGAGACCAGATCGGATGGCCGAATGAGTTAGAACGTCCGTCTCCCGTGTTGGTAGATCGTGGGGTCGTGGGTTCGAACCCTGGTCGAGTCAAACCAATGACTTAAAAATTAATACTTGTCGCTTCCTAGCCTGGCGGTCAGCATTATTAGGATAGGGCAACGACTGATTGGCTCAGTGTCAGGATAATGTGACTGAGTGGGATATCAGGTCATGGTGCTGGCAGCCTGGTCTTCCAGTGGGACAGCACTATAAAGTCGCCATGAGTGTGCACTGTCACAAGCTGGTACCCGTCCTGATATGACCTTAGATGTTGCTACGACGTAAAACAACAACACATAAAATCAATGCTGAGCGCCAGGCTAGGAAGCGACAAATGTCAATTTTGTGAGTCATTGGTTTGACTAGACCGGGAATTAATTGAACTCCCGATCTCACGCACGGGAGGCCTATGCTCTACCGATTCGGCCACCACACCCAGTCTCTAAAGGAAGTAAATGTTCTTATATCATTCACAATAAAGACATGCATTGAAAATGTACTTAACACTATTTACTTTTGTCATTTTCTGACAAATAGAGTTTACTATCAGGTTAGTGTTTAGGCCCATTGGTTCAGTAGCGACACCAACAGCAAATGTTTGAACTACCAAATCGAAAAACTCCCCGATTGAGTACCCCCAATGAAACCCCAATGAAACAAATAACACGTATATAATCGCTTGTTCATATATGTGTATATATGAATATTGATAATCCCCTTATCACGTGTAATAAGGTCTGTGGTGTACTGCTCCCCCACTGGTGTGTGTGGGGGGGGGGGGGGGGAGGGGGAGGTGGGGGGGAGGGGGGAGGGGGGGAGGGGCGGGGGTCCCATCATGCCCTGCTCCCCCCTCCACCGGCGCGGGGGACAAATACTCCATACACTCTGAGCCCATTCAGTGATGCAGATTTGCAGCCTTCAGCGCACCAATGCGACTGAAAACTCCCCCAAAACAAACAAGCAAACACTCGGAAATTGTTGTTTTTAAAAAAGGGGTTGGGGTCTTTTGTTACCACCAACTCAGACTCCACTACTTGTCTCTCCATCTAAGCATGTGCGTAAGAATTATTGTTATTATATATATATATATATATATATATTATATGAATAGTTTAGGTGCAAAACCACTTAAACGCCAATCCAACAATGTAGTTTAAGCAAAAGATTTGTACCTGACAATAATTTCAATTCGCTTCACTCGGACAAGCAACGAAAGCAGATATAACTTTGAAAGGTTTAATCAAGTAAATAACAATTCTGGACCTGAAGCAGGCTCATCGAGTGGGTGGCTGGAGACCCGTCAGTCTGAGTGCCGGCAGGGGCAATGAATCAGCATCTGGATGGAAGCATCAGGGTTCAGCTGGATGAGATGAGACATCAATCAGCGCTTACCCAATAAAATAGCAAGTGCTGATGGGGCTTCACGGACATGGAGGACCGAGAGGTAGGACTGGACTGCCCTACCCTTCCAGGTGCCAGCTTGGAGTAGGTCGATAGTGGAGAGGCCTGCCGCCTGGCACGCCTGAGCTGCTCCTCGGCGAAGACTATGCAAGGTGAGCTGCTTTAGTAGTGGCAGCACCATGCTGGAGGCGGCTCGAAGTGTTCTGGTCAGGGTCTTGATATTGAGCGGTTCACCGGATGGTAAGAGGAAGGCAGGGTCATCGGGTTCAGGGCACACTGAACGGAGGTAGGAGGTCGAAGCTCGGACTGGGCAGCACAAGGAGGAGGGAATGCGTGGGAGGCGGAACAGGACTGGACAGCTGGAGGAGAACTGGGTCTTACTACTTACTCTTAAGCTAAGATTCCTTACACGCAGTATGCGGTATGCGGTATGCGGTATGCGAATGCGAATGCGAATGCGAATGCAGCAAAAAATCGGAAAGCATCTAAGTCAATGGGGGTGATTCCTTACGTCCGAATGCGAATGGGAATGGGAATGCGAATGCGGCAACTCGATCGGTCCCTGTAGCAATCGATGTGGCATGCGGCATGCGGTATGCGAATAGAAACATCAGTCGCACTTGTCCATTAGTTTTAGACGAGGAGAGGCAACTGAGCATTACGGTGCAGAGGGGAAACATATGGTGCAGAGGGGAAACATATGGTAGTGGTGGTGGTGGGGTTACGGGTTCGCATACCGTGTAGAAGGAATCCTACCATTTGCATACCACATACCACATGCTGCATGCCGCATACCACATACCGGTCGAGCAAACTTTAACAATTACTGCGGATATCGAGACCAGGATATGTTTAAACCTGACATGTGGAGAGGGAGGGTCAGACGAGACCAGATTGCTTTGCCTGACCAAGGTCAGATACCCCATAATTAGGGCTGCGATACACACTAGTGGAGGATTCTGGAGTGAAGAGAGACAGATTACAATGCGCCTTAAATCATCAGGAGTCAGAGCAGGAGCTTTAGTTACACGGTGGGAAGAAGACTTCACAATAGCCCGTTTCATTACAGAAATCTCATATGCTTTAAAGACCTCATGTGCTCCCGGAAATGAGGAGACCCAGATCTTAACTGAGCTGAAATAATTGAACACAGCCCCTGGAGAGTGGAGAACGGAGGACAGGAACATAAGGAATGAAAGGAGATCATAGGTGGAGGGAGACCGGGGGAGAACTCTGGGGGCCTGGCAGAACTGTATGTAGCGCTTGAGGTGCAAGCACTTATTCTGCCACGTCCGAGCAGCCAGTGCACACTTGTAGGCGATTAAGAGCCTAGCGTGATGCCTCATCGTGTAGCCTGGAAGATAGGGCAAACAAAGTACTATCGTCCAGGCTGAATGCAATTACAGGTCAAAATCAAGTATGTTCATAGCAAGAGTTACTGTTATTTCTGAGAGGTTCATCGTCTTACAGATCAGTACGGCCTTATTCTTAAGGTTAGAGTCAGTGAACGAGCGGCTAAGAGCATCCGCTAGAATTAGGTCTTTACCAGATTTATGTACAATTTCAAGCTCACAATTATGAGTGGCCGCTAGTAGCCAAAGCTGACGTGCACATGCACATAATATTTTTTCTTTACCCTTCCCCGATGAGAGGACCTGATGTGCTGGAAGGTTATCCGTATTTACAGTGATTACAAAATTACAGGGATCGGGAGGAAGGAGAGCTGACACTGCATGAACTAAGTTCAGGGCTTCTAGCTGTGAAATGGGAAGGTTCATCTCAAGAACCTCCTGTGGGAACTGGGCTGCATAGAAAGCTGATGGGGAAAAGCTTCCCGCCGCGGTGAGAGTTGCATCACACTCAATATATCAGTACCTTGATAATGTCCTAGCCTCCGGTACTGAAGTGACCGTGCGCAACGCAGAGGCTGGGTGGTCAGAAGCCTACCCGCTGAAATCCTATCAGTCTTAACTCGTCAGAAGGGGCCCCTGGCCCCCTGTACCGCTCCGCGCGGTGCATGACGTCCTGCTCTCTCGATAGCTAATCCAAAAGTGACGAGAGCTCGACCGACGCGACATCCAGTAGCGGCGGGCCCTCGTGGCCTGATTACCATCATAATCCACGCAGACCTCGGCTGTGAGGGAAGGAGGAGACGTGAATTATAGGTACAAGCGAACTGCTCGAACCAGTCAAGATCTGCAAGAAGGTCTGAGCTAAATGGACGAAACCCTACATAGGGAGTTGCTCTAAGCGCTGCAAGAACTCTATTCGTAAATCTCGCTGCCGGCTTTACACATTTCGAAATGTGATGCAACTTTCGCGCCAGGCTCTGCAACTGTTTACCAGAAGCAACTGTTTTAGTCTTCCACAATAAGCACTCTTGCAATACGGCCTCTATTTTATCGTGGGGAATGGATACTGACATATCAAGGGTGTTTATCGAAAAACCTAGCCAGACTAGAGAGGTAACGTGCCGAGAACACTTATCTAACGATAACCCCTAGTATCTTTGCAATCTCCACGAATCTCGTATACGCAGCACAAGCCTTCTCTTCTGTACCTTCTAGTCCCAGAAAATCGTCAAGATAACACAGCACTAAGTAACCTTCTTTGCTAAGCAGCCACACTGTTGCGCGTGTGGTTCTTGCACAAGCTAACACTGAAGTGCGGCAGCCGAAAGGCGGCGCAATATCTACGAAGAACTGACTATTCAATGTTAACCCGAGTAATGGTGCAGTCACACTACGATGCTTCTCCCGGCGACCCGTCAGCGTTGAAAATAAAATCTTGCACGTCGAGAAATGTCCAACTTTTCGGCGGTTTGGGGAAAAAGTTTGGCGCTAGCACGGCGCATTATTCGCGCGCGGCCAACGGGTGTCGACGCGTGAGGAAAAAAAAAAAAAAGGTTTGGCGCGACGTCTTCATCTAACCTTAAATGTTGCTAGGGTATAAAACAAAAACGCCCCAGTTTGCTGCAACGTGTGAGCAACGACCCTCCCGCGTGCGCCGTCTTCCTAGCGTTCCCATAACGTTATTCCGGCACGTCCAATGCATCGCGATGCGCGCCTAATGTCCTTACCCATATATTTGCGCGCGCTGCCGGTCGTTGTTTTTTTTTTTACACGCTTAAAACCTTGGGCGACCGGCAACGCGCGCCGACGTTGTCCGCCGACCATCAACGTCAAAGATAGTGTACCGAAATGTACCGACGCCTCCATAACGCACCCCCAGCGCGTCCCGACGTTTCACTTATTATCGCCCAAAAACACCACACGTCGCCGTGTCGCCGGCGAGAAGCGTCATAGTGTGACTGCACCATTAGGGAGCCGACAGCGGACAGATGCGTAGCTGGCGATAAGCGCACGCTAGATCCGTGGACCATAACCAGGAATTTGGACCTAACAATGTCAATCTATCGGTAAGAGTAGCTATAGAAGGAAGAGACAAATTAAAGGCCAGGCCCTGATAAAAGCCTCGTAAGCGCTGTTCACACATGGGCGTTAAGTCGCCTCAACTAGTTCGCCTTGTCTAGTACGGCTCACATTGGCCGTGTGGACGTGACGCTGAAGCGGAGTAGGGCTGAGTCGATTCATCTAGTTTGCCTCAAGTAAACCACCTAGCGAGGTAGCTTAAGTCGGCCCACCTTGCTTGTGTGGACGGTAGCGGTTTACTTTGAGGCGGCTTAAGCACGTCACACGCATGTGCAGTCGAGACCTGAGTTTGTTGACTTTCCGGTCGATCAAAAGCACATATTATATAATTTGGTCTATGAAACCGCTAGCTGTGCACGGATATTTTTTTCATCATTTATTTTTAGGTTTTCACTGCCCAGCAGAAGTTTTGACCGTACCAAAACAATACGACTCAGTCTATACATATCTAGGTCAAACCCACACTCTCTCTCATGGCGACGTCGACTAATCGAAAGTGGCGCAGATATCGATTTCCGGCTTAAACTGCCCCAAGTACTGCATGTGTGGACACGACACACTTTCACGCCTAGTTCGTCTCAACTAGTTCGCCTTATCTTAGTTCGGCCTAAAGTTGTGTGTGTGAACAGGGCTTAAGTATCCCTGCATTAACGCTTTTCCCTTTCGGAAAACTCAAATCCATATTGTCTCTTCTATATATGTATATATATGTATATATATGTATATATATACACACTGGGTACATTGGGGTTCAACTACTACAGTACTAGACCTATTTTTAAAAGACTGCGCACTCGTGATTTTTGGATCTCTGACACTTTTTGTGTGTGTGTTTTTGTTGTTGTTTATAGCCGATAACCGGTTTTTGTAGCGCTTGTTCTTTTCTGTTCATGTTTTTTTTTAGATAAATGTCTGGTAGGAATTCCTCTCCGGCAGGTCATGACAACATGTTGCTATTGTTTTCACCATGAGTGTGTTGTTCCAGTTCTTATTTCATACATTTTCTTCCCCCTGCCCCCTGCCCCCTGCCCCCTGCCCCCTGCCCCCTGCCCCCTACCCCCTACCCCCTACCCCCTACCCCCTACCCCCTACCCCCTACCCCTTACCCACTACCCCCTACCCGCTACCCCTACCCCCTACCCCTACCCCCTACACCCTACCCCCTACCCCTCCTACCCCCTACCCCTACCCCCTACCCCTACCCCCTACCCCCCTACCCCCACCCCCCCCCCTACCCCCTCCCCCCCCCACCCCCTACCCCCCACCCCCCCCCCACCCCTACCCCCCCACCCCACCCCACCCCCTACCCCCTACCCCCCACCCCCCCTCACCCCTCCCCACCCCCTACCCCCTACCCCCTCCCCCCCTACCCCTACCCCCCCACCCCCGCCCCTACCCCCCCCCCCACCCCACCCCTACCCCCTACCCCTACCCCCTACCCCCCCCCCACCCCCACCCCCTCCCCACCCCCACCCCCTACCCCCTACCCCCACCCCCCCCCACCCCCTACCCCCTACCCCTACCCCCTACACCCCCCCCCCCACCCCCCCCTACCCCTACCCCCTACCCCCCCCCTACCCCTCCCCCACCCCCCCCTACCCCCACCCCACCCACCCCCTCCCCACCCACCCACCCCCTAACCCACCTCCCCCATCCCTCCCCCACCACTCCACACACCACCCTCCCACCACCCACCTACCACTCACCCGCCACTCACCGACCAACGTAATCACCTACCACCCTCTCTACATTCTCCCACAACCCACCACCCGCCCACTACCCACCTACTACCCAGCCACCACTCATCCACCACTCACCCACCACTCACCCACCACTCACCTACCACTCAACCACCAACATCCCACCTCTCACCCACCACTCACCCATCCCCTCATCCACCGCTCACCCACCACTCACCCACCACTCACTCACCACTCACCCACCTACCACTCACCCACAAACCATCTACCACCCACTAACCACCTACCACCCTCTCCCCACCCTCACTCCCACCGACCAACCCTCCCAGTCCCACCACCCACCACCCAGCTACCACTCACCCAACAACCACCGACCAATCACCTACCACCCTGTCCCCACCCTCCCACCACCCACCCACCCTCCCACTACCCACCAATCACTCACCGACCAACCACCCAGCAATCACCTACCACCCTGTCCCCACCCTCCCACCACCCACCCACCCTCCCACCACCCACCAACCACTCACACACCAATCACCGACCACCCTCTCCCCCACCCCCCACTCCCACTGACCCACCCTCCCAGTAACACCAACCACTACCACCACCCACCCACCACCCTCCCACCACCCTTGCTGGAGCTAGCTGTACTGGGTACCGGCTCCACATCTCCATACAGTGGGGTCAAGGTCACACAAACTCTTAATTTCTTAAATTCACCAGTTGTCCCTGCATAGTAAATTACCACACCGCCCAAATTGACACACGCGCTGATTCCCAGACATCCATAGTAATGACACGGCCCGCCTGCATACATGCCTCTAAAGCCATCCAAGTGTTTGTTTGTTGTTGTTTTATGTCCTAGCAATATCTAAGGTCATATCAGGACAGGTACCGACTTGTGAAACCAGGTTGCTGGCACCATGACCTGGTATCCCACTCAAGTCACATTATCCTGACACTGAGCACACCAGTCCTTGCCCTGTCCTAATAATGCTGAGCGCCTCGTTTGACTCGACCAGGGTTCGAACCCACGACCCCACGATCTACCAGCACGGGAGACGGACACTCTAACTCATTCGGCCATCCCGTCTGGTCCCATCCAAGTGTAGACTTGAGGCTGTGCTGTATGGTGCTGGTTGGGGTCGGGGTGAGAGCATGTTGAGGTTCTTACACCGGACCAGACGGGATGGCCGAATGACTTAGAGCATCCGTCTCCCCTGTTGGTAGACTGGTGGATCGTGAGTTCAAACCCTGATCGTGAGTTCAAACCCTGGTTCAAACCCTGACTTAAAAATTGATACTTGTCGCTTCCTAGCCAGGCGCTCTGCATTATTAGGATAGGGCAAGGACTGCTTAGCTCAGTGTCAGGATAATGTGATTGAGTGGGATATCAGCTCATGGTGCTGGTGGCCTGGTTTCCCAGTGGGGGAGCACTATAAAGTCACCATGAGTGCGCACTGTCACAAGTCGGTACCCGTCATGATATGACCTTAGATGTTGCTAGGACATAAAACAACAAGAAACAAACAAACATCTAATTACCCCGGCGTGTTATCGGCTTGTTCCTTGCAAGCTTTCCTCTATTTACCACAGGTTGTGAAAGGGTTAACTGTTGCGGTGGGGGGGGGGGTTGCTTTGAAATAAGAGCCGCTTTAATGACATGGATGCTGGTTAATGTGATGTTAAATAGGGTGGGCGGGGGGTCCCTCCTGGCGGCCGGTGCAACCCCCCCCCCCCCTCTACCCAACCTCACCCCCCTCTACCGCCCTCCTATACCCCACCTCCACCTTCCCCCTACCTAGCATATCCCAGCCTCACCCCAGTCCTCATATGACCTTAGATGTTGCCAGAACGTAAAACCCCAACAACCAACAACCAACAACCAACCAACCCTAGCCTCACCTAGTACCGCACCCCCCACACGCGCACACGCACACATGCACAAACGCGCACACGCCCACACGCACACACACGCACACACGCGCACACGCACACATGCGCACATGTGCACACGCACACACGCGCAACACACACACAACACACGCACACGCACACATACTTTACGCACCCAGACCTGCTCATTGGACGCAGTCTCCAAATCGGTAAGAGCGTAGGCTCACCGTGCGGATGGTCAGGAATTCCAAAAACTTGGCCGAGTGAAGCCAATGACTTCCAAATTTGATACTTGTCGCTACCTAGGGTAACACTCGGCATTACTAAGATTAGGATATGGCAAGGACTAGTTAGTTAGCTCCGTATCAGGATAATGTTACTGAGTCAGTGAGTGGGATATTGAGTTATACTTATAGTGCCAGCGGCCTGATCTCCCAGTGAAGGAACAGTCACCATGAGTGCGCACTCCAGAAGTCGGTATCCATCCTAGTATGACCATATATGTTCCTAAGATGTAAAACGCCAACAAACAATCAAACCAGACCTTCTCCACTAAAAATCCCTGGGATATCGAGTCGTGGATAGATAGTGCTGGGGGCCTGGTCTCCCAGTCGGGCAGCACTATAAAGTCACCATAAATGAGTACGCACTGTCACAAGTTGGTACCCGTCCTGACATGACCTTAGATGTTACCAGGACGTAAAACTCCAACAACCAACCAACGATGCCTACGCACTACTCACACTGTCACAGACACCACACCGCACCCCTACATTACACATACCCCCTCACCCCCACTCACACACACAGCTGACAGCCATACACACTGTGAACACTACACTTCTCACACCGTCACCCAGCCTGATATGACCTTAGATGTTGCTAGGACGTAAAACAACAAACAAACACACCGTCACACACTCAGATACTTCTCACGGACTTGGTCGACACACCCACAGCCCGTGTTGGGCGGTGGGGGGGGGGGGGGGGGGGGGGGGGCACTGTGTGCGCTTGACTGCCTGGTGACAAGTGTGACAACATATGGTGACATGACAGCGGGATGTGACGAGCCCTGAGATGCAGCTACCCACCACCAGAGGGCCGGTCATCACGCATCAGCCATCACCATCGGACACAGCATCACGTAGGCACCCGCACTTGCACTGCCAGCCTCCCGCACCCCACACACTCACTAACGCGCATACCCAGACCCTCAGGGGCGCTGTCTGCCTGCTTGTTTGTTGGGGTTGTATGTCCTGGCAACATCAGTGAATAGACACCGATTTGTGGCAAGCGCGCACTCATGGCGATTTCATAGTGCTGCCCCCATTGGGAGACTAGGCTGCTGGCACCATGACCTGATTTCCCACTCAGTCACATTATCCTGACATTAAAGTTGCATAGTCCGATGCTTTTGAGTTTTTGCTATTTTCTGAGATAAATATATTATACTAATCGTTATAATCTACTTTACTTTAGTTTGAAGTAATTTTGATTTTAAATGGCTAAGTTTGGAGATATTTGATGTTAAAAAATGCCAAAATAATGTTGGCAAGCACGCCAAAAATCTGACACCATAGACTTCAGAGTAATAGTTTCTATTAATTGACTTAATCTGCCATTCTATGCAGCAACAAATGCTTAATAAGGGCACCAACGTCTAAGTTGAATATGTAAAATCAAATCTAGATAAGTGTTTTGGTTTTGACAATTTTATGTTTTCATCAGACTATGCAACTTTAACTTAGATACTTGTGCACTTTATTTAGGATTTGGGGCTACGTAGAACGGGATACTAAGTCAATTTAACACAACCTGTTACTGCTCAAGCCTGTGGGGTCGGAGTTTTGGCAATCATGCCAACATTAATTTTGTATGTTTACACTTAAAATCTCTCCAAGGTTAATCATTTTAATGCTAATCTGCTTCAAGCTAAAGTAAGATAGATCATAGCGATCAACCTAATATACATATCTCAGGAAAATGACAGAAACTGAAAACCATCGGACTGTGCAACCTTAACATCGGACAAAGTATTCCATAAATATATCTTATCAGTTCAACACTCAATCTAGCACAATAGGATCGGGCAATGGCTGTACTATTAGTCGGGCCTACATGAAATATGAAATATGAGTATTTCACTAATATATGGGTACAGAATACAAATTAAATTCAGGTAACTGGACATTTTGAAGTATCAGAACAAGAGGAAAGCATAATATTTTCAAAACCAAAAATGTCATCTCCATGTAATGCTACATATCCACTTTAGGTACTACTACACTCATTAACCAGTTCTTTTGGGTTTTCCACCTGATAAATGTCAAAACTCGCTGACATTACCAAATGGTTACCAGACTGGGTGGCCGAATGAGTAGAGCATCCGCCTCCTGTTTTGGGAGATCGGGAGATCCAAACCCATGAGTTTGTGGGTTTGAATCCTGGTCGAGTCAAACCAATTACTTTAAAATTTATACTTGTCGCTTCCTAGCCTGGCACTTGGCATTATTAGGGTAGGGCAAGGACTGGTTGGCTTAGTGTCAGGCTAATGTGACTGAGGGGGATATCAGGTCATTGTGCTGGTGGCCTGGTTTCCCAGTGGGGCAGCACTATAAAGTGCCATGAGTGCACACTCTCACAAGTCGGTACCCGTCCTGATATGACCTTAGCTGTTGCTATGAGATAAAACAACAACAAACAAACCAACAAACCAAATGGCCTGACCTAGTTAATGTAGCGATGACATAATGCACCTGCCTTCAACAGGTATGCGCATACAACGTATTGTTCCTGTATCCATACTTCAAAATTTCAAAATAATTTGACAGTAATCCCACATTATTCTGAACTAAGATAGAATATATTTTAATGGCCACATTATTAATTAATTAACTCTTAGAACTAATATGGAGTCGATTTTTTTAATCAACATTTGCCTTATTCTCTACCCATCACTCATATCACTGCTTTACTTATTTGTGCTGTACTTGTCCGTCTATAGCTGTGTTTACACGGGCGATTTAAAACACCTCATATGAAACGCCTTGCCTAGATCGATTCACATTTGCCATGTAAACGCGGTTCTGTGGCGTTTTAGGGCTGAATCGCTTCATATGAAACGCCTCATCTATACCACCTCCGGAGGTGGTTTATTTGAAGCGATTCAGCTGGTTCCCAGGCGGCTATAGTATAAAATAGTAGTGCGTGCCGGGAACAGGGGGAGCAGTAACTAATTGCTGGTGCCCGGCAGTGTTAGGGCCCGATTACGCCGAAATCTAGTGAATGCGATCATATTTAACAGAATTTCACACTCAAATAATGAAATTTAATTAAATTAACCTTAAATTCCAAGCGATATTAACGTAGCAGCTACATCTGAGTTGAATCGACGAGTGTAAACTAAACAAATAGCAGTGCTTGCTAGCTACAGGCGCCTGCTTGTTCCCGGCGCCGACACACTTTCAAACTCCGCCGTGTAAACACGCTTCTATAAAAAAATAAAACGCTTCATATGAATCGCTTTGTCTACATCGTTTCACAATTCCCCGTGTAAACACGGCTATTTATCTATATTGCCATAACTTTTTTTGCTGTCTAGTGGCATTTGTGATTAGGGCTTGAATACAAGGGCATCAGCACTGACATGCTATTCAGAGGAATAAAGCCACTTGAACACAAAAACAAAAGAAACGATGGTGTGTGCTTGGCCGTGGATTGTTACTAAGTCGTGTGAAATGTTTTAAATCAGGAACATTAAAAATCAAAGCACGCCATTACAACACTGTTTTGCTCGGAGGAAGCAGCATCAGGCGGCTTTGGCGCCACCTAGTGGGCGCTACTGATATTACATGGCGCCACCTAGGGAGAAATATCCGCTTGACATGAGGGGTGTCTTGACTCTTTTCCTCACTAGGTGGCAGTACCGTTGTGTGTTGGATTACTGATGGCATCAGTAGCCTTGTTCAGTGTGTTCTGAGTTCCGCTGGTCCCCCAGGAAGCACTACCCGGTGGATTGTATTTTGTTTGTTGTTTTACGTCCTAGCAACATCTAAGGTCATATCAGGACTGGTACCGACTTGTGACAGTGCTGCCCCACTGGGACACTAGGCCACCAGCACCATGGCCTGATATCCCACTCAGTGACATTATCCTGACATTGAGCCAACCAGTCCTTGTCCTATCCTAATAATGCCGAGCGCCAGGCTAGGAAGCGACAAGTATCAATTTTTAAGTCATTGGTTTGACTCAACTAGGATTCGAACCCACAAACTCATGGGTTCAGATCTCCCGATCTCCCAAAACAGGAGACGGAAGCTCTACTCATTCGGCCACCTCATCTGGTCTACCCGATGGAAGTTGGGGATGGTCTCCTCCCCACCATTTCCTTCACAAAAGAATATGTGCTTTACACTGACTTTGCACTTTGGCATGTAGACAGCTACACATGTCAAGTGATGACCAATGTAATTATGTATATATATATACATGTACATATGCATACACAGTATAACCCCATTAAACCAAACTTGAAGGGACCATAGAAATTTGTTTGGATTAACCGATCATTGGATTAAGCAAGCTTTGACTTCGACTTTGAATTGCCTTTTGCAAAAACTTTGGTGCATTATGAATGTAATATACAATGTATGTGGACACTATGATTATTGTTTTTTATGCATATACAATTTAACCCCATTAAACCAAGCTCGGTTAAATCAAACGATCGGTTAATCCAAATTTGTTCGGCGACCCATCAAAATACTACCATTTATCTTATAAAAAAGTATCAGATGACCTTAAAACCACATGAAAGTTTGGTTTAACTGTACTGGAAGTGGCCTGGGGCCGACAATTTTGTTTGGATTAACCGATACTTTGGATTAACCGAATTTGGTTTAACCAACTTTTTTACATGATAAATGATAGTATTTTGCCGGGCCGCCGAATAAAGTTCGGATTAACCGATCGTTTGGTTTAACCGAGCTTTGTTTAACGGGGTTGTACTGTACCATATATGGCACATTTCTCGGCAATGTAGTCATGTCTGCACAACACAAATACAGGGACATATCTGAATCTAGGTAAACATTTCAATTGTCGATTTGTTGTAACAATGCATAAATACAAACCTTAAGGCCCAGTCAGACCTTACCATACTGAGTACCGGACACCACCGGATAAATAATTGTCTAGTCTGGTGGTGTGCGGTGTTGAACTGTTGCCATGGCCGCTAGATGAAACGGATGCTAAACGGACAAGAAACGCACATTAACGAATAGCCAACAGACGGGAACCAGACGAGAAGCGGACGGCAAACGAGTGTCAAACGGACGGACCGGACACCAAACCGACACCAACTGGACACCAACCGGACACTTACCGAACACCTACCGGACTGTTCATGGACGCGCCAAAAACCAATGGACCGAATTCCTGTCACCGTCAACAGACTCTTCAGGATACTAACCAGACACCTAACGGATGAATAACGGACATGAAATGGACAAAACGGACTAAACAGGCTTAAAACAGACACCAACCGTACACTTCAGACCGGGTGTGTCTGGTACAAGTTTTGTGCATATTCAAAACTTGTACCGGACACCACCGGACAGATAACGGACACGCCGGATGGCAACCATATATAAACCATACATTCCCATATTTCACCGGACAGTGTCCGTTTTCTATCCGGTTCCTCAATCCGGTGAGGTCTGACTGGGGCTTTAATTTAATGTAACGGGTACCAACTCTACAATTGGTTGCTCAGATGGAAGATGACTCCTTGGGGAAGCCATACAATGTTACATTACTACATGTCTGTGGTTAAATAAAAGTCAACTCAATTTGTTCTCTGTGGCGGAGTGGTTAGAGTGTCTGACTTTTTTTTAGGCCAGACTCCTCATCTGAAGGTCATTGGTTGGATTCCTCATGCCATCACATCTGGAAATTTGGATTTCCACCACTGTGTATAATTTACAGCGTCATCAAAGGCCAGTTGCTCTCATACCATGTCTATGCGGTGTGGGAGGTTAAAAATCCCTTGGGTCAGTAAAAGTGTAGGCCTGGGCTTTCTATCGACCAACTGTCTAATAGTTAAAACAAAACTATTCAGACTTATCCATGATAGGCAGTATAAATCTTCAAGCGAAAAAATAAACTTAACCTCCAGTGCTGCCCCACTTGTGGACTGCTACCGGAAGTTCATCTCTGGATGCAATGTGCGCCGGCGCATTGCTCAATTGGGGCGGAAATGAAGGTGTGATTGTTTTATTACACCTGCCACGACCACCCGCGCGACGCCATTACCGTGGTGTGTGTGTGGTGTGTGTGTGGGGGTGATGATGTAGGTGTGTGTGGGTGTGGTAGAGGTGTGGGAGTGGGAGTGTGTGTGGTATAGGTGTGTGAGTGTGGTAGGGGTGTGTCAATGGGTGGGTGTGGCATATGTGTGTGTGGTAGAGGTGTTTGAGTGTGGGTGTGGTATAAGTGTGTGTGTGATACAGGTGTGTGTGGTACAGGTACCGGCGTGTGATTGTGTAGGTGGTATAGGTGTGTGTGGTACAGGCGTGTGTGTGGTACAGGTGTGTGTGGTACAGGTGTGTGTGGTACAGGTGTGTGTGGAGGGTACGTGTGTGATTGTGTAGGTGGTATAGGTGTGTGTATTATAGGTATGTGTGTGGTAGGGGTACCGGTGTGTCAGTGTGTGTGTGGTAGAGGTGTGTGGGTGAGTGGGTGTGGTATAGGTTTGTATGTGTGGTACACGTGTGTGAGGGTGCCGGTATGTGAGTGTGTGTGGTCTAGGTGTGGGTGTGTGGTAGTTGTGTGTGAGTGTGTGTGTGGTAGAGGTGTTTGCGTGGGTGGGTGTGGTATAGATTTGTATATGTGGAACAGGTGTGTGGGGCCACCGGTGTGTGAGTGTGTGTGTGGTATAGGTGTGGGTGTGTGGTACAGGAATGTGAGTGGGTGGGTGGGTGTGGTATAGGTTTGTATGTGTGGTACAGTTGTCTGGGGGTACCGGTGTGTGAGTGTGTGGGTGGTATAGGTGTGGGTGTGTGGTAGATGTGTGAGAGTGTGTGTGTCGTGTGCGTGTGGTATAGGTGTGTGAGTGTGTGTGTGGGTGGTAGGGGTGTGTGTGTGTGGGTGGTGCGGGTTTGGGTGGGTTATGAGGGGAGAGGGTGTTCTGAATACAGACCGCTGACCAGGGGTAAACTAAAAGATTGTGGCGAGATGGTGTATCCACGTACACCTGACCCCCCCCCCCCTCCCCCGACCCCCCCCCTCCACCCCAACCTCTGGCCACAGGGTCAGGGGTCACGGGGTCAGGCATTGTTTACGTCTTACTTACAAGCCGCCAGGCCTGTATACAATATTCATCCGCATCTTCCGGCCTATTTATCGTCCGTGACATCTGAGTTCTTCCGCCGTCCTTAATCCGCGCAGACGACGTACACGACGGACACCTTCCATCAGCGCCTCACAGCGGGCATTGCACTTAGGGGGGGGGGGGGGGGGGGGGGGGGGGGGGAGGGCGATAATGCCTAATCAGCAAAATAGCTGGTTGGCTGGTTGGTTTGTTGGTTGTTGGAGTTTTACGTCCTGGGAACATTTAGGTAATTTAGAAGGGGATGGACTGAAGGCGGTGGTCCTAATCGGTAGAACATGGGCCTAGCATGTGGAATGTCAGGACTTTGGTTCCTGGTCGCGTCAAACCAATGACTTAACAATTGATACTTGTTGCTTCCTATCCTGGTGCTCGGCATTAATAGGATATGGCAAGGACTGGTTAGCTTAGTGTCAGGATAATCTGACTGAGTCGGATATTGGGTCATGGTGCCGGTGGCCTGATTTCCCAGTGGGGCATCACTATATGTTTGTCATGAATGCACACTGTCACAAGTCGGTACCCATCCTGATATGACTTTAGATGTTGCCAGGATGTAAAACTCCAACAACCAACCGACTATCGAAGGGGACGTAGCTCAGGCGGTAGAGTGTCCACCTGTGAAGCTGTCAGTCATCCTATCGATCCTACTCAGTGGACTCACTTGCAGTTTGGGCTATTTTCCGTCCCAACCAGTCGTCCACAACTGGTTCATCAAAGGCTGTGGTATGTGCTGTCTAGTCTGTGTGAAAGTGCATATAAAAGAGCCCTTGCTGCATATCGGAAAGAGTAGCCTATTTGGCAGCAGCAGATTTCCTCCAAAGAAATATGTCAGAATGACCATTTGTTTGATGTCCAGTAGCTGGTGATAAAAATTGATGTGCTGTAGAGGCATTATTAAATAAAACAAGCTTTACTTTTTTCTAAGGTCATATCAGGATGGGTACCGACTTGTGACAGTGCTCACTCATGGCAACTTTCTAGTGCTTCACCACTGGGAAATCAGACCGCCGGCATATCCCACTCAGTCACATTATCCTGACACTGAGCTAACCAGTCCTTGCCCTATCCTATTAATGCCAAGCATCAGGCTAGGAAGTGACAAGTATCAATTTTATAAGTCATCGGTTTGACTCTACCCAAAACCGAACTCCCGATCTCACATGCAAGGCCTGCGCTCTACCGATTGGGCCACCGCGCTCGGTTGCAAAATAGCAGGAGTGCCCTAATGTAAGTGATCTGTTCTTGACGTAAATTGCTATTTGGGCAAGTCACCTAATTTGCATATTTCCCATGCTGCATCATGTCTGATCAAGCAAACAATGGGTTAATTAAACTCCTTGACCTCCAAACAGATAGACAAAATTGGATAATTATTTCTTAAGATAAGGCGGGTCTTTGATTTTGCCAGGGCTGGGCACCTAATTAACATAAATGATCATATTTGACAAATTTTCCGATTTTCCCCAATATTAGACTTTTGATATGTTGTTTAGGGGGTTTCTCCAGAATGAATATCAGTGGAATCGGTTCTATTGCAATTTGTTTTGGGTTCAGCCCCCAAATGAGCTAGAATTACTAGCCTATTAACCAGTCCAAGCTCCCTGCGTGCAGTTGTATACTCCGATAAGGAAACACAATTTATATTCATACATTATATGTGTGCATACTCATATATTAAGAAAAGACTGACTTGGTGCAGATTTGTTCTTATTTAAAGTTATTAAATCCGATTTTATTTTTAAAACACGTCTACTTGTCTAAGCCAAAGCACGTTCCTGGATTTCGTAATACATACAGTAAAACCTCTCTAAATCGACCGACCATGGGACCGACTTTAAGTGGTCTATTTAGGAAGGTGGTCGGTTTATGGAGTTAGAATATCCTTACAATGGTACTGTTGGGACCCAAATAAAGTGATCGATATAGGGAAGTGGTCGCTCTGCGGAGGTGGTTGGTTAGAGAGGTTTTAATGTAGGCCTATATCCAAATTAGACACTGGTACACATGGTTTAGTTTTAGATATCTCCCAAATTAACCCCTTAGCATAAAAGGTACTTCCAACTTTAATATAAAAAATAAACCTAAATTACAAGTACATCACAACGATCTACCTAATAATAGTCACAAATAAAATATGGCAGAAAGTCAAAGCCATATGTAATTTTCACCTCAAAGCCCCGCAATGCCTTCAGCCCTGGCCCTAATCCCCCCCCCCTCACACACTCACCCCCCCCCCTCCACCAACCTCAATTCTTAAACACAACCTCATATATTAAAGCTGTTTTATTAGTCGAGGTCCTCTATGCCACCAAGACCGGAAATTGGTGAGAATGTCTGGCTAGTGTCTAGGGTTGATTATGTTCGAATCAGAAGTCCAGCCTCGGAGGTAATGATTGTGGGAGGAGAAAGGGGAGGGGGTGTATGGGAGATTGGGGGTGGTGGTGGTGGTAGGGGGTTGGTGGTGAGGGGCTGTGATGGTGGTGGCTAAATGGGGTTATGGGGGTTTGGGTGGCTGTTGTGCTCAATAGGTCGCCAATGGTTATCTGATCTGACCTGATCCTCTCTGCACACACCACTGCAGAGACTGGACACTGGTCATTCCCACCTGACTGTCCCCGCACCCCCCCCCCCAACCCCCGCGCACACACAATACACACACACCTCCACACACACACCTGATCACCGCAGCATAGTCGCATCAATCACACAACTTACCCCCATTATCGCCCACTCACAAAGCGCCCACACCTGCCTGTCTGTCTGGATCCTTTGCGATCTACTAGATCCTCCCTCCCACCTTCCCTCCCTCCCACCCTCCCACCCACTTTCCCTCCATCCCACCCTCCCACTCTCCCACACTCCCACCCTCCCACCTCCCACCCTCCCACGCTCCCATCCGGATCCAGGTGCTCAGTTATTACTGTATTAGGGAACAGATGGTCGGGAGTATATATGAGTATATATTATATACCTTTACAAATGTACCGACCCCACACCCCACATCCCACACCCCGCACCCCACACCCCACACCCCACACTCCACACCCCACACCCCAACCCCACACCCACACTCCACATCCCACACCCCCCAGTCACCCACACCCCTCACCCCACCCCCCACTTCACCCCCACTCCCCATACCCCAACACCAACACTCCTACAGCCAACACTCCCACTCCACACCCCACTCCCCACCCCCCACACCACACCACACCCACACCCCACCCACACCCCACACCCCACACCCACACCCCACCCAGTCACCCACATCCCACACCCCCAACCCGCACCCCACCCTCACTCCACCCCCACTCCCCATACCCCATACCCCACAACCAACACTCCCACTCCAACACCCCACTCCGACACCCCCACACTACACCACACCCCTTACCCTACACCCCCATACCTCCACATCACCCACCCCTCCCTCCACCCCGACACCTCGCCCGTCCCCGCCGTGATGGCTATCGGGGGGTCAATTCTCTACTTCTAATTGTGTGGTCAATGCGCATATCTTTGCCATCTCCAGGTTCTCCCACCTTGAATGAATTCGGCTGGTTTTGGTGTCTTATAGCCAATCAAATAGACATGCCACTTTATAGTGCTGCCCCACTAGGAAAACAGGCCTCCAACACCATGACCCGATATCCCACTCAGTCACATTATCCAAGGGGTTGGTGTCTTACAGTGTCGACACAGAGAGGTAGTTAGCCTACTGCGAGTGGCATAGGAATTCCTTTTTTATTATTAAATTGTTTTTATTTCATAGGCGCACTGATCAGAGAAAATAGAATGGCTTGGTTTCCTTAGTCATTCAATACAAGGCTGAAATCACACAATGTGGTCATTTGCGCTCCAAGTCACTAGGCGCATTGTGGATCCCAGAAAGAATACATTTGTGTGCATGTGTGTATAGATATTTCTTTTTCTAAACATGTGTAATAACTGTATTATCCAACTGCAATTGTGTGCACTTTCCTACTACAACTAATAGTTGTCAGTGTTCTAGTTTCGAAAAGTAGATTGTAATGCTTTCATTGGACTAGCTTCCCGAACTCAGTTGTACCGGTGTTGCGGTTTCCGAGGCACACCAGTTTGCCAGGGACACATCCATTCAAATGCATCTTCATACAGAAAAAGTCAAATATCTCTCAAATCTCTCAAATTACACCACCTAGAAACAAATCGCTTGGTACACATATAGAAAACATCTTAACCATAAAGATTATATTAAATTTATAAGGTTAGGGTTCTTGATTTCTATTAATTTTGAATAAAACTAATGTTTTGCAATGGGCATACCATCAAACTCAAGGCATTGTCAATGGTCGTGAGCAATCTTCATACAGAAAATACAAAAAAGGTGAAATATCTCTAAGATGACACCACCTAGAACAAATCGCTTGGTACACATATAGAAAACATGTTTACCAAAAACATTATATTAAATTTATAAGGTTAGTGACGATGCTGTTCGATTTTGACGCATGCGCAGAAGCGATGTGTCCCTGGCAAACTGGCAGCCTCGGAAACTGCAACACCGGGAATGGTTTTGTTTGTGGAGATGGTTTATTAAAACCGGTAACCGGATATATATATATATATATATATATATATATATATATATATATATGTCATGGGGGTGATGAAAATGGGAAATATTGAGCCTAGAGCGGGACTCAAACCCACATCTCTCTGCATTCCGGGCCAGTGTGCTTACAATTACACCACCTAGGCTCCCTGATATCACCACACTATCCACGCCTACCTGTCTATGTGGTTACTTGCCTGAGAGGTCAGTGCAGACTACTACACTCGTCCCTGGAATTGTAAGTCTTTTAATGGTTACAATTACATACATACAGGCAATGCACTAATACATACATATACAGGGTAGGTTCAACAACCATGCAGCACATTGTGTGTACAGGATTATGGTCACGGCAACCAGTGTCATGTGGGTGATGAAAATGGGAAATATTGCACCTAGAGCCGGACTCAAACCCACATCTCTTTGCATTCCAGGCCAGTGTGCTAACCATTACACCACCTAGGCTCCCTGATATCACCACACTACCCGCGCCTACCTGTCTATGTGGTTACTTGCCTGAGAGGTCAGTGCAGACTACTACATGTATATATATATATGAAGAGTTCAGGTTCAAAACCCCGTAAACAACGATCCTAAAAGTATGATAAACATTGGAATTCAACCTACACAACTAGTAGGTTTTCACATTCCTACTCGTTTGTTCATTACTCCATAATCATGTCATCACAAGAAAAGTGGAATCTGTGAGAATTAAAATTATTTTCAGGTAAAATTCTTTCATTTTAATTGATTGTTTTGGACTGGCATTTACAGGGTTTTGCGCCTGAACTCTTCATGTATTAAATAGAATTTGCTTACTCACGCAAGACCACCAATCAGGTCGTGTAGCTTTACTAATCAGGTCACGTGATGTTCGATTTCAGCCAATCACAACTGATAAATCGTAATCGTCTATTTATAGTCGCAGCTTGGGTCCATAAATCAATTCCTTAATTATAGGGGTGGGTGGGGGTGGGGTCTGGGGTGGGGATAGATGGGTGGGTGCTGAGTGAGTTTGCAGTGAGTGGGTAGCGGGTGATGATGAGCAAAGAGAAAAAGGGCAATAGACTAGATCACCGTTCCAACTGCGCATGCGCTGAAAACGGCGCTGGCAGCAAAGCAAAGAGGCATACAGCCATTGAGTTTGCCGATACGCATACTTCGATTTTATTCAAAATTAATAAAAAAAATGCATAGCAATTTGGCACCAACATGGATGGATGGATGCAATATAATAATATAATGAATATGTTTAAAACAAAACTCTCCATAATTAAGCATTTTGAGCTAAGAAACATACAATTTCAGTCACTTTACAGGCTGATGTTTACATCACCATTGATTAGACATAAGTAATTCTTGTTCTAAATATTAAAATGTCAAATGTATCAACAAAAACTTGTTTCAAAGAAATATATAACCAATATCTGATTAACCCTACTCATTTTCTATTTCTACATATGTCATTAACCATAGGATATAAATAAAAACATGAATACAATAAGTAAAACTGAATCTGGCTATGGCTCTAACACTAGTCTGAGTGCCCAGATTTGTCAAAATCTAAATGCACATGGCATAAGATGTGCTGATTATATTGATGTAAATGCAATGCTGGATAAAAGATTAATATCTTAATTTATTAATATTATATATATATTTTTAGTTTGTGTTCTATGTTTCAAACAAGAGCTGAGACGACCTGAAACTAGCACATTTCATAGCTGCACCCAGTCTATTAGCATGTACCATGTGCTTCTGGCGGGTTTGTTTTGCTTTGACACATCCCACAATGCAACGCGCCGCTGGAATGGCGATGTAGTCTATTGGAGTGGGGATCTAACAAACCTACTACATTATACTTAAAGATTCAAGTTTGCAGGAAATAGTTTGCGTTAATTAATAATTCAAATTGGAATTTTTTAGTTTAAAGCTACAGAGTCCGATGATTTTTAGTTTCTGTCATTTTCTTAAGTAAATATATTAGGTTGATTGTTTATAATCTACCTAGCTCTAGCTTGATGTAACTTCGCTTTAGAATGGCAACTCTGGATATATTTGAAGTGTAAACATGCGCAATTAATGTTGGTGTGCTTGTCAAAACTCTGACCCCCCCATAGACTTCAGTAGTAATAGGTCTATTAATTTGACTTAATATGGCTTTCTATGCAGCAACACATACTTAAAGTTGCATAGTCCGATGGTTTTGAATTTCTGTATTTTTTCTGAGATAAATATATTAAATCAATCACTAGTATCTACTTTACATTAGTTCGAAGTTACTTTCATTGTGTATGTATAAATGTTTACCTTTATGCAAATATTATATAAGCTGTGAAAGTGAATCTATTGTGTGCTGATTCTGGAAGGTTCTATGGTACAGCTAGAGGGGCTTGGATCCCTGTTGCTTCTTGGGGCAGGTAAGCAAGGCAGCTGGTCAGCAAGTGCTTCCTGTCCTAACACCGGTTGGTCACTTCTACCTGAATTTTTCTTTAATAAAGATTGGGGTCTTAGAGGCTAGCCAGAGTCTATTTACTCATTCCATTTACATATATGACTCTTGTCCTTATTGTGTTTTATTATTATTACTATCACTACTTAGCCCAGATAATTTAAATGGTAAATTTTGAGATATTTCGAGTGCAAACATGTAAAAGTAGCTTTGGCAGGCTCACCAAAACTCTGACACCATAGACTTCTGCAGTAACAGGTTCTGTTAAATTGACTCAGTATTGCCTTCTACGCAGAAACAAATGCTTAATAAGTGCATCAGTATCTATGTTAGATATGTAAAATCAAATCTAGATATTTGGTTCAGTTTTGAAAATTTGATATTTCATCAGACTATGCAGTTTTAATAAGTATATCAGTCTCTAAGTTGGATATACAAAATCAAATCTAGATAAGTGTTTTCCTTTTGAAAATTTGATATTTTATCGAACTTTGAAAAGGCAGTGTGGCTTCTATGATGATAGTGTTATGACTTGGAAATAGTTAAAGCTGCATAGTCCGATAATGTATCATCTTTTAAAGTCAAAACACTTATCTAGACTTGGACCTACATATCAAAGGTAGATACTGGTGCACTTATAAAAGCGTTTGTTGTTGGATAAAAGGGAATAATAATTAAATTTCATAGAACCTGTTTTACTGCTGAAACCTACATTGTCAGAGTTTTGCCAAGCATACAAACATACATTTTGCAGGTTTACACTTGAAACTTGGATACAAGGGAATAACAAGTGAATTTAAAGCTGCATAGTCCGATGACAACATCAAATTTTCAAAACCAAAAATAATTATCTAAATTGGATTCTACATATCTACCTTCAATACTGGTGCACTTAGTAAACATTTGTCACCTCATAGATGGGAATAGTGAGGAGATTGAATAGAACCTGTTACTGCAGAGGGCTATTGTGTTAGAGTTTTGGCATGCTTGCCAAAATTAATTTAGCATGGTTGCACTTCAAATATCTCAAAAGTTACCCACTTAAAATAAAAGTTACTTCAAGCTAAAGTAGGGTTCATTATAACGATCAACCTAATGTATTTATCTCAGAAAATCTCAAAAACCCAAAAACCATCGGACTATGCAATTTTAATATAATCCGATGATGTGGCAGTCAATGGCATTGCCATTTTGATGTGCATGACACAATTAAATTAGGATGATTGTATGTTAGATATCTCCAAAGTTGCCTACTTAAAATAAAATTCACTCTAAAGTAGACGTAGATTATGCAGATTGACATATTACATTCATCTATTTAAAAAGAGGCCGCAATTAAAAATTATCAGACTCTGTAGCTTTAAAAGCAGATGAGAATATCTAAAAATAGAGTTAAGTATTTAATGGTGTGCATTGATTAAGGGCCCGCTAGATCTCTGGGGTCTAAAATGTGTGGTGGCTTATTACAACAGCCAAAAGATTGGTTGGTTGTTACTAATATTAGAGTTTTACGTCCTGGGAAAATCTAGGGTCATATCAGGATGGGTACCGACTTGTGACAGTGCACACTCATGGCAACTTTATAGTGCTGCCCCACTGGGAAATCAGACCAGTGGCACCATGCCCTGATATCCTACTCAGTCAAATTATCCTGGCACTGAGCTAGCCAGTCCTTGCCCTATCCTATTTATCCCGAATTCCAGGCTAGGAAGTGACAAATATCAATTTTATTAGTCATTGGTTTGACTCGACCGGGAACCAAATTCCCGATCTCCCGCACGCGAGGCCCGCACTCTACCAATTCGGCCCACGAGCTTGGTAAATAGCCAAAGAGGAATTACAAATAAATATATAGCTCATTTATTTACATATGTGGTTAGGATGGGAAACCTCAATGGAATTACAAATAAATACATAGATCATATACTTATGTATATATGTTGCTAGGGTGGGAAACCTCAACAAAATTTCAAATAACTACACAGCTCATACATGTACATGTGAAGAATTCAGGTGCAAAACACCCGTAAATGATGATCCGAAAAGTATGATAAACATTGGAATCAAACCTACACAACTAGTATGTTTTCACATTTCTACTCTTTTGTTCATTACTCCATAATCAAGCCATCACAAGGAAAGTGGAATCTGTGAGAATAAAAATTATTTTCAGGTAAAATTCTTTCAATTTAATTAATTGTTTTGGACTGGCGTTTACGGCGTTTTGTGCCTGAACTCTTCATATATATTGCTAGGATGGGAAACCTCAATGGAATTACAAATAAATACATAGATCATATACTTATGTATATATCTTGCTAGGGTGGGAAACCTCAACAAATTTACAAATAAGTACATAGCTCATACATGTACATATATATTGCTAGGATGGGAAACCTCAATGCACAAGTAAACCCTTCCCAACCCTCTGGTATAGACCTATTTCAATGTTTACTAACATCATGTATGCACACGCAGCTTGGCTGCAGAATGAAGGCACACTGCCATTGAGTTTGCCGGTTTGCGCAGTGAAAAACGTCAGTTTTATTCAAAATTAATAGAAAACCAGAAAACCAGAACCCATATCCATTTGATATAATCTTTTTGTTAAACATGTTTTCTATATGTGTCCCAAGCGGTTTGTGTCTAGGTGATGTGCTTTTAGAGATATTTAACTTTTTCTGTATGAAGATTGCTCATAGCCATTGAGTTTGCAATGTGACACTGTGTCGTCCTGCAGCCAAAATGTTCGTGCACTGACCTAGATATGTATGCTGACGTCATATGAAATAGGTCTATTCGTCCGGTGTGAAGTGACCATACAAACACACAAACACCGAGTGTCTTCATGCGCAAGAACTTGTTGGGTCGGCAGGACGGAAGGCCCTCCGCCGACTGCCTATGGATGGTGTCACGTGGTTAATTGAAAACATAGACCCCCGCTCAGGTTAAAGCTCCATATTCCGATGAAAACATAAAATTTTCAAAACCAAAGCAATTATCTAAATTTGATTCTACATATCTAACTTAGATGCTGGTGCAGTTATTACACATAACTTTGTCGCCACACGGAAGGGAATGCTGAGGCAATTGAATAGAACCTGCTACTGTAGAAGGCTATGGTGTCAGAGCTTTGGCAAGCAAGCCAAAAGTAATTTTGTATGGTTGCACTTCAAATATCTCAAAAGTTAGTCACTTAAAATGAAATTTACTTCAAGCTAAAGTAAATTACATTATATTATAACGATCAACTTCATGTATTTATCTCAGAAAACGTAAGAAACTCAAAACCTTATAGCTATATATATATACAAACATGTACATAATTATATGTGATTAGGAGTCTCAAAAGGTGATAACTAATTTGTTTTTGTCCATTGTAATGATTGACACAAAACAGCACAGAAATGGTTACACTGAAAACACAAGGACATTTGCTTCAAATCAATATGTATTCTATTGGGATTATGAAACACCATGCAAAATGTAAATCAGTTTATCCTGAGCAACTGCATAAGCAGATAGTATATTGATTGTTACAATGGGCAAAGTTTTGTCCCATATTACTTATCATCTTTTGAGACAGTCTCATATATATAACATGTAATTACAAAATAACCCGCCTTGGCAGTTTGTATAGAGTGGGCTTCCACAAGTTTCATTAATTAGTTCTTTCATCTATTTTATTTAATTATATGATTTAGCTTTTAAAAATTCATAAGTGTCTATTGACACATAACTGATTGTATGCTTATACTTTATATGTAACGGCGATGGTTGAAGAAAAACCAAACAATTCTCGCCATGAATATGGCCTATGCTGCCGACAAGGCGTAAAGAAACCACCAATCAATCAGTCAATCCAGTAACCTCTGACCCACCACCACCCCCACCCCCACCCCCTCCCCCAGCTCAGCCCATCCACCCGACACCAGCGCATGCGCGTTGCAAAGTGACCAGATTCCGAGCCACTCGAATAACTCGGATACCATTGCCGTAAGGGGATACCGAATTGGTTGCGCCTGGATGAAACGCAGTAGATTGCACTCAACTATGTTGGGGTCGCAAAGCTTCACGATTGACCCGAGCCTCACGTCAGGTCAGCTTGTTAGTGTTGCTCTTAGCACTCTAGACTAGATCACCATTCCAGCCGTGCGGTGCATTGTGGGATGCGTGGAAGAAAAACAACTTCCCCCCCCCCCCCCCGCGAAGCACATGGGTAATGCTAATACACTGGGTGCAGTTATGAAATGTGCTAGTTTCAGCTCATCTCAGCTCTTGTTTGAAACATAGAATACCAACTAAAAAAATATATATAATAAATTAAGATGTTAATCCTTTATCTAGCATTCCATTTACATCAATCTACTCAGCACATCTTATAGTTATACCATCTGCATTTAGATTTAGACAAATCTGGGCAATCAGACTGGTGTTACGGCCATATGGTTAATAGCATTTGTTGGCTAGGAAATGGGTAGGGTTAATCAGATATTGGTTATATATTTCTTTGAAACAAGTTTTTGTTGACACATTTGACATTTTAATATTTAGAAGAAGAATTACTTATGTCTAATCAATGATCGTGATGTAAACATCAGCCTGTAAAGTGATTGAAATTGTATGTTTCTTACTCGTAGCTCAAAATGTTTAACTCTGGCTAGTTTTGTCTCAGATATATTCATCAGATCATCATATTGCATCTGTGCATCCATGTTTATGCCAAATTGCTATTAATTTTGAATAAAGTTGAAGTTTTTCCCTACGCGTATCGGCAAACATAAATTCTCGACGTCGTTTTCAGCGCATGTGCAGTCGGAATGGCGATCTCGTCTATCACTGTTAGTGTTATCCAGCATACACCAGTGTTGCCAACTCTCACGAAATTCCCATGAGAGTCACGGAAATTGGTGGTTCTGATCAGTCACCTGATGAGTCACAAAGATCGACCCCAAAATCACCTGAATTTCTGTATTTCTGTACAAAGTTGTGGTGTTCTCTGTGGCGGAGTGGTTAGAGTGTCTGACTTTTTTCTAGGTCAGACTCCTACTCTGAAGGTCGGTGGTTCCATTCCCCATGCCCCCACCTCTGCCAATTTGGATATCCACCGCTGTGGATAACTTACAGCGTCATCAAAGGCCACTTGCTCTCATACCATGTCTATGTGGTGTGGGAGGTTAAAAATCCCTTGGGTCGGTAAAAGTGTAGGCTCCGGCTTTCTATCGACAAACTATCTAATGGTGAAAACAAGTCTATTCAGGCTTATCCATAATAGGCAGTATAAATCTTCCAGAAAAAAAAAGAAGAAAAAAAAAGTCCCACAAATTTCTGTACTTTTGTACAAAATCCCACGAATTTCTGTATTTTTGTACGCATTTCTGTACTTTTCATTAAATACAAATAAATACCACGTGGACAGGTAGGCATGGATTGGCTGATTGCATCAGGGAACCTAGGTGGTGTAATGGTTAGCACACTAGCCCTGGAATGGAAAAGAAGTATTGGGTGCGAATCCTACTCTAGGCACAATATACCCACACTTCTAACCTATTGCTTAAACATATTTAAAGTTGCATAGTCCGATGAAAATATCAAATTTTCAAAACCAAAACAATTATCTAGATTTGATTCTACCTATCTAACTTAGATACTGGTGCACTTATTAAACATTTGTCATAACACTGAAGGGAATACAGATGCAATTTAAGAGAACCTGTTACTGCAGACGCCTATGGTGTCAGAGTTTTGGTGTGCTTGCAAAATTAATTTTGCATGGTTGTACTTCAAATATCTCCACACTTAAAGTTGCATAGTCCGATGGCTTTGAGTTTCTGTAATTTTCTGGGACGAATACATTAAATTGATCATTATAAGGCACTTTACTTTAGGTTGAAGTTATTTTAGTTTAAATGGCTAACTTTGGAGTTATTTGAAGTGATAACATGCCAAATTAATTTTGGCATGCATGCCAAAACTCTGATGCCATAGGCTTATGCAGTAACAGGTTCCATTAAATTGACTCCCCATGCTCTTTTATGTGACAACAAATGCTTAATAACTGTGCCAGTATTTAAGATAAATATGTCAAATCAAATCTAAGTAAGTGTTTTGGTTTTGAAAATTTGATGCTTCATTGGACTATGCAGCTTTAACCATCTAAAATAAAAGTTACTTCAAACTAAAGTAAGGCAGTCTATAGCGATCAATCTAATGTATTTATCTCAGAAAATGACAGAAACTCTAAACCATCGGACTGGGCAATTTTAAACAAAATGTAAGATTAATCCAAAACAGGCAACTCTTTTCCACCTGGAAGTATTCTGCTCTGCAATAGTAATTTCAATTTCTTTCTCCCATAAGTGAGCTGTTTCAAGTCGACATCCACAGACTTTCCAAACAAATTTCAAGTTTAGATTTATTGTATACCAGTTCACGGAATCGATCACGTGGGTCACGTGGCTCAGTGTCGTATGTCACGTGACCGCCGCCGTGTAATCAGATTTTAGGCGTGTCGCGGGACCTGGTCCGCTAACGATTCGCCGACCTGATTTGAGGGAGAAATAAAAGAAAATGGCAGAGAGGGGGCTGGAGGGTGGGGGGGGGGGGGGAATTGGGCTATTCAATAAAATCACAAGCATTCAGGTCAGGTATACTTCGCTATGTGTGTTCTGAATTCCGCTGGTTCCTCAGGAAAGACGGAGGTCAAGATCAGAACTGGGGCTTACATCCAGGTAGGTGAGACGGGAGGGGTTGGTTGTTTGAGTTTTACATCCTGTTGTTTGAGTTTTACATCGTGGCGTTCTCTGTGGCGGAGTGGTTAGAGTGATTGACTTTTTTTCTAGGTCAGCCTCCTAATCTGAGGGTTGGCGGTTCGATTCCCCGTGCCCCCAGCTCTGCCAATTTGGATTTCCACTGCTGTGTATAACTTACACCGTCATCAAAGGCCGGTCGCTCTCATACCATGTCTATGTGGTGTGGGAGGTTAAAAATCCCTTGGGTCGGTAAAAGTGTAGGCTCAGGGTTTCTATCGACCAGCAGTGGAATGAGGAAGACCAGTTGTCTATGACTGAAATTTCCCCTGCTTAAACAACGAATGTACCCAAAAACAACAACATCTAAGGTCATATCAGGATGGGTACCGACTTGTGTAGAGTGCACACCCATGCCGACTTTATAGTGCTGCCCCACTGGGACACTAGGCCACCAGCACCATGACCTGATATCACACTCAGGCTGTATGCATAGCTGAGTGCCAGGTTAGGTAGTTCTCAATTTGACAAGTCACTGATTTGATTTGGCTGGGATTCCAACTGCACTCTATCGCTTCGGCCACCGCGTCTGGCTACCAGACGGCATGGCCGAATGAGTTAAGCGTCCGTCTCCCATTTTGGTAGATCGTGGGGTTCGAACCCTGGTCGAGTCAAACCATTAATGTTAAAAAATTGATACTTGTCACTTCCTAGTCAGGTGCTTGGCATTATTAGGATAGGGCAAGGACTGGTTGGGTCAGTGTCAGGATAATGTGACTGGTCTCCCAGTGGGGCAGCAGTAAAAAAAGTCACCATGAGTGTGCATTGTCACAAGTCGGTACCCATCCTGATATGACCTGAGATGTTGCCAGGATGTAAAACGCCAACAACCAACCAACCGCGTCCGGTAATTGTTAAGTCATTAGCTTGACTCGGCCAGGGTTCAAACCTGGGTGTTTTAATCCCAATCATACTTCCGGTGATAGGGCGGGACTGGCGGGTTTTCGACGTTATGAGTGCCACGTTTCCTTATTAATTCACCTGGAGATTTTTTAGTGTGACGGGGCCCGCCGATCTAATCTAGACTCGAGGTAGCGCTTAGACCAGGCGCTACTTAACCGCCCCCCCCCCCGCCCCCTTAACCCTCCTTCCCCCAACCACAACAACAACCCCCATAGCCCCCACCCCATTGCGCTGCACAACACTGGGTTGTCCAGTAGTGTAGTGTATTGTTTTTTTGTTTGTTTTTGGGGAGTTTTCGGTCGCATTGGTGCGCTGAAGGCTGCAAATCTGCAGCACTGAATGGGCACCACTGAAAGCGGTCCCATGTGGTTGGGAGTTGGCTTCCGATGGGTAGTGGTCAGAGAAATTGGGGGCGGGGGGGGGGGAGTGGGGGGAGGGGGGAGGAAGGAAAAAGGCACCCTAAGAGCCCAACCACAGTCCTCTGAGAGGGCCGGGGGAGGCTGGGTTGTTGGTGTAATTTTACGCCCCTGTAAGACCCTAGGCCATACCAGGACGTGCACCGACTTGTGACAGCACACACTCATGGTGACTTTATAGTGCTGACCCACTGGGAAATCAGGCCGCTGGCATCATGACCTGATATCCCAAACAGTAACATTATCCTGACAATGTTCACCCAGTCCCTGTCCTGACCTCATAATGCCAAGCACCGAGCAGCAACAGGTAGCTATTTTATAAGTCATTGGTTTGACTCGACCAGGATCCAATCTTCAGTCCCTCCAGATTCAATAGGTATGCACAGTAAGTCAGGCCAAGGCCAGAGGAAGAAGTGAAGTGAGATCGGATTAATTAGGCAGTGGGTGGGGTTACCTGTTAGTTGTTAGTGAAAATTAGTGGTTAGTTGGTATTGGTGTCAAGTCAGCTATGGCGATGAGATGGGGCCTGCTTGTCCTCGGTGTCATGGTCTGGGCGACCGACAGTGTTGATGATATCTGCGTTCTGGCGGTAGAAGCGAGCAAGTGCATTCTAGGATGGCTTGGAAATCCTAGAGAGGATAGCCAGAGCAGCCCTATTGTCGCTGAGTTGGCGATCAGAGTCCTCCATGAAGTCACTGGCACCACAGTAGTGTACATGAGAACCCCCCCACACACCCATCCACCTACACATACCACCACCACCCCCACACACTCACACACCCGAACACACATGCACACTCACACGCTCAGCCATCCACCCACCCACTCACGCACACATTCACACACACCTACGTACACTCCAACACACACACACATGCACCCACACATCACAACCATACATCCTGACACCCACACCCAAACCAACACACACCCATACCCACACCTACACCCACACCCACACCCACGTCCATACCCACACCCACACAAACCCCCACACACACATACACACAGCGTGACACCGACATGCAAATTGTGAATAATGAGTCGCCATCGCTGTCCTGGAAGGCGGGGCGCCGCCTAGCGACGGGATGGAGCAGGACCAGGCCAGCAGCAATACACACAGGGTTGATGTCGAAAGAGATGAATTAAACAAATAATAAAAAAGGTAAATTAGTTGAAAAAATGGGGTAAATTTCAATCACGGACAGGACCAGACGAGATGGCCGAATGAGTTGAGCGTCCGTTGGTAGACCGTGGGATTCGAACCCATGGGTTCGAAATCTGGTCAAGTCAAACCAATGACTTAAAAATTGATACTTGTCGCTTCCTAGCCAGGCTCTCAGCATTACTAGAATAGGGCAAGGACTGGTTGGCTCGGTGAAAGGAGTGGGATATCAGATCATGGAGTTGGTGGCATGATCTATCTCCCAGTGGAGCAGCACTATACATTCCCCAGAAGTGTGCACTCTCTCAAGTCGGTACCCCTCCTGATATGACCTTACATGGACCAAGCTGAAAAACCCCAACAAACAAGAGGTTGGTTGACCTGTTGGAATTTCCCATCCTGGCAACATATAATGTCATACCCTGATACCAGGAGCAACATCTATATATGATACTGTCTCAAAAGAGGCTAAGCAATATGGGACAAAACTTTGTCCATTGTAACAATCAACATACTATCTGCTTATGCGTTTGCTCAGGATGAACTACTTTGTTTTGTACATGGTGTTTCATAATCCCAATAGAATATATATTGATTTGAAGCAAATGTCCTTGTGTTTTCAGTGTAACCGTGTCTGTGCTATTTGGTGTCAATCGTTACAATGGACAACAACAAAAAGAGTTATCACCTTTTGAGACAGGCTCATATGAATAGTTCAGATGCAAAACCCGGAAACGCCAATCCAACAATTTAAATAAATATTGGAATGAAGCCTTCAAAAAGTTCATTGTCTTATTTTTCCTCTCATTGCTGCATAATCATTACAGCACGAGAACAGTGGAATTAGTGAGAAGTAAAATTACCTTCTTGCAAAAGTCTTTTATCGAATTAATATTGTGGATTGGCATTTACGGGGGTGTTGCGCCTGAACTCTTCATATATATATACATGTATATATATATATATAGTAAAACCTCTCTATACCGACGCCTCCACAGACGACCACTCCCCTATATCGATCGCTTTATTTGGTTCCCAACAATACCATTTTAACCATATTCTAACTCTCTAAACCGACCATCTCTGTAAATGGACCACTTTAAGTCGGCCCCATGCTCGGTTGATGTAGAGAGGTTTTACTGTATGTATATATATATATATATATATATATATATATATATGTATATGTATATCTTATGCGCGATTGGAAAACTATTGAGTATCATTCCAACTGCTCTTGGGGGGGGGGGCTGTCATGGTTTTGACATGTGATGTTCATAAATTAACTACATGGCGCGGAGGGCCGGTGACACTTGACAAGTGTGTCGATAAGAAGCTGCACTGTCACTGTGCACTGTCAACTATCTGGTTTCCTGCCGATAGTAACTCAGCCTTGATCCCTTCCCTCTATTGACATCCCCCACCTGTAACGACGTGTACTCGATGCCCTACACCCCTACACACACCACCCTACACCACCCCACACACCCCGCCCCCACACCCACACACCACACACACCATCCCACACCACCCCACACCACCCACACAACACACCCCAAACACCCCGTCCCACCCCCCCCCACCCCAAACACCCCGTAACACACCAGACACCACCCACACCCCATCCACATCCCAGACATCCCACCCACACCCACACGTCTCACCTACACCCCACCCCCCCCCCCACACCCCACACAACCCGTCCCACCCCCCACACACACATCCTACACACCCCGCCCCACACACTCTACCACACACACCACACTCACATGCCACACCCCACACCGCCCACACACCCTACCCACATCCCCACCCCACATCCCAACCCACACCCCACCCCACACCCCACACCCCACACCCCACACCTACCCCTTACCTCACTCACCCGACCACCACCTCAACACCATTTCTTATGCTATGCCCAGCTTTGACTCAGGCAACTGATGAAATTTCGCTTATTAAGTGGTTTTACCTCCTACTAGTCCCACTAGCAACCCATAACAAAATTAAAAGGAATAGTAGGAAGTGCACCGGCTTGTAACAGTGCACATTCACTGCCCCTTGATAGTGCTGCACCTTCTAGATGGTTGGTTCGTTGATTGTTGGAGTGTTGTGTCCTGCAACATCTAAAACTAGTAAAAGTCATATCAGGACGGGTACCAACTTGTGACAGTGCACACTCATGGCGACTTTATAGTGCTGCTCCTTCTAGATGGTTGGTTCGTTGATTGTTGGAGTGTTGTGTCCTGGAACATCTAAAATTTAGTAAAAGTCATTCAGGACGGGTACCAACTTGTGACAGTGCACACCCATGGCGACTTTATAGTGCTGCTCCTTGTAGATGGTTGGTTCGTTGATTGTTGGAGTGTTGTGTCCTGGAACATCTAAAAGTAGTAAAAGTCATATCAGGATGGGTACCAACTTGTGACAGTGCACACTCATGGCGACTTTATAGTGCTGCTCCTTGTAGATGGTTGGTTCGTTGATTGTTGGAGTGTTGCGTCCTGGAACATCTAAAAGTAGTAAAAGTCATATCAGGACGGGTACCAACTTGTGACAGTGCACACTCATGGCGACTTTATAGTGCTGCTCCTTCTAGATGGTTGGTTCGTTGATTGTTGGAGTGTTGTGTCCTGCAACATCTAAAACTAGTAAAAGTCATACCAGGACGGGTACCAACTGGTGACAGTGCACACTCATGGCGACTTTATAGTGCTGCCCCTACTGGGAGACCAGGTCGCCAGCGGTATGACATGATACCTTACTCAGTCACATTATCTTGACACTGACCCAACCAGTCCTTGCCCTACCCTAATAGTAATAATGCCGAACGCCTGGCTAGGAAGAGACAATAACTCCCGACCTTCTGCACGGGAGTCCTGCGCTCTACCGATTCGGCCACCGCGCCCGGTTGGCTAAAGAGGAAATAGGCCTAAGAGTGTCGATGGAGGAGTGATCAGAAATTGGGTGTTTTGTGCAGAAAATAGCCACATAATTGAACGCGTCTCTGTTCAGTGGAGCTAATTGTATTAATGCGCGTGGCGGCCTGCAGGGGGCAGGTCGGGCGGGTGGTGGTGGTGGTGGGGGCGTTAGGGGGATGGGGGGGGGGGCTCTGACCCCCCGACCTCTGGCGTCTGCGTGTGGTCTTAGTTAATCCGGTATTTTTCTCGCCCCCTCCCCCCTCGTCATGTTTCCTGTTCTCTGTAAGTGTAACTGGAGTCGTGGTTACAAGGGGAGTGAGTATCTGGGATCGGATATTAAATGCTAAAATTAGTTTTAATTGATTGACTTTGTGAGAAGTTTTAAAATCCCAATTTGCCAACTGCATTAGGCAGAGTTTTAATTTAAACACAAAAAGGATTGGCATTTGTTGACATATACCATTGCCTATTTACTGTCATCACTTTAACTATGTATATATATATATATATATATATACATACATTCAGTAAAACCTTCCTATACCGACCCCTCCACAGAACGACCACTCCCCTATATAGATCACTTCATTTGGGTCCCAACAATACCACTGTAAGGATATTCTAACTCTCTAAACCGACCACCTCCTTAAATGGACCACTTAAAGTCGGTCCCATGGTCGGTCGATTTAGAGAGGTTTTACTGTACTACACTATGTTCGATGGTTGGCTGTTGGAGTTTTACGTCCTAGCAACATCTAATGTCATATCAGGACGGGTACCGACTTGTGACAGCGCGCACTCATGGTGACTTTATAGTGCTGCCCCACTGAGAGACCAGACGGCCAGCACCATGACCTGATATCCCACTCAGTCGCATTATCCTGACACTGAGCCAACCAGTTAGAACATTAGCTCTGAAATGGCAGATTTGTGGGTTCAGAACTCACTCTAGGTCTCCCAGCGCCTGCAACCCCCACCCCTCCCCATGGCATTGGGTCCACGACCAGCTATTTTGTACATGCTGAATACTGTTAATTGTTCTATCTTCTATGTGTATGTTCTGTCCTGTAAAGAGAAGTCCTGACAACATCTAAGGTCATATCAGGACGGCTACCGACTTGTGACGCTGCGCACTCATGGCGACTTTATAGTGCTGCCCCACTGGGAGACCAGACCACCAGCACCATGACCTGATATCCCACATAGTCACATTATCCTAACACCGAGCCAACGAGTCCTTGCCCTATCCTAATAATGCCGAGCACCTATTTAGGAAGCAACAAGTATCAATTTTTAAGTCATTGGTCTGATGTGACCAGTGTACGAACCGGTGGGTTTGAATTCCACAATCTACCAAAACGGGAGACGGACGCTCAACTCATTCGGCCAACCCGTCTGGTCTCACCATAGATGTTGCTAGGACGTAACACAAAAAAAGGGGGAAAAGGGCAAAACAAAAAAAAAAACACATTCCCACAGAGGTGAGCGTAGACAAATTACACGACGTTAGACTGCAGGTTAATTTGCATCAGACACAACCCTTCAGCCATCACCTGCCCAGCCTCTTATGCCATACCACCCCCCCCCCCCCACCCCCCACACCTGTGTGAGAGTGCAACTCGATATACCGATATCCCGAGTACTGTGCACCTGCAGACCAAATGTCCAAACAGAGTGTCTGCAGGCTAGCCCTAATTCGTCACTTCCTGTCAGCAGACATCAAGAGACCGGACTAGGGTGCCCAGTATAGAACTTAGAAGGGCGCCTCGCACTAACATGTCGCCGACCGTCCACATTGAAATACCACACCCAGGTATTTATGGTGTCAGGCATGCTTTATGGTTATGGTGTTCTCTGTGGCGGAGTGGTTAGAGTGTCTGACTTTTTTTCTAGGTCAGACTCCTAATCGGATGGTCAGTGGTTTGATTCCCCGTGCCCCCAGCTCTGCCTATTTGGATTTCCACCGCTGTGTGTATATAACTTACAGCGTCATCAAAGGCCAGTTGCTCTCATACCATGTCTATGTGGTGTGGGAGGTTAAAAATCCTGTGGGTCGGTAAAAGTGTAGGCTCGGGGCGTTCTATCGACAAACTGTCTAATGGTGAAAACAAGCCTATTCAGACTTATCCATGATAGGCAGTATCAATCTTCAAATCTTCAACAATGTTTATGTGAGGTGTGAAGTACCTATGCAAATATTATTCATGTATGTAATTCTCCTGCTTATTATTATTATTATTATTATGTTATTGTCTTCACCTACTGCTCCTGTAACCTCCATTAATACGCTCCTTTGTATGGGGTGCAGCCTGGATAGCGGGAGGTCTGTTACCAAGCAGCTCCCCTAATTCCCCTCCTGCCCACCAGATGGCTCCTCACCCCCTACTATCTTCCCCATAAAGGTGCATATTTCAATTGTTTAGAATTTCTCCTATTTTCTGCGATAAATAAGGTCCAGTCTACTTTACATCAGTTTGAAATACCTTCTTTTTTTTTTTTTTAAGAGCTAACTTCGGAGATATTTGAAGTGTTTGTTTGTTTGTTGTTGTTTTACGTCCTAGCAACATCTAAGGTCATTTGAAGTGAGAACATGCCAAATTAAATTGTTGGCAAGCGCATTAAACCTCTGACAGCATGGGCTTTGAGTAGTAACACATTCTATTAAGTTGGTTTAGTATTTCGCTCTGTACAGCAACAGATAAATGCTTAACGAGTGCACCAGGAAATAAGTTGTGTATATAGAATGCAATCTAGATAAGTATTTTGGTTTTGAAAATTTGATGCTTTGATCGGATTATGATGTTTTAAGCGATGTTCTATGTTGTTTATGTGAAGATTAGAACATGTCTATATATATATATTTGATGTATAAGGAATTATGCAAGTATTAACAGGTAAAGTTGTCTGTATGGCATTACAATCAATGGCCCTAATAATATGACTGGTGGCGCCGTCACCCTTCGCACCCCCCACTAACAGCCCCCCCCACCCCCACCCCCACCCCCACCCCCACCCCCACCCCCCACCCCCCACCCCACCCCACCCACATATTTCTTGTTCACCAGGTCTGACCAAAACCATCTTGAAAGGCACAGCAAAAGAAGGAAGAAGACAAGGCGGACCAAGAAAGAGGTGGGAAGACAACATCAGCGAATGGACCGAGCTGGAGTTTGAAAAGTCCGAAAGGGCAGTGGAGAACAGCGGAGACTGGAGAAAACTGGTTGCAAAGTCATCTGTGGTGCCCCAATGACCCTCACAGATTATGATGGCGATGATGATGATGATGATGACGATGATGATATTGTCCGTCTGAGTGGAAAGTCTGAGTGGAAAGAAACAGCTGACCTTGTGTTGATGACATATATTTTTGTGGAAAATATCGAGAGTGAACATGGTAAGCTGGCGACCTGGAATCGACCCTTCGTCTACCCTTGTTACATAATCAAGCTGTCTCTGACCTCTGACCCCGCCCACCTGATCAGACCTTTTCAGTCTGGTCTGGAATGGAGTGGAAAGGCGAGAGGGAGAGTGCTGTGCTGCATGCTAGCTTATCTAATCATCGATATTTTTCACCGGGAAATCCATCTCAAATAGAATATTAACAGCCCAAACAGGTGACTAACAAGGTGAGGCCATTATATTATATGTGTTCTCTGTGTTATGGTTAATTAGCTCTAGTCATTTCATCCTGGGGTTTGCTGGTGCATCGAAGTTGTGGACTCATTTTTCTTTTTAGCAAGAAATGGTCGACAGATTGTTGGTAGAGCGCAACCTGACGGATGGGGGATCCTAAGGCCTAATTACAGGTAGGAGCGGGTTGTATAAATAATCAGAGACAAATTGCACCTGACCTGTACTTGACCCATCACTCCCTATATCCATCCAATGCCCCCACCCATTCCTTCCCAGCCTCCACCACCCCACCACCATTCACACCCCTCACCCACATCCACCACCCCCCACCCCCGACAGCCGTCATCCCCCACCCACCGTCACCCACCACCACCCACAACCACGCCTGCTCCAGTCTCTCATAACCCTACAAATGGACCCTGCTTTACCAGTAGACCAACAATTATGTTCATATAAATAACCTCAAGTCACTATCGATTCTTAATTTAAACAAGCAAGAGTATATATATATATATATATATATATATATAAGCCTGTTCTATATATATATATATATATGGATAGAACAGGCAGGAGTATGTATGTACTCCTGTTGTGTGCATATATATATGCATATATGTATATATATATATGCATACAACTGAATATATATATTATATGTATGTACTCCTGTTGTGTGCATATTGATATGCATATACGTATATATATGCATACAACATAATATATATATTTATATATATATATATATATATATATTATATGTATATATATTATATGTATGTTTGTACAGCAGGAATATATATATATATAAAGAGAGCGAGAGAGAGAGGGGGACAGCAGGAGTACATTCAGTCAGCAAGGAAAGCAAATAACAATAATGGTAATCATAATAACAATGCTCAGATAAATTTAAGACATAAAATATAAAAATTGCTTTAAGACATCAAATATAAAAATGGCTGCAGAGGGAGAGATTCTTAGAAAGCACCCACCTTGCGTCCCCGCCATCCCACCCCCATCCCCCACCTCCACCTCCACCTCCACCCCGACACCCACACCCACAACCAAACCCTCACCCCCACCCACAACCACACCCTCAACCACACCCACTCTGACCAGAGACACCCCTCCCCCACCCTTCCTAACCTCTCCCCTCCCAGACCCATCACCCCCCCCCCACATCACCCCCACCACCACCTTTCCACCCAGTCTCCTCTGTACCCACCCTCAATAGTACCTACAGCCCTCATTTGTCTCAATATAGAAGTTGCACAGGCACCATTTAGCTGTTTAGGGTGGGTCCACAAATTGGGCAGATTTAGGACGAGTGCTGGTCGGTATTTACAGATGCTCTTTCATTCCCAGATTTAAAGCTGTACTGTCTGATAGAAGATTAAAATTGTCAAATTCTTAGCACTTATCTACATTTGACCCTATATGTGCAACTTAGACATGGGCGCACTTATAAAAGTTGCATAGTCCGGAAGTTTTGAGTTTCTGTCATTTTTTTTATAGATAAATACAGTCAAAACCTCTCTAACCGATCACCTTCCCATCCTGATATGACCTTAGATGTTGCTAGGACGTAAAACAACAACAAACAAACATCCACAGATCGACCACTCCCCTATATCGATCGCTTTATTTGGGTCCCAACAATACCATTGTAAGGATATTCTAACTTCCTAAACCGACCACCTCCCTAAATGGACCACTTAAAATCGGTCCCAAGGTCACTCGATTTATATAGGGTTTACTGTAGTCACTTGCTAACAGGGGAAATTAACAAATATATATTAAAAGTGCAAGCTCAAGTACTAATAGCGAAAAAGCAAATGGTAGACAGGAAGTGTGAACACTTATTTGTCTCTCATTTTTGCTTGAGTGCAAGTAAATATGCAACACAAGGAATAATTAGTAGCATGTGGTGAATAAGGGGTCAAATTTCCCTGGATCATCAGCCCATGCTTTTTCTAATCTATTCTTGAATGAATTTATTGACTCGGCATCAATAACATTTTGTAGGAGCCTGTTCCATATATTTATGATCCTGTTTGAGAAACTGTGTTGCCTTAACTTTGAAATACCTCTGGGTTTTACTAGTTTGAGAGTATGGCCCCGACTGCCTTCTCTTTTATTCAAGGTGAAAAATCGGTTCATATCTATTTGATCAAAACCTTTCTTAATTTTAAATACTTCAATTATGTCACTTCTTTTCCTTCTTTAGGAAAGGGTAGGGAGTTTCAATTCCCTAAGCTTTTGTTCATAGGGTAAGTCCTTTATAACTGCAACTAATTTTGTTGTACGTCTAAGTCGAAGTGGTGTCTCAAAGAGCGATCGGAAACTGACAGAACTGGAGAAGGTCGACCAACGTGGCATGTTGTCATAATGCCACCTCCATCTTATTCCGCAGCTCCTTTTCTTTCTCAAAGTGAGTCGCTTCCCTAAATGGACCACTTAAAGTTGGTCCCATGGTCGGTTGATTTAGAGAGGTTTTACTGTATATCAAATTGATTGTTATAATCTACATTGCTTTAATTTGAAGTAACTTTTAATTTAAATGGCAAGTTTTGAAATATTTCAGGTGCGAACATGTAAAATTAGTTTTGGCAGGCAGGCCAAAACTCTGCCACCATAGGCTTTAATGGTAAGAGGTTCTATCAAATTGCCTTGGTGTTCATTTCAATGTCGCAACACATGCCTAATAAGTGCATCAGTATCTAAGTTAGATATGTAGAATCAATTTTAATTCATTATTTTGGTTTTGAAAATTTGATGCTTCATTGGACTATGTAGCTTTAAGCATTTAGTGTTGCATGGAAGGGTACACACTAAGTCAAGTTAAAGGAGCCTGTTTCTGCTGAAGAAAATATTGCCGGAATTTTGACATGTACTTCAAATAGCGGCAAGCTTAGCCATTTATTATATAAGTTACTTCAAACTAAACGCAAAGTAAATTATAACGATCAACCCAATATATATTTTCTGAAAATATTGAAGACAACTCAGAACCATCCGACTAAGCAACCTAATACCCCTGTCACATTACGACGTTTCTCTACAACGCGCGTCGATGTGTGTCACTTTTGGGCGAAACGATGGGACACGTCGGGAAGCGTTACGCGTCGGTACACGTCGGTACACTTTGAGTGACAGTGACGGTCGCACCCACACATTGGCACGTGTTGGTGTGCGTCAAATGTTTTGTGCTTGCACAAAACTTTCGATGCGCGCCAACGTCTGGGTGCGACCGTTATGGGGACTTTAGGCGCACGTCGAGATCCGTTGGACGCGCTGGAATAACGTTATGCGAAGGCTATGGGCATGCCACGCGCATGTGACGGTCATTCCCACACAGCATGCCAAATTGTTGCATTGTTGTTTTACATCCTAGCTACATCTAAGGTCAGATCAGGATGGCGTGCCAACCTCTTTTTGTTTTTTTCCGCCACGCGTCGACACATGTTGGCCACGCGCAACTAACAGGCTGCGCTGATGTCAAACTTCCGCTGAAAAGTTGGACGTGTCTCGACGCATACAACTTATTTTGCGCGTTGGCGGCGCGCCCGCGAGAAGCATCATAATGTGACAGCCCCATAAACGCAAATGTTTGCTTATGTTATGTGCCATATCGTTACTTGGTTATATCAGTGCTTCTTGCATGCCACTAGTATGAAATATTCTACTGTACATATATTATTTAGTAGAATATTTGACTATATAATACTATTATCATCAATCACCAATCAATCAATCAATCATATATGCTCACGAGAGAGAACTATCAGAGCAAATGGCACGTGCAAGCACATATATATCCATAATCCATTACGTTAGCACATCAAGAACAGTGCTCTGGCCCTGACAAAAGACATTATTCGTTGAATTAGTAACAAATATATATTAAAAGTACAACCTCAAGTACTAAGTCGAAGCGGTGTCTCAAAGAGCGATCAGAAACTGACATAGCTGGAGAAGGTCGACCAAAGCGGCATGTTGTCGTAAGGCCACCTCCATCTTATTCCGCAGCTCCTTTTCTTTCTCAAAGTGAGTCGCTTCCGTAAATGGACCACTTAAAGTCGGTCACATGGTAGGTCGATTTAGAGAGGTTTTTACTGTACATCGAATTGATTATTATAATCTAGATTGCTTTAATTTGAAGTAATTTAGTAAAAAACAGAAAGATTGTGTCAATTTAACATCTATTGTTATCTTAGCCCAATGCACAATGCAATACATACTCCAAATGCCGATTTTTACCTAAATAATCCTCATTTCAACAATAGCTGGAAGACCAGTATTTCGGCGCTGACAAAAGAACCAATTCAGCACAATAAATATATTTACCAAGATGATTTTACATGCTAGCAGGGATGAGACCTAGGAGTAGAAGCCATGATGTCAAAGTGAATTCTACATGACTTGGCACACCCACGTGGACATAAACACATAAATGGTGAACATATATAGAATATATACACATACATACATATATATGTGATGTATAACGCATTATGCGAGTATAAAGGCACGGAAGGGAACTAACTCCTTGTTATTATTATCATGTGCTAATTATTAATATTACACGATATACTGTACTGCCTCCTCCATGTCGCGACTGGTGGCGCCACCCCCGGCACTGCCCCGTACCTGCCTACCCTGAATACATCACTCGCGTCGGGGAATATTTGTAAGAAGACAAAAGATAGTGGTTGAGTAGTTTTAATCTCTGGCAGTGATTCTAGGCCCTTGCCGATACAAAAAAAATTAAAAAAACTTGTCGACACCGATTGGAGGGGAGGTGGACGCCAGGTGGCACCGCCAGTCAAGTGTGGAGTCTTACGGAGTATAACAATGGTAATAACGATAATATATAATTATAATATATGATGGAAACAATTCCCGTTGTATTGTTATACTCGCATAATGGGATGCAGGTATTGCAGGTATAGCAATACCTCAGGGAGTTTGATGCCCCTGCCCTGCAGAGTTGTAAACCACTGCCTTGTGGTACAGGTTCTTGACAGAACCGAAGGCTAAGGGAGCAAACCCTAAACAGAAAACCATGTCACTGTGGCAGCATTAAGGGTGGTTGATGTATGGAACTCCCAACATCTCCCGATGTCACCAGCCACTGCAGGGACAAATAGTTTTGCGCCTGTCTTGACATGTTCTTGCCGGTGTGAAACCTCTATTTGCTCCCCGAGAGAGTGCCGCTGGTAACTTGCAAAAGCCAGCAGCACTTCAACACTTTTGCAGGCAGCTTTCATGAAATGTACAGACCGACTCATGGACGCAACTCTCACAGCAGAGAGCTAAATGGAGAGCAGCAGTCAAGTAATGAAAGCAGTTTTTGTCGCATCGCGACCGACAGGATGATGATGATGATGATAATGCGTTATACATCCCATATATATGCGATACCAACAACTATTTCTGTATATATGAAAGAATGACAGTTTTCGAAGTAATTTTTAGTTAGTTGGTTGGTTGTTGGAGTTTTACGTCCTGTCAACATCTAAGGTCATATCAGGATGGGTGCCGACTTGTGACGATGCGCACTCATGGCGACACTATAGTGCTGCCAGACTGGGAGACTGCCAGCACCATGACCTGAAATCTTGCAGTTCAAAGGAACCAAATTCAAATGCATTCAGCAAGTTCATCTTATAAACCAGTGCATATGATAACTAACAATGAATGGGTAACATTGGTTGCTAGTATTGCTATTATTAGTCTTGAATGTCTTTGATGTTTCACTTCCCTGTAATATATGCAACACAAATTGGGTAACTACACGTTTTAATATATAGCCTTGTAATATATATACATATATAAATACATACATAAATTTATATATATATATATATATATATATATATGTGTGTGTGTGTGCTGCTGTCATCCCTCCCCCTCTGACCCCATCCCTCCATCCCCCTCTGACCCCATCCTTCCTCCCCTCTCACCCCTCCAGCCCTTCCCTGCCCATCCCTTGGCAGCGGGCCCTTAATTCTAACGGGGGGTCATTGGGGTTCACTCCAAAGGACCTGCAGGCGCATGTTCAAAGGTTGTGAAGCAGATTGAGGCATGGTTCTTCATTGTGCCGCCAGGTGTCTCTAGTGGACTCCGGCCCTTCCGGTTGTGAGCCTCCGGCACCGCAGGAAGTCAAGCACATGCCCGATGATGACGTGGCGCCCCTGAATCCCAAAAGGAGGCCCCGAAGGAATATATGCACGCCCTCACCCCTCCCCCCCCTCACGCCCGTTCATTCACACACAGTATTGGTGTGGTTGGTTGGTTATTGGAGTTTTTTGTCCTGGCAACATCTAACGTCATATCAGGATGGGTACCGACTTGTGACACTGACAGTGCACACTCATGGCGATTTTATAGTGCAGCCCCACTGGGAAATCAGGCCACCGGCAACTGGACCCGATATCACACTCAGTCATGTTATTCTGAAACTGAGCTAACCAGTCCTTACCCTATGCTAGAATACTCCTTTTTCCCAGGTGAAATGCTACATACACAGGTATACGTGGACAGGTGGATTGCATCAGGGAACCTAGATAGCCTAATGGTTAGTACGCTCGTCCTGGAATGGTACCATGTGCGTTCGAGTGCTGACCTAGCCATTATCTTTCTCTTCATTTGCAAATCTCCCTTCGAATGCTCATCAATGTTTACAAAATCAGCAACGATCAAATAATATACCCTTATACAGTGCAACCTACACCCGCCCAGCTTCCCACGTACAGAATGCGCCCCAACGCGCCGGGAACCCGACCCCCGGAAGTTTATCCTAATTCATATTTACCGAAACGGTCCGAGATCTATTATTATTTCGGAGAGCAGCTCTATGGCTTATTTGTAATCTCCCGGCGAATCCGACGAGCCCAATAAATATTTATTATCACGTTTACCGGGAAGGGGGGGGTTTCATAGTAGAGTGTGTGTGTGTGTGTGGCGGTAGGGTAGGGAGGGATTGGTGGAGGAGGGGATGATGGGATAGAGGAGCGTGAGGGTGTGTGGGGGGGTGTGGAGGGGAGGATAGGGAGGGAGGGTGGAGAGGGTAGTTGGTAGGGAGGTATGTGAGAGGGAGGGATGGGAGTAGAAGGGGAGTGAGGGGTGTGTGGGGGGGGAGGGGAGGGACGGATAGAGAGGGAGGGTGGAGAGAGGAGGGGGTAGGAGGGACGTGGTGGAGAGGGGAGGATGGGATAGATGAGAGTGAGGGTGTGCGGGGGGTGGAGGGAGGGGACGGGGAGGAGCGGTGGAGAGGGGAGGGGGGGGAGTAGAGGGAGCGTGAGGGTGTGTGGTGTGGGTGATGGGGGTACAGGGGGTAGGGGAGGGGGATTGCGAGAAGGGAAGGGGTGGATGTAGATGAGAGTGGAGGTGTGTGTGGGGGGAGGGAGGGTGTAGAGAGGGAGGTGCAGAAGAAGGGGTGGGAGTGAGAGGGGAGTGAGGGTGTGGATGGATGGAGGGGGTAGGAGGGAGGTGTAGAGGAAGCGGGTGGAAGTAGAGTGAGATGAGGGTGTTAGGTGTTGGGGGTAGGGAGGGAGGTGGAGAGGGAAGGGTGGAGGAAGTATAGGAGAGTGAGCTGTGGGTGGAGGGGAGGGGGTAGGACGGCGGTGGAGAGGGAAGGGTGTAGTAGAGGAGAGTGAGGGGTGTGGGTGGAGGGGGTAGGGATGGTGGTGGAGAGGGAAGGGTGGGAGTAAGGAGAGTGAGGGTGTGGGTGGGTAGGGGGTAGGGAGGGAGGGTGGAGAGGGAAGGGGTGGGAGTAGAGGAGAGTGAGGGTGTGGGTGGGTAGGGGGTAGGGAGGGAGGGTGGAGAGGGAAGGGGTGGGAGTAGAGGAGAGTGAGGGTGTGGGTGGGTAGGGGGTAGGGAGGGAGGGTGGAGAGGGAAGGGGTGGGAGTAGAGGAGAGTGAGGGTGTGGGTGGGTAGGGGTTAGGGAGGGAGGGTGGAGAGGGAAGGGGTGGGAGTAGAGGAGAGTGAGGGTGTGGGTGTGGGTGGAGGGGACGTGCGGAAAGGGACTCTTGTGGAAATATGCTATCAGGTTTCACCAGGGATAAAGCCGCTCAATCTCCCGCATTAAAAGCTGGACCTGCAGATATGATTGTTCCCCGAACCTTTTGCGACGAACCAGTTCTTAAAGCTGCATACTCCGATTAAGCAAACCATGTTGCCACAATACACCAACCAGAGCGCGGGCCTCGCGTACGGAAGGTCGGGAGTTCGGTTCCTAGTCGAATCAAACCAATGACTTCAGAATTGATAGTTGTCACTTCCTAAGCTGGCGCTCGGCATTAAGAGGATAGCACCATGACCCAATATTGCACTCAGTCACAATATGCTTAGCTCAGTGTCAGCATACTGTGACTGAGTGCAATATTGGGTCATGGTGCTGGCGGCCTGGTTTCCCAGTGGGGCAGCACTGTAAAATTGCCATGAGTGTGCACTGCACAAGTCGGTACCTATCCTGATATGACATTGGATGTTGCCAGGACATAAAACTCCAACAACCAACTAACCAACCGATGAAGCGTCACATATTCAAAACCAAAACAATTTGATTCTGCATATCAAACTTAGATACTGATGCACTTATTAAGCATTTGTCACCACATAGAAGGGAACACTGAGTCAATCTAATAGAATCTGTTAGTGCAGAAGCCTATGGTATGCTTGCCAAAACTAATTCTTACATGTTTATACTTCAAATATCTCAAAAGTTAGCCATTTAAAATAAAAGTTACTTCAAACTAAAGTAGGGTAAATTATAACAATCAAATCAATATATTTATCTCAGAAATATTACAGGAACTCAAAAGCATCAGACTACGCAATTTTAATATACCTTTGCCACTGTGATCAGATTGCAGATTAGTGGTGGAAATCCACTATAAGACCTTTGAACTTCTGTCATTTTCTGAGAGAAATATATTAAGCTGATTGTTATCATCTATCTTCTTTTAGTTGGAAGAAACTTTTATTTTAAAGAGCTAATTTTGAATCTATTTGCAGAGAAAACGAGCAGAATTACTTTCGGTGTGCACACCAAAATTCTGACATCATGGAGGTCAACAGCAACATGTTCTATTCAATCGAATTAGCATTCCCTTTATACACAACAACACTTTGTTTGTTTGTTTCCCCAACACAAAAAGTGGCATCGGCTGTTGGGGGTCGGTCATCATACACAGGAACACATGCTTATTAAGTGACATATATTCAATATCTGCTACCACCGGCATTATTACTAGTAGAATAGGACAAGGACTGGTCAGCTCAGTGTCAGGATAATGTGACTGAGTCGGATATCAGGTCATGGTACCACCGACCACCCACCCACCACCATCCACGATCAACCCTCCATGCACTCACAACCCACAACATACAATCCAATATTTGCTACCACCCACCACCCATCACGCACCACCCACCCATCCAATATCTGCTACCACCCACCACCCACCCATCCACAACCCACCCAACCACAAGCCACCCGCATCCCACCCGCAACACACCCGCAACACACCCTCAACACACCCGCAACACACCCACAACCCACCCACCGATCCAATATCTGCTACCACCCACCATGTACCTTCCATACCCATCAACAACCCACCCACAACTCACAACACACCCACAACACACCCACAGCACACCCACGCCCCACCCACGACACACCCACGCCCCACCCACGCCCCACCCACGACACACCCACGACACACCCACGACACACCCACACCACACCCACACCACACCCACACCACACCCACACCACACCCACACCACACCCACACCACACCCACACCACACCCACACCACACCCACACCACACCCACACCACACCCACACCCCACCCACCCACAACCGACAACACACCCACGCCACACCCAGGCCACACCCACGGCACACCCACGGCACACCCACGGCACACCCACGACACACCCACGACACAGCCACTGCACACCCACGACACACCCACAACACATCCACGACACATCCACGACACACCCACGACACACCCACGACACACCCACAACACACCCACAACACACCCCCCCGATGTGTGCTACCACCCAGTCGGTCTCCTCCAATCAAGCCAAAGGATCCAACACCTAAACACCACCCACCTAGATACCTCACCAGGGCCTCACCGACAATTAGGTCCCACCATCTCGGGCGGTAGGTGAGTGGGAGGGAGGGTGGGAGGGAGGGCGGGAGGGTGGGTGGGAGGGTGGCCGACAAATTCCCTAACCAACATAAAAGCCGCATTGCCGACGGCAGCTCTCTGCCCGAGTGTTTGGTCGCACCTTGATGCACTGCCCCTGAGGTATGTCGGGGAGGTGTTGAAAATACAATTTGATTACTCAGCAAAGATATAGGATATCTGCTGACCCCTGGCGGCCACCGCGTGGATCCCCTCCGGGTGGGAAAGTGACCGGTTTGTGTGCGCGCGCGCATGCACCAGGAGTGTGTTGGTTGGGGGTGGGGATGGGGGGAGGCGGTAGGGGGGGGTGGTCGCAGGTAAGTGTATGTGGTGGTGGGGGATTGGTTGGTTGGTTGTTGGAGTTTTTACGCCCTGGCAACATCTAAGGTCATATCAGGACGGGTACCGATTTGTGACACCGTGTAAAGGAAACTTTGTTGTATTTAACGACGCCTCTAGAGCATATTGATTCTTATCATCTGCTATTGGACATCAAACATATGGTCATTCTGACATATATTTCTTTGGAGAAAACCAGCTGCCGCCATATAGGCTACTCTTTCCGATAAGCAGCAAGGGGTCTTTTATATGCACTTTCCCACAGACAGGACAGCCTTTGATGAACCAGTTGTGGACCACTGGTTGTCTGACCGTGTATAGTGCTGCCCCTCTGGGATATCAGGCTGCTATGCTGCTATGCTGCTATGGTGGTATGTTGCTATGGTGCTATACTGCTATGGTACTATGTTGCTATGGTGCTGTGGTGCTATGCTGCTACGCTGCTATGCTGTTACACTGCTATGCTGCTATGCTGTTACGGTGCTATGCTGGTACCCTGCTATGCTGCTATGCTGCTGCGCTGCTATGCTGCTATGCCGCTATGCTGCTATGTTGCTATGCTGCTATGCCGCTATGCTACTATGCTGCTATTCTGCTGCGCTGATATGCTGCTGCGCTGCTATGTTGCTATGCTGCTACACTGCTGTGCTGCTATGCTACTATACTGCTATGTTGCTATGCTGATGTGCTGCTATACTGCTATGCTGCTGTGCTACTATGCTGCTACACTGTTATGGTGATGTGCTGCTACCCTGCTGTGCTACTATGCTGCTACGCTGCTATGCTACTATGCTGCTATGCTGCTACGCTGTTATGGTGCTGTGCTGCTACACTGCTATGCTGCTTTGCTGCTATGCTGATGCGCTACTGTGCTGCTATGCTGCTACGCTGTTATGGTGCTGTGCTGCTACACTGCAATGCTGCTATGCTGATATGCTACTATGCTGCTGTGCCGCTACGCTACTATGCTGCTATGCTGCTACGCTGCTGTGCTGATATTCTTGCAAAACTGGTAGACAGTGCCTTATGCCCAGCATTTCGGTGTGCAGTCCAGAATTGATTGTTCTGATCTAAACTGCTAAATAATGAGAGAGAAACTCAAAACAATCGGAGAATGGAACTTTAACTATCAACCTAAATTACATTAAAGTATCTCATCCTTAAATTTCTGTGTAAACCTATAAATGTGATTAAATCTATTATTATTATTTCGGAGATCTATGATTATTTCGGAGAGCAGACCTTACACTACCCGTTCATTCCCAATAGATATCGTGTGACAAATATACTGACTTATTTAGTAAATATATATATGCATTATATATATGCTCTATATAATTTATTATGTGGATACGAATAACGAAACCACTAACATGTTGTGTATTTTTGTATTAAATTCATCACTGATACAAAACCAACAACTGATACACCCACCTGACTCTGCACAGTCTCGGTCTCCCTCACTGTGTTATATATATATATATATATATATATATATATTTTAGTACATTATTATATATTATGCTCTATTAATAATTTATTATGTGGATACGAATAACAAAACCACTAACATGTTGTGTATTTTTGTATTAAATTCATCACTGATACAAAACCAACAACTGATACACCCACCTGACTCTGCACAGTCTCAGTCTCCCTCACTGTGTTATATATATATATATATATATAGTACATATATTATATATATGCTCTATATAATTTATTATGTGGATACGAATAACAAAACCACTAACATGTTGTGTATTTTTGTATTAAATTCATCACTGATACAAAACCAACAACTGATACACCCACCTGATTCTGTACAGTCTCAGTTTCCCTAACTGTGTTATATATGTATATTGTACATATATTATCAGTGATTATGTATATACTCTATATAATATATTATGTGGATACAAATTATGAAACCGCTAACATGTTGTGTATTTCCGTATTAAATTCATCACCGATGCAAAACCAACAACTGATACACTCAGCTGACTCTGCACAGTCTCGTTCTCCCTCACTTCGTTCCCCGCCTCCTGAGTTGCTATTTCAATTACATTCTATGTTATTATATTGTTGGTCTCATACCCTATAGACTACATCACGGTTCCAACTGCGCATACGCTGAAAACGGCGTTGGGAGCAAAGGAAAGGCTTACGGCCATTGAGTTTGCCTATACGTGTAGGGCAAAACTTCGATTTTATTCAGAATAAATAAAAATACATAACAATTTGGCACAAATATGGATGGAAGGATGCAATATAATAATATAATGAATATGTTTAAGACACAACTCTCCATAATTAAGCATTTTGAGCTAAGAAACAAACAATTTCAGTCACTTTACAGGCTGATGTTTACATCACCATTGATTAGCCAGAATTAATTCTTGTTCTAAATATTAAAATGTGAAATGTGTCAACAAAAACTTGTTTCAAAGAAATATATAACCAATATCTGGTTAACCCTACTCATTTTCTATTTCTACATACGTCATTAACCATAGGATATAAATAAAAACATGAATAAAATAAGTAAAACTGACTCTGGATATGGCTCTAACACTGGTCTGAGTGCCCAGACTTGTCTAAATCTAAATGCACATGGCATAAGCTGTGCTGATTATATTGATGTAAATGCAATGGTGGATAAAAGATTAATATGTTAATTTATTTTAGATATATTTTTAGTTGGTATTCTATCTTGCAAACAAGAGCTTAGATGGGCTGAAACTAGCAGATTTCATAGCTGCACCCAATGTATTAACATGTGCCATGTGCTTCTCGAGGGTTTGTTTTGCTCTGACGCATCCCACAATGCACCGCGCCGCTGGAACCGCGATGTAGACTATAGAGGATTTGCATCAAACGATTAGCACCACGTGACCAGTGCCTCGTCGGCCATCATGGTTGGATAGAAGCAGTTCCCTTTAGTATCAAGTGTGTGTGAATAGTCACTACTACGATCTAATTCTGTTATTTCGAACCATGAATATTCCCTGTGGAGGGGGGTTGAAATAATGTTATATAGAACCATAATTACTTACTAAATAATTGAAATTCTGGTGAAATTAAACCCAAAATCCGAGTGAAAGTACAGCGACAACGGCAATAACGCTGCCGATGAGGCAGTGGCGTTATTGCGAATATAAACAAAACAAAAAGCAGAAATCTATTCACTACTACGATCTAATTCTGTTATTTAGAATCATGAATATTCACTTGGGGGGTTGAAATAATGTTATTTATCAGCATAGGTTACTCAATAAGTGAAATTTGGTCAAATTAAACCCAAAATCCTTGCGATATTTACACACATTTGATAGTAAACTAAAAGGAACTGCTTCGATCCAACCACGCTGCACGAGTAGTGTGACGCCTACGTCACACGCAAGTCCTCAATTGTGTGATTAAAAAGAGTAAGAAAAGTCATTGTCATTGCCTCTAACTGTCACACTCGGCCACTTTGAAACGTTTATCTACACATGAGGCACACATTCAAACCCGCAAATCATGAGATTCATATCGGTTTACAGCTGCGTGAATGCACCGACAGAAATCAAAGATCACTTCTAAGTTGTGTGTTCAATGATTGGGCTGTCTTGCCTTAAACTCGGCTGGTATACCTCACCCAGGCACAAACGAATGCAGCATCAACAGCTCTCCAAACATACCTTTGCTTACTTTGTTCAGTTCATGCAACTGAACATGTGGGGAGGAGAGTTGTGGTCTGTGATGTATGAATGACATCATAGGTGGGATTCCCTCATCACATGACCTAGAGGGGTTCCCCACACACAGGGGAATGCATGGCAACCACCAAGATGGCAGCCACAGAAAGCTCTCAATTCAACTTTTAAAGTCTATTAATCAATTATTCACACAGCAAGTAGCTGGTTATGAGAAATAAACATTTGAACTTTATATTTAGCATTTTAGATTGCAAATTCTAACATTTTTCTCTATATGGTTGTCTAAAAGCCTTGTCAGTGCTGCTGGACTAACTATAACACAACAGGAGCAACCAATTTCAGCACTCTCCCCCCACATATACAGCTACATAAACTGAAAACCTGCACAGGTATGCTTGGAGAGCATTTGTCGGAGTACGGTTCGTATCTCAGCAGCCTATACCGGGTCCGTTTAAAGTTAAACCCGTCACCTACTTAAATTTGCATAGTCCGATGGTTTTGAATTTCTGTATGTTTTCTGAGATAAATATATTAGATCGATCACTAGTATCTACTTTACATTTGTTCAAAGTTACTTTTATTTCAATTGGTTAACTTTTGAGATATTTTCAGTGCAAACATAGAAAATTAGTTTTGGCAAGCTTGCCAAAACTCTAACACCATAAACTTCTGCAGTGACAGGTTTTGTTAAATTGACTCGGTATTGCCTTCTACACAGAATCAAATCTCAATAATTATTTTGGTTTTGAAAATTTGATGCGTCATTGGACTATGCAACTTTAATATGCTTGCATTAGTTATAAATCCCAACAGCATTGCCTATTGGACAGGGCAGTTAAAGTTGCATACCCCGATGGTTTTCGGTTTCTGCCATTCTCTGAGATAAATATATTAGGTTGGTTGTTATAATCTATCTTATTTTATGGTGTGCATTATGGCCGGTGCACACCTACCGTTTTTCCGCACCCACCTACCGTATACGATCTAAAACTGCCCAAAAATTGCTAGGTGTGCGCCCCCCGCGTACACCTACCGATTGCGATTCGCGCATAAAACTCAGTTTTTAGTGCTAAAAGCGGCCGTTTACGATTGCGATTCGCGATTCGAAAAACGAATCGGCCCGTTTTCAGTTTTAAGTGGGTCGGGTCGAGTCATGAGTTTTAGTGCGCGAATCGTAAACGGTAGGTGTGCACCGGCAATTAGGCGAGCGTTGGTATACGTTGATCTACGGCGATGTTCGGCGGCGCACATCAGGAGGTCGGCAAAGTTTTGTGCTTGCACAAAACTTTTGACGTACGACAATGCGTGACAACGCGCAGGTGCCAACATTATGGTGACGTTATGGCGACGTCGAGATACATTAGAAGCGCGTTGGAGGAACGTTGTTCTGATGTTGTGTGACGTTGTCATATGTCAACTTTTTTTCCTCTGACGGGGAGCGCTGGAATAACGTTATGCGAATGCTTGGCACATGCCCCGTGCGCGGGAGGCTCGTTAGCCACACGTTGCGTCACATTTTAATTTTTTTTCTCACCCGTTGACATACGTTACCACAACGTCGGCCGCATGGTACCAATACGTTGCGCTGACGCCAAAAAGTTTGACGTGTCTCGACGATTAAAAGTGATTTTGCGCATTGGCAGTGCACCGGTGAGATACATCATAGTGTGACAGGGCCATTAGCTTGAACTAACTTTGCTTTAAAATCACTAACATAGGAGATATTTGAAATGTAATCATGGAAAAGTTAATATTGGTATGCTTGTCAAAACTCTGATGTTAAACCGTCGGCAATTATCATCACCCAGCACTCTAGGTCGCAGCTTCAGTTTAAATGTGGAAATTGTGATGGTGCTACTTCTATCTGTATCCTTCAGTATAGATCGTATTCTTTTGACTCACTTTGCACCTAAAGCTCCACGCTGCCTGATAACCAAACTTGGTAGTGGTCTTGCCTTCCACATGAAGAGCTCTTTTCCAAAATGTGATAAGCGCCAGATAAAAAAAAGAGCATGCAATGTTAATGCCAAGCTCATAGCTCGTGCTCCTTATGTTGATGGAAACGAATTTAATCTGGCAGACTTTGTACACTAGATCAAATATCACGGACCAGACGGGATGGCCGAATGATTTGAGCGTCCGTCTCCTGTTTTGGTAGCTTATACCCCTATCACACTACAATGTAACAGGCCAGCGAGTGGGCAACATAAAAATCACTTTTTTACACCGAGATACGTAGAAATTCTTGGCATTTCAGGGACAAATTGGGCATCAGTGCAATGTAGTTGATGTACGTGAAATGTCGGTCCAACATAATTGTAACGTGTCTCAAAGAGTTAGAATGTACAAAATATAGATGCCCCAACATAAGGCTAACGAGCTTCCAGCGCGCACGGTGTCAGCCTAGCAAAACTCTAGCATCGGCTTAGCGTAGGACTCGGGTAATGACGCCTGCCCTAACATAGCTACATGTGACTCTGATGTAATTTGTAATGTGAGTTGACGTCAGGTTCGCGAGTGAGCAGCATCAGTCTAACAACAGTCCAGCGTGCTCAGCGTAAGGACAGCGAGCGCTCAATGCGCTCGACATGAGCATAACGGATGCCTTTATATACTCGAAGGCAAAAAGTTTGCACCACGTTCACACCATGTTCACAGCATGTTCTCTTACATTCGAAGAACATTGGCACACGCTATATACATTACACACATACCAGCCATTCGTCACGACATGGGTGTATGCTTATATACAGTTATATAACTGTATATAAGCATATATATACAGTTATATATATATGCTTTGTTTTATATATTTATATCTATATATGCTTTATATATTTGATATATATTTATCAAATATATAAAGCATATATATGTAATAAAGGACATATATATATATATATATATATATGTGTGCTTTATATATTTTGCAGGTTTCTCTGGGAAAGTTTGTAGGTATATATATGCTTACTTATATTTTTTTCTCAAGGGATTGTGCTAGAAGGTGGGTGGCAAAAGATCCATGGGGGTAGTACTAGTAGTTGTTGGTTGACAATTTGTTAGTGAGGCATGCTGTGACAGTGCAACCTCCCTCCCCCCACCGCTACCCCCTCCAACCCCCCAACCCCCACCACCACCACCACCACCCTCTATCACCACACACATACCAACCACACACATACACACAGTGGTGTTGGTTTCAGTGGAGAACTGGTCAAAGGATGTTTGAGAGCAGGTGAAAAGTCTACAGGCAGGTGACATCCGAGTCAGCTGCCGGCAGACGAATGTCCACACTCCCGTGTTGAACACATACCTACATGTAGCTGGGTCCCCGCTACCAACACTTCGCGCACAGACGTGGGTCGATCGGTCGGTTGGTTTGTTGTTGGGAGTTTTACATAGTTGGGAATATCTAAGGTCATATCAGGATGGGTCCCGATTTGTGGCAGTGTGCAATTATGGTGGCTACATAGTGCTGCCCTACTGGGAGGCCTACTCACGGCGACTTCATAGCGCTACCCCACTGAGATTTGGAGACCACGCCATCAGTACCATGATATGATATCCCACTCAGTCACATTATCCTGACACTGAGCCAACCAGTCCTTGCCCTAATGTAATAATGCCGAGTGCCTGGCCAGGAAGCGACAAGTATCAATTTTTATTTAAGTGATTGGTTTGCCTCGACCAGGGTTCGAATCCTGCGCTCTAACAAAACCGGCCATCCCGTCTGGTCACCGCCGATTTCACCCAGAAACCTGAAATACAAAAAATAAATAACCACAAAAATAACCCGCCACTGGAAATACAAATAGTCACCGTCCTGGTTAGATATATCTAACATGAATACACCTCGTTAATACTATACTGCAATGTGGCAGTTTAACTGCAAATAGTAGACATAAATAACTTATTTTGGAGTTCATTTTAATTTAAGTTAAAGCTGCATGGTTTGGTGAAGCATAACACATTCAAAACTGAAACAATCATCTAGAATTGATTCTACATAGCTAACTTAGATACTGATGCACTTATTAAGCATCTGTTGCCTGCTAGAAGGGAATGTTGAGTCAATAGACTACATCACGGTTCCAGCGGCGCGGTGCATTGTGGGATGCATCAGAGCAAAACAAAGCCGCGAGAAGCACATGGCACATGCTAATACACTGGGTGCAGCTATGAAATGTGCTAGTTTCAGCTCATCTCAGCTCTTGTTTGAAACATAGAATACCAACTAAAAATATATATATAATAAATTAAGATATTAATCTTTTATCCAGCATTGCATTTACATCAATATAACCAGCACATCTTATGCCATGTGCATTTAGATTTAGACAAATCTAGGTACTAAGACTAGTGTTAGAGCCATAGCCAGAGTCAGTTTTATTTATTTTATTCATGTTTTTATTATATTCTAGGGTTTATGGAGAGTTGTGTCTTAAACATATTCATTATATTATTATATTGCATCCTTCAGTCCATGTTTATGCCAAATTGTTATGTGTTTCTAGTTATTTTGAATAAAATGCCAGTTTTGCTCTATGCGTATCGGCAAACTCAATGGGTGTGTATGCCTTTGCCTTGCTCCCAACGCCATTTTCAGCGCATGCGCAGTCGGAACCGTGATGTAGTCTATTTGATAGAACCTGTTACTATTACAGCCTATGCTGTCAGAGCTTTGGTGTGCTTGCCAAAACTAATTTAACATATTATTTGCATTTCAAATATCTCAAATCCTAACTATTTAAAACAAAACTTACTTCAAACTAAAGTAAGATAAGACAATCAATTTAATATATTTATTTCAGAAAAAAAATGACAGAAACTCAAAGCCATCGGACACTGCAACCGTAAACTAAAAAAATAAACAAAACTTCACTAACTTCGGCTTGAATAATTCCACCGATGCGCTCCGTTTATTTCTTAGTGCGACCGACCCCAGATTACCGGCGAGTCAGACTCTGCAGCAGCGCCACGGATCACGGTGGCGGACTATTCAGGAACTATTACCACAAACCGGCCGCCTGTTGACACGTCCGCACGTTGGCCCCGGCCACCGGGGGTGGCGCCGTGGTGCGGCCGGTCGCCGCTAGACGGCAGTGCAAACCGGAAGGCATCAGGGAGGGCTGGGAAAACTAACATTTAAACTGTGGCTTTCTGTTGGCGCGACCTTTGATAGTGATCGTGTAGAATTTAAGCCTCTGACAATGCTCGGTACCAGTGGGGCACTGTTGCCTGCGACCACAATCCACTGTCCAAAACCGCCGAAATAAATACACATCGCAATAATAACGTTTCACAGAACATTAAAATAATTTGATAATGAAAATAATTTCTATGACGATGTCCAATTAAACTTATTTTCATTGAACACACTAAATATATGTTCCTGTCTTGGAGGATTAATTCTCCCAAACATTCATTATTTTCGCGGAAATAATCCATGGGAAGGAAACTGTTAATGTTTGCAAACCGCAAGGTCACCTGGGTATATGAGGATAACTTAGGTTCAATGCAAAACGCACTTTGTGGGTTGAACCGTGCATAGTGGAGGCAAGGGCCCGAACATCCATTGACCTTGGAGGACTCAAGGTCATGCAGCATTGAGGCAACAAGTAACATTCTTATCTTAAGTTGCCTTAATTATTAAAACTCCATAATCCGATGAAAGCATCGCCTTTTCGGAATCAAAACCTACATTTCATACTATAGATAAGCAATTTAAATTATGTGTAGATATCATTAGGCTTAATCAGTTTTAAGCAAGAACTATCAGAACATTTATCAGAGGACTGACTGACTTGTGAAATGAGAAGCGATTATGACATTGCACTTTGGTCTATAATACTTTAATAGTGCTGCATAAAAGGCCAAGTTAAAGCCGCATAGTCCGATGAATGTTATCAACTTTCAAAAACTAAAACACTTACCATGCTGCTTACCTAGATTGACCAGGCGGGATGGCCGAATGAGTTAGAGCGTCCGTCTCCCGTGTTGCTAGATCGTGGGGTCGTGGGCTCGAACCCTGGTCGAGTCAAACTAATGACTTAACAATTTACACTTGTCGCTTCCTGGCCTGGTGCTTGGCATTACGTGTATTAGGAATAGGGCAAGGACTGGTTCACTCAGTGTCAGGATAATGTGACTGAGTGGGATATCAGGTCATGTTGCTGGCAGCCTGGTCTTCCAGTGGGGCAGCACTATTAAGGTGCCATGAGTGCGCACTGTCACAAGTCGGTACCCGTGCTGATATGACCTTAGAAGTTGCTAGGATGTAAGACAACAAACATACAAAGCTTACCTAGATTGGACTCTACATGTACTAATTACATAACGGTGTAGCAAGAAATCGCAAACCCTGTAAATCGCAAACCCCCATTTGTGATTTCTTAGGAAATCGCAAACCCCCATGCCATATATCATGGTATTATCACTCAGTTTCAGGATCGGCAATGTAAACAATGTCGTTAGCAAAATGGCCTTTTTAGTTCCAACTTCAGTCACTGCATACAGCAAATAGAACCATTTTAATATTCCAAATTCTTATTATGCATGCACAAAATATCTCAATGAACCAATATTTACTAGTGTATTAGTTGAATATTACAAAATGCTACAAAGCATGGGGGGTTTACGATCTCCAAGGGGGGGTTTGTGATTTCCTAGGAAATCGCAAACTCTGGGGTGTGCAATTTCCAGGGGTTTGCGATTTCCTGTTACACTGGCGCACATGTTGAAGCATTTGTTGGTGCCTGGAAGGTAATACAAAGTCAATTTAATCAAACCTAGCCCTACTGAAACCAATGGTATTCAATATATTATGTATGTTCCCACGCTAATTAATCTGAAATGATTTTGCTTCATATATGTGGGTCATTCTCTGAAACTGGGCACCACATACTTGTTTTCCATGTTACGACGTGGTGATAATTAATTTTTTTAAATCTTCATTGGCATCGAGTCAAATAATTATTGTTGCCTCTGTGTGTTAAGTATGTTAGCAATACTGATATGTCTATCCCACAAAATGTATCATCAAAGTTATGCTCATATGATATTTTGCTAAAGCGAAAATTTCAAAATGTACACATCAACACCATACCTTTACCCAAACTGTTTTTCAACTTTCTTCTTCTCAGACGTACTCTGGTCTGCTTAACTGTAATCAATAAAATCTTGTTTGAATTTGTTGTATGTGTGAACAAATATGTGTCAGATTGATCTTCTGGATGTGTGTTTCATTTCCATGTTACACAAGTGATTTCAACCTATTGCTCAATGTGATTAATATCAAAATCAAAAAGTGAAATAGCTTATTTTCAACTCTGAAATATGTGCAACATGTAAATCGTCATATGCACATGGATTATGCTATTACTTGGACTGTTTTTAACTAGTATTTAGAAGGGTTTCACCTTTGGCTTCCATGTAACACTTTTAGTGCCCAGTTTCAGAGAATGACCCATTATCTAAAGTTAACCCCAATAGAACACCTTCATTAGGGCACCCACTAATAGAACAAGAGCCCCACCCCGCAATCAATAAATATATATATATATATATATAATTTTAAAATTTCCGAAACCCCATAGAACACCTTACATTGGGGCACCCACTACCAGAACAACAGCCCCACCCCGCAATAAATAAATATATATATATATCTCTCTCTCTCTATATATATATACAATTTTAACATTTGCAAAAATGATCGGCGAATTTCTATTCAACATTGCCCACCCCTGCTGACATTTACTTAGGAAGACATTCCTCTCTCGAAGCTTCTCTCCATTGGGTGTCTGTCTGTGTGTCTGGCTGAGTTCCTCCTGTAGGCCCCCCCCCCCCCTACCCCGACACCGACCCCCCACCCCCACCCCGCCCGCGCCCCCTACCATGCCTTGTCATCCATCAGACAAGGCCTCTGGCAGGCAACAGACAGGAAGTGAGTATCTCAGGAAGGCACCACCTGTCACAATAAAAAAAATAAAAAATAAAAAATAAAACATTTTGTGATGAACAGATTTAAGAAATAGCACACATTTCTATATCTGGTTCGAATCTGCACGTTATCCTTATCAAGCTCTTTTATCACGAGATCCACCACTCTCCACGCTCCAGATATGGGATTCAAACCTGGGTTCTTTCCGCTGCTCTCGGCCACCCACACCATTATCGGCGCCGACCAACTATGGCACAAAGAGCATTGCGACTGTCACAAATCGGTACCCGTCCTGATATGACCTTACATGCTGCTTGGGCCATAAGCCTTAACAGAGAACTATGTATGCTATGGTATAATGACCCTGCCTAGCACTGTTTCATTTGACGCTGAAATTTTAAGAACATTTCTAGAGCGCTAACCAAGGTTTTACTGTGCTTATTTGCATTACTAGTTATATGGACCATATTCACTTCTATATGAATAGTGGTAATTCATTCTGCTTATATATATATATATATATATATATATATATATATATATTACTCAGGATCACAGAAAGAGGCGAATTGGGGGAAGTTGTCAGCATCAATCATTGGATGTCGGCATCGAACAGTATAATTATAGTTTAGCATTGACAGAGGTATTGCAAAGTCCTTAAATTTATCCTGAATGTAAAGGTAGAGAAAACACAACAACCTTATTTGTTTCTAGGATAATTTAATATAAAACAAAGAAATGCACTACAAGAATTGCGATGCTGACATCTGTTAAAGTTGTCGGCGTCGAGCATTGGATGTCGGCGTCGATCGGCATACTTATAGTTTAGCATTGACAGAGGTGTTGCAAAGTCCTTAAATTTATCTTGAATGTAAAGGTAGAGAACATACAACAACCTTATTTGTTTCTAAGATAATTTAATATGAAACAAAGAAATGCACTACACTTTAAGAATTGCGATGCCGACATCTTAAATAAACCACCAATTGGCCCATTTTCGTGAGGCTGACTCATATATAGCATTTCTTTTTTTATATATATATGACTTTATTTTTGCATAAGTTGTACAAAATCCTCTTCTGCAACTATCAACAGCTGGCGTCCGCTAGCGTGGAGGAGAGCCAGTGGTGGCACCACCAGTCACATGCGTGAAGTCGGAGGATGATACCATATAGAATAATCGGTACATTATAAACAATCAATTCCCATCCGCGCCTCTATACTTGCATAATACGTTATGCATCACATATAATTATAAACGTTGCAAATTTATAAGTGGTTATTGACCACACACCTTGCCTGAGTTAATAATGTTTGTTTGTTGTTTTGCGTCCCAGCAACATCTACAGTCATATCAGGGCAGGTACCGATTTGTGACAGTGCACATTCATGGTGACTTTATTGTGCAGCCCCACTGGGAGACCATGATGCCAGCACCATGACCTAATATCCCACACAGTCATCTTATCCTGATACTGTGCTAACCAGTCCTTGCCCTATCCTATTAATGCCAAGCGCCAGCCTAGGTAGCAACAAGTATCAATTTTATAAGTCATTGGATTGACTCCGCTGGAATTTGAACTCCCGACCCTCAACACGGGATGCCTGCGCTCTACCGATTCGGTCAGCATGTCCGGTGAGTTGATAAGGTATTATATGTATATATATATGTATATAAATATATATATAATCTTCGAAGCATTATTGTGTACTTCAAAAGCAGTACAAGGAATCATTAGTAAACAAGTATGCAGTAATAAAGACGGAAGCCCTTCCACCATTCTCAAATGGAAGCCCCCTACCCACACACACACACACAAACACACTCATCTGTATCCATGTCCCTCTATGTCGGACGCTGTGGCCGAATTGATAGAAGCACATGATTCCCGTATGGAAGGTTGAGACCTTGATACATGGTCAAGTCAAACCAATGACTTACACACATGATACTTGTCAATACCTAGACTGCCACATCGCATTATTAGGATAGGGCAAGGACTGGTTAGTTCTGTATCAGGATATAATGTGACTGAGTGGGAAATTGGGCCATGGTACCAGTGGCCTCGTCTCCCACACACAGTGGGGCAACACTATAAAGTCACCATGAGTGCGCACTGTCACAAGTCTGTACCCATCCTGAGATGACCATATTATGTTGCCAGGATGTAAAACCCCAAGTAACTTCCCTTCCCTCTCTACTGCTGCTCAACTAACTCAACAATAAATCAGGGAGGAGCGTACTGAAGAGGGAAGAAGATATCAGGATATAGGTGGCCTTCTCTGTGGCGGAGTGGTTAGAGTGTCTGACTTTTTTCTAGGTCAGACTCCTAATCTGAGGGTCGGCGGTTCGATTCCCTGTGCCCCCAGCTCTGCTAATTTGGATTTCCACCGCTGTGTATATCTTACAGTGTCATCAAAGGCCGGTTGCTCTCATACCATGTCTTTGTGGTGTGGGAGGTTAAAAATCCCTTGGGTTGGTAAAAGTGTAGGCTCGGGCTTTCTATCGACCAGCAGTGGAATGAGGAAGACCAGTCATCAATGACTGAAATTTCCCCTGCTTAAGCAACTAATGGACCAAAAAAGACCAAAAAAACCCAAAAAAAACGAGGGGTGGAGGGGGAGACAAGGTGTGAGGAGTGGGTGTGTGTGAGTGTGTGTGGGAGTGTGTGTGGGAGTGTGTGTGTGAGTGTGTGTGTGAGTGTGTGTGTGAGTGTGTGTGTGTGTGTGTGAGAGTGTGTGTGTGAGAGTGTGTGTGTGAGTTTGTGTGTGTGGAGGGGATGTCACGGGAACCTGTAGCTCTCAGGAACCAGACAGGAAGTTGTCTTTTCCCGCCATAACTTGCACTTGCGCAGATGACTCAGCGGGATGAGTAACTCCAAACATGGCGATGACTCGGGCAGACATCGGCATGTTCCGGTAATATGGGCATTCCGAGTGTCCATGCTCCCTACTGAAGATGTGACCCAGCACACCGGGTCGCAGCTTCAGCTGACATAGCGAAGTTGTAGGCTGTTAGTGTTAGAATTACCCCCCTCTTATCCTGACACTGAGACAACCAGCCTTTGCCCTATCCTAATAATGCCGAGCACCTGGCGAGGACACAGCAAGTATCAATTGCTAAGTCATCGGTTTAAAGCTAAGATTCCTTCTACGCGGTATGCGGTATGCGGCATGCGGCATGCGGTATGCGAATGGGAGGATTCCTTCTACGCGGTAAGCAGCAAGCGTCTACCCCACCACCACAACTACCATATGTTTCCACTCAGCACCCCTGTGTGTGACCGTACCGTAATGATCAGTCACCTCTCCTAGTCTAAAACTAATGGACACGTGCGACTGAGGTTTCTATTCGCATACCACATGCCGCATGCCGCATGCCGCACCGATCGCTACAGGGACTGATCGAGTTGTCGCATTCGCATTCGCATTCGCATTCACATTCGCATACCGCATGTAAGGGATGTAGCCGATTGACTTCAAGGTATTTCGATTTTTTGCCGCATACCGCATACCGCATACCGCATACCGCATACCGCATACCGCATACCGCATACCGCATACCGCGTGTAAGTCATGGGTTTAAGTCACCAGTTGAACAGTCCTTCACTATTAACCCGATGCTTTAAGGCTGCATAGTCCGATGAAGTCTCAAATTATGAATACCAAAATAATGATATAGATTTAACTCAACATATCTAACTTAGATATTGATGCACTTATTAAGTATGTATTGCCACATAGAAGGGCACACTGACTCACTTTAATAGAACATGCTGAAGTCTATGGCGTCAGAGTTTTGGCGTGCTTGCCAAAACTAATTTGACATGTTTCCACTTTAGATTTCTCAGAGGTTACCCATTTAAATTAAAAACTACTTCAAACTAAGGTAATGTAGATAATAACAATCAATTTAATAGATTTATCTCAGAAATATGAGAGAAAGTCAAAACCATCGGACTATGCAACTTTAAGCTCATTTTGCAGCCATAAAAATGTTTCCTGGTGACCAACCTTCACATAATTCTTGTCAAACATTGGTTTTTTATTTTTTATTTTTTTTTTTTTAATTGAGGCTGTATTTATACTGTCCATAGCATATAAGCCCGGGTACCCAGGCTTGTTTTCAATGCTGGCCAGTTGTAGTGTTGGTGTTATCTTACCACACAGTGGCTGCTGATAAGGTATTTGTTTGCCTGCATTTCAGTAGCAGATAGATAATTGGTTAGTATGGTTAATAGCCTATGTTAGTTTTTTTTGGATTTTCTTGGTATATATGTATTTATTTTTTCTACTCTTATTACTAGACTAGCCTACTCCTATTTACATGTCATAGGCTTGTACGTAGCTGTGTTTTGTGTTATCTGGCTACTTTTGGCATGGTTACCTTCCATTGGGCGTCCCGCTGGTGGGCCGTGACATATCACATGCCCCTTTTGAGTGCAGCTTAGTGGGGGTTTCCTAGCCTTATTTTGCACAGATATTTTTTGTAAGTTTTTAGGTCAGGAATTTGTCGTTCCTTAACCGTTTGGGCATTCCATACCTTGGCAGCCATTTCCAGCATGCTTCTCTCATGAGCTTTTATTTGGCTTCTGGTCTGCTTTAGTAGTGGCGCATTATTTGCTCTAGTAGCCCTTTGTGGTTTTGTTAGAAGTTTAATGTTTTGACTATAGCTATATGCTAATGTTTTCAAGTGAATTATTCTCCTATTTTCTAGTAATTTCACTTCGGTTCTTTTGTGTATGTCATAGGTGGGGTGCAGCTTGTCTACTCTTAGACAGATTTTTAGGGCTCTGTTCTGCAGTGTTTGCAGTTTTTTTAGTAGTTCTTTTCTCGCACCCATGTAGTTTACATCTCCATAGTCAAAATAGGGGAGAACCATGCCCTTGAAGATTTTTATTGACATTTCTTGTGTCATGTAGTCTCTTAGCTTTGCAAATAGCCACAGTTTGTGGTTTACTTTTTGTATAATTTTATTTATACATAGGTTGTAGTTTAGTTGGCTGTCCAACTCAAGGCCTAGGTATTTGTAATGGTCTACATTTTCTAGTGTTTTGTTTCCTAACTTACAGTGTAGTTTTCTTTCTGGCATTTGTTTATGCGAGAAGAGTACTGTTTTTGATTTGCTTGTGTTGATGGTTATTTTGTTGGACTCACACCACTCATCTAGTTTTAGTAGGAGTTTATTTAGTTTAGTTATTACCTCCTCTTCTGTGGTGCCATTTGCGTATATGAATGTGTCATCTGCATATAGTTGGAGGCAGTCAGTTTGCAGCCATTTTTCAAGATCGTTTATATAGATTATAAAGAGTAGTGGCCCTAACACTGACCCTTGGGGTACACCACATGTGACAGGTTGGTTGACTGATAGTGTATTGTTTATTTTTGTTTTCTGTTGCCTGTTGTTCAGGTAGCATCTTATCCAATCCATAGTGTTGGATTTTATGCCCATGGTTTTTAGTTTTTCCAGTAGTATTCTGTGGTCTACCGTGTCAAATGCTTTGCTGAAGTCAATGAAGGCGGCTCCAACTAATTGTTTTTGGTTCATTGATGCCATTATGTCATTTGTTAGGTTAGCTATTGTTTTTGATGTGGAGTGCAGTTTCCTGAAGCCCCCTTGTCTTTGGTTTAGTATATCATTTTTTTCCAGGTGTTCATTGATGTGTCTATGTAACACTTTTTCAATGAGCTTGCCTGGGGTTTGAAGAATTGATATTGGCCTGTAGTTTCCCATGTTTTGTTTGTCTCCACCTTTGTGAATGGGGGTGATGGTTGCCATTTCCAGGCTGAGATAAAACGCCCCTGCTCAAAGGAGATGTTGAATAGGTCTACTATGGTGGCCGGGATGGCTTGGAGTGCCTCTTTCAGTATTTTGGTTGGTATTTCATCTATTCCACGTGGTTTATTCGTGTCTATGTCATTTATTAATTTTTTTACTTCTATCATATCTGTTTTGCAGGTGGGGATTTCGTTCTCCACAGTTCCTGATCTGTTTTCCCATCTTTTTTTTAATCTTTCTGACAGCTTTTGCCCTATTGTGGCAAAGTGTCTGTTCAGTTTGTTTGCTGCATCTTTGTCTGTGAGCATTGCCCCTTCGTTATCTTGGAAGTTTGTATGCTCTTCTTTGTAATTTTTTGGGAATAATAGGTTTACATTTTTCCAGAATTTGTTTGTGTTGCTTCCCCAGTATTTGTCCTGCTTTATTATGTATTTCTTTTTTGCTGTTCTCACAGCTTTGAGAGAGTTGTTTCTGGCGATACGGTAGGCCAGTTTGTCTTCTATTGTTTCTGTGCGTTTTGCTTTATCACCCAGTTTACTTTTGGTTGTGATGAGCGTTAGCAGGTCTTTGTCTACCCAAGGGTCTTGGTTTTTCTGTATTTTTATTTTCTTCATGGGACACATCTCATCAGTTGATTTTCTTATTTCTGTGATGATGTTGTCCCAATAGATATCAATATCATCTCTGTTTTGTGTGATGTTGTTTATGTTTTGGTGCAGATGATTTTTTAATGTATCTTCTGAGTAGTTTTTTTAGGGACCTGCCCATTTTGTATTCATAGTGATTTGTGCTTTTAAGCTTTTTCCTGGTTACATATACTAGTTTGTGGTCGCTTATACCCCAGCTTCTAGTGCCCCATTTTGTGGCGTGGTTTGAGTTGGTTAATATTAGGTCTATTGTTGAACTATTGTTGCTTAGCCTTGTGTTTTAAGTGATTAGCTGCTGCAGGCCTAAGATCTTGATGGTGGTTTGCAGCATTATTATTTTTTTTTCATTGCTGCTGTAATTCACATTGAAGTCCCCGAGCACAAAGATTTCTGCATTTGTTGATTTTTTTACAGTGTTTATGCTCTTTTCTAGTTCTTCAAGGAATACTTCAATTTCACCTGACGGTGGCCTATAGAGGCTTGCTATGGCTACATTTGCTTGCTTTTCGTTTTTTATTAGGCACCATAGTAGCTCTATGTGCTCATTTGAGAGATTTGTTTGTTTTAGCTTTTCAGTGTCTAGGTTTTTGGTGGCTTTGCAGTAAATGGCAACACCTCCACCTTTCTTTGTTTGGTGCTGTCTGTCATTACGTACAAGCCTATATCCGTCTATATTTAGGGTGTTGTTTTGGTGTTTGTCAGTGAACCATGTCTCTGATAACGTTAGTACATCTAGATTGTCTTTTTTTAGATGCATTTTTATTATGTCTATTTTATTGGATGCACTCTGGCAGTTTAGGTGGGCGAGGTGTGTGCCCCTTCCCAGTTTGCATTCAATCTCTTCTACCATATTTATTTTACTTTAAATAATATTTTGATGGTAGTGGTTGCTTGATTTCGCGAGTTTTTTATTTTTTTTAAATTTTATTTTGGCTTAGTGATTGATGGGTTCGGGGTGTATGTGCTGGTGCATACAGCACGCATGGCCCCTTTTGATAGATAGTCATGCATACCTCCCTTACTTTTACTTTTACCTCTGCGCATAGAGGAAGACATGAACATTAAAGTGTGTATTAGTTGTACCTGATTATACTTATGATTTAGGGTTTGTTTTTGCTCGTTTATTTATTTGTTTATTTATTTGTATTTGCTTCCTTGCACAGGCTTTCCTTTATTTTTTGGAGGATGTTCCCCATTTTATTTTTGTATCCTTGTTTTACTGTTTCGCCTTCACTGGTGCTGTCCAGGTACCGACCTGAGCCCCAGTATGGGCATTTTGTGCATTCCCTGAATGCGTTTCCTGGAGCATTTATTAGTTTCTCCTTCAGGCTTTCGTTTTGTGTGAATTTTGCGCGGACGATGTCCTCCAGCACGTTTTCATTGGTTTTGCACCAATCCTGTGTTCTCCATATCTTCTTTGCCATTGCCTTTATCGTATATGGATTTTCAGTGTTGTCTATCATTCTCATTATGTCATGTTTCTCATGGTATTTTGCCATTATTGAGCTGTAGTATTGCTCCGCTGATGTATATTTTTTACCATCCTTTCCAGTGATTTCACACTTGTAGAGATTGCTGAAAGGTGAGTTGTGTCCTTGGAATGACACTCCCCATGTGTGTTCCCTAGTTGCTGCCTTCTCTGGCGTGATTTCTGCTATTTCTATTTCATCAAATTCATTGGGCTTATAGATTTTTCCATTTACCTCTATATTGCATCCTTTCATTTTGATTGACTTTATTTTTTCGTTTTTGTTCTCCATTGCAAGTGTGTACATTTGTTGTACCGTTTTCTCATTTAGCATTTCGGCTTCTGATCTGACCGGCCTCATTGTTACCTTGCTGTAGCTTTCTTTTGACTGGAGCATTTTTTTTTTTCTGGAAGAGTTCTTTTTTGTGTGACTCCTTCTCCAGCTGGATTTTTATGCTCCTTGGTCTGCTTGTGATTTTTTCGGTGTTTTGGGTTTCTGTATCTTTGGCTTCCTTGTCTTTATTTTTGTCTGAGGTCGGCTCGTTGTTGTCTGTGGTTTTTTTTGGTGTTGCCTCTTTTTTCATTTTCTTTCCTAGACGGAAGGCTTTGGTCACTACCGTCCAGCCAAAGTCACAGTCTGCTTCTTTTAGCATGTTTGTGACAGTTTCTAATGCAGATTGCAGTGAAACTTTCCTTGCTAATATTTGACATTGGGTAAAATACCACTTCCTCGTGTTGTGTAAGTGTATTAACCAGTTCTGTTAACCACACATCCTCACCTTCTGTTGCGTAAGCTCTAGCTGCTAACCAGTGTCGCGGTTTTAATTCTCCACGCGCTTAAGACCTACACTTTCGCTCTGCGCATGCGTCAAAATCCAACAGCGCTTTGAAACTGCAGCTGCTGCAGTTTGGTAAAGTCGCCGAAGTGGATACAGCAATTTTAACTTGTTTAAAAAAAGGTAAAACCTAAATGTATCGTTACAAAAATCAAACTATGTCATAGGTCAACATCATACATCGCTTTCCATTTATATAAGGCTCATTCTGATCGGGCAAGGCTCAGAAGATCAGCAATGTTTTTCTCTGGGGAGTCACAAATGCATCGCCAGTCTGGTGATATGGATATCAGCCTTAAACTTAAAGTGACTGATTGTTTTGTGTGGAATTGTATGTTTCTCATGGCCCTGTCACACTACGACGTGACACGTCAGCGTAGGCAGAACGTGAACATAATTATATTACGTCGACGTTATGGGCGTAATATGCAAATTGTGGACGTGAGCGTAACGTGAAAGTAACGTCGGTGTACGTCGTGACGTTAGCTGTAACGTGACAATGGGAGGGGTAATTGGCGACGTGACCGGGCGTTAGTGTAACGTGAGCGTAACGTCGCCGTAACGGGTGCGACGTGGACGTAACGTGACCATAACGCGACCGTAACGTGACCGTAACGTGACCGTAACGTGACCGTAACGTGCAAAACGCTGCCCACACGTTGCTCCCACCCGGGCCGTCGGTCTGACATGACATAACGTGACTCTAACGTCATTTACGCTGCTATAACGATCGCAGAACGTCTACCTAACGTCATTGTCACGGCTTCACGTCGAGATACGTCGAAAGTTTTGAACAGGTTCAAAACCTCGACGAGCGCCGACGTAACACGACGTAACATGACGTAGCTCGACGTCACTCTAACATCATTATGACGTCATCATAACGTAACCCAACGTATGGCAACGTAATGACGAAAAATCATCACGTTAGGCTCACGTTGGCTCGTTACGTCATAGTGTGACAGGGGTATAAGCTCAAAATGCTTAACTATATCTAGTGTTGGCTTAAATTGATTCATTCTATCATTATATTGCATGCATGCCAACTTGTTCTCTATTGCTATTAATTTTGAATAAAATCGAAGTTTACACGACAGTCTTAATCTGGCGGAAATGCCGTTCGATTTTGACTCATGCGCAGGGCGAAAGTGTAGGTTTTAAACCCACGGAGATTTAAAACCACGATACCGGCCTGTTGGATCGCAGCATCAAAGTCTTCCTAATGTACCAGCGGAACTTAGAGCGTACATTTTGGACCGCAATCCCCCAAGTCACGTGACATGTTCCCATTGAATTGACCTCTACCTTTAACTCCCCAATTAAATAAAAGAAAATTATTTTTAAGAACATTATCTACCATTCTCACTTACTTTTATTTTCACAGAGAGCGCTCCACATGTGAAAATTAAATGTCTGGAAACACAGACAGAGCAAAATATGCTCTTTAACAGAAACACACAAAGCATCAGAACAGATTCAACAATCTCACAAATTCAGATTTTCAAAGAAGGTGGTCAGAAAAAAAAAGATTGCAATGTTGAAGTAATCAAATTCTTGGAACCACAGGCAGCTGAACATATTGTATTGAACATACATAACAAAATAAGTTATTAATTATTTGATGGAATACAGTTATGCCCAATAGGGCGTCTTGGTTTATTCAGACTTAATCCATTAAAAAGAAACAAAAAAAAACAAAAAAACAATACCTTTTACAGACTTTATGCCAATATATATCTAATAATGCCCTTACTGGCATTGTCCGAACGAATGTGGCTGCAAATCGATTTTAAGACATGAATTTGAAGAAGAAAATGCATTAAAAAAAATAGAACAAATAGTTATTTGAAAAGATGCAATGTACCATCATCTGGTGCTTTCAATTGGCTTAGTTCTGGGAAATATGAATTTACAGACAATATGCATTTGGATGCCACCCGTGATTTATGACTGAATAGAAGAAGGGCGAATGCTTGACAAAGTGAATCATGGGAAACAATTGGGCATGTATGCTGTCATCACTATAGGCTGACACTGTGACAGTGACAGCGGCTCAGCCATAGACATGTCGTCACAACGCCAATGCGACAGTCTGCGCTATGGAAAGATTGACAGCAGCAGAAAGGCCAGCTCAAAATAACTACATATTTCTGATAATAAATGAGGGAGGAGCGTACTGAAGATGGAGGAAGATATCAGGATATAGGTTGACCATATCGATCCAGTCTGAATGATGAAGTGTATGAAGGTTAAAGCTGCATAGTCCGATGAAATATCAAATTTTCAAAACCAAACCAATTATCTAGATTTGATTTGACATGTCTAACTTAGATACTGATGCACTTATTAAGCATTTGTTTCTGCGTAGAAGACAATACTGAGTCAATTTAACAGAAGCTGTTACTGCAGAAGTCTATGGTGTCAGAGTTTTGGCAAGCTTGCCAAAACTAATTTTCCATGTTTGCACTCAAAATATCTCAAAAGTTTACCATTTAAAATAAAAGTAAATTTGAACTAATGTAAAGTAGATACTACTGATCGATCTAATATATTTATCTCATAAAAAATACAGAAATTCAAAACCATCGGACTATGCAACTTTAACATAACCAGATGGGATGGCCAAATGAGTTGAGCACCTGCCTCCCCGTTTTGGTAGGTCGTGGGAATACAAACTCTGGCCTAATCAAACCAATGACTTAAAAATCGATAATTGTCACTACCTAGCCTGGCACTTGGCATTACTAGGATAGGGCAAGGAGCAGTGGAATGAAGAAGACCAGTCGACTGCAATTGAATTATGCCCTGCTTAATCAACTCCCATAGCATAAAAACCCACACAAATAACCTGCAGATCACATAGTGGTCATAATACTTAATAGGCTACATTTTCACAATGAGTCTTCAATAATAGTGAGATCTTTACAAATGGGTACATGTATAGCGAAAGCCGGTGTTGCAGTTTCTGCGGCACACCAGTTTGCCAGGGACACATCGCTTCTGCGCATGCATCAAAATCTAACTGCATCGTCAGTAATCTTATGAATTTAATATAATGTGTTTGGTAAAGATGTTTTCTATATGTGTACCAAGCGATTTGTTTCTAGTTGGTGTGGTTTTAGAGATATTTCACTTTTGCTGTAGTTTCTATATGCAGATTGCTCACAACCATTGACAATGCCTTGAGTTTGACGGTACGCGCAGTGCAAAACATTAGTTTTATTCAAAATTAATAGAAATCAAGAACCCTAACCTTATAAATTTAATATAATCTGTTTGTTGAATATGTTTTCTGTATGTGTGCCAAGCGGTTTGTTTCTAGCAGGTGTAATATGAGAGATATTTGACTTTTTCTGTATGAAGATCGCTCACGGCGATTCACAATGCATTTGTATGGATGTGTCCCTGGCAAACTGGTGTGCCACGGAAACTGCAACACCGGTGTAGCAGGAAATCACAAACCCTGTAAATCGCAAGCCCCCACTTGTGATTTCCTAGGAAATCACAAACCCCCATGCCATATATGGGCATGGGGGGTTTGCGATTTCCTAGGAAATCACATATCCCCCCTGGAGATCACAAACCCCCCATGTTAATGATACAGATAGTTTTTCTGGTTGTTCTTATTGATGTAGTCTAGTATCTTTGACAACAAATTGATCTGGTCCCCTAGCCTTCTTATGGCAGTGAATATGGCCCTTGCTGTGAGAGGCATGAAATTAAAAATAATCAATTAATCCATCTCGTGAGGGATCCCCTTATATGAAAATAAATGTGGCACCCTATGTATGTGCAGCCTATGTATGTGCAAAGTGCCTGATAGTTTTGTAGGGAATTGGATATTTGTTAGTTCAAGGTGTTTAAATAAGTTGTGCTGGCTTTTCTTAATGTTGTGGTTTAGTATCTTTGACAAAAATTGATCTGGTCCCTTATGCTTCTTGTGAGTGATCAATAGCAGTGAAAAAGGCCTTTGCTGTGACAGCATGACAATTAATCCATCTTGATCCTCCTTGAATCCATTTTATTAGAAGTTCAAAATCAAACATAGGCGTATAGCTGCCCTGCTTGTGGTGATAAATGCTACAAAGCATTGGGGGGGGTTTGTAATTTCCACGGGGGGTTTGTGATTTCCTAGTAAATCGCAAACCCCGGGGTGTGCAATTTCCAGGGGTTTGCGATTTACTGCCACACCGGGACCAGTGTCTTTATCTCCTTCATAGGGCCTACCAGATGTGCTGGCTGAATCGATGAGCGGTAGTTAGTTTCCCACGCGGAAGGTCGGGTGTTCAAACCCCAATGACTTACAAAATTGACACTTGTCACTACCTAGCTTGGCACTTGGCATTAATAGTGTAGTGCTCTGCAGGCAAGTAGCCGCATAGACAGGTAGGCATGGGTAGTGTGGTGATATCAGGGAGCCTAGGTGGTGTAATGGTTAGCACACTGGCCCAGAATGCAAAGAGATGTGGGTTCGAGTCCTGCTCTAGGCGCAATATTTCCCATTTTCATCACCCCCCCCATGACACTGGTGCTGTGACCAGGATCCTGTACAAACTACTCGCTGTATAGTTGTTGAACCTACCCTGTATATGTGTAAGTGCACTGCCTGTATGTATGTAATTGTAAGCATTAAAAAGACTTACAATTCCAGGGGGATGAGTGTAGTGGTCTGCACTGACCTCTCAGGCAAGGAGCCGCATAGACAGGTAGGTATGGGTAGTGTGGTGATATCAGGGAGCCTAGGTGGTGTAATGGTTAGCACACTGGCCCAGAATGCAAAGATATGTGCGTTCGAGTCCTGCTCTAGGTGCAATATTTCCCATTTTCATCAGCCCCCATGACACTGGTGCCATGACCAGGATCCTGTACAAACTACTCGCTGTATAGTTGTTGAACCTACCCTGTGTATGTGTAAGTGCACTGCCTGTATGTATGTAATTGTAAGCATTAAAAAGACTTACAATTCCAGGGGGATGAGTGTAGTGGTCTGCACTGACCTCTCAGGCAAGGAGCCGCATAGACGGGTAGGCATGGGTAGTGTGATGATATCAGGGAGCCTAGGTGGTGTAATGGTTAGCACACTGGCCCAGAATGCAAAGATATGTGGGTTCGAGTCCTGCTCTAGGCGCAATATTTCCCATTTTCATCACCCTCCCATGACACTGGTGCCATGACCAGGATCCTGTACAAACTACTCGCTGTATAGTTGTTGAACCTACCCTGTGTATGTGTCAGTGCACTGCCTCTATGTATGTAATTGTAAGCATTAAAAAGACTTACAATTCCAGGGGGACGAGTGTGGTGGTCTGCACTGACCTCTCAGGCAAGGAGCCGCATAGACAGGTAGGCATGGGTAGAGTGGTAATATCAGGGAGCCTAGGTGGTGTAATGGTTAGCACACTGGCCCAGAATGCAAAGAGATGTGCGTTTGAGTCCCGCTCTAGGCGCAATATTTCCCATTTTCATCACCCCCATGACAATAGGATAAGGCAAGGACTGGTTAGCTCAGTATCAGGACAATGTGACTGAGTGGGAAGCAATGACTTACAAAATTGATACTATTCGCTACCGAGCTTGGCACTTGGCATTAATAGGATAAGGCTGTTTAGTTCAATATCAGGACAATGTGACTGAGTGGGATATCCCATCATGGTTCAAGTGGCTAGATATTTCAGTGGGGTAGTACTATAAAGTCACCATATATGTACTTATGTATGCACGGTTCCACTCATCCTGATATGAACTTAAATGTTGTTAGGACATGAAACCCCAAGAAAACATAAATTTGCAGGATCCACTGCCCTCAACTCCATTTACGAAAAAGAGGGTCGGTGGGTGGGAAATTTCAGACCGGTTTGTCATGTTTTTCTCCGCAAACTGCTCCAAATCCCTGTGGCAGATTAGCGGCTTGGGAAGGAAGATTGGATGTAAAGGTTGTTATGCCACACATATTCCCTCATCCGGAGGTCTGTTCAGATAAATCAATGACTTGGATAATAAATGTTAGCATTCTCACATCGGAATGTATTTTTATTCTCTGCGCTACTTCTGTGTATTACTTCATGTTGGAGGGCAAACATGTCAGTTAAGCGCGGTTCTATAATGACCCATTGTTAGAATTAAACAGGAATTCAGGCAAATCATTTAAGCTATTACTATTAGTATGACCCGTGAATGGACGCAACCGGAGGAGTTTACGCCTTGTTACAGTTGCCGACATATATACCATAGGCAGTGTGCAATGTTGCTGAATTAGTACATGTTAATTACTTGGAGAAGACTGTCTTCTGGTTACAGAAAGAGAGGGCGGCCTCGTCTCTGGTTCAAGCATACCATCAAGAGAAACCTGAAGCTGAGAGACATTAAGACTGACTCATGGACATCGCTCTCACAACAGAAAGCTAAAGGGAGAGCGACAGTCATGTAATGAAAGCAGTCTTTGTCGCATTGCGACTGACAGCATGATGATGATGATGAATTACTTGGAGAAAGTAGCATTTCATCATCATCATCATCAATGCCTTAACTGTCGGGGACTTTGGGGCACCATGGATGACTTTGCAACCAGTTCTCTCCATTTTCCTGTTCTTCACTGCCTTTTGAAGCAAATATAGTATAGTAATTTTTACGTGTAGACCAACATTCTGATACTAGAGACCTCAACAGCAGCAGGTTCTATTACACTGAGTTAGTATTTACTTATATTATATAGCAACAAATGCTCAATAAGTGCACTTGTATCTAAGTTAGATCTGTAGGATCAAATCTTGCTCAGTGTTCGTGTGCAGACAATTTGACCATTTCATCAGAGTATGCAGCTTAATTTTTTTTCTTGAAGATTTATACTACCTATCATGGATAAGTCTGAATAGACTTGTTTTCAACATTAGACAGTTTATTGATAGAAAGCCCTGGCCTACAATTTTACCAACCCATGGGATTTTTAACCTCCCACACCACATAGACATGGTATGAGAGCAACTGGCCTTTGATGATGCTGTAAGTTGTACACAGCGGTGGGAATCCAAATTGGCAGAGGTGGGAGGGAGGGGGCACGAAGAATCAAACCACCGACCTTCGGAATAGGAGTCTGACCTAGAAAAAAGTCAGACACTCTAACCACTCTTCCAGAGAGAACAACAATCAAAAGGCATTGGTGGAGAGGGTTCCGTAGAACGTAAAAACTCTAAAACCCAACCAAGCAATCCTTCCTTCGTTCATTCATCCATTTATTCATTCATTCATTCATTCCTTCATTCATGCATGTCCATGTTGGACTGGACACCCCCCGATGCTCAGCGAAGCCCTGTGCCTCGTGCTATGCAGGGTGTTGTACCGAGTGCTATGTCGAGTGCTGTGCCTCGTGCTATGCCGGATGTTGTACCAAGTGTATGCCGAGTGATGTGCCGGGTGTTGTGCCGGATGTTGTACTGAGTGCTATGCCGAGTGCTGTACCGAATGTTATGCTGGGTGTTGTACCGAGTGTATGCTGAGTGATGTGCTGAGTGTTGTGCCGGATGTTGTACTGAGTGCTATGCCGAGTGCTGTGCCGAGTGCTATGCCAGGTGTTGTACCGAGTGTATGCCGATGGATGTGCCGAGTGTTGTGCCGGATGTTGTACTGAGTGCTATGCCAAGTGCTGTGCTGAGTGATATGCCGGGTGTTGTACCGAGTGCTATGCTGAGTGCTGTGCCGGATGTTGTACCAAGTGTATGCTGAGTGGTGTCCCGGGTGCTGTGCCGGGTGTTGTACAAAGTCTTATGCCGGGTGCTCTGCTGGGTGTTGTACCGAGTGCTATGCCAAGTGCTGTGCCAAGTGTTGCGCCAGATGTTGTACTGAGTGCTATGCCGAGTGCTGTTCCGGGTGTTGTACTGAGTGTTATGCCGGGTGTTGTACCGAGTGCTGTGCCGGATGTTGTACTGGGTGTTGTGCTGAGTGTTCTACCGAGTGCTGTGCCGGGTGCTGTGCCGAGTGCTGTGCCGGATGTTGTACCGAGTGCTGTGCCGGGTGTTGTACCGAGTGCTGTGCCGGGTGCCGTGATGGGCGTTGTACCGAGTGCTGTGCTGGGTGTTGTACCGAGTGCTGTGCTGGGTGTTGTACCGAGTGCCGTGCCGAGTGCTGTGCCGGGTGAGTCACGGCGGGGATCTTTCTTATCTAACCGGTGCTCGCCGTGTGATTACACGTGGTCCCTGATCGTCGCCACCCCTCCCGGTGTCGCAGTTTCAGCCGCCTGCCAGTTTCCACCGCCCGTATAGACTCAAACTCAAGGCATTGTCAATGGTCGTGAGCAATCTTCATACAGAAAATACAGCAAAAGTGAAATATCTCTAAAACTACACCACCTATTAACAAATCGCTTGGTACACATATAGAAAACATCTTTACCAAAAAGACTGTATTAAATTTATAAGGTTAGGGTTCTTGATTTGTATTAATTTTGAATAAAACTAAGGCTTTGCACTGCACGTACCATCAAACTCAAGGCATTGTCATTGGTTGCTAGCAATCTTCATACAGAAAATACAGGAACAGTGATATATCTCTAAAACCACACCACCTAGAAACAAATCGCTTGGTACACATGTAGAAAACATCTTTACCAAAAACATTATATTAAATTTATAAGGTTAGTGACGATGATGTTAGATTTTGACGCATGCGCATGAAACTGACAGGCAGCTGAAACTGACCGGGAGCTGAAACTGCGACACCGGCACCAGCCCCACGCGTTCCCACACCCACCCGCCGCCACCTCGCACTAACAACTCGCCGAGTGTGTGTTTAAGAGCTGGTAACACTGCCAGTCGGAACGGAACAAGTGCAGCGAAATAGAAGCAGGCAGATATACATATATCTGCAGGAATAATGATATAATAAATCTCTGAGTACATCTCTTACTATATATTCATATAATGTACTGCCTAAACCATGCGTATACGTGTTAGTAGTCCATAGTAGACCATCTTCGAACCCAGGTCGACTCAAACCAATGACTTAAAAATGTATACTTATCACTTCCTAGCCAGGCGCTCGGAATTATTAGGATAGGGCAAGGACTGGTTGGCTCAGTGTCAGGATAATGTGACTGAGTGGGATATCAGGTCATGGTGCTGGCGGCCTTGTATCCCAGTGGGGCAGCACTATAAAGTCACCATGAGTGCGCACTGTCACAAGTCTGTAACCATTCTGATATGAGCTTAGATGTTGCTAGGATGTAAAACAACAACAAACAAACCAAACGTATATATATACAGTAAGACCTCTCTAAATCAACCGACCTTGGAATCGACTTTAAGTGGTCCATTTAGGGAGGTGGTCGGTTTAGGGGGTTAGAATATGGTTATAATGGCATTGTTGGGACCCAAATAAAGCGATCGATATCGGGGTTTAGAGAGGTTTTCCTCTCTCTCTCTATATATATATTCAGTAAAACCTCTCGAATTCGACTGACCATGGGACCCACTCTAGGTGGTCCATTTAGGGAGGTGGTCGCTTTAGGGAGTTAGAATATGGATACAATGGTATTGTTGGGACCGAAATAAAGCGATTGATATAGGGCAGCGATCGATCTGTGGAGGTGGTCGGTTAGAGAGGTTTTACTCTCCCTCTCTCTCTATATATGTGTATGTGTATATATATTTACATATATATATATATATATATATATGTACATACAGTAAAACCTTTCTAAATCGACTGACCATGGGACTGACTTAAAGTGGTCGATTTAGGGAGTTAGTCGGTTTAGACAGTCAGAATATGGTTACAATGGTATTGTTGGGACCCAAATAAAGCGATCGATATAGGGCAGCGATCGATCTGTGGAGATGGTCGGTTAGAGAGGTTTTACTCTCCCTCTCTCTCTCTCTATATATATATACATACAGTAAAACCTCTCTAAATCGACCGACCATATATATAATATATATGTATATATATAAAAATATATATATATATATGTACTATATAATTTATTATGTGGATATAAATAACGGCAGCCCCTAAATGGTTCCCCCCATTACCATCTTCTTCCATGTTGTTTGCTGCGGAGCGGGTCACTCTCTACTCCCCCAGCCTCCTATACCGTGAGCCAACTGTCACTCTGCTCACTTTAAAATGTATATATTATATATATATATGTATATTTATATATATATATATATATGGGTGCGCCTTTAGCAACACTGCGCATGCTCCTGGTATAATAAGCTCACCAATTGTGGATTACTGTCTAATTGTTAACATTCGAACTGTGCAATACTATGAACACACACGCACGGGAACACCATAGCTAGCATCACCACCACCACCACGACAAGAGAAGATGCATAAATACGAGGAGAAAGAAGAAGCCTGGGGCTGTGGGAAAACAGGATGGCGGCTTAGGGGAAAGAAGGCAAGAAAGACACAGCAAGAAGAAAAGGGACCCAACCGGGTTGTCCGCGAAACAAAAAGGTAAACAGGAAGAAGAACCTCAGGTGTCGGTTGATGTCACCCAACAGGAGTGGAAGGAATGAAGATGTCACCAGATAGCAGGATGATTTCGGTCACATAAAAAAGGACAGTCGCACCCTCCCCTATACAGTCTCACTCAGAGAGAAAAAAAGGGGGAAAGTAAACTCGCCAAGAATATGTGAGGAAAAGAGGGCACCAAGAAGCGAGGTGGGTGTGGGAAGGATTGTGTGTGTGTGGGGGGGGGGGGGGGGGAGGGGTTGTGAAGGGAGGGGTGGAGAGTGGTGGAGAGGGGAGAGGATGGGGGTGGGAGGGGGAGGGGACGTGGGAAGATAAGAGGAAGCGCTTAATGGAGAAGAAGAAGAAGAAGAAGAAGAAGAGAAGGGGAGGAAGGATGGTGAGGAAAGGGGATGAGCAGAGAGGGGAGTGAAGGGGGGGGGGAGGGGCTAGAAGGATGAGGAGAAGGGGTGGAGAGAAGGATGGAAGGGGGAGGGTTGGGAGGGAGAGGGACAGAATGGGATGAGAGGAAGGGGGGAGGAGAGAAAGGAAGGAGGGTTGGAGAGGGTGGAGGTGGGATGAGGGGAAGAGCGGGAGGAGATGGGGATGGAGGAGTGGGGGAGGGGGCGGACGAGGGGGGGGGGGTGAGTGGGAGGAAAGGGATAAAGGGGCGGGGAGGGATCAGAGAGAGGGAGATATGAGGGGGGAGGTGGAGAGGGGAAAGAAAGTGTGATGTGGGAAGTTGAGTACCAGAAATCTGAGGTCCCTTGTGAGGTTAAACTGCGGGGGCGTCCATTGCTGTCCACACTGTACTAAAGGTTCGCCGCTAATATGCGCCAACAGAAAGGCCCCGCACTCAGGTCCCGCCCTGCCATGGGGAGGACGCCATTTAATGGGTTAATCTAATCCCACAGTTGAGCCACTCCCCTCTCAGTCTGAGCCACCTTTCCCTGACCCGCATCTCACCATCCTGCCACGCTGCCTCGCTGTTATGGTGTCACGCCGCCACACTGTCACGCTGCCACGCTGTTACACTGTCACGCTGTCACGTTCTCACGCTGTCACGTTCTCACGCTCTCACGCTGTCACGCTGTCACGCTGCCACGCGGCCACGCTGCCACGATGCCACACTGCCACGCTGCCACGCTGTCACGCTGTCACGCTGCCACGCGGTCACGCAGTCACACTATCACGCTGCCACTATGTCACTCTGCCACGCTGCCACGTCCCCAGCATGCCACCATACCACCATGTTACCATGCATCAATGCCACCATGTCACAATTCTGCCATTCACAATGCCACAATGCCACTATGCCACCCTGCCACCATGCCATCAAACCACCATGCCACCATGCCATAATACCAACATGTCACCATGTCGCAAAACCACCATGCTACCATGCCACTATCTCGCAATGCCACCATGCAACCATGCCACCAAACCACCATGCCAACATGTCACAATGCCACAATGCCACAATGCCATAATACCACCATGTCGCTATGCTATCATGCCACTTTGCCAACATGCCATCAAACCACCACACCACCACATCACCATACCACCATGACACCATACCACCATGCCACCATATCAGCACACCACCATACCACCATACCACCACACCTCCATACCACCATGCCACCCTCCCAATGCCACATGTCATATATACGCCTCTCTAGAGGAGCACTAACATATTTTGATGGCTTTTTTTGTTTAAAAACAAAGTTTTTCTGTTTTTTAATATTTATATATATATTTTTTTTTACTAAAGTTGCATGAGGCACCTTACTCTGCCTCTTGGTTTAGGGTGCCCACAACTTGTGAGTGCTCTCTGCTGATTTGCTACAATTTCCTCTCTTTCTTTTAAAGTTGCATAGTCCGATGGTTTTGAGTTTCTCACATTTTCTGAGATAAAAATATTAGGTTGTTCATTATAATCTACCTTACTTTAGTTTGAAGTAACTTTGATTTTAAATCGCTAAATTTTAAGACATTTGAAATGGAAAAATGCTAAATTAATTTTGGCAAGCTTGCCAAAACGCTATCACCATCGGCTTCTGCAGTAACAGGTTCTATTAATTGACTCAGTATCCCCCTCTATGTGGCGTCAAATGTTTCATAAGTGCACTAGCATCTAAGTTAGATATGTAGAATCAAATTGAGATAATTGTTTTGGTTTTGACAATTTTATGTTTTCATCAGACTATGCAGCTTTAACAAAAAGAAAAGCCCAACACGCAAACACACACGCACACAAAAGAACGGCGTCATTTCTAACGGGTTCGTTAATGATTTTACACAGAGGGACGCTGACAAGGTACTGATGTCAACTGAAGGAAGATGGAAGATGTGAGAAGGATTTACTCTCCACCACAAAGCCCCCCCCCCCCCCTCTGTCATGAATGTTCGAGATTTAGACACACATTCGACACAAAGCTTTGTTCTTTCTTTGCTTAAAAAAGTGCACCCACCGCGTGTAAAACCTATATATTTCAAGTACATTAACCCGATGACGTTAACACTATGCCAGACGCGACCACCAGAGGGCTCACTCAGCAAGCAGAAAGAGGGGGGTGGGGGAGGGCTAGGGAGGGGGGACTTATTTCTGTTGGTGTCTATTCACCAGACTTTAAAGTTGCATAATCCGATGGAACCATCAAATTTTCAAAACCAAACAATTATCAAGGTTTGTTTCTAGATATGAAGAGTTCCGGTGCAAAACCACACAAACGCCAATCCATAAATGGAGATAAACATTGGAATGAAACCTACACAAAATTAATTTGTTATATTCCTACTTTTTTGTCCATTGCTCCATACCCATATGATCATATGAAAAGTGGAATTAGTGAGAATTAAAATTATTTTCAGGGAAAAAAATCTTTTATTTCAACCTCATTTTTGGATTGGCGTTTACATGGTTTTTGCGACTGAACTCTTCATATCTAACTTAGATATTGGTGCACTTAGTAAACATTTGTCGCCAGATAGAAGGGCATACTAAGGCAAGTTAATCGAATATGTTACTGAGAAACCTATGCTGTCAGAGTATTCGCATGCTTGCCAAATTAATTTGGCATGTTTGCACTTCAAATATCTCAAAAGTTAGCCATTTCAAATAATAGTTTCTTCAAGCTAAAGTGAGGTAGATAATAGCGATCAACCTGATATATTTATCTCGGAAAATGACAGAAACTCAAAACCATCGGACTATGTAACTTTAATATTGCATAGTCCGATGGTTTTGAACCTCCGCCATTTCTTTTGCAATGAACATATTAAAGTTGCATAGTCCGATGGCTTTGAGTTTCTGTCACTTTACTGAGATAAATATATTAATTTGATTGTTATAATCTACATTGCTTTAGTTTGAACTAGCTTTTATTTCAAGTAGCTAACTTTTGAGATATTTGAAGCGCGAACAGGAATATTAGTTTTGGCAGGCATGCCAAAACTCTTGTAAAATATTCTGATAAAACGCATTGGTGGGGGAATGCAAATGGTCTATAATGGTAAATGGTATATAGTGCCAGGTGCATGAATATATTTATGTAGTTGCTGGTGATGCTTTACTTATGGTCAATAGCCATTATGTATTAGGTAGATAGTGTGAAGGAGGCACTATACATAGTGTGGAAGGGGCACTTGGAGGTCTACTCACTACCCCCTCCCCCCTCTGTTAGTCACAGATCACCACACGCTCAGCTCAGGCAGGTGGTGGCCAAGCAGCTATACTGCATGGTGGTGGTGGGCAGATAACAGTAGCCATGGTGACACAGGAATGTTTGATGTTCATTGGTGGAACTATAAATGCTTGATGCTCATTGGAGAATACGGTCAGGTGGTATTCCATACCAGATCCATGTACCAATAATAAACCTGAGGGGTCTCTCTCTCTACTTTCATTCTTTATACTCTTCCTTTCTCTTCTTGCCTGTATTGATTTCATTATAGCCTGCCTACACAAACCACAGATTCCAGCTGAGGACTTTACTCTCTTGACAGCATAGGTTTGTGCAGTAATAGGTATTCCCTTCTATGTGGTGGGACATGTTTAGAAGTCCACCAGTATCTAAGTTAGATATGAAGAGTTCAGGCGCAAAACCACGTAAACGCCAATCAAAATATATAGTTTAAATAAAAAGATTTGTTAATGAAAATAATTTTAATTCGCAATAATTCCACTTTCATATGATAATATGGTTATGGAGCAATGAACAAAAAAATAGGAATAACAAATAAAAAATACTTGTTGACAGTTTGATTCCAATGTTTTTATCTCCATTTTTGGATTTGCATTTACGTGGTTTTTGCACCTGAACTCTTCATATGTAGAATCACGATACTTGTTTTCGTTTTGAATATTTGATATTTTCATCGGACTACAGCTTGACATTGCATAGTGTGATGGTTTTGTGTCTCTGCCATTATTTCGCACTGAACATATTAAGCAGGTTGTTATAATCTACTTAATTCTAGTTTGAAGTAGCTTTCATTACAAATGGCTAACTTTGGAGATATTTGAAGTAAAAACCAGCTAAATTAATTAATGTTGGCATGCACGTTGAAATTCTAACACCATACGCTTCTGCAGTAATAAATTCTATTAAACTTCCTTCTATTAAACTTCCTTCTATTAAACTTCCTTCTATTAAACTGCCTTCTATTAAACTGCCTTCTATTAAACTGCCTTCTATTAAACTGCCTTCTATTAAACTGCCTTCTATTAAACTGCCTTCTATTAAACTGCCTTCTATTAAACTGCCTTCTATTAAACTGCCTTCTATTAAACTGCCTTCTATTAAACTGCCTTCTATTAAACTGCCTTCTATTAAACTGCCTTCTATTAAACTGCCTTCTATTAAACTGCCTTCTATTAAACTGCCTTCTATTAAACTGCCTTCTATTAAACTGCCTTCTATTAAACTGCCTTCTATTAAACTGCCTTCTATTAAACTGCCTTCTATTAAGCTGCCTTCTATTAAACTGCCTTCTATTAAACTGCCTTCTATTAAACTGCCTTCTATTAAACTGCCTTCTATTAAACTGCCTTCTATTAAACTGCCTTCTATTAAACTGCCTTCTATTAAACTGCCTTCTATTAAACTGCCTTCTATTAAACTGCCTTCTATTAAAGTGCCTTCTATTAAACTGCCTTCTATTAAACTGCCTTCTATTAAACTGCCTTCTATTAAACTGCCTTCTATTAAACCGCCTTTTATTAAACTGCCTTCTATTAAACTGCCTTCTATTAAACTGCCTTATATTACTGTGCCTTCTATTAATGAAGGTGGAAATGTAGGAACTGTTTCCCCCTATTTTCCCCTGTTTCTTCCCTGGTGTTCCTCTGTTGTGTCCCATGTTTCTCTCCCTTTTTGTGTGGTACATTAGTTGATTAAAGCTGCATAGTCCGATGAAGCATCAAATTTTCAAAACCAAAACAATTATCTAGTTTTGATTCTACATATCTACCTGAGATACTGATACACTTATTAAGTATTTGTTGCCAGACAGAAGGGAACGCTGAGTCAATTTAATAGAACATGTTACTGCAGAAGCCTACGGTGTCTGACTTTTGGCATGCTTGCCAACATTATTTTCACATGTTTGAATTTCAAATATCTCAAAAGGTAGCCATTTCAATTAAAAGTTACTTCAAAACTAAATTAAGGTAGATTATAATGATCAATTTAATATACTTATCTCAGAAAAATGTCAGAAACTCAAGACCATCGGACTATGCAACTTTAAGCAGGGGAAATTTCAATTGTGGACGGTTGGTCTTCCTCATTCCACTGCTCCTTGCCCTATCATGTTTCCTTTTTATTCCTGTGTTTCTCTCCTGTTTCAATCATGTTGTTGCCTTGTTGTTTCCTTGTTTCTCCCTTGACCGGGCGCGGTGGCCTAATCGGTAGAGCGGGGGCCTCGCGTGCGGAAGGTCGGGAGTTCAGTTCCCGGTCGAGTCAATCCAATGACTTTAAAATTGATACTTGTTGCTCCCTAACCGGTGCGCTGCATTAATAGGATATGGCAAGTTGTGGTTAGCTCAGTGTCAGGATAATGTGACTGAGTGGGATATCAGGTCATGGTGCCAGCGGCCTGATTTCCCAGTGGGGCAGCACTATAAAGTCACCATGAGTGTGCACTGTCAGAAGTTGGTACCCGTCCTGGTATGACCTTAGATGTTGATAGGACGTAAAACAACAACAAACAAAACATGTTTCTTCCCTGTTGTTACTTTGTTGTTCCCCTTTTTCTGCCCAGTTTCTGCTCATCTCTCCCCCCACTCTCCCCCATCCCCTTATTTTCTTCCTACTGCGTTTGTGTGGCCTATGTGATATGGCGCGTGAGACAGGAGACTGGAGACTGGCTGCGGTTAGTGCGGTGGAAACCCGGTGAGGGCGACACTAAATCACAACCAGTGAATCATCAACAATGTGAATAGAAATGTTGATGTATTATATAGTACCGAACGGTGATTAAGTCTTAGAGCCATTCTGATCACTAGTCCTCTCTTAATCGGGGCTGGCAACATCCATGGTTGGTAGGGGTGGGGGTCGGGGTGGGGGGGGGGGGGGGGGGGGGGCTGGAGGTCCAGAGGAGAAACTGGGAAGAAACAACGGAAAAATCTTGTTATCTAAACTCTATTTGTGTATATATTAATGGCTAGATCCAAATGCATCAGCACTGGGGAGAAAATAATAATTCAGCTAAATATGACATTTAGCTACAACAATAAATTATTTGAATGGCATAAACCAAGGTGACCCTACTTGCACCAAGCAAATGAAACCCAGCAAATGAAAACCAGCAAATGAAAACCAGCCAAAAAAAGCCAGCAAATAAAAGCCAGAAAATAAATACCAAAAGATAGAAACCACGAGCATGTGGTGTGAATACTGCTATTTGGGTGGTGATCTCTTCCAAAGAGGAAATAGTAAAGGAATACATATATGCATATACATATATTTTAGTTATATATATGAACGCCATATATATATGTGTGATGTATAACGTATTACAGTATAACCACATTAAACCAAACTTGAAGGGACCCTAGAAATTTGTTTGGCTTAACTGCTCATTGGTTTAACCGAGCATTTGGCTTTGACTTTGACTTTTAGTAAGCGTGTATTGCACATGTAATATACAATGTATGTGGACACTTTGATTATTGTTTTTTATGTATGTACAGTATAACCCCATTAAACCAAGCTCAGTTAAACCAAACGATCGGTTAATCCAAACTTTTTTCTGCGGTCTGGCAAAATACTACCATTTATCATATAAAACAAGTCAGATGACCTTATAACCACATGAGAGTTTGGTTTAACCATACCGGAGTAGCCTGGGGTTAGACAATTTTGTTTGGATTAACGGATAATTTGGATTAACCGACTTTGGCTTAACCAACTTTTTTATATGACAACATAGAGACAAATTATGAACTAGAGCACTCCATTATTTATACATGTATTTTACAGCACATATTCTGCACCTCAAATTGAACGAAGGAGAGAATGGGTGTTATAGTGCGAAACTAAGAAGGGGCACTGTAGGTTGAAAGGAGATGCAATGCAATGGGTTTGGGTTTTGTATTTAAAGCCGGATAGTCCGATGAAACATCAAATTTTCAAAATCAAAGCAATTATTTAGATTTGATTCTACCTATCTAACTTATATACTCAAGCACTTATTACACATGTTATTTCCACATAGAAGGGAACACTGGGTCAATTTAATAGATCTGGTTACTGCAGAAGGCTATAGCATCAGGGTTTTGGCATGATTGCTAAAACTAATTCTACATGTTTAGATTTCAAATATCTCAAAAGTTAGCCGTTTAAAATGAAAGTTACTTGAACGTAAAGTAAGGTACATTTTAACAAAAAGTTTAATATATTTATGTTAGAAAAGTGACAGAAATTCAAAGCCATCGGAGTATGCTAGTTGCCAAAACTAATTCTTCATGTTTTGATTTCTAATATCTCAAAAGTAAGCCCTTTAAAATAAAAGTGACTTCAAATTAAAGTAAGGTAGATTATAACAATAAGCTTGATATAGTTATCTCAGATTGTTACTTTAATCGCTTAATATGGCAAACTATATGTCACATCTATAACTATAACTTAGTATAAGCATGGAAGTGACTGGAAGGACTCCGCCGCCTGGGTTCAGTAATGCTTGGTGCGCCACCTAGGGGGCGCTGTGGGTGTACTGCTACGCGGGACTTCTTGGCTTAAGGGGTGGTTTGTAACCTTACGATGGTTACCGGTTGCAGAACTGCAACATTATAGAGAGGCTCCGATAAATCGGCCCAATCTTTGGTTGAAGATTAATCTTCAGTAGGGATGGTTGTAGAAGCTGGGGACATCTTTACAACATTGTAATGGTGAAGCGTTGGGGCGGCCCCAAATCTATTCGGCCCGGCGGTAGTTGGGCACTTGTACCCAGCAGACAGCAGCAAGGGTTTCGAGGAAGGGCGGGTAAAGATGGGCGCAGCGGTAGTTCCAGCAACAAGAACAAAGTGAGAGAAAATGTAAAGGTACAGAGCGCCACCCAAGTGCACAACTCCCCTGGTCAGGGGGAGAAGTATACCTGGGAGAAATAGAAAGGGTAGAGTCTAGGAAAGAGAAATGAGGAGAGTTGAGTCAAAGGACCATGTCTATTTGCTCTATGGTGACAAACCAGCGAGCCATAGACACAGACAGAGTAAGAGTAGAAAGTGAAATGCCGGCAGGCTCCCCCTCCTAGAACTCAGACATATCAAGGAGGAGCAAGGCCAGCGGAGAGGAGATAGAGAGAGATGTGGACGAAGTGCGGTCCGGATAGCAAGTCCCTGTCTACACGGGAGGCGGTCTTACAAGTCACAAGGCAGTCAATGGGAGAATGGAGGATATCGAGTGCGTCCCGGCGGGCAGACACCTCCTACACCCACTGACCGAGGCTGGCGGCGCTGGCTGGTGAACTGTTTGTAGCGCGCGCCCATGTGGGGTGTCGGCGTCTCTGTGCGCATGCCCGGTGCGCCGGCGCGTTCCCCTGTAAGCCGAGCACCATGGGAAAGGAAGTGCCCCATCCAGTGCCTAGCGACTGTCGTCAGGGAGCGCTGTGCACGGTGGCGGTGGTGTTTGGGTGGTGTGGGGGGGGGGGGGGGGGGTGTTTGGGGGTGGGGGGGTGGAGTGTGGGTGTGGTGGTAGGGGTGATGCTCGGGTGGTGGTGGGGTGTGGGGGTGTGGGGGAGAGAGAAGTGGGGGTACTGGAGGAGAACGCGGGTGAGGACACCCGCCGCACTGACAACACCGCTTTGTTTTACTAGAAACTAACAGTAAATGTATGTGCGAATTATTAGACAATATGCTCCTTGCTGGACTTTTTGAAGTTTAAAGCACTAGATTGTCACAATAACCACATTGCTAAATGACAATAATAAATCTGATAGGATTAATTTATGTACATGGTGCTAGTAATACTAATAACGATGATGCTTGATTCACTGTCTTTACATGAAAGCACATTTTGTCGTTTGACTTGACGCATGTGTGGGCTTTTTAATAATTTTTTTATTTTATTTCATGTGGGTGTTTTTTAAAAATATTTTGTGTGTGGGGCGGTTGTGGGGCTGGGCAGGGGTGAGTTTTTTGTTGTTAAAAAAAAGTCATGTGGTTCTTTTTTATTGTGTGTGTGTGGCGGGGTGAACATTTTGCTGGATGCTTCATCTCCTCCAGTGGCCATGCTTCCACATCCCATGGCAACAGGAGGACCAGGGCAGGGTCACGTGCCAGCAAACCACCTCCATCTGATCATGCCGCCTCCTGCGAGCAGTCGGTGGGGGGCGTGGGGGGAGGGTAAGGACGGGATGCGGGTGGCAGTTGGTTGGTTGGTTATTGGACTTTAACGTCTTGGCAACATCTAAGGTCATATCAGGATGGATACCAACTTGTGACAGTGCACACTGATGGCAACTTTATATTGCTGCCCCAGTAGGGAGACCAGTCCACCAGCACCATGATCTCATATCCCACTCAGTCACTTTATCCTGACACCAAGCCAACCAGTCCTTGCCCTATCATAATAATGCCGAGTGCTTGGCTAGGAAGTGACAAGTATAATTTTTTAAGTTATTGATTTGACTCGACCACAGGTTTGAATACCACCATCTACCAAAGCGGGAGACAGACGCTCAACTCATTCTGCCATCCCGTCAGAGGAGCTGAGGTGGAGATAGGAATGAGGTGAGGAGGGTGAGAGTGGAGGTTGGTTGTTGTTGTTTTACATCCTAGCAACGTCTAAGGTTATATCAGGACGTTGAGCGTGGAGGAGGTGGTGGTGGTGGTGGGGAGGGGGGGTTAAGGTGGTGCGTGGGGGAGAGGGGTGCGGGATTTTGTGGGGGTGTGGGGTGGGTGCGAGGTGGAGGTTGGGGGTGGATGATGAGAGGAGTGGAATGGGTGGGATGGGGGTGGTGGTGGTGGGGGTAGGGGTGGGGGTGGTGGATGGTGGAGTTGGGGTTAGAGGCAGGGGTTAGGTAAAGTAGAGGGCTATAAGGGTTAGGATGGATGGTGGAAAGTAGAGGGGATAGAGAGAGTGAGTGTGTAGATGTGTGGATGTGTGGATGTGTGGATGTGTGGATGTGTGGATGTGGGGTGGTGGTGGTGGGGGGGGTGTCGGGGTGGGGGAGGGGAGGGGAGAATTGGGGTTAGTATCCGGGGTTAGGAAGAGGGTTAGGAGGATTGGGATGAGTGAAGACTACCAAGGGTTGAGAGTGTGTCTGGGTTGGGGTTGAGAATGTGAGTGTGTCTGTGTGTGACGTGGGACTGGGAGGGGGTCTCGGGGTGGTGTGGGGGTTTTAGGAGAGGTAGTGCGTCTATCAAAAAGAAAAATGTAAAAAAGAAAAAAGATATACAAAAAGAAAGTTCTTTGTTGCCCAATGTTGCCAAGCTACCTACCAAGTAGGTCTGTACCACAATTCATATGTTGACACTTTAATAGACTAACAGTCATTGTTGAAAAACAGTCTATTGGTATACATTCTAATTAAGGTGACACATGTATTGTACTGTACTCTACCGCGTTGTCCAGGTAATACAAGGAGTTTACTCAACATTCCACGATTTAATTTTGAGCAGATACCATCGGTGAAGGCTTAGTAAAACAGGCCCCGAAATACCAGCGCGCAAGGCTCATGCTTCTCATGGGATAAACTGTTGGTTTGTTTTCTTTTTTAGCTTTAAATAGAAACGATCTGTCCGCCTGAGAAATTCCACGCTTCTTTGTTGGCTGAGACGCTCAGGAAACTGTGAACTCTGGGATATTCAATCTGTTTTAATGCAGATTAAATTCAAGAGAAGCTAGCATATCGTTATCAACAGGAAGGAATGGAAATAAATGTGCAAATACCTTGCATTATTTTTTAGTACCTATGCTGTACGCTATTCAGCATAGTCTGCTCCGCCACTTTTGATGTTCAGAATGGGGTGTGCTGCACATAATGCAGCAGATTCCACTTCCCCATCACCATGTACAAACCAAATGGGATCGCTTCACTGGTTGGAAGACCAGTGCTTCGGCACTGACAAAATATGTATTCAGATGAATAAAATTGTTACAACCAAAAAATAAAAATGTCTGGTGGTTATCTAAATTCTTAATTGGAGGATTTTAACATTTGTTTTTGGATGCTTTATATGTTTCTTTTGAGGTATACCTTTCCTTGCAATGAAAGAATGTGCCAATAGACACCATGTCTGATATCTGTCATTATGTAGACAAGTCCATATATAAAATGACACAAATCGGCAAGCATATTTAATTATTATTAAGGCATTTGGACAATTAGAAATAAAACAAATTAAAATTAAATACCAACAAACTAAAGAAAAATGCAATTGAAGAAATGGAAAATGAAAATGGGAGAAAATGAGGAGAGACAAAAGGTGGAAAAAAAGAAGACAATTGGGAAAAAATATGGGGGGAAAATGCCAAATAAAATGTTGCTAGACCAGGATTCGAACCAGGTACCTTCGGATCCTCAGTCTAACGCTCCCCCATACTTAACCCAGCAGGTAAAGATGGCCGATGGCTCAGAGTATCAATGCAATATCAGCTATAGCCACAACACCGACTTTTTGACCCCGATAACCAGGCCCTATGACTCTTCATAATTATGATTTACAACTGTTCTGCTCTTCTCTTTTCTTGCAGCCCCCCCCCCCCCCTTTCACTCTTTTTTTTTTACATCCACCCTTGCATTTTCCATCTGTGGATATTTAAAATCTGTTAGCCGGGTTAAATCTTTTTTTTGTTCTTTTTTTTATTGACAGAAAAAAAAACCCATGAAGAAAGATGGGCGGAACATGTATGGATGTCGAGAAGATCAGAAGTGTGTGTGTGGGGGGGGGGGGGGGGGGGGGGAAGTGAGTGAACAAAAAAGTGGTGGAGGGGAGGAGTTTATGATAATTGACAGTGTCGCTTGTAATACCATAAGGTTCTTTTGTGGACGTGCGCGCGCACTGACGTTCTATGCTGAGCGTTGACTGGACAGATCCACCGGCGCGAAGGTCAGTTTAACCAATAGAAACCCAACGTGGTTCAAGTATCTGTTTAATAAAGTAAGAATAGCATAAGGAGTATAATTGCTCAGAAGTTATAGGTATAAATGTAGACGGAATTGGTATTTGTATTCGAGTATGTCTGGTATTGAAAGACCAATGACTTAAAAATGTATACTTGTCGCTTCTTAGCCTGGTACTCGGCATTATTAGGATAGGGCAAGGAGCAGTGGAATGAGGAAGACCAATTGTCAGCAATTGAAATTTCCCCTGCTTAATCAACTAATCTAGCCAAAATTAAAAAATTAAAATCGACACAATTATCTAGATTTGATTCTACATATCTAACTTAGATTGATTGATTGATTGATTGGTGGTTGCTTTACGCAGTGTCGACAACATAGGCCATATTCATGGCGAGAAATGTTTGTTTTTTGTTCAAACCATCGCTTTTACATCTAAAAGCAGACAAACAATTATGTGCCAATAGACAGTCATTAAATTAGAAAGCTCACAATCATATATTTGCGGTCAAGCGAAACAAAGTCCCATAGAAAAAGACAAGTTAACTGCCCCAGCATCTAAGTTAGATGCTGGGGCAGTTATAAAACATGTGTCGCGATACAAAAGGGAAATACTTAGGCAAGTTAATAGAAGCAATTACAGCAGAAGCCTATGGTGTCAGCCTTTTGACATGCTTGCCAACATTAATTTTGCATGGTTGCACTTCAAATATCTATAAAATTAGCCATTTCACGTCAAAGTTACTTCAAGCTAAAGTAGGGTAGCTTATAGCGACCAGCCTGATATATGCATCTCACAAAATGACAAGGACTCAAAACTATTGGACTATGCAACTTTAATGAAGTTGTGAATACAGTAAAACCTCTCTAAATCGACCGACATTGGGACCGATTTTAAGTGGTCCATTTAAGGAAGTAGTCGGGTTAAGCTAAGATTCCTTACATGCGGTATGCGGCATGCGGCATGCGGCATACGGCATACGGTATGCGAATGTCTTATATGCGGCATAGATATATGCCAACCCCCAACATTTGTTGGGGTTTTTCCTCCAAATTTGAGAAGGAACAGTATTGGTTTCTATGGCAAACACAACAGTATTCGCATTTGCATGCCCCACCGATTGGTCCATGGGTTGATCCATTTGCCGCATTCGCATTTGCATTCACATTCGGACGTATGGAAGCACCCCTATTCATTTACATGCTATTCGATTTTTATTCATATTCGCATTCGCATTCGCATTCGCATGCCGCATACCGCGTATAAGGAATCTTAGTTTTAGGGAATTAGAACATGGTTACAATGGTATTATTGGAACCCAAATAAAGCGATCGATATAGGGGAGTGGTCGATGTTTGGAGGTAGTCAGTTAGAGAGGTTTTACTGTATATTATATCCTGAATGTGTGTGTGAGTACAGTGCCTTGGAATGGTTCCTGCAGGTGAGGGACGGTCATCTATTAGGTATTAAATTTACACTGTTATTATTACAACACCCCAGTCAGGGACAGGGCTGACACTGGTGTGATGTGAACACCGACACACATACCCCTACAGCAGGACAAAGCCGCCGGAAGCCGCCGGATGGTTGTACATCTAGTCCGGTTAGTGCGTCACATAACGGTGGAATGCGCCTTGGTGAGTGTGTGTGTGGGGGGGGGGGCTGGAGGTATTGGGGGGGGGGGGGCTTGGCGGGCTTGGAAAGAAAGCATTTGAAGATTCATCAAATATCGTAACCATGTTCACGTGTAGGGGCTGCGCAACGCAAGGCCAGGCGTGTGCACGTATACGCATACAAATCTGTATACGTATACGCATATGTATACATATACATATATGTATATTGTATACATATGCACATATATGTACATATACGGATACACATACATATACGCATATGGGTCACTCTCCCGAACACTGCCCAGAAGTGTCACATGGAGAGTTAAAATCTAATATTGAATTTTTTTTTTTTAAGTTGGTTGCAAAGGAAATCTGGAAATCTCCCCTTTACATCTGTGTAAAATATAAATTGATGAGATACAAAATAAAAGTGTAGTCTATGATGAAGCTATGTCTTATGGCAGTATAACATGTGTTGCTCACGTGTAATGTATTGTAAAGTCGACGGCTGGCAGCTGTGGTTGTGTAGGTAGGCTAAATATGAAATCACTACAGGCAAGAGAAAGGTAGAGTAGAAAGTGCACAGAAGAGAGCTTACACCCTCAGGTTTATTATTATATAGTCTCATGAATCCAAGATGGCTGTCACACCTGATCAGCTCCTCCAATCAGCACTATGCATTCTGCAACCAACAAATGAACATCCAACTTGCAACTTGCGTGTATCCAAGCCTTGGTTGTTGATGGCTACAGTGCCCTGTTGTGTCTGGGTGTGCAGTGATCCGTAAATAACAATTGGGAGGGAGGGGGTATGTGAGCTGAGCTGCTAAGGCCCTGTCACACTAACAGTAGTGCCCCTCTCACATTATCTATAACTACACAATGTCTATCTAACTCAGCAAAGGATCACCAGCACCACGTAGTACCTTAATGCCTCTGGCTTTATATAACATTTACCTTTTAATACCACAATTGCAATTACTATAGACTAGTTTACACCATCCTCAAAAGTCTAAATATCGGGAAATTGTACAACATGTTTAGGACACCACACAGTCTGCTTAATAACAATCTAAGCAGAATTAAATGAAGTGGGTGAGACTATAATTAAGCTGTGGCCGGTGCGGGCTTGGGTCGAGCAACCCGTATTTCCAAATGCGGTGTGCTCGCCAAGACAAACACGCATTGGCCATCAGATGCGGGGAAGGGTTCACTGGTGTAACTCGTTGCTAGGAGACATGCCGTGGAGTCCCCCTTATTTCACTCATCAAATCTGAACATGAATATGAAAAGTAAAAAATAAAAGGAAAAAAATAAGTAGGAAGTTTTTTTATTGATGTTTCAAAATCCCATCCCATGCTGACCAGTTTTCAGGAGAGTGAGTATGTATATGTATTCGCACATATACACATACACATGCACACATACTCAAGCGCACATATACACATTGTTAATGTTATATGCATACACATATGTTTATGTGTACGTATGCGCACACATACACATGCATGCATACTCAAGCGCACACATACCAGCACATGCAAACACACATACACATATATGCATATACAGATATGGATATGCACATGCAAACACTTGTACACATATATGGATATGGATACCGATATGCACACATACACACAAACTATATGGATATGGATACCGATATGCACACATACACACAAACACAAACATACATGCACATGCATACACCTGTACACAAATACGGATACGGATACACATACACACATGCACATGCAAAGACAAACATACATGCAAATGCAACCACCAGGTCATGTACACATATGTGGATACGGATATGGATACGCACACATACACACAAACACATGCACATTCAAACACATGTACACATCTATGGCTACGGATATGCACACATACACACAAAGACAAACATACATGCACATGCAAACACATGTACATATATATGGATAAGGATACGCACACATACACGTACATGTACACGCACACGTACCCGTACCCTGCTCTCCTCACATCCGCCACAGACGCCCGTCTGCGTGCAGACATATTTAATGCTGACTGACGTATACTGCGCAACATTTGGTCAAGTGAAACCATTAATTATACATTCATTATTCCCATAACATCACGGAAGTTATAACTACAGTACAACCCCATTAAACCAAGCTCGGTTAAACCAAACGATCGGCTAATCCAAACTTTTTTCGGCGGCCCGGCAAAACACTACTATTTATCATAAAAAAAAAGAAGGTTAAACCAAAGTCGGTTAATCCAAATTATCGGTTAATCCAAACAAGATTGTCAGCCCCCAGGCCACTTCCGGTATGCTAAACCAAACTTTCATGTGGTTATAAGGTCATCTGAGACACCACAAACATTTTTATATGATAAATAGTAGTATTTTGCCGGGCTGCCGAAAAAAGTTTGTATTAACCGATCGTTTGGTTTAACCGAGCTTGCTTTAACAGGGTTATATTGTATATACATAATAAAACAATAATCAAAGTGTCCACATATATTGTATATTACATTCATAATGCACCCATGTTTTTGTAAAGCCAATTCAAAGTTGAAGCCAAAGCTCGGTTAAACCAATGATCGGTTAATCCAAACAAATTTCTAGGGTCCCTTCAAGTTTGGTTAAACAGGGTTATACTGTACATAGTCTGATGAAAGCATTACACTTTCTTAAAGCTGCATAGTCCGATGAAATATCAAATTTTCAAAACTAAACCAATTATCTAGATTTGATTTGACATATCTAACTTAGATACTGATGCACTTATTAAGCATTCATTTCTGCGTAGAAGGCAATACTAAGTCAATGTAACAGAACCTGTTACTATCTATGGTGTCAGAGTTTTGGCGTGATTGCCAAAACTAATCTTTCAATGTTTGAATTTCAAATATCTCCAAAGTTAGGCATTTAAAATAAAAGTTACTTCAAATTAAAGTAATCTAGATTACAACAAATCTAACGTATTTATCTTAGAAAATGACAGAAACTAGAAACCATCGGACTATGCAACTTTAAACACTTTTAAAATTAAACACGGCTGTAATAAATAACGTAGGACTTAGCCTCTATAGATACTTTACTGCAACAAGATATTTACATATTCATGATTTGTTGGTTTGGTGGGGGCAACATCCATGAGTCAGCACTTTGATTGGGGCTTACCTGATAGCTTCTCATATTTTTCAAGATAAATATATTAGGTTGATCATTATCGTCTACCTATTTTATCTTGAAGTAACTTGCATCTCCAATGGTTAACATTGTGCATGTTGGCCCGAGGCTAACATGGGTAATTTGCGCACGAGGCTTGTCTATTCTTAGCTTTCCTCGCTTGCCTCTCTTCAACTGTAGTGAATCTGCTTTCGACACGCCTACCTTGCACTTCAATTTCCCCACCCTCCCACCCACTTTCTGGGGGGGTGAGCGCTGATCCTCACGTACCTGCACATTACCCTGATTCATGAACTGTAGTCTGGTAGCGCATTCCAGTCAGCGCCTGATTCTGTCCCTGGTCGCCCACGATACTGATTGATAGACCTCCATTGGTTCCTGACTTGTTTTTATTAAATCTACTGAAATCACCCTTGCCTCTATCTCGTTCTTTCTGTTTCTTTCCGCAGCCGAGTGTGGCGAATTAGGGCTATTTGAAGTGAAAACATGCCAAATTAATTTTGGCATGCATATCACAACTCTGACACTATTGAGAATTTGCGTCAATCGATTAGCACCACGTGACCAGTAGCACCACGTCAGCCATCATGACACTGCCGATGCGGCAGCGGTGTCATTAATATCACTTCGATTTTGGGTTTAATTTGATCAAATTTCACTGTTTGAGTAAGCTATTCTCATAAATAACATTATTTCAACCCCCAAGTGAATACTAGTAATTCTAAATAACATAATTAGATCAAAGCAGTAAATAGATTTCTTCTTTTTGTTTTGTTTACCTTCGACAATATCGCCACCGATGTGGCGGCGGCATTAATATCGCTTCGATTTTGGGTTTAATTTGACATGAATTCTCTTTTTGAGTAAGCTATTCTCATAAATAACATTATTTCAACACCCGATTGAATATTTATTGTTCTAAATAACAGAATTAGATCATAGTAGAGAATAGATTTGTGCTTGTTGATTTATTGACATACACTTGATAATAGTAGGAACTGCTTCTATCCAACCATGACACAGGAGTAGTGTGATGCCTACGTCACACGTAAATCCTCAATTGGCTTCAGCAGTAACAAGTTCTATTAAATTGTTCTGGTATGCCCTGGTATGCACCATCACAAGCTTATAACATGTAAGTCAGATCTCTATAATCAAATCTATGTAAGTGTTTTGGTTTCGAAAATCTTATGCTTTCAGCGGACAATGCAGCTTTTTTAGTAAATTTACCAAAATGTCAACATTTTGTCTGGTCACGTGTCCACTTATGGGCCTATTCATTGGTCCTAGTTTGACATACAAAGCAGTCCCTGTAGCATATGAGCCACGCTCCCACACTGCCAGAATAGATCTATGGGTATAATCCACCATCCATTCCCTCCTGATATTATAAACGTGTGGAATTCCACTTTCTTATTGATAAAGGGGATAGAGAGAAAGAAAACGAAAAAATCAAAAGTAGTTGGTACTTGCACAGTGTGGTACCACCCCATCCCCTGCCAAACGCCCCACCCCCCACCTCGCACACGCCGACCCCCTTCCCCCACCCCACAGTGACACACGCCCCGCCCCCCACCTCACATACGCCCCCCCCCCCACCTCACACACGCCCACCCTTCCCCATCTCACACACGCCCCCCCCCCTTACCCACCTCACACATGCCCCCTCACACACCCCAACCCCTCACCTCACATATGCCCCCACCTCACACATGCCCCCACCTCACACATGCCCTCCACCTCACACACACCTTACAAATGCCCTCCACCTCACACACACACCCACCTCACACACGCCCCCACCTCACACATGCCACCACATCACACACACACCTTACACACACCCTCCACCTCACACACGCCCCCACCTCACACATGCCACCACCTCACACACACCTTACACACGCCCTGCACCTCACACCCACACCCACCTCACACACGGCCCCACCTCACACACGCCCTCCACCTCAGACACCCACCTCACACACGCCCCCACCTCACACATGCCACCACCTCACACACACACCTTACACACGCCCTCCACCTCACACACACACCCACCTCACACACGGCCCCACCTCACACACGCCCCCACCTCACACACGCCCCCACCTCACACACACTCCCACCTCACATACACACCCACCTCACACACACCCCCACCTCACGCATGCCCCACCTCACACATGCCCTCACCTCACACACGCCTCCACTGCACACACGCTCCCACCTCACGCATGCCCCATCTCACACATGCCCCCACCTCACACACACTCCCACCTCATGCATGCCCCCACCTCAGGCATGCCCCCACCTCACACATGCCCCCCACCTCATGCATGCCCCCACCTCACACATGCCCCCACCTCACACACCCTCCACCTCACATGGGCCCTTCACCTCACTCAGTCACAGATGCCACCCCCCCCCCCCACACACACCACCACCTCACACACGCCCTTCACCTCTCTCACAGTCACACACGCCCCCTCCCCCCACACACACACGCCACCACCACACACCACGTGACCTCACTCGTTGTGATTAGTGAAAACATCCAATGCATTCCTTCCTGACTGTTTAGAACTAATTGTCTCATGCACTATTCCCCACAACAAACATTGTTTCACTGATATATACTTATTTAGTTTTGTTTGTTTCTTTGGGTTTTATGTCCTAGCAACAGCTCAAATCTTATCGGGGCGGGCATCGACTTGTAACAGTGCGCGCTCATTTGACACTTTAAATATCAGGCGGGGTGGCCGAATGAGTTGAGCGTCCGTTTCCCATATTGGTAGGTCGTTGGATTCGAACCACTGGGTTTGAAACCCTGGTCGAATCAAACCAATCACTACAAAAATTAAGGGTTGGGGTGGGGGGGGGGGGGAGTGCATATGGAAAAAATGTCTGAACTCTAGTATTATTATGAAGAAATCCTCATATGCGAGTGAGGCTTCCCGCGCCTGGTTGGTTCGAGGAGGTGTCGGAGGTGGCGCCACAGAATACAATAGTCCGTGCAATAAAGAAATAATTACCTTCCGCGCCTTTATACTCGAATAATGCGCTATACATCACATATAGTGGTTTGTGCCAATAATAAATTGCTTCATCCATATTGCATGTGTAATCTGCCCGGATGGTCTCTTTCTGTATATTAAAAGCCGCTATATATATATATAAAGTCTGGCTATAGTACAAAATGAACAAGACAATAAAAAGTGGGTTGAGATTAATGTATTCTCTGGCATAGGGAATATTTGCCCTAGCCGTAATAATAAAAGAAAAATTCCAGGGCTTCAATGACAATGGGAGAGCCCGTAGTACAGGAGGAGGCCGCAGGTGGCGCCACCAGTAGCAGTATGTAGATATAGGAGGTGAATACATCGAGGGCAATGGTTGGTAGATAATGAATTAGAAGAATAATAATAATAATTCCCTTCCGCGCCTTTATACTCGCATAATACTTATACATCATATATATATATATAATGATTAAGACATTATTTGATCCATGTTGCAGTTGAGAAATGCCCAGACTCGAACTCTCTCTACATATGAGTCGTTATATATCACAACATGTGTTCTATACTGCAGTTGTAAACTACTTCGAGTCTCTCTCTATATATATGTGTATATAAAAGGCGCTAGAGCATATATATATATATATATATATATATATGTATTCATGTTTTGTTTGTTTGTTGTTGTTTTACGTCCTAGCAAGATGTAATATCTATGTGACACATAACATGATCCATACTGCAGTTGTAACCTACCCAGACTCTCTCTATATGTGTGATGTACAACGCATTATGCGAGTATAAAGGCACGGAAGGGAATTATTGTAATTAGTACGATTATTATTATTATTCTCATTCTGCATATTGCCACCATCTTGGTATGCTCATGACTGGTGGTGCGGCTACCGGCGCTCCTCCTCCCTATTTTGCGCTCCAAACCGGGACTCGCACCGCATGATTTTTATATTCTACCTCCCACAAGCACACATTTATACAAATAAACATGTACATCCATACACGCATGCACATGAACACATACATGCATACTCACATACATGCGTATCCATGTGTTTACTTATATACACACATATATGCACGCATACTTACACACAGGTACCATACACACATGCATACATACATGCACACACATACACATACTCTTATACGCATGCACTCATGCACCTACACTAATGCAAATACACTCATACACATACACTCATACACATACACTCATACACATACACTCATACACATACACTACTTACACATGCATCTATACACATATATGCATATCGTTTGACATATTCACATGCAAACATATGCACATACATACACGCATGAACACATGCATTCACATACATATGCATGCATACATACACACATGCATTCAGATAAACATGGATATGCACACATCATCATCATCATCATGCTGTCGGTCGCGATGCGACAAAGACTGCTTTCATTACTTGACTGACGCTCTCCATTTAGCTCTCTGCTGTGAGAGTTGCATCCATGAGTTGGTCTTAATGTCTCTCATATTTCATGAAAGCTGCCTGCAAAAGTGTTGAAGTGCTGCTGGCTTTTGCAAGTTACCAGAGGCACTCTCTCGGGGAGCAAATAGAGGTTTCACACCGGCAAGAACATGTCAAGACAGGCCGCAAAACTATTTGTCCCTGCAGTGGCTGGTCGGGATATGTTGGGAGTTCCATACATCAACCGCCCTTAATGCTGCCACAGTGACATGGTTTTCTGTTTAGGGTTTGCTCCCTTAGCCTTCGGTTCTGTCAAGAACCTGTACCACAAGGCAGTGGTTTACAACTCTGCAGGGCAGGGGCGTCAAACTCCCTGAGATATTGCTATACCTGCATACCATGTCACAATATATATAGTGCAGTATATATATAGTGGACATAATGTATATAATGTACACACATACATACACCCATATATGTATGTGTATGAATACACATGTAGTGGTCTACACTGACCTCTCAGGCAAGGAGCCACATAGACAGGTAGGCGTGTGTCGCGTGTTGATATCAGGGAGCCTAGGTGGTGTAATGGTTAGCACACTGGCCTGGAATGCAAAGAGATGTGGGTTTGAGTCCTGCTCTAGGCACAATATTTCCCATTTTCAACACCCCTATGACACTGGTTGCCGTGATCATGATCCTGTACAAGCTATGCGCTGTATAGTTGTTGAACCTACCCTGTGTATACATATGTAAGTGCATTGCCTGTATTTCTTTTAAAAAAAAAAAAAAATCTTTATTGACGAGGTATTTACTCTGCCCATAACGTAAGGGTGCTTGCTTTCAATGCTGGACAGCTGTGGTGCTGTCTTGATCTGTTCCTTTGCCCCAGGAGTGTTTACCCGTGTCTGCTCAGGTCAGCGTTCTGCAATTTTCGTTGTTAGTAATAGCCTATGTTAGCTTTTTGTAATTTTCCAGTATTTTTCTCTAGTCTGAGTATGATACGTTAGGCTACTATGTACATCTACTTGGGTGACATGCAGGCTTGCGGGAGAGGATCCCGGTCCATTCAGATTTTTAGATTTTTTTATTTGTTACAGCATCCTTTCACCTAAACCCTGTCCTTAGATAGTGCACTCGTGTGCTAGAACACACTCGGACCCTTTAGGAATGCGGTCAGGTGGGATGGCTGTGTTGTTTGCCTAGTCATTTTGTATTTCAGGGTGGATCAGTTGCATGACCATGGCCTGTCCATTTCTGTGTTGGTTTGTGCCATTACACATACCCAGGTGGACTGCGCCATGTGGTGATAGCTTTCCTGATTTCCTTTATACTTAGAAGGGCTAATTTTCCTATTTTTTTCTGTTTAGTGCCTCCCACTTTTCCTGGCCTGTCTTTTGCTTTCTGTGCCAGTACACAGCAAGCATTGACTGCGCTATGGGGCAGGTGTGGTTTTGTTGTGTCAGTAAGTAATTGTTTTCTTTAGGAATTTTGTGTAGTGGTCAGGGTTATGGATTGCCTGTAATTTTACATTTGGTTTATTCCAGGCATGTGCTGCCATGCACGTCTCTCATGTATTTTTGTGTTGCTTCTTTCCGTTAGAGTAGTGTGGCCACCATGTGTCTAGTGTCCCTGCGGGGGCTACTGTGTAATCCGGTTTTGTGGTGTTGTGTTATGTATGTATGTAATTGTAAGCATTGAAAGACTTATAATTCCAGGGGGACAAGTGTAGTAGTCTGCACTGACCTCTCAGGCAAGGAGCCGCATAGACAGGTAGGGGTGGGAAGTGTGTTGATATCAGGGAGCCTAGGTGGTGTAATGGTTAGCACACTGGCCCGGAATGCAATGAAAGAGATGTGGGTTCGAATCCCGCTCTAGGCACAATATTTCCCATTTTCAACACCCCCACCCCCACACATATGCACATACATACACACTTACACATGGTCACACATACAGACACATATGCACAAACACGTACACGCAAACTTAAATGCATAAAGATACACATGCATACACATACAAACTTAAATACATAGAGATACACATGCATACACATATACAATCATACATGCATATAGATATACACATACACAGTTACACACATACAGATACACACACATATGAGGAGTTCAGGCACAAAACCACATAAGCGCCAATCCAAAAACTGTATTTAAGACAAAGATTTTTACCTGAAAATAATTTTAAAGCTCACAAATTCCACTTTTCATATGATCACATGGCTATGGAGCAATGAACAAAACAGTAAGAATATAAAAATATAAACGTTTTGAAGACTTGATTCCAATGTCGCTCTCCATTTTTGGATTGGCGTTTACATGGTTTTGCCCCTGACTTCTTCATATACACATACACAAACATATGTACACATGTATACATATACACATGCATATATTTACACAAACACATATACCCATACATACATACATGTATACATACAAACATGTATACATGCAAACATGTATACATACACACATGTATACATACATACATGTATACATACATACACACATACACACATTGAGACACACATACACACACGCATATTTCGCATTGGTTTTTTATTTGAATAAATACGCTATGTTGATCACTGTACTCTACCTTATTTTACTTTGAACTATTGTCTATTATAAAGACTTCACTTCAGAAATATTTTTTTGTAAGACCATGTACACATTTGTAAACAAAAAGAAGAAGAAAAGAAAGTCGCATAAAGTCAGAATAAACGAAATACCACTTCTTTTTGCTGAGTTTGATTGAATAGCGTTCCATTTCCTGATGATGCTGGGTGTTTGCGCTGATGTGTCACGTGACTCTCACGTTGTTGCCATGGTGACCCCGTGATTTCTGGGGTTGATTAGTACAGGCGAAGCCATCGGTGCTACGTTCGGATACAACATGTATCGGTATCTTATTGTGCACCCGAAATGTGAAAGTATCAAACAACCGGAAGTGAGATCTAATTTGTTATATTGTTTTGATTTTGTTAAAGTCCAATTATCAGAGAGAAGGAATTCTGGCTACCCCCTATTCATTTCTCTTAGAAAAAACCGTACACCTCACTAGATTAATTAGTCTGATTATATATTATATATATATATATTATATATAGACTTTGTTTGGTTGGGAGTTCACATCCAAGCAATATCCAAGTATTATGTCCTAGCAACATATAAGGTCATATGAGGATAGGTACCAACGTGTGACAGTGCGCACTCGTGGCGACTTTATAGTGCTGCCCCACTGGGAGACCATTACCTGATATCCCACACAGTCTTATAATCCTGATACTGTGCTAACCTGTCCTTTCCCTTATCCTAGTAATGCTGAACGCCTAGCCAGGCTACGTAGCGACCAATATCAATTTTAGAAGTCATTGGTTTGACTCGGCTGGGATTCGACCTTCCGACCTTCCACATGGGAAACCTGCGCTCTACCGATTCGGCCATCGCGTCCGGTGCCCACTCACGGCAATGTTATACTGCTGCCCCACTAGGAGACCAGGATGCCAGCACCACGATCCAATATCCCACTCAGTGATATTATCCTGATACTGAGCAAACCAATCCTTACCCGATCGCATCAACGCTGAGCACCAGGATAGGTAGTGACAAGTACTATCAGTTGTAATACATCCTTGGTTTGACTCGGTCAGGGTTTGAACACATGACCCTCGCGAATGGGAATCCAATCGACGACCTTATTGATTAAGTCACTGTGTCCAGTAGAATAAATGAATATATATATATATATATATATATATATATATATAATACTAAAAACTTTCAGTGGTACAGTGAGTGGCGGTTGCAATGTGAAAAGGGTGGTGGCACCACCATCGGAGCTGAGGCGGGGAGGCTGGAGTAGTAGATGAATATGAGAGACTCCCACAGTCCATGGAGCTGAGTAACCGATGAGGGAGAGGAGGGATATTCATGGTTATTATACTCGTATAATTCTTATACAGCATATGATAAGAGTTCTGGTGTAAAACCCCGTAAACGCCAATTCACAATTTGAATTAAAATAACAGATTTTTACATGAGTATAATTTTAATTCTCGCTAATTCCGCTTTTCTTGTGATGATATAGTTATGGAGCAATGAACAACAAAATATGAATACAAGAGAAATTAACCTTTTCAAGGTTTGACTCCAATGTTTATCTCACTTGAACTCTATTATATTATATATATATATATATATGCATATATATATATATGCATATCTATATATGAATATATATATATGCATATATATATATGCATGTATGACCCTGTCTCAAAAGGTGATAAGTCTTTTTCTTTTGTCCATTGTAATGATTGACACAAAACAGCGCAGAAACGGTTACACTGAAAACACAAGGATATTTGCTTCAAATCAATATGTATTCTATTGGGATTTTGAAACGCCATGTACAAAACAAATCAGTTTATCCTGACCAAATGCATAAACAGATAATATGTTGGTCGTTACAATGGATACAGTTTTGTTCCATATTGCTTAGCACCTTTTGAGACAGTCTCATATATATGCATATATATATATATATATATATATATATGCATATATATATGCATATATATATATATGCATATATATATATGCATAGTTTGACGCCCCTGCCTTGCAGAGTTGTAAACCACTGCCTTGTGGTACAGGTTCTTGACAGAACCGAAGGCTAATGCCTAGTACACACCTACCATTTGTGTGCACCCACCTACCGTATACGATCTAAAACTGCCCATTTCGCACACAAAAATCGCTATGTATGCGCTCCCCGCGCACACCTAGCGATTGCGATTCCTGAATAAAACCTCAGTTTTAGGGCTAAAACGGGCCGATTACGATTGCGATTCGCGATTCGAAAAATGAATCTGCCCGTTTTCAGTTTTAAGCGGGTCGGGTCGAGTCGCGAGTTTTAGTGCGCGAATCCTATACGGTAGGTGTGTACCAGGCTTTAGGGAGCAAACCCTAAACAGAAAACCATGTCACTGTGGCAGCATTAAGGGCGGTTGATGTATGGAACTCCCAACATCTCCCGACCAGCCACTACATGGACAAATAGTTTTGCGCCTGTCTTGACATGTTCTTGCCAGTGTGAAACCTCTATTTGCTCCCCAAGAGAGTGCCGCTGGTAACCAGCAGCACTTCAACACTTTTGCAGGCAGCTTTCATGAAATGTTTAAGACCGACTCATGGATGCAACTCTCACAGCAGAGAGCTAAATGGAGAGCGGCAGTCAAGTAATGAAAGCAGTCTTTGTCACATCGCAACCGACAGCATGATGATGATGATGATGACATATGTATATATGCATATATATATGCATATATATGCATATATATACATATATGTGCATATATATATATTTATATATGCATATATATATATATATATGCATAGACCAGAAGAAAGAAAGTGGGCGGGATAACTTGAAATGGCAGACGACGGTCTATATAAATACTCCATCTACATATATAAATATAGAAAGATAAATGGGAAATAGGGAAACTAAGATATAAAGTGCCCTCATTGAGTGTGAAGATTAGCTTTTGTTACACTGGAGCCGCTTTGAAAAACTGAAATGAATTTACGATCGTAATAATATCGTAGGGACGACTTATTTTGCGCTGTTGCAGTGTTAGTTCATAAATCTGGTGTCAGATTAGCTCACCACGCTTTCAAAGTGTCTGTTGTGCTTTGTGTTGTATGTGCGCGGTGGTGTGTTGTTTGTGGTTTGTTGTTTGTTGTTTGTTGCTTTGCCACATCCGGGCTACTGATTTACCAACAATCTACCCGAGATCTATAATGCCCTGTCTACTCTTAAGCCCTGGTCACATAGCCGTTAGTGGACGTAGGTGAACGTAGTGGAGGCTAACGTGGGTCTAACGTGGTGGATACATACGTTATGGTACGGATGCCGGTACGTTCAGCTACATTCAACTAAGTTCAACTAATTTCAACTATGTTAGCCTCCACTGCATTCAACTACATCCACTAACGGCCATGTGACCACAGCAAGTGTGACGTGGAATGGCCATGGTTTTGGGCGGATCAAAGTATGCTAGAGTATGCTAGAGTATGCTAGAGTACATTAAGAGGTATGTTCTACTACCTTCGACTTCACCACAGTACGTTAGCATCACAAATGCAAATTCAGCCCCTAACATACCGCTCTTTTGAACATGTCCGAAAATGAAATCGGAGATCACGGCTCACCCATGCCCGTTATTACCAAGTTTGCATCAAGGACAAGTATGGATGCCAATATGTTCAACTCCGTTCAAACTATGTTCAACTACGTTCAACTACGTTAGCCCCCACTATGTTCACCTACGTCCACTAACGCCTATGTGACCAGGGCTGCAAAGTTGCATAGTCCGATTGTTTTGAGTTTCTCTTATTTTTCCGAGATAAATATATTAGGTAACCAGGAGGTTCGAGTATTATTATCATTATATATAGCATATACTTAACATGCTATGACATATACGTAGTATATATAGCATATATAAAAAAATAATACATTTAGAATAAATATATAATACATAACATATCAAATGTAACATGTAACATGTAAGATGAATCGTGTAACATATCACATGCTTCATGTTACACGTACCATGTCATATGCAATGTGTAATCTATAATATATGATTGATACATGATTCTTGATAGTATATTAGTATATTTATATCTGATATATGATATATGATATATTATATATTATATTTTATATATCATATATCATATATCATATATCATATATCATATATCATATATCATATATTATATATTATATATTATATATTATATATTATATATTATATATTATATATTATATATTATATATTATATATTATGTGAATTATAATGTATTATAATAATATAAATACGGAGCATGTACAAGGTTTATTCTATATGTATGTATTATTATTTATCGATGTGCCAAAAGTAGATTCGCGAGAAAGTTCGCCAGAATTGTGTGGTAGATTGTCGTCACTCACGCTAGAGGAACAGGAGACGTCCCTGACGAAAGAAATTAAAGAAATGGAGCTGGAGGAGAGAATAGCGGAGCTGCAAGAGCGAAGAGACGCTATGAATAGGAAACGGCAAGGACGCCTACAGACAAGCGGTGACGGGTGGAGTCGCGGCACGATGCCGGTGAGGGACGAATGGCCGACGGCAGCGACCACCGGTGCAGCGGCGGTGCCGGCGGGCGCCAGCAAGGACGAATACTCCAGCTACGGGGTAGTGAAGCCGCGGCACAGATCGCGGACAAGAAGGCGCCGACAAACCCCCTCAGACTCCAGGAGCAGGAGCAGCAGCAGTACGCGACGGCTACGAAGTAAGTGGAGTCTGAGGAGGTATGCTGCTCTTGGAAAAGATTTAAAGAAAATGAACTGCTATGAACTGGTTACAGCCTCTATACGATGGGTTTTGGATATACAAGGGGTCACAGTTAAAGACCTCCGGGCATTCCTTGAACACATTTGCTTCATGTCATCCAGAGCGAGACAGAACGACTTTCATGATTCGACTCATGTCGAATATGACAAGGACGTAAGGAAGCTAGCCGAAGTAGAAGGATTTGCAGCTTTTGGGAGTAGTAACACCGGTATGGGAATGTTTCATTATGGCATGCATAATATGCGGCCAAAGAAGCCGGTGAACAGTTTCCGCAAATCTAATACATACACCAAAGAGGGCAAGCCGGGTTGTTACAGGTGGAACAAGGAGGGGGGATGCAGTAGAACAGACGAGAATTGTAATTTCGGCCATTGGTGTTTGAAGTGTGGCAGTAGAAGTCATAAAAAGATTAATTGCACAAAGGACTGACATGCTAACAAATTTTAAAACGTTAACTCCAATAAAAAGGAAGCTCAATTGCATGACAAGTTAGATATAAATTATGTTAGTGCCGGTATTTTTGTGTGTGAGGATAGCATATTGCGCAGTACGGCGGAAAAGTTACACTTGGCACACCATAATACTGGTCTCAAATTGAAAGATAATCCTTCGCCTAATGGGACACGGTCAATGAGTGAGATTAAGAATGCTACATGTGCTAGGCCAGTAGGGCAATTGTTATCCGCTGGTGGTGTTAATGACATTCCTAAGGCGGGGATTAAGCATGTATTATGCGAGCCTCAGGCGGAACCAAAGTATGTGGGCCAAGTTAGCAATTTAAACTCAATTGATAAGGTGTTAACAGTTGCGAGTGCTTTGAATACGCAGATAGGGTCTCAAATGAGTGTGGATATTGTTGAAGCAGGTGAGACTAAACGCAAAAGCCAAGTTAACAAAATAAGGCAGGATTGGATTAATAACGATAATAGTAGTAAGGACGACAGTTTTTACGTTGAGACTTTGAAAGGAGAAGACTACTGTTGGGAATTCCATATTAGAGAAAACCAGCAGAGTGAGCTAACAATACTTAGAGTTACAAGTGATTGTGTTAACGGTACATGCAATTGTGTTCATAAAATATCCGGTAACCGAATGCAGTTACTACCTTGTCGTTTTATAAGTGAGTTGTTCCTTCGGGGAGATTCCGACCCAGATTGGGTGTATATCTTGTGGGGCGTAGTTTTTGGCTTCCACGTCACTAATAGTGACTGTACGACAGAGTATGATACTGCGTTTAAGAAAATTCGCACTAAATTGCATAGGGACATTATAACCCAAAAACTCTTGTCGGAATTGAACCAGAATATGATCACTCGGAGCAGTCACACCCCCCAGTGCATTCATAATATTTTCTGTATCCCTAAGGAAGGGGGGGAAGAGGGATAGTAGACTGCAGTAGGCCGAGAGATAAAGCAGTAAATAAATACACAGATAAAGTTGCTTTAAAATTTAGTTATAAAAGTATTGACGATGTAGTAGAGCACATGAATTATGGAGACTATTTTTCTACAGTAGATCTAAAAGATGCATATCGAGCTGTTCCAATACACCCGACTGATAGGCCGAGGCAAGGTTTAGTGTGGGACTTTGAAGACGGAGAGGGGGATGGACCAGTTTACATGCTAGATAACAGACTCTGCATGGGACTTTCTTCAAGCCCTTTTGTCTTCTCGAAGTTGTCGGATTTCATTGTGAGGTGTGCAAATAGGGAGGGATTAGACAGAGTAATAAATTATCTAGATGATTTCTGTGTAGTATCCCCATCTTTTGAAACCGCTGCAGAACAGCAGAATAAGTTAATTGCTCTCCTGCGCCAACTAGGATTTCACATAAGCTTTAATAAGCTAACTAGTCCCAACACTAAAATAAAATTCCTCGGGATATTAATCGACTCGGTACAGCTGGAGCTAACTCTTCCCGCTGAAAAACTGGAAAAGCTAAGAAATAACTTGCTGGAGTTTAGAGGGAAGCAGAAAGCAACGAGGAAGGAATTGGAGAAGTTGGGCGGACTGTTAGCCCACTGCGCCAAAGTAGTGCGTGGTGGGCGAACATTTTCACGGAGAGTCTACGACATGATGGGATCAGTGTCTCGGCCATACTATAAAGTTAGATTAAATGCTGGCTTTAGGGAGGACATCCAGTGGTCGATCCAATTTGCACACAAATTTAATGGTAAAGCATTAATGCTCGGCAAATTTGCGGCAGTAAAATCTACTTATAGTGATGCTAGTAAGTGGGGGTACGGGGCTTTGCATAGGAATGACTGGCTGGTGGGTTGTTTCAACAAGCAGATGGAGAAGTGCCTTCATTCAGTGGTGGGTCACCGCTATGACCAGCCCGATGATAACTTGAGGTCGGCTCACATTAATGCTTAAGAGATGGGTGCGATTTATACTGCTGTAAAAAGGTGGGGTCCTACTTGGCAAGGGTCATCCATAGTAATGGTTACGGACAGTACAACTGTAGAATCGGCATTAGCCACGGGCAGGTCGAAATGTAAATTGGTTATGCACTATTTAAGACGTATGTTTTGGTTATCTATAAAATATAATTTTGTTTTCACAGCGGTGCACATTAGCACGGAGGCCAATGTAGTATCGGACGCATTAAGTAGGCTAGAAGATAAAAAGATGCAGGAAGCTATATATAAAGCGGATTGCGGAAAACACCTATGTTGTACTGGTTTATTTGAACAACCCTTCTCTTTACAGAAATCGGTAGACTAACAGCAGAACAGAAGGAGTTTCAGATGAAATACTACGCCCCAAATTCGCAGACTACGAGGGCAGTCCAGATTAATAAGTATTTGTCTTTTATAGACAAATTTTCTGAAACTCATACGCCTATCCCATGCGATACGTTGCAGGTAGCATTATATGCTACTTGGTTAGCAAGAACAATGAAGTATTCATCAATTATTAATTATTTAAGTGCTCTTAACCATGTCCTTAAAGAACATGGGTCTGTACAGATAGATTATTCAGATTTTGTGATTGCCTCTACCTTACGGGGAATTCGGAGGGAGCTGGGAGATACTCCTAAGCAAGCGATGCCGTTGCTTCCTAATGTGTTAAGGTGCATCTTCTCATTGTTATCCAATAATTCGGGACATACCGCTTGGCGGGCGGCCGTTCTTTGTAGTTTCAGGGGACTATTAAGAAAATCGAATGTTACTTTCTCTGAGGCTATGATGCGTCGAGGGGACTTTAAGTTCTATCCTTGGGGGATGGTATTAAAAATTCGGAAGTCTAAGACTATACAATTTGGGGAGCGATCGTTAGTCATACCGATAGCGCGTTGTCCAGAGGTAGAGTTATGCGCAGTCCACTGGACTGAAAAGCATTTTGCTGAACGGCCGGCCGCCTGTGATGATTTTGCATTCTTGCTACCGAATGATGCAGGAGGTAATTCACCTCTCACATATGAGATCTACCAATCGACATTAAGGTTGTTTGCAGGTCGAGTAGGACTTAAGGTAGAATTGCTGTCTTCACACTCTCTACGGAGAGGTGGATGCACGTATCTGGCAATGTGTGGAGCCTCGATGGAGGAGATTCGTACCAGGGGGGACTGGACAAGTGATTCGGTCTTTCAGTATCTAAAAACCCCCTTGTCGGTTCGGATAATGGACGATATGAGAGTGGCAGCCAGGTTGGCGACGGAAGGTTAGTGAGTTGGGTTGGAGATACCTCCGGTCTTTGGCATATTTATCAGTCCCCGCCAGAGAACTAATAAAATAGATCTCAGCCCAACTCGAGTTGTGTCTACCTTCCCTGCCGTAGTGAATTTATGTGAATTATAATGTATTATAATAATATAAATACGGAGCATGTACAAGGTTTATTCTATATGTATGTATTATTATTTATCGAATTATGTTATTTGGAGTCGCGCACCAACCCCGGTGGGGCGCGCGATTGGGGCGCCACCTGCCAGCGCCGGAAAATAGTGTCACTTCTATCACAATTTAATTTTTGTAGGTGGGCATATTTATCAGTCCCCGCCAGAGAACTAATAAAATAGATCTCAGCCCAACTCGTGTTGTGTCTACCTTCCCTGCCGTAGTGAATTTATATATTATATATGAAAGCGATATGCGATATACAATATACAATATACAATATACAATATATATATGTATATCTCCTCCGGTGCGACTGACACTGGTCAACATCCGGGGGAGGTGAGGTGGGCGAGATGGTGCCACCGGTAAAGAGTTGTATCTTACAGAGGATAACAATAATAATAAAATGTAATATTCCCTTACGTATCTTTATACTCGCATAATACGTTATACATCACACATATCAGTGTTGTCATAAATAAGGCCTTCACTACCTACCACTACCATGCACAGTACTAAATCACCATCAACCAACCACAAAGGGAGATCGCCACATAAATAAACACAAGAACACAATCCCAAATAAAAGTATCCGAAACAGTAGCGCCCCCCTCCAACCACCCACCTCCCCACCCCCACCCTCCAACCCCACCTCCACCGGGGGGTCAGGGTGAAGATCTGGGGTGTCGGTGGAATGATGGTGGTAGTGTTAGGTGCAGGGTAGGGTGTAGGGTGTTGGTTGTAGGGTGGAGGATGTAGGGTGTAGGGTGTTACCCCATTCCATGCCAGAAGACTTCCTTCCTTTGTGATTAACAGCCACATTCGGCCGACTCCTAAATCGACGCCTTCCAGCGCCAAACACCACCAAACGCGGCGTTTAGGACGCTGCGCCAGCTGCGACTGACTAAATAAATGTCGTCTGCTTTCCAGGACCGCGCGCGCTGTTCCGGCTTGTAAAAGCGCGCGCTTTTCGGTGACGGCGCGTGGGGCCGTCACGTGGGACTGTCACGTGACCTGGAGCCCCCCTCTCTTCCTGGTTCGGCATGTGGCGCGCATAAGGCCCGTCACATACACGTTAGTGAACATAGTTGAACGTAGTGGAGACTAACCTAGTTGAACGTAGTTGAACGTATTTGAACATAGTTGAACGTACCGGCATCCATACTTCTCCGTGATGATAATGTGATAAGATTAAGAACGTCTGTGGGCCGTGAGTTCCGATTTAAGCTTTGGACATGTTCAAAAGAGCACTGCGTTTGAGGCAGACATAGCCTCCTTGGTGATAACATACTCTAGCATACTCTAGGGACTCTCGCATACTTATTAATGTACTCTAGCATACTCTCGCCTACTGTAGCGTACCCTAGCATACTTTGACTCGCACAAAACCTTGGCCATTCTGCCGTGGTCACATAGCCCTCAGTGGACGAAGTTGAACGTAGTGGAGGGTAACGTAGTTGAATGTAGTTGAACATACTTGAATGTAGTTGGACGTACCAGGATCCCTACCATATCATACCGGGAACCGTACTGTAACATATTTATCCGTACTATTAGGTGGGTCATCAGCCAAAACCTGCCGTACCTTAACATATTTGAACGTAGTGACAGCACGTTTCACCCACATTATTCTATATATGTTCAACTACGTTCACTAACGTGTATGTGACCGGCCCTATACAAAAAATAATCAGTGTGCTCAATGGCCAGCAAGTGAGAGCTGACATTGACAGTGTGACAGGCGGATGCGCTTTGTTTAGCACTGTGTGTATGGATAATGTAGAGACTGCTGCACAATGGGCAGTTGTGTTGTCGGTGAGAGAATATCTGAATGGGTTCAAAATTTATGGATCTCGATGCACTCGCTATGTTAAGGCGCAGATTGTTGTGTATATAGGACAACGGATATATATATATGTATATATATATATATATATATATATATATATATATATACTGCTAAGGTTAGAGCTGTATGCACAGTCTGATGAAAGTATCCCGTTATCAAAACCAATTTCAAATTATGCAAATGTGATTCTGCGTGTCTAACTCAGACAATGGTTGCACTTATTATTATTAAGTATATGTTGCCGTATAAAGAAGTTTTAGAAGGGAATAACGCATCAACGTAATAGAACCTGCCACTGTTGAAGGCTATGATGGCAGAGTTTTTATGTACTTTCCTAAATTAATTTGGCCATTTTTGCTTTTCAGATATCTTAAAAGTTAGCCATTTAAAATTAAAGTTATTTCAACCTAAATTAAAGCTGCATAGTCCGATGAAATATAAAATTTTCAAAACCAAAACAATTATCTAAATGTAATTCTACATATCTGACTTAGATACTTGTGCACTTATTGAAATTTGTCACCACACAGTAGGGGATGCCGAGCCAATTGAATAGAACCTGTTACTGCAGAAGCCTATGGGGTCAGAGTTTTGGTGTGCTTGCCAAAATTAATCGTGTTGGTTTCCTGGGCCTGCCGCGGGCCACCGCTGCCTCTCCGTCCCTCTGCCAGTTGACCGCCTTCGTTTGATGAAACTCGGGCTAAGGGCGAACAGCCTGAGTATCACATATGTATGGGCTCTACCCCTCCCGCATTAAATATGTATTTATTACTCTCTTAGGTTACTGGCTCTACCCCTGCCACATTTAGCTGTATGTTAATTAATGTTATTCCGAAATAAAGCAGCCAGTGTACTCCGTCGCCGATGTCACTTATAAACACCAGAGATATTACTACTTGTTATTTATGTTCAAGTTAATACGGTAGGTATAAATCCCCCCCATCCCCCATCCCCCCACCCAACCCCACCCTCACCCCCCACCCCAGCCGGAGGAGGGAGTATGCTCCGCATGCCAGCTGGACAGAAGGCCCTTAATACTGGAGATAATACGGAATAATTGGTATAGAGTTGACCATAGCGATTAATGTAATAAGGGACTGGTGGATAGTAAGGAATGCAAGGAACGTTTCAATCACCTTTCAAGAGCTCACAACTTTACTTCTGTTCCTACCAATACAATCTAAGTTCACCAATATCACCGTTATGAATAAATACTTCCTCTCCCATCTTTTAGAGTTAATAATGTTTTGAATTTCCACAATTAAAGCCTAAATATCGTCTAAAACATCAGAGCGTGCAAAACACGTCCAATGGGTCAGAGCCCAAAAGCTAGACCATTCCACATTGCTAGGAGAGTAGTGCGTTGTGCCGCGGCGTATCTCCCAGCAACGAGTTACAGCAGTGAACCCTTCCCCGCATTTGATGGCCAATGCGAGTTTGTCTTGGCGAGCAGCCCGCATATCCAATGCCAGTTGCTCGACCCAAGCCCGCACCGGCCACAGTTTGATTATACCATTGTCTCCTCCAGTTCATGTATATATAATTATATATATATATATGTATATATATAACGAGAGAGACATAGAGACAGAGAGAGAGAGAAATACAAATATATTATGGGGAAGTTATATAGTCAATCAGTAGTGAATAAATGATAGTTGGAAGTCATTCGCTTGTGAACTGTTTAGTAAACTACCCCGTCGGCGTCTCTACTTTCCCGCCACCCCGACATCCGGTGCCCGGCGTGCTTTACTGCTGGTGGTCGTCTAGGTGGCGCTCCCCTCCCCCTCCTCCCACCCTCCCACCCACCCCCGTCCCACCTGACTCACCCACCTCCTGCGTGTACAGACCACCAACTGAATGAAGGCAGCTGGATCATTCACACACAGACACATGCACAGACACACACATACGCGAATACACACATACACACACTAAAACATACATACACGCACACATATAGACATACGCACAGACAGGCACATACATGCACATACATACATACAGGCACAGAAACACACAGACATGCACATATATAGACATACACGCAGACAGACACACACAGATATACATACATGCACACAAACACACAATCATGTACACAAACACACACATACACACTACACAGGCACACGGAGAGAAAAACGCAGACATGTACAGCCATTAACATGCACACATATACATGGATACACATGCATACACACAAACACACATACACACATAAACACGTCCATGCATAGACACACAAACATACACACAAACACACAGACATACATACATGCACACAAACACACATACATGCACACAAACACACATAAACACATGCATGCATACACACATACACACAAACATACAGGCATACATACATGCACACAAACATACAGACATGCACACACACAACCATACACACTACACAGCCACACTCACAGAAAAACGCAGACATGCACAGCCATTGACATGCACACATATACATGGATACTCATGCATACACACAAACACACATACACACATAGACATGTGCATGCATACACACACAAACATACACACAAATACACACACGCACATACACACACCAAAACACACAGACACATACATATATATACATCCACACATACACCAAGAAACACACACACAGACATACATACAAACACACAGACATACATAACCACATACATACACATACAAATACAAACATGCACAATCACATACACACATACACATACATACACACACATACACACACATACACATATTGTTGTGGTAGGCTCTAGCCAGGATCCGCCCACTTTAACTTCAGGCACCGCCCCACCTCGCCCCCACCCCGCCCTTCTGTGGCCCCCACACCGCCCCCACACCGCCTCACACCGCCTCCTATCCCGCCTCGCACCCTCCTCCAGCACCTACCCATCTCCACCACACTCGCCAAACCGACGTCGTTCTTGTACAATGGAGTTATAAACACCGTAATTTTGAAAATGAACACCCATCCGCCTCCCCCCCCCCCCCCCCCCCCCCCCCCCCACCGACACACATACCTTACTCTATGCACCAACTTTACTTGACACCACTACTAACTAACCACTATTTTTCACTAACAACTAACAGGTAACCCCACCGACTGCCTAACTAATCCCATCCTCACTTCACTTCTTCCTCTGGTGTTGGCTGGACCTACTGTGCATACCGGTGAATAGGGGGGGGGCTGAAGTTTGCATCCTGTTCGAGTCAAACCGATGACTTATAAAATAGGTACCCGTTGCTGCTCGGCGTTTGGCGTTATAAGGTCAGGACAGGGAATGTGCGCACAGTGACAGGATAATGTGACTCTGTGGGACATCAGGTCATGGTGCCGGTGGCGTTATTTCCCAGTGGGGCAGCACTATAAAGTCGCCATGAGTGCGCTCTGTCACAAGTCGGTGCACCTCCTGGTATGTCCTAGGGTCCCCACACCCCACACCCCACCACGCCCACACCCCACCATGCCCCACGCCTCACGCTCCATGCCCCACGCCCCACGCCCCACGCCCCACGCCCCACGCCCCACGCCCCACGCCCCACGCCCCACGCCCCACGCCCCACGCCCCACGCCCCCACGCCCCACGCCCCCACGCCCCACGCCCCCCTCGCCCCACGCCCCCACGCCCCACGCCCCACGCCCCACGCCCCACGCCCCACGCCCCACGCCCCACGCCCCACGCCCCTCGCCCCTCGCCCCACGCCCCACGCCCCACGCCCCACGCCCCTCGCCCCACGCCCCTCGCCCCACGCCCCACGCCCCACCGCCCCACGCCCCACGCCCCACGCCAGACGGCCCACGCCCCACGCCCCACGCCCCTCGCCCCTCGCCCCTCGCCCCACGCCTCACGCCCCACGCCCCACGCTCCATGCACCACGCCCCACGCCCCACGCCCCACGCTCCACGCCCCACACCCCCACACAGGACGGCGACTACTAAATTTACGCCGGTGTCGCAGTTTCCGCCGTCCGCCAGTTTTCGCGCTACGCCTGCACTCAAATGCATTGTCAATGGCCATGAACAATCTTCATATAGAAAAAGTGAAATATCTCTATAAAAAAAAAACACCACCTAGAAACAAATCGCTTGGTACACATATAGAAAACGTCTTTACCAAAAACAGTATATTAAATTTATAAGGTTAGTGACGATGCTGTTCGATTTTGATGCATGCGCAAACTGGTGGACGGCGGAAACTGCGACAATGCCCCACAGTAAATGTGAGCGTGGCACACAGTGGTGAGCATACGGTATATTGACAAAGGTTATGAGTGGAGAGTGATGGTTCTTGGCCTACTACCTAAAATAGACTTGTTGCCGAGTCGGTTACCGTCCGGGTAGCAGCGAGTGGCTGCATACGCCCCCCCCCCCCCCTCACCCCCACCCCAAACCCCACACACAATGACACACACACACCACACCTGACTTCCCGCCTCTCCAATGCCGTAAAGAGAACAGTTTGGTTGGTTGTCGGAGTTTTACGTCCTGGCAACATCTACGGTTATAGCAGGACGGAAACGAAGACAAACGAGGGTCATGAGAAGTTGTACGAACAGACCGGCAGGTGAACATGGTCTCTGCCTCTCCGTCATCACCATCATCGGTCATTAAACTATCGGACGGGCACCGGATGCAAGTGACCGAATCGGGAGAGCGCAGGGTTCCCGTGTGGAAGGTCGGGAGTTCGAAGCGTGGTCGAGTCAAATACCGTAACCGGAAGTTGCCTATGACGACAGTTTCATGATGACGTTACAGACCACTGAGAAGACGGGAGCGAGGAGTGGGGGAGTGTGTGTGTGTGTGTGTGTGGGGGGGGGGGGGGGGGGGTTATCAGCGCCAGCGAAGCCAGGCATGGTTATAAGTATTACTGGGGAGCTCTCTGAGCTATTTAGGAAATGATAAGAAAAGAGTCTACATACACTGCAATAGCTCCTTTTAACCCAGATGACGCAACACTGTCGCCTTCCCGAGTAGGTCATTGTGCAAATGACAATAAACGTGTAAATCATTCGGATAGAGATCTGACTTCAATGAATAGTATAGTTTGAGGGGAGGAGAGTAGTCGATTGTGGGGGGGTGGGGGTGGAGGTGGATGGAGGTGGGGAGGTGGAGGTGGGGGTAGAGGTGGGGAGGTGGAGGTAGGGGTAGAGGTGGGGGTGGATGTGGGGTGGATGTGGGGGTGGAGGTGGATGTGGGGGTGAAGGTGTGGTTTGAGGGTGGAGGGGGGTGGAGGGGGTGGGGAAGAGGTGGGGGCAGAGGTGGGGAGGTGGAGGTGGGGGTAGAGGTGGCGGTGGAGGTGGGGTGGAGGTGGGGGGTGGTGGTGGGGGGTGAGGGCAACACAATGTGACTAGATGTTACGGAAATAGGGCATGGCTTTATTTAATATGACTTGAAAAGAAAATGCGCATTTAGGTCAAGGTCGATATTTTCATAGATCAAATTACCATCAGGAGATAATAGTAGTCAGTGAATATGTAGTACAAATAAAAACTACTACTCCTTATGTGTTCACATAAGGTAATGCACTATCATTATCAATTCGTCCATAAGTAATTGATTGGGTTTTTGGAAGAAGCAGCTACTCCAGTCAAAGTCTGTGTCATGTTGGAGACTTTAGCATTAATATTGTGATGGGGGGTGAATTAAAGTTGCATGGTCCGATGAAACATATTTTTTTCAAAACCAAAACAATTACTTATATTTGATTCTATATATACAACTTAGGTACTGGTGCATTTTAACTAATGCTTTGGTACAGCATATACAGAATAATCAGTGAATTATTACCCCATCCCTTTGGACACCTACTTTGAGACAGCCATTAGGTAGAGAGGGCACTGACCAATTAGGTCAATCTCATGACCTCATTAGTCTGGCCCTCATTCCAGTACCTATGGCTTTAGTCCGGTTCCAGGACATAAGGTCATTCCTCATCACGTGACCATCGCGAGATGTGAATCTGGACCACAACAACTGGACTTTTGGCAAGCTTGCCGAAATTATTTTAGGTTCTTTCAGTTCAAATTGCTCCAAAATTAGCCATTTTTTAAATTAAAGTGGCTCCAGAATAATGCATATTAGGTTATAATGGTCAAGCTGATACATTTATCTAAAAAATGAGGGGAAAATTCGAAAGCCATCGGACTATGCAACTTTAAAATGGGAAATATTGCGTCTAGAGAAGGTTTTTGAACCCACACTTTTTACCATTCCGGGGCTAGCATGCTAACCATTGTACCACCTAGCCTCCCTCATGTAACCAACCATACACATATAGAGGGGGTGTAATGACGTCACGAGGCAACTTTCGGTGGCCATATTGGATGACATACAGAAGGCTTGCCACTGCCTACACTGTGGTTATTTACTGATTTGTTGGTTTATTTGTCACTGTTTTGAGTAGTTTGCCCTCAGAAGTTGTTGCTAAAGTGCTGTAAGTAAACACACTGGATGTAAACTGGCCAGAACCTCCCATAACACAAGAAAACTCTGTTTTACTGCACCTGCATGCATTCACAACATGGCTAGGGAGGGTGCTCTTAATCCAAGATGGAATCCCGCTGACCGCTGATTGCTAAGTAATGACGTCACATGCACTCCCTCTATAGACATACACATATACATCAAGAAACACACTCTCATCCCCCTTTCACCCCTTTCACCCCCTCTCACCCCCTTCTCACCTCCCGTGTCACCCCCGTCTCACCCCCCTGTCACGGCACATACAAACACACAGACACACATAACCACATACATACACATACAAATACAAACAGGCGCAATCATATACACACATACACACATACACACATACACAGATACACACATACACACATACACACATACACACACATACACACAAATACACACATACACACATACACACACATACAGACTCATACACACATACACACATACACATAACCACATACATACAGATACAAATACACACAGGCACAATCACATACACACATACACACATACACACATACACACATACACACAGACACACAGACACACATACCCACATACATACACATACAAATACAAACAGGCACAATCACATACACACATACACCCACACACATACACACATACACACATACACACAACTACACACATACACACATACACACACATACACACATACACACATACACACAGACACACAGACACACAGACACACATAACCACATACATACACATACAAATACAAACATGCACAATCACATACACACATACACACACATACACACATACACACATACACACATACAAGGTTCTGATCATTCTTGTGTTTTTTTGTTTAAATCGCCTGATTTTCGATCAGAGTCATTGTCATAACCTACTGTTGACATTCCCATAGGAAACGCGTTATAGGGATAACAAATAATATTTAAAAAAATTAAATGTCCGACCGTGAACGGATACACACATATAATGCTAGTTATGTCAACTTTCACTGACCTATAACTTACACAAGCAGCTGCTGAAATAACTTCTCCCCTCTTTGTCTTTAAAAAATAAGCCTGTTCTGGTTAGCAGTTAGCACCGCCGCCCCCCTCCCGAACCCCTCTCACCCCTCCCCCACCCCCTGTAATCTCCCCGTCTCACTCCCCCGTCTCACCCCCCCCCCCCTCACATCCCTCTCAGCCCCTCTCACCCCCTCTCATCCCCTCTCACCCCCTCTCACCCCCTCTCACCCCCCTCTCATCCCCCTCCTCTCACCCACCCCCCGTCTCAGCCCCTCTCATCCCCCTTCTCACCCCCCTCTCACCTCACTCTCACCTCACTCTCACCCCACTCTCACCCCACTCTCATCCCCCTCCGCTCACCCACCGTTTCACCCCTCTCACCCCCTACCACCCCCTCCCATCCGCCCTCTCACCCCCTCTCAACCCCTCTCACCCCCTCTCACTCCCGTCTCACCATCCGTCTCACCCCCGTCTCACCCCCCTCTCATCCCCTCTCAACCCCTCCCCCCCCCCCCCGTCCCCCCGCCTGCATCTTCTCTCTTCACGAGCTGTAACTTGTAAGTAAACTGTAGAGCTGCCCAGTACTGTCATAGTGTACGATTCGCGGCACATATTGTAACTGACATGTCGTTCCAGTGTGCCATGTATATCACTCTGACGAGGTCCTTTGTAGCTGAGGTCTGTACACAGTCCCGATCCGGCTCGGAATTCCAATCCAGGACAATCACTGCTGACATGATGACAGGGCTCCTTATCCCCTTAGACCCCACATACTCACACACACCCCTCCTCAGGAGTACCCACACCCATAAACACACCCACACTCACCCCCACACCGTCACCCTCACTCATACTCACACACACCCCTCCACAGCAGTACGCACACCCAAAAACACACCCACACTCACACCCACACCGTCACCCTCACTCATACTCACACACACCCCTCCACAGCAGTACTCACACCCATAAACACACCCACACTCACCCCCACACCGTCACCCTCACTCATACTCACACACACCCCTCCACAGCAGTACTCACACCCATAAACACACCCACACTCACACCCACACCGTCACCCTCACTCATACTCACACACACCCCTCCACAGCAGTACTCACACCCATAAACACACCCACACCCGCACCCTCACCCTCACTTATACTCACACACACCCGTCCACAACAGGACTCACACCTATAAACACACCCACACTCACACACACCCATCCACAGCAGTACACACACCCATAAACACACCCACACTCACACCCACACCGTCACCCTCACTCATACTCACACACACCTCCCACGGCAATACACACACCCATAAACACCCCCACACTCACCCCCACACCGTCACCCTCACTCATACTCACACACACCTTCCATGGCAGTACACACACCCATAAATACACCCACACTCACCCCACACCGTCACCCTCACTCATACTCACACACACCTTCCACGGCAGTACACACACCCATAATATACAAACCCACACTCACACCCACCGTCCCCTCACTCATACTCACACACACTTCACGGCAGTACACACACCATAAACACACCCACACTCACCCCCACACCGTCACCCTCACTCATACTCACACACACCTTTCACGGCAGTACACACACCCATAATATACAAACCCACACTCACACCCACACCGTCACCCTCACTCATACTCACATACCCCTCCTTAGGAGTATGCACACCCATAAACACACCCACACTCACACCCAGATCCTCACCCTCACTCATACTCACACCCACTTTCCACGGCAGTACTCACACCCATAAACACACTCACACTCACACCCACACCCACACGGTTACCCTCACTTATACTCACACACACCTTCCATGACAGTACACACCCACACTCACACCCACACCCTCACCCTCAATCATACTCACACCATTAATAAACCCACACGGTCACCCATATTCACACACATACCCATCCACAGCAGTACTCACACCCATAAACACACCCACACCCACACCATCACACATCCCTATATTCTACACCACACATAACCCATACCACACAGCCAGTACATCACACTCCATAAACACACACCCAGCAGTTCAACCCACACCCACACCATCACACATCCCTATATTCACACACAGACCCATCCACAGCAGTACTCACACCCATAAACACATCCACACCCACACCATCACACATCCCCTCCATGGCAGTACTCACACTCATAAAAGTAACACACCCACACCAACACTCGCACCCTCACCCTCAATCATACACACACCATTAATAAACCCACACCCTCACCCATACTCACACACCCCTCCACAGCAGAACTTACACTCATAATCACACCCACACCCACAGTCGCACCCTCACTCTTAGTCTTAATCACACCCACGCCCACCCTCTCACCCACACTCACATTCACACACACCCACACCCACACTCACACTCACCCACACTCCCACACTCACTCACACCCACACTCGCATCCTCACTCTCACACTCATTCACACTCACACCCGCACCCACCCACATTCACACCGTGACCGGACACGGCGGCAGAATCGGTAGAGCGCAGGCTTCCCGTGCGGACGGCGCTACGATCTGCCCACCTCTCCCCCTACCTAGATTAGTCCTGATTGAGTGGGTAAATAGATTACCTCACCCGCCCACCTGAAGATGAGTCCAGGGCGCAATGGTCAAGGGAGTAGGTAGATAAAAGATTCACCCGGTACTTGTAGTACACGAGTGAACGACAACGTAGTGTAAATACGGGCGAAAATAGCTTTAGTATGGAACAGGAAGTAGAAACTGTGGTTCCATGATCAAATGGCTACATATATTGGCACAGATTTGGTGAAATGGGAGAGATTGCAAAAAGACAAGATGGCGGCCATAGAACGCCGTCGATTTAAATTTTAAATTGTATTAAACTAGCTATTTTATTATATTTTTCAACTCAAAGGTAGCGGATAAATATGCAGACATCTACAAAGAATAAGTGTTGCTTCTTAGATTGTGAAATTAGGCTCTCATTTCATTAACCCGCTTTTTTGACTACAGTATAACCCCGTTAAACCAAACTTGAAGGGACCCTAGAAATTTGTTTGGATTAACCGATCATTGGTTTAACAGAGCTTTGACTTTGACTTGGCTTTGGCAAAAATGGGGGTGCATTATGAATGTACAATGTATGTGGACACTATGATTATTGTTTTTTATGTATATACAGTTTAACCCCATTAAACCAACCTCGGTTAAATCAAACGATCGGTTAATCCAAACTCTTTTCGCCGACCTGGCAAAATTACTACCATTTATCATATAAAAAAGTCTCAGATGACCTTAAAACCACATGAAAGCATGGTTTAACTGTACCAGAAGTGGCCTGGGGCCGACAATTATGTTTGGATTAACAGATACTTTGGATTAACGACTTTGGTTTAACCAACTTTTTTATATGATAAATGGTAGCATTTTGCCAGGCCGCCGAAAAAAGTTTGGATCAACCGATCGTTTGGTTTAACCGAGCTTGGTTTAACGGGGTTGTACTGTATTAGTTGAAAGTTGTTGTAGTCGCACAGTGTATGCCAACCTTGTCGCCGACAGCTGTGACTGGTGGATACCACTCAGTCATGTCGCAAACCAGCAGGTGATGCATACATTGCGCGACAGTGGCATTGTTAAATACTGGTTGGCTGGTTGGAGTTTTATGTCCTGGCAACATATAAGGTCATACCAGGACAGGTACCGACTTGTGACAGTGTGCAACCATGCCAATTTATAGTGCTGCCCCACTGAGAAATCAGGCCGTGGTCACCATGACCTGATATCCCACTCAGTCACATTATCCTGACACTGAGCTAACCAGTCTTTGCCCTATCCTATTAATGCCAAGTGCCAGGCCAGGAAGTGACAAGTATCAATTTTATAAGTCAGTGGGTTGACTGGACCGGGAACCGAACACCCGATTTCCCACACGCGAGGCCCGCACCCTCCCGATTCCGCCACCATATTATTAGTACAACCACCATTCACTAAATCTGATAGTTCTGTACGCTGTGTTCTGTGGTGGGCCGAAGGATCATTGCTGAAGCACTGCATTTTATATTTATTAATCCGGAATTTAAAAAAAAAATTGAATCGGTGGGCTGGAGGGAATTCTTTAAATAAAATCAAACTGTAAAAAAATAATTAATTTAAAAAATAAAAAATAAAAAGGGTTATGCATGAGGCAATGACGTCGCCGCCTCGTGCCCGGAGACGTTAACTACCAGGTGCACTGCGACATGACATCTTACAGCACCGAGCAGCTGACTGGGGTGGGGGGTGTAGGTGGGGGAGTGGGGTGTGGGGGTGTGTGGTGTGGGAGTGGGGTTTATGGTGAGAATAATTGGAGGAATGAAGGGGAGAGCATGGGTGTGGGTGGGGGTGTGGGTGCGTGTGTGGGAGTAGGGTTTATGGTGAGAATAATGGGAGGAATGAAGGCGAGAGTGTGGGTGTTAGTGGGGAAGTGTGCATGTGTGGGTGTGGGGGTGTGGTATGTGATGGGGTGTTTGTGAGTCTGTGTGTGGGGATGGTGGTTATGGTGGGAATAATGGGAGGAAAGAAGGTGAGAGTGTGAGTGCATGTGGGTGTGCGTGTGTGTGGGTGTGTATGTGTGTTTGTGTGTGGGTGTGGGTGTGGGGGTGTGGCATGTGATGGGGTGTTTGTGAGTGTGTGTGTGGGGATGGTGGTTATGGTGGGAATAATGAGAGGAAAGAAGGTGAGAGTGTGAGTGCCTGTGGGTGTGGATGTGTGTGGGTGTGTATGTGTGTTTGTGTGTGGGTGTGGGTGTGGGGGTGTGGTATGTGATGGGGTGTTTGTGAGTGTGTGTGTGGGGATGGTGGTTATGGTGGGAATAAGGGGGAAGAGGGAGAGTGTGAGTGCGTGGGTGTGCGTGTGTGGGGTGTGTATGTGTGTTTGTGTGGGTGTGGGTGGGGGTGGTGGTATGTGATGGGTGTTTGTGAGTCTGTGTGTGGGGATGGTGGTTATGGTGGGAATAATGGGAGGAAGAAGGTGAGAGTGTGAATGCGTGTGGGTGTGCGTGTTTGTGGGTGTGAGTGTGTTTGTGTGGGTGTGGGTGTGGGGTGTGGCATGTGATGGGGGTTTGTGAGGTGGTGGGGATGGGGTTATGGTGGATAATGAGAGGAAAGAAGGCGAGGGTGTGAGTGCGTGTGGGTGTGTGTATGTGTGTGGGGTTATGGTGGGAATAATGGAAGGAAAGAAGGTGAGAGTTTGGGTGCCTGTGGGTGTGGATGTGTGCGTGTGTGGGTGTGGTGGGAATAATTGGATGAAAAACGATGGTGTAGGTGTGGGCGTAAGAGTGGATGTGGGTGTGCTCGTAGCTATGAGATGTGCGTGAAGGGGGGGGGGGGGATGGTGTGAATAATGGCAGGAATGGAAGCGAGGTTGTGGGTGTGTGCATGTGTGTGCGTTGTGAGAATAATGGTGAGATTGAACACGGGTATTGGGATGTGTGTATGTGCGTGTGGGCGGGTGTGGTTACGGAGGGAATGATGGTTGAAATGAAGGTGCCGGTGGTGGTGCAGGTGGTGGTGGTGGTGGTGGTGGTGGAGATGGTGGTGGAGGTGGTGGTGGAGGAGGTGGTGGTGGAGGTGGTGGTGGTGGTGGTGGTGGAGGTGGTGGTCGAGGTGGTGGTGGATGAGGTGGTGGAGTTGGTGGTGGAGATGGTGGTGCAGGTGGTGGTGGAGGTGGTGGTGGAGGTGTTGGTGAAGGCGGTGGTGGAGGTGGTGGAGGTGGTGCTGGAGGCGGTGGTGGAGGTGGTGGTGGAGGTGGTGGTGGAGGTGGTGGTGGAGGTGTTGGTGAAGGCGGTGGTGGAGGTGGTGTGGAGGTGTTGGTGGAGGTGGTGCTGGAGGCGGTGCTGGAGGCGGTGGTGGAGGTGGTGGTGGAGGGTGGTATTGGAGGTGGTGGTGGGGGTGATGGTAGAGGTGGTGGTGGAGGCGCTGGTGGAGGTGGTGGTGGAGGTGGTGGTGGAGGTGTTGGTGGAGGTGGTGTGGAGGTGTTGGTGGAGGTGGTGCTGGAGGCGGTGGTGGAGGTGGTGGTGGAGGTGGTGGTGGAGGTGGTGGTGGAGGTGGTGGAGGTGGTGGTGGAGGTGGTGGTGGAGGTGGTGGTGGGGGTGATGGTAGAGGTGGTGGTGGAGGCGGTGGTGGAGGTGGTGGTGGAGGTATTGGTGGAGGTATGGTGGAGGTGGTGGAAGAGGTGGTGGAAATGGCCGCGGGGGGCGCGGGTGGGGCGGGGGGGGGGGGAGTCACAGCGCCCCCGTGCGGTAGAGCGGGAGGCGGAGAGCCGACATGGCCGTGTGCGGGGCGTGTGGGTAGGTGAGAGGGAGTCTTCTGCGACTAATTGATTTATGCACTCAGGGGTCAGAGAGAATCACAGAACTGGCTAATGACATTTTCTACATACCACAGTCACAGGATGTTGCGTAGTGAGCTGCTAGCGCTAGAAAGAACATTAGGTCTTTTACTCATGTCAGAAGGTGGGATGGTAGTGGCAATCTTCTATAATACCGTTTCCATCGAGAATACTGCACACTGAGCTGCTACCCGCACCATTAGTTCTCCCACTGGCCTCAAAGGGAGGATAATTGGTGGTGGAAATCATCTATATGATTCTGAAAAAAAGCAGCCCTTTAGTTCCGGTGTGAACTATGATTGCATCGGCACTGAGATAACAATACAAACGGGAACTGGAGCATATGTGTGACCGACCCATCCCTGTTTTGTACTGGAGCTTCCTCCTCCACCTCCTCCTCCACCTCCTCCTCCTCTACCTCCTCCTCCACCTCCACCGCCTCCATCACCTCTTCCTCCTCCTCCACCACCTCTTCTTCCACCTCCTCGCCCACCTCCTCTTCCTGCATCTCCTCCTGTCCCACCTCATCCACTACCTCCTAGACCTCCTCCACTACCACCACCTCCTCATCCACTACCACTGTAATGTATGTGTCTTCCAGTTGTGTTGTTATCTGAACACCCCCAGTGTGGCACAGAGTGAGGTCACTACAGAACGTTCTAAATAAAGTTAGTTACAGTACAGAACTCATTGTGTTCAGACGTCCTTTACATGGTGTCAGATGTGGAGGCAATGGTGCTTTCAGGCCCATTGCTTCTGGTGGATACCGGGCAACAGCACCCCGGACACCAACCAACATGAAATGTTGCAAGATCATTTTACCAGGATCGACACCCTGGTCGCAGAGACAGAAACAAGTACTTGAAATTCAAGTTGAAGTAGCTGCAGCGCACCGGGCAGCGACTTCCCGGGCAACAACAGAAGCAGCACTGCCTTTAATGTGACGAGTGACAAGACGATGCACAAATGCCTGGAAAGATGGCACATGGATGCACGGATGCATGGAGGCACATACACGACTACACAGGTGCCAAGAAGCACGGATGTACGGATCGTCGGTGGAAACGAACGGCTCTAATGAAAACAGCCGGAATGATGACGCGCAGGACGTCATGCCATTGCCAATGGTTATAGTGAATAAAAGACAATACAATGCACAGATGCCTGAGAAGATGGCACACAGATGCACAGCTGCCTAAACGAACAGACATGGATGCACGGATGCCAAGAAGCACGGATGTACGAATCGTCGGTGGAAAACGAACGGCTCTAATGAAAACAGCCAGAATGAAGACGCGCAAGGCAACAGGCAAGCAACAGGCAAGGCAACGATATTCATCGAGAAGTAAACACGGAGCGCCGGGAAGAAAGCACCGGACGCCAGGCCACTTGAGGCACGTGAAGAACATTAAATGTGACTTATTATGAGCTGTGAATTGACATAAGATGGATTATGAGACAATACAAGGTAAAGAAACAATTATTTAAAATGTATAATTATATCATTAACATCGACATGAAAATATAGGTATGCTGATTTCCGAACACCCCCAGGACGGAGCAAAGCCATGTCACAAAAGAATGTAGTTCAAATTGGTGAATGTGACAAAGTAGCAGTTAGTAGTCAGCTTTGTTAAAGCTGCATACTCCAATGAAAAATATATTAATGATAATACCATATAATGCTTATACTGTAGTGTGTATAAATCACTAACGCATGTCCTAATAATTTAGGAATGTTATAACAAAAAGAAGAAGAAAACAACAACAAAATTAAAAAACAAACAAAAACAATAAAAAACATGTATGATTCCATCATTTAATTATTGCTATGGACTAGTTGTTAATGATGGACATATAAAAAACTAAAATATTGGTTATATAGAAACCAGAGTAAGCCGAATATGCTAAACCTACCAAATGATACTGATATTTGTAATGTTAAATTTAATGTCATATACATTTGTAAAGTAATATTATATTAAATGATATTACACCACTGCCATATTACACCAAACAACCAACGTATACGGTCAAAAGCACACACAAAAATATAACCACACTAAAATTAATAAAACATTCTAGTGTTAATAAAATAATATATATATAAAAGATCAGAGAATGCAGACCAAAACATAGTATGTCGAGTGTGACGTTTTGAATTAGGAATGGTTTGGTTGGACTGTGCAACTTTAAATTGTTACTGTATGTTACCATGACAATACATGAAGAACGTCACACATTTGAGGTCAAACAAAGACTTTACAGAACACATTCACACATAGGAAATGGCACATGAAGGTAACTGAGTATGCTTTTTGGTGATGTTTTGTAAATGCTGTAAGTTGTCGTACTTGTCATAGATCCTGTCAAATAGCTGTTGACTCAGTACTGTTATTGTAGGTAATGTTCACCGATGCAATTGTAATAATTAAGCAAGTGACATGCTAGAAAAGCAGTACAGTAAGAATGACACATGATTAAAGTCAAATAAAGAATGGACACAACACATGCAAGGATAAGAAACGACACATGAAGCTAACTAAGTATACATTTTGTGTGTTGGCATAAATGCTTTAAATTGTCTTACATGTCATAGATGTTATCCAATAAATATTCACTCAATACTTATTAAACACACAAACAAAAATGTTCACTGATGCAATTGTTTATAATTAAATAACTGACATGCCAGAAAAGCAGTACAATAATTAATAACGACACATAGTTCAGTCTAAACAAAGAATGGACACAACTCATGTAAACATAAGAAACGACACATGAAGTCAACTGAGTATGCATTTTGTTATGTTTTTATAAATGCTATGTTTAGTTGCTCTTCATGTCATGGATGTTCTTGACTATATATGTTGACTTAATGCTTATTAAGCAAACATAAAAGAATGTTCACGGTTGAAATTGTTATAGTTAAATAAGTAACATGCTGCGAAAAGCTGTACAATAAGTGGTAACGTCACATACTTAAGTTTGAACAATGAATGGACACAACGCATGATAACATAAGAAACGACACATGCAGCCAGCTGTGGTATGCATTTTGTATGTTTATAACATGTTTTTAAGTTGTCTTGCATGTCAAAGATGTTATCAAATGAATTTTGACTCAATGCTTTTATAAACGAACAAAAAAAAAATATGACGAAATGTTCACAGATGAAATTGTTATATGAAGCATGAGTTTAATTTGAACATTTTGGGAAATGTTGTGCATGAAATACTATATTGAATATTTGAATCTCATATGTTATATAAGTCGTTTACTGTTGTTGCTATGCCACTTTCTGTTCTGCCTAGCAAGTGCCTTGTTATGTTCAGTTATGAATTGCATACAACGTTACGTAGTAATATACGCTCATTGTTCAGGTCATATGAAGAAGAGACAAATAAGTCTACATTTAAGAAGTGACAACTGACCCTGACTAATGTATTCGTTGTATTACTTATGGGTCGTGTTTTTGTATGATGGGCTACATTCGATAGTTTCCCCATTTACATGTTTCCATGGTTCTCTTCTTAAACATAGTATGTATAATATCTCTATATGTATTAGGTCTTCATGTACAATGCCATTTACAGTTGTTCTGGAATGTTAGTAAAGTTGAGCATGGCATTTTACCTCGCAATACTGGTACCATTCTGTTATGGATAGAAATATTTTAAAGAGGGGAATATGGCGTTATGACATTAGTTATAATAACACAAGATGGACCTGTTGCTATCGATGGTGAGTTTATATATACAAAATGTTACCATTGAATTTTGTTCCTCTGTTCCATTGAAAGGGGAGATGTAATGTAGTGTGTCTTCCTAGTTGTGTTGTTATCTGAACACCCCCAGTGTGGCACAGAAGTGAGGTCACTACCAGAACGTTCTAAATAAAGTTAGTTACAGTACCAGAACTCATTGTTGTTCAGACGTCCCCTTACATTACATACACCCCCTCGCCTCCCCCCGACCTCCTCCTCCTCCTCCTCCTCCACCTCCTCATCCTCCTCCACCGCCTCCATCACCTCCTCCTCCTCCACCACTTCTGCTTCCACCTCCTCATCCACATCCTCAACCGCTTCCACCTCCACCTCCTGCCCCTCCTCCTCTTCCTGCACCTCCTCCTTCACCACCTCCACCATTATCTCCACTACCTCCTCCACTACCACCTCCACCTCCTCCCCAATATCCTGCCCCACACCCTCCTCCTCCACCTCCTCCCCCACATCCTCCTCCACCTCTCCACCTCCTCCACCTCCTCCACCTCCTCCACATCCTCCATCTCCTCCACCTCCTCCACCTCCTCCCCTACTTCTACCTCCTCCTCCAGCTCCTGACATCTCCACCTCCACCTCCTCCATCTCCCCACCCCCTCCACCTCCTCATCGCCTTCCACCTTCTCCTGTATCTACTCCACAGACCAGACTGGATTGCCGAATGAGTTGAGCGTCCGTCTACCGTTTTGGTAGATCGTGGGATTCGAATCCACAGGTTTGAACCCCGGTTAAGTCAAGCTAATGAATTAAAAATTGATTCTTGCCCTCCTCACCATACGATCGGCATTATTAGGATAGGGGAAGGACTGGTTGCCTCAGTGTCAGGATAATATGACTGAGTGGGCTATCCCCCCCTCTCCGCACTGGCGGCCTAATTTCCCATAGGGGCAGCACTATAAAGTTACCATGAGTGTGCACTGTCACAAGTCGGTTCCCGTCCTGATATGACCTTAGATGTTACCAGGACGCGAAACACCAACAATCAACTAATCATACCCCACCGCTTCCACCACCTCCTCCACTTCCTCCTCTCCTCCCACTGTTGCCATGGAATATGTACATACAGCACAACCCTGTTAAACCAAGCTCGGTTAAACCAAACGATAGGTTAATCCAAACTTTTTTCGATGGCCCGGCAAAATAATACCATTTATCATATAAAAACGTTGGTTAAACCTGTATATACATAAACAAACAATAATCAAAGTGTCCACATACATTGCATATTACATTCATAATGCACCCACGTTTTTGTCCAAAGCCAGATTATTGTTTTTTTTTATGTATATACAGTTTAACCCCATTAAACCAACCTCGGTTAAATCAAGCGATCGGTTAATCCAAACTTTTTTCGGCGACCCGGCAAAATACTACCATTTATCATATAAAAAAGTCTCAGATGTCCTTAAAACCAGATGAAAGTTTGGTTTAACTGTACCGTAAGTGGCCTGGGTATTTTGTTTGGATTAACCGATACTTTGGATTAACCGACTTTGGTTTCACCAACTCTTTTATATGATAAATGGTACTATTTTGCCGGGTCGCTTAACCGATCGTTTGGTTTAACTGAGCTTGGTTTAATGGGGTTCTACTGTAATAGTATACATGTTTTCACTTCAAATATGGCTAATGTTGAACTCATTGAAACTAAAGTTACGTACAATTAAAGTAAAGTAGATCACAAACACCAAGCAAATATACTATATATATAATATATACAGAGTTGTAAACCACTACCTTGTGGTACAGGTTCCTGACAGAACCGAAGGCTAAGGGAGCAAACCCTAAACAGAAAACTATGTCACTGTGGCAGCATTAAGGGCGGTTGATGTATGGAACTCCCAACATCTCCTGCCTAGCCACTGCAGGGACAAATAGTTTTGCGCCTGTCTGGACATGTTCTTGCCAGTTTGAAACCTCTCTTTGCTCCCCGAGAGAGTGCCGCTGGTAACTTGCAAAAGCCAGCAGCACTTCAACAGACATTAAGACCGACTCATGGACATCACTCTCACAGCAGAGACCTAAATGGAGAGTGGCAGTCAAGCAATGAAAGTAGTCTTTGTCACATCGCGACCGACAGCATGATGATGATATATATATATCATTTATCAGGTCATGGTGCTGGCGGCCTGGTCTTCCAGTGGGGCAGCACTATAAAGTCGTCATAAGTGCGCACTGTCACAAGTCGGTACCCGTCCTGATATGACCTTAGATGTCGCTAGGACGTAAAACAACAACAAACAAACAAAAACAAACATATACAGATACACACTGGGCGCTACCCCGAGCAGGTGTCACGTGATCAAACCACGTGGTCCCGGCTGAGGGTGCAATGAGAACTCACTCACTCACCTATGCACCCACTCACCTACTCACTCACCAACTCACCTACTCAATCACTCACCCGCTCAACAACATCGACACAATAATCCCTTGTATATACCAACAAATGCTTAAAAAATGCATTAGTATATATATATATATAAGTTGGATAGGCATGATCGAATCTGGGCTAGTGATTAGTAAATTGAATCTGCAATCAGATCTATGCAACATTAAGACTCCCAAAATTCCCACAAATATCCCTACCAGATTTCATCTCTACTGTCACAAAAGAGTTCTATTTGTTTCTAGTCTACTCTTCTACCTAGCGACCATACATGTACTACCTCCACACATGTAGCTTAATGTAGGCTTGAATTACATCGCCTTGTGTGTTTTCTAGTTATGATGGCGAATTTTATATACACAAGGGGGGGGGGGGGGGGCACTGAACCCTCCTTGAAGCCTACGCCTGTCTAATAGCGGGTGCACACATATCTGGTGATGGACAGACAACAGCGGCGGAACTGACTGAGATACATGGCGTATATATGCCATAACTATTAACTGTCACTGTGGCTTATTGACCCATGTAGGATCAGCGCTACACACTATGCCAGAGGTCACGCTGGGTCAACAAAGATCGCAGCAAACCCAACTCTCTCACCTCGTCATTCCCTCCTCTCCTTTCTCCTCTCATCTGTTCTACAGTCATCGCCTCTTCTCTTCGTTCTCCTCTCGCCTCTCCCCTCCTTTGTCCTCACTTCTCCACCCTCTATCTCCTGTCCTCTCCTCATGGTACATGCCCTCCTCGCCCATGCATGTCTTCCTCCCTTTCACCTTTCCCCTTCTTCCTTCTCATCCATTTTTCTTCTCCTCCCCTCTATTCTCTTCTCTCCTCTCCACTCTCCTTCTTTCTCCTCCCCTTCCCCTCCTCTCCCCTTATTACCCCTTGTTACCTCAGCTCCGCTCTCCCTTCCCGTTCCTTCTCTCTTCTCCTCTCCTCTCCTCTCTTCTCCCCTCCTGCTCCTTTCCTCACCTCTGCTCTCCCACCCCTCGTCCCTCTCCTGTCATTCTTTCTTCTCTTCTCCTCCCCTTCCATCTCTTCTTCCCTCTTTCCCCTCTCCTCACTTCTCTTCTCCCCTCCCTTCATTTTCTGACCTCCGCTCTGCCTTCCCATGTCCCCCTTATGTTCATCCTTCTTTCTTCTCCCCTCTCCTCTGTTCTCCTTTGCTCTCCCTATCCGTTCATACCATATCTCCACCTCCCACCCCTCCCCCCTCCTTCCTTCTTTCCTCTCCTCCCTTCCCCTCTCCGTCCTTCTTTCGTACCGCCCCTTCCCATATTCTCTCATCTTTCGTTCATCTCCTCCACTCCCCTCTTCTTCATCTTTTCGTCGTCTCTTCCCCCTTTTTTTTGTTGTTGTTGAAGATTTATACTGCCTATCATGGATAAGCCTGAATAAGGTTGTTTTCACCATTAGACAGTTTGTCGATAGAAAGCCCGAGCCTACACTTTTTCTGACCCAAGGGATTTTAAACCTCCCACACCACATAGACATGGTATGAGAGCAACTGGCCTTTGATGACGCTGTAAGTTATACACAGCGGTGGAAATCCAAATTGGCAGAGGTGGGGGCACAGGGAATCGAACCACTGACCTTCAGATTAGGAGTCCGACCTAGAAAAAAGCCAGACACTCTAACCACTCCGCCACAGAGAACCCTCCCCTCCTCTCTCCTCCTCTCTCCTCCACTCCCCTCTCTTTCCTCCCCTCCTCCACCCCCCACCCCTTTCATCCACTCCCTACTCCTTCCTCCTCTCTCGCGCTCTCTCCTACTCTCTCCTTCCCCGTCCTCGACCCTGCGACGTGCACTCAGGGAGTGGCTCGAGGAACGCCGGGAATGCTCATTAGTATGCACGTGTAACATGCGCGCCGCGTTCACCGCGTTATCAACAACCAATCAGCTTCCTCCATTGTGGTTGTCATGCAAACTGATCTGACTGCACCGACACAAGCGAAACCAGAGCTGTCGCTGACTGTTGATTCGCTAACCCCCGGACCCCTGGAGGTCAGGCCAGGTCAGCGCACCGTAGGTCAGCGTAGGTCAGAAGGCGGTCTGTGATGTTTTGGTTGGGCGCATGAGGTTTGGGTCTGAGGGTCTCTGTCTTGTTACCAATTCGACGAGTTCACTAATAAAGGTTGAATCGCAGCTACCCGATCCAAACTTCTTTTGACCTACTTTAATGGACATGGTTGACCTACTTTAATTTATAAATCCTCTTCTGGCTGATCTAGGCCTTATTAGGCCTCTAATGCCAGCTCGTTAAGGTAAAAACATTTTTTTTTTTTAACTTAAATTTTTTTTTTCACTCTTTTAATGGACAATTTGACCTACTAATAGTACTATAATGATAGTTCCGATGTAGATATATTATGCAGGCTCTGCGCATATCAGAACATTCAATGCGGCAAACTCCAGTCTGTGGCTACTACTCACGGGTGTTTAATTTAGGTAGCAGGCTCGATGACTATTTAGTACCATGTTACCTAGCCCAAACCGGCAGGTACTGAGGTAGCGCTGGCGGGGAGCCGGTGTCGCAGTTTGAAATGGTACCTGGTTTAAAACGTCCCTGCCCCCACCCCGCAATAGACATGCATCAAAGTCGTTTGGCAAGCCTGAAATCTTGTCTGAATTTCTGGCTTGCTTCTGTCCGTGGAAGAGCTCCCTGGAAATGTAGGGCAAGACAAACAAGGATTTCTTCAGGAATCAGTGTAGTGATACTTGATACCGACCTTCCCCACAATGGGGAGGCTAATGACTAGCATGAGTCAGCCTCACGAAAATGGGCCAATTGGTGGTCAATTGAAGATGTCGGCATCGCAATTCTTAAAAGTGTAGTGCATTTCTTTGTTTCATATTAAATTATCCTAGAAGCAAATAAGGTTGTTGTATTTTATCAACCTTTACATTTAGGATAAATTTAACGACTTTCCAACACCTCTGTTAATGCTAAACTATGATTATACCGATCGACGCTGACATCCAATGATCGACGCCGACAACTTTAACAGATGTCGGCATCACAATTCTTAAGGTGTAGTGCATTTCTTTGTTTTATATTAAATTATACTAGAAACAAATAAGGTTGTTGTATTTTCTCGACCTTTACATTCTGGATAAATTTAAGGACTTTCCAACACCTCTGTCAATGCTAAATTATAATTATACTGATCAACGCCAACATCCATGCTTGATGCCGATAACTTTCCCCAATTGGCCTCTTTTCGTGATCCTGACTCGTATATATATATATAAATAAGCAATAGCCATACTCATAGAGGTGGACAATGAATTCACCAGAATCCAACAATTGGAAATGGAAACAGCTCATCGAACGTCAGTTCGCAGCGAACAGGGTGGATGACAGTGATTGGTTAATAATATACTCGTGTTGAATCGCATAATAATAAATCAATAATTCTCCAAGCATTTATATATATGTGTCAATAGACTAGTTTGTAATTCCAAACTTCCATGTTCATGCCAAATTGTTCTGTATTTCTATTAATTTACAATAAAATGAATGTTTTGCACTGCGCGTATCCTCAAATTCAATGGACATGGTCATTTGTTTTGCTCTCGACGCCGTATTCAAGCAGGGTTCGGTCCTAAGCATTGCTTATTCATATTAGTATTTATTATCCTCAGCACTAACAAGTTAACAAGCAATTAACAAGTTATTAAACATGGGTACAATCTCATTCTCAATCTGGCAGAATTGCATACGCATGCGCATTGTGAAAAGCCCCGTTTTAAACCGGGCACCCTTTTAAACTGCGCAACCGGCAGACATACAGACAGACAGACATACGGCAGACCACAGGGGCCGCGGCGAAACACTCGATATCACTTGTGGCCCGGATGAAGACACAAACATTGGAAGCTGGTACCCGGCCCGCGCCGCGTACCCGGCACCAGCACGCACCGCTGCGGATTCCGAGGGACACCAGTTTCACAGGGACACTTCCATTCAAATGCATTGTTAACGGCCGTGAGCAAATCTTCATACAGAAAAAGTCAAATATCTCCCAAATTACACCATCTAGAAATAAATCGCTTGGTACACATATAGAAAACATCTTTACCAAAAACATTATATCAAATTTATAAGGTTAGGGTTCTTGAATTCTATTAATTTTGAATAAAACTAACGTTTTGCACTGCGCATACCGTCAAACTCAAGGCATTGTCAATGGCCGTGAGCAGTCTTCATACAGACAATACAGAAAAAGTGAAATATCTCTAAAATGACACCAGCTACAAACAAATCGCTTGGTACACATATAGAAAACATGTTTAGCAAAAACATTATATTAAATTTATAAGGTTAGTGACGATGCTGTTCGAGTTTGACGCATGTGCAGGAGCGATGTGTCCCTGTGAAACTGGTGTCCCTCGGAATCCGCAACACCGGGACCAGCCCTGCGTGCACGGTGGCGCCCCGCACTCACTGCGCCTGGTAGCGGAACTAAACTGGCCAGCTGAGTCTTGCGGTTTTTTTGTTTTGTTTTTTTTGTTCATTAGTTGTTTAAGCAGGGGAAATTTCAGACGCAGGCAATTGGTCTTCCTCATTCCACTGCTCCTTATCCTATCCCAATAATGCTGAGCGCCTGGCTAGGAAGCGACAAGTATAAATTTGTAAGTCATTGCTTTGACTCGACAGGGTTCAAAACCCACAATCCCACAATCTACCAACACGGAAGACTGACGCTCTAACTTATTCGCCATCCTGTTTGGTATGTGAATAAAATGGTTCTTAATATTCTGTAGTCGGGTAGTATTTATTTAGTAGTATAGTACAACCTCGTTAAACCAAGCTCGGTTAAACCAAACGATCGGTTCATCCAAACTTTTTGGGGGGCCTGGCCAAATACTACCATTTATCATATAACAAACTTGTTTAAACCAAAGTCGGTTAATCCAAATTATCGGTTAATCCAAGCATAATTGTCGGCCCCTAGGCCACTTCTGATACATTAAACCAAACTTTCATGTGGTTATAAGGTCATCTGAGACCCCACTGACTTTTTTTAATGATAAATAGTCGTAATTTGCCTGGCCGCCGACTAAAGTTTGGATTAACTGATTGTTTGGTTTAACCAAGCTTGGTTTAGTGGGGTTTTACTTTATATACATAAAAAAACAATCAAAGTGTCCACATGCATTGTGTATTACGTTCCTAATCCACCCACGTTTTTGCCAAAGCCACGTCAAAGTCGAAGCCAAAGCTCGGTTAAACCAATGATCGGTTAATCCAAACAAATTTCTACGGTCCATTCAAGTTTGGTTTAACCGGGTTATACATGTAGTACCTTAGATTTATGCTAGCTAAAGTCCGATGGTTTTGAGTTTCCACCCCATTTCTTCTGTTTATTGTTTTATAATAAATATCTTGAATATTATTATATGGTACCTTATTTCAGTTTGAAGTGCTCTATTTTCTCTGACTAACTTTAGTGATTTTTGAAGTGAAAACATGCAACATTTATGTATGCACATACAATATATGAGCCCAGAGACTTCATCTGTAACGGGTTCTATTAGCCGAGTAAGTATTCCCTTGTACGCAGTAAAAAATACTTTAAAATGTGTATCAGTATCTAAGTTGGCTATGTAGGATAGAATCTAAGTGAGTGTTTTGGTTTTGAAAATTGGACACTTTCATCAGACTATGCAGCAATCAATTTTCGTACAGAACATAAACCAGACACAGTGTACTCTGTCTATAACATACACCCATGGGACTGGAGCGAGATGCCGTTATAGAGAGAGATCTGCTATAGGCAGAGACTGACTGATGGAATGGGTTGAAACCAATGTTATTCTTTTATACTTGACTGACTAGGACGGTCCTTCCAAGTCATTTGTACAATTTGTCATTTGTACAATTAGTAATTTGTACTATTCATCACATTTCTACAATTTGTCATTTCTACAATTGGTAATTTGTGCAATTAGTCATTTCTACTATATTATATGTATATTGCATGTCATTAGTGACAGAGAATATTGATCAAATAGGTGAAAAAAATGGTTCATTGTCCACATAAGACAGTTGTCCTTTAGACACAGAGGCAATGCTATTAAATTAAAGGGGCCAGCACTTTTTGCCATTATTGATAGAGATTTGTTATTGACAGAGCCCGTTATTGACAGAGTAGACTGTATACAACTTTTTTATTGTTCCATTTGTTTCAATGTCTAATGGTGCAGTCACACTACGATGCTTCTCGCTGGTGACACGGCAACGTGTAGTGATTTTGGGCGATAATAAGTGAAACGTCTGGACGCGCTGGTGGCGCGTTATGAGCGCGTCGGTACGCGTCGGTACACTATCCTTGACGTTGATGGTCGGCGGACAACGTCGGCGCGCGTTGCCAGTCGCCCAAGGTTTTAAGCATGTCACAAAAACCCAACGACCGGCAGCACGCGCAAATATATGGGTAAGGAAGTTAGGAGGACGTTAGGCGGACGTCGACACACGTTACAAGCGTGTTGGAGGGACGTTGCTCGCACGTTGCTGTGTGTGTGTCTCTGTGTGTGTCTCTGTGTGTGTCTCTGTGTCTCTATGTGTGTGTCTGTGTCTGTGTGTGTCTCTGTGTCTGTGTGTGTATGTCTCTGTGTCTCTGTGTGTGTCTCTGTGTCTCTGTGTGTCTGTGTCTGTGTCTGTGTCTGTGTCTGTGTCTGGGTCTCTGTCTCTGTGTCTGGGGCTCTGTCTGTGTCTCTGTCTGCATCTCTGTGTCTGTCTCTGTATGTGTCTCTCTATGTGTCTCTGTCTGTGTCTCTGTCTGTGTCTCTGTGTCTGTGTCTCTGTCTGTGTCTCTGTGTCTATGTGTCTGTGTGTGTCTGTGTGTGTCTCTGTGTGTGTCTCTGTGTGTGTCTATGTGTGTCTGTGTCTCTGTGTGTGTATTTGTGTCTCTGTGTGTGTCTCTGTGTATGTGTGTGTCTATGTGTATCTGTGTGTGTCTATGTGTCTGTGTGTGTGTCTGTGTGTGTGTCTCTGTGTCTCAGAGAGAGAGAGACAGAGGCACAGAGACAGACACAGACAGACACAGACACAGACAGACGGAGACACAGACAGAGACACAGACAGAGACACAGACAGAGACACACACAGAGACACACACAGAGACACAGACAGACCCACAAACAGAGACACAGACAGAGACACAGACAGAGATACACACACATACACACACAGACACACAGAGACACACACACAGAGACACATACAGAGACACAGACAGAGACACAGACACAACAGACACAGAGAGAATGCGCCAATATACGTTACCACAACGTTGGCCGCGCGCTAATAACACGCTACTGACACGCTGTGCCAGCGTCCAATTTACCCATATTTCCCCTAAAAGTTTAACGTTTCTCGACGCTTTAATTTTATTTTCAATGCTGACGGGTCGCCGGTGAAAAGCATAGTAGTGTGACTGCGCCATAATAGCCGACTACCTCAATGGGGACTTACTTGTCTACACCTTCTATGATACATAGTATGTCCTGTGTGTATTATGTAATTGGGTCCATTATACAATACCCGACCCCAGACCTGGGGCCATATGCAGGAGTCAGTGTTAGCGAGCCAAAACGCGTTTAGATGGGATTTCTGGTTTAGCGCCGAAAAGTTGGTATGCATGGAGCAGTGTTAGGCCTAACACCACGCGTTTAAGGTCCGCGACACTAACCCCGTTTCATATGACGTTTACGGGCGGTGTTAGCGTAAGGTTGTCGCCAAATCTATTGAATGCGATCATATTTAACAGAATTACATACACAATAAGTGAAATTTAATTAAATTAACCGTAAATCCGAAGCAATATTAACGCTGCCGCCGCATTGGCGGCGATGTTAATATTGTCAAATTGAATTGACGAACGTAAAGTAAACAAATTGCCGCCGCCGCCGCATCGACGTCGCTTTCCATACTGGCAGCGGCGGCGGTTTGCTCACTGTACTTTCGTCGATTCGAAAATATAACTATTAATATCGCCGCGAATGCGGCGGTAGCCTTAATAACGCTTCGAATTTAGGGTTAAATTGATAAAATTTCACTTATTGCGTATGTAATTCTGTTAAATATGATCGCATTCAATAGATTTGAGCATAATATATGGCTACAAAGGCAGAGGGATTTCCCAAATCTATAAATAAATTCACGTTTAGCTATAATGAAAGTGTTACGCGCTCCTGCATACAACTTGACAGATTTCCCGACGTCGGTGATAGCTAAACGGTAATAGGGTCTAACACCAAACCCCGCTAACACTGACTCCTGCATATGGCCCCTGATATGACCTTATATATATATCTTCTATATATATATATGCTAGGCATTATTGAGTTGGACCGATTAAACACGAGATATGTGTGGTATACATGGAGAGACTGGCAGCTGAGATTGTGAGAATCATTATGGGTACTAGTGTATCTTGGGTAATAGCTTTCTTATAGTTGCATAATCAAACGGATAGGGGGTTTCTTCCACTGTTGCGGACACATACATGGGGGTTGGTCATTAGAACTTTCCTTACATTTAGTTGGAAGTAACTTTCATCTTAAATGGTCAATTTTGGAGATGGTTGAAGTGAAAGCATGCAAAATTAAGTTTAGCGCGCACAGCAAATTTCTGACATGACAGTTGTCAGCAGTAATATGTTTGTTTGTTTGTTTTTGTTTTACGTCCTAGCAACGTCTAAGGTCATATCAGGATGGGTACCGACTTGTGACAGTGAGAACTCATGGTAACTTTATAGTGCTGCCCCACTTGGTGACCATGCAAACAGGCACCATGATTACCTCACTTGCTATCCTGACCGCACTTCGTCCACACCTCTCTATATCTCCTCTCTGCTGACCATGCTCCTCCTTGATATTGTCTGGAGGAGGGGGAGCCCGCCAGCGTTTTACTTTCTACTGTTACTCTGTCCATGTCTTTGGCTCACCGGCTGGTCACCATAGAGCGAATAGACATGGTCCTTTGACTCAGCTCTCCTCATTTCTCTTTCCTATACTCTACCCTTTTTTATTTCTCCCAGGCTTACTTCTCGCCCTAATCAAGGGAGTTGTTTGCTTGGGTGGGATCCTTTACCTTATCATTTCTCTCACTTTGTTCTTGTTGCTGGAACCACTGGACCCACCTTTGCCTGTCCCTTCCTCCTAAAACCCTTGCTGCTGTCGACTGGATATGCATACTCTGCTACCGGCGGACCGGAGAGATTTGGGGCCGCCTCAATGCTTCGGCGTTTTGGATGTTGTAAAGACATCCCCAGCTTCTACAACCATCCCTACTGAAGATTAAACTTCAACCAAAGATTGGGCCGATTTATCGGGGGATATTGCTGCAGGTCTGCAGCCAGTAACCATTGTTATACCCCTGTCACACTACGACGTAATGAGCCAACGTGAGCCTAACGTGGTGATATTTCGTCATTACGTTGATGTACGTTGGATTACGTTATGATGACGTCATAATGACGTTAGAGTGACGTCGAGCTACGTCACATTACGTCGTGTTACGTCGAGTTCCGTCGAGGTTTTGGACATGTTCAAAAGTGTCGACGTAGGTCGAACGTAAGGGTTTACGTTCGCCGTACGTTCTGTTCACGTTCAGCGAACGTCAATGACGTTAAACGGACGTTATTCCAACGCTCCTCACTACGTTCAACTACGTTCCACTACGTTGAACCCCATTAAACCAAGTGCAAATGCCCACGGGGCGTAATGGGAACGTCAGGACAACGTCAGGAGAACGTCAGGAGAACGTCAGGAGAACGTGCATTCAACGTACGTTCAACGTCTCATGACGTACCTAACGTCACGTAACATTCTTCTGACGATGGAATAACGTTCATAACGTTCCGTCAGCGTCATAACGCTGACCTCTCTCGTCGAACGACGGTATCACTACGCTTTACCGACGTTACTCTCTCGTCCACTACGCTGCATCCACGTTCAACTTGTGCCCAAATTTGCATACTACGCCGAGAAGTTCAACGTTCTTCACGTTCTCCCTACGTTGACGTCGTTACGTCGTAGTGTGACAGCCCCATAAGGTTACGAACAACCCCAAGAAGCAAGACACCCTGACCCGATATCCCACAAAGTCAGTGTCTGGTCAATAGGTGATATTTACATTGTGTTAGTATCTGGCAACAGATACGTAAAGTTGCATGAATCCGATGGTATTGAGTTTCTGTCATTTTTCTGAGATAATTATATTAAATGGATTTATAATCTACCTTATGGGGCTGTCACACTACGACGTAACGACGTCAACGTAGGAAGAACGTGAAGAACGTTGAACTTCTCGGCGTAGTATGCAAATTTGGGCACAAGTTGAACGTGGATGCAGCGTAGTGGACGAGAACGTAACATTGGTAAAGCGTAGTGATACCGTCAGTCACGAGAGAGGACAACGTTACTATGCTCACGGAACCTTATGAACGTTATTCCATCGCCAGAAAGACGTTAGATGACGTTAGCTATGTAATGAGACGTTGAACGTGCGTTGAATGCACGTTCTCCTGACGTTTTCCTGACGTTCTCCTGACGTTTTCCTGACGTTCTCCTGACGTTCCCATTAAGCCTCGTAGGCTTTTGCACTTGGTTTAATGTGGGTCAACGTAGTGGAACGTAGTTGAACGTAGTGAGCAGCGTGGAAATAACGTCCGTTTAACGTCATTGACGTTCACTGAACGTGAACAGAACGTACGGCGAACGTAAACCCTTACGTTCGCCCTACGTCCAAAGTTTTGAACATGTCCAAAACCTTGACGCAACTCGACGTAACACGACGTAATGTGACGTGGCTCGACGTCATTCTAACGTCATTTTGACGTCATCATGACGTAACCCAACGTCATGACGAAAAATGATCACGTTAGGCTCACGTTGGCTCGTCACATCGTAGTGTGACAGGGGTATCACTTAGTTTCTCGGGCTGTTTATTTTATATTGCTAAGTTTTGAGATATTTGAAGTGTAAACATGTCAAATTTGTTTTGGCAAGCTTGCTAAAACTCTGACATCATAGATTTGAGCAATAACAGGTTCTACTAAATTGCCTCAGTATTGCGTTATATGTGGCAACACATGCTTACTTAATAAGTTCGATATGTAGAATCAATTCTAGATAATTGCTTTGGTTTTGAAAAGTTGATGCTTCATTGCACTATGCAGCTGGAAGAAGTGCAGCAGTATCTGAGTTGAGTATCTAGTAGCAAATCTAATTAAATCTAAGATTCCATATACGCGGTGTGAGGCATGCCATTCACACCGATTGGTCAATTGAGCAATCTACTTTGTTGCATTTGCATTTGCATTCACATTCACATTTGCATTTGCATTTGCATTCATATTCACATCATATTAGTATTCGCATTCGCAATCACATTCACATTCGCATTCGCATTCGCATTCACATTCACATTCGCATTCACATTAGCATTCACATTCGGATTCACATTCGCATTCGCATTCAGACACTTGGAAGCACCCAGACACTTGGAAGCACCATCACGCATATTTACATGCTTTTCCATTTGCTGTTGCATTTGCATTTGCACACCGCATATATGGAATCTTACCTTTAGTGTTCCGGCTTATAAAATGTGATGCTTTTATCGGACTGTGCAGCTTTAAGGACTGGTCGCCACTGGGCCGAGGTTGCATCACGTGACAGATTAGGGGGCGGCGAGGGTGATGTTGCAAAGAACATAATAATGCAATAATAGTAGGACAAACATGTCCGATTACAGAGGCGTCTGTAGCGGCTGGCGTGGTGGGGAGTGCAGGAATGTGTCCCAGCACCGACTCTCAGAGACCGGACAACACTCTCCAGGCACGCGTAACTCTCACAATTATCTCTCTTATGGTGCTGTCACATTACGACGCTTCTAGCCAATGCGCGTCGACATATGTGATTTTTTGGTGCAACATCGGGATACGTCGGGATACGTCAGGAAGCGTTACGCGCGCGTTACGCGCGCGTTACGCGCGCGTTACCCGCACGTTACATGCGCGTTAGGCGCGTGTTGGTATTCGTTGATGGACGGCGATGCTCGACGGCGTGCATCATTGGATCGGCGAAGTTTTGTGCTTGCAGAAAACTTTCGACGACTGGCAACGCACAACATCGCATGGGTGCCACCATTATGGTGATGTCAGAAGCACGCCGACATCGCTGGAATAACGTTATGCGAATGCTAGGCAGACGCCACGTGCGTGTGAGGATCGTTCCCACACGTTGCGCCAAACTGTTTCCTTGTGTTGTTTTACGTCCTAGCAACATCTAAGGTCATATCAGGACGGCACGCCAAACTTTTACCACAATGTCGGCCACACGCTACCATTACATTGCGCTGACGCCAACAAGTTTGACGTATCTCAACGATTAAAAGTGACTTTGCGCGTTGGCGGTGTGCCGGCAAGAAGCGTCATAATGTGACAGGGCCATTACTCACTCTCTCTCTCACTCTCACTATCTCTGACCAGACGGGATGGGATGGCTGAATCATGAATGAGTAGAGCGTCCGTCTTCGGTTTTGGTAGATCGAGATCGAGGGATTCGAACCCGCGGGTTCGAACCCTGGTCGAGCCAAACCAATGACTTATCAAATTGATAGTCGTCGCTTCCTAGCCTGGTGCTCGGCATTATTAATTATGATAGGGAAAGGACTGGTTGCCTCAGTGTCCGGATACTGTGACTGAGTGGGATATCAGGTCATGATGGTATTGGCGGCCTGCGGACCAGCACTATTAAGTCGCCATGAGTGTGCAACTTTGTAAACGGGTACCTGTCCTCAATATAACCTTAGATGTTGTCATGAGGTAAAAATCCAACAACCAACCTCTCTCTCTAACTCTCGCTCTCTCTCCCTTAATGTATATATAAGCACAATTGTGTGATTGATTGGTGATGGCTTTTCGCCGTGTTGACCGCAGGCGATCAACATTCATGGCAAAAAGGTTATTGGCCTTAATTCCGTCAGTTTTGTTACAGGTGCATAGTCTGAGGAAATATCAAATTTTCAAAACCAAACCAATTATCTAGATTTGATTTTACATATCTAACTTAGATACTGATGCACTTATTAAGCATTTGTTTCTGCGTAGAAGGCAATACTGAGTCAATTTAACAGAACCTGTTACTGCAGAAGTCTATGGTGTCAGAGTTTGGGCATGCTTGCCAAAACTAATTTTCCATGTTTGCACTCAAAATATCTCAAAAGTTTACCATTTAAAAAAAAGTAACTTTGAACTAATGTAAAGTAGATACTAGTGATCAATCTAATATATTTATCTCAGAAAATATACAGAAATTCAAAACCATCAAACTATGCAACTTTAACCACATTGTACATGCCTACAATTGAAATATACACAAGGAAATCTGAATTGGTCAGATTTGTGTTAAATGACGGCAGAAATGATCCTGGATGCAATTTTTGAAGAACCAGCTTACTGACTACACATGTTTGTACACTTCTGGAACGAATGCCCCCCCCCCACCACGCGATCCACCAAGATATGTGTGTCAAAAAGAAGTTGCAGTGAGAGGGAGTTGGAGTGAGAGGGAGTGTGGGTGTGTGTGGGTGTGTGTGGGTGTGTGTGGGTGTGTGTGGGTGTGGGGGGGGGCGAGACAAGGCGGTGGTACAGGGGGGTTCTCTCAGTCTCACGACGACTGGTGCTCAGTATGCCGCCTTTGTTTTGCACCAAGGGCCATGTATGGAGAGAAGGCGCAAGTGAAGAGAAAAAAACAAAAGGAGAAAGGAAACCATTGATATTGTTTGCCCATCATATCCGCCAGTGAACTAGACCCCCCAGGCTGGAAATATACATATATATATATATCTATATACATATACATATATATATATATGCATACATATATATATATATATGTATATATATATATATATATATGTATTTGTATGTATGGATGAATTGTGACAAGAGGACTTATCACCATACAACCAGGTTGGAAATCTACATATCTATATACACATATATACATTTAAATTGATGGGTTGTGATAAAAGATCTTATCACCATACATTCACATATATTGATATATAGGGATATATGTGGATGCATGGTGATATTACCTCGTAACACAATCCAACCAGATATATATATATTTACAATATGTCTGTATGTATGTATTAATTGTATATATATATATATATATGTATATGCAAACCGCAAAGGACCACTAAACGACGATTGTAAAAAGAAACAAGAATTAAGGAAAACAATTAAAGATTTAAAAAAAAAATGGCACCAATCAGGTGAGCGTTGACGACCAGTGCCAAAGATGGGCGTCCAGCAAGGATGGTGACATTGATTGATTGATTGCTGATGGTTTAACGTCGTATCGGCAGCAAGAGCCATATATTCATGCCGCGAAAAGCTACCACTCGATATCTCCATTGTGTTAGTCTTGTCAATCACATTGGCAAGCCTATAAATAGAATAATGACATTTACACGAAATTCCGAAATGGTCAGATCTGGGGAGGGTGGTGATACTTCCCATAGTGGCCACTTCGCTGCGCCGACCGGGAAAGACAGAAGGTCAATGGAGACATTCTACAAGGTCACGTTCAATGTGCAGGAGCTATAGCAGTTTGTTTGTTGATGCTTTGCATCCTAGCTACATATAAGGTCATATCAGGACAGGTACCGACTTGTGACAGTGCACACATGTGGCAATTTTATGATGCTGCCCCAACTGGGAGACCAGGCCAGGCTGTTGCCATCATGACCCGATATCCCACACAGTCACATTATCCTGATACTGTGGTAACCAGAGCCCTTGCCCTATCCTATTAAAGCCAAGCAACAGGCTAGGTAGTGACAAGTATCAATGCTATAAGTCATTGGTTTGACTCGGCTGGGATTCGAACTCCCGACCTTCTGCGCGGGAAGGCTGCACTCTACCGATTCGACCACCGCGTCCGCTGGAGGTATGTCAAGATGACTTAAAAATGTATTCTTGTCGCTTCCTAGCCAGGCACTCGGCATTATGAGGATAGGGCAAGGACTGGTTGGTTCAGTGTCCGGATAACGTGACTGAGTGGGGTTATCAGATCGTGGGGCTGGGGGCCTGGTCTCCAAGGGGGGCAGCACTATAAAGTCCCCATGAGTGTGCACTGTCACAAGTCAGTACCAGTCCTACCATGACCTTAAATGTTGCCAGGACGTATAACTCCAACAACCAATCCATGTTACTCTCCTACCACCACCCTCCCCCACCTCCCACCCCTCACCACCACCACCACCACCCCCACCACCACAACCACCACCCTCCCCCACCTCCCACCCCTCACCACAACCACCACCACCACCCCTCACCACCACCACCACCCCTCACCACCACCACCACCACCATCATCACCACCACCACCACCACCATCACCCCTCACCACCACCACCCACCACCCACCTCCCATCCCTCACCACCACCACCACCCCTCACCACCACCACAACCACCCCTCACCACCACCACCACCACCACCACGGTGGTCACTGCGATGAAATGCGGACGTGTGATTGCCATGTTTGTTTAAAAAAAAGAAGTTTAAATGTTGGCGCAGATCTTGTTGGGCCTGCACCTGTCTGTATTCGTGGCTGGCCGTCCGGCGTGCACCTCGGCGCTATGTTGCAAGTAGAAATAGCTGGAGTGTTTATGATAAACATCTCGGAGCATTAGCACGCCCCGCCCCTACGGTATGTGCACCGCGACAAGCACAGGCGGCCATGCCAAAGTCTGTTGCCTTTATTTTGGTATTTATTGACTGCTACTTTGTGTGTGTGTATATATGTATGTGTGTATGTGTGTGAGGGGTGGAATGTGGGGGAGGCTGAATGTGGGGTGTATTTTATGTGGGGGGTGTATTTTATCTCGCTTTTAAAATTGTGTTTCCCTATATGTCCTGATAAGACCATAAATTAGTTTGTTTTGTTTGTTGTTTTACATCCTAGCAACATCTAAGGTCATATCAGGACGGGTGCCGACTTGTGACAGTGCGCAATCATGGCGACTTTATAGTGCTGCCCCACTGGGAAACCAGACCACCAGCACCATGACCTAATATTCCACTCAGTCATATTATCCCGACTCTGAGCCAATCAGTCGTTGCCCTATCCTAATAATGCTGAGCGCCAGACTGGGAAGCGACAAGTATCAATTTTTAAGTCATTGCTTTGACTCGACCAGGATGCAAACCCACAAACTCATGGGTTCGGATATCGCGATCTCCCAAACCAGGAGACGGCCGCTCTACTCATTCGGCCTCCTCGTCTGGTAATACCATAGATGCTGCTAGGATGTCAAACCCCAACAAACAAACAAAAACCATTAGAAAAGCACATTTGAAAATAATAATGTAATAGACAGTGACAGTGACATAATGTAATAGACAGTGACAATATATTGAAAGAAAATCTAGATGTAAAAGTCCAGAAGAAACATGGGAACATAGAGGCGCGCATTGCGGACGTGTGTGCAAACAGGTTGTGGGTGGAATATCATGCAAATATCGGTGGTTGTTGGAGTTTTAGTGGTTTGACTCGACCAGGGTCTGAATCCCACGATCTGCCAAAACGTGAGACGGACGCTCAAAGCATTCGGCCAAATCGTCTGGTAGGGGGTGGTGGTGAGGAGTGGGAGGTGGGGAGAGGGGGGGGGGGCGGTAGTACTACTAGGACTAGTTACTAGTAGGAGAGTAACATGGGACTACCTGTCTGTGTGCGTGGGGGGGGAGGGGGGGGGGGGAGTATGCCAGTGCCTCCCCTTTTCGCGCCTCTCCTATCACCAATAGCAACCGCGGATGCGCGATCGCACTGCAACAGTGCAAGCCCAGTTGTGATTGGATTAACATCCGGGTCTCGAAGCAGTCTCCGTATAACACCGGACACGGTGGCCGAATCAGTAGAGCGCAAGCTTCCCGGGCGGAACATCTGGAGTTAGATTTCTGGTCGAGTCAAACCGATGACTTACACACAAAATTGAAACTTGTCGCTTCCTCGCCAGGCGCTCTGACCGATTAGGATAGGGTATGGACTGGTTGGCTCAGTGTCAGGAAAATGGGACTGAGTGGGATATCAGGCCATGGTGCCAGTGGCCTGGTCTCCCAGAGGGGCAGCACTGTAATGAGTGTGTACTGTCACAAGTCAGTACTCATCCTGATATGACCTTAAATGTTGCCAGGATTCAAAACTGTTACAAACAAAAGTTTATGAATGGCAGTACACAGTTTGAATGTGTGTATGGGTGATGGATGTGGGAGGGTGTGTGTGTATATATATATATATATATATATATATATATATATATATGTGTGTGTGTGTGTGTGGGTATGGGTGGTTGTGGATGTGTGTACACTGCGGTGGTCAAAGCGACATAATTGTTTGCAAAGCAGATATGTCGGTTATGTGTTAGTCAACCTTGCCCCATTCGCCACCGGCCGCGGTACAAGCGCTACCCCCTCGCTCCTCCCCCCCACCTCCCCCATCCCGCCGCTACACACCTACCCCCCCCCCCCCCCCCACCCCTCGGTCCGCTGGGCGACACACACAGCCCTCCCTCTGAGTTGGATCCTATAAAAACAAGCTTTTTTTTCTTTCATCTTCGGCCCTGATGGCAGTGTGGGAGGCGCGTCTGAATTCCACATCCGCACACTTTCCCATGGACGGCAGAAGGGTGGGAAGAAAGCGGCGGTGGCGGTGGAGGTGGTGGAGGCGGTGATGGTCGGGGTGGTGGTGGTGGTGGCGGTGGTGGTGCTGGTCGGGGTGGTGGTGGTGGTGGCGGTGGTGGCGGTCAGGGTGGTGGTGGCGGTGGTGGTGGGCGGTGGCGGTGGTGGTGGTGGTGGAGGTGGTAGTGTTGGCGGTGGTGGTGGCGGTGGTGGTGGTAGTGGTGGTGGTCGGGGTGGTGGTGGTGGCGGTGGAGGCGGTGGTGGTCGGGGTGGTGGTGGTGGTGGTGGCGGTGGTGGTGGTGGTGGTGGTCGGGGTGGTGGTGGTGGTATTGGCGGTGGTGGTGGTGGCGGTGGTGGTGGTGGTGGTGGTGGTGACGGTGGTGGTGGTTGCAGTGGCGGTGGCAGTGGCGGTGGCGGTGGTGGTGGTGGTGGTGGCGGTGGCGGTGGCGGTGGCGGTGGTGGTGGTGGTGGTGGCAGTGGTGGTGGCGGTGGTGGTGGTGGTGGTGGTGGTGGCGGTGGTGGTGGTGGTGGTTGTGATGGTGGTGGTGGTGGTGATGGTGGTGGTGGTGGTGGTGGTGGCGGTGGTGGTGGTGGTTGTGATGGTGGTGGTGGTGGTGGTGGTGGTTGTGATGTTGGTGGTCCCTGGGTTGTGGGGGGTTGTGTGTGTGTGGATGGGGGGGGGGGGGGTTGGAGAGGGAGGTTAGGGTGAGTGGGTACTGATCACATGACCTGCTGAAACCAAGCCTTCACTCGCCCTCTCCTGCTGCAACACCACACCACCCACATGACACAGCCCCCCCCCCCCCCACCCACCGCAACCCACCCGCCACCCACCTACCACCAGGTGTGGGCCACATGCAAACGCGTCTCATCCCCCACCCCCACATCGCCCACGCCGACACCCCCCACAGTCCATAAGACCGGACGCGGCTTAACTTCAACTTCTTGGAGTTTTATGGCCTAGCAGCATTTAAAGCTGCATAGTCCGATGAAGCATCAAATTTTCAAAATCAAAACAATTATCTAGATTTGATTCTACATATCTAACTTAGATACTGATGCACTTATTAAGTATTTGTTGCCACATAGAAGGGAATACCAAGCCAATGTAATAGAACCTGTTACTGCAGAAGCCTATGGTATCAGAGTTTTGGCGTGCTTGCCAACATTATTTTCACATGTTTGAATTTCAAATATTTCAAAAGGTAGCCATTTCAATTAAAAGTTACTTCAAATTAAAGTAAGGTAGATTATAATGATCAATTTAATATACTTATCTCAGAAAAATGTCAGAAACTCAAAACCATTGGACTATGCAACTTTAAAGTCATATCGGGATGGGGGACCGGACGCGGTGGCAGAATCTTTCCATGGAGAACGACAGACTTTGAATCCCGGCCAAGTTAAAACAAAGAATTACAAACTTGATACTTGTCGCTACCTAGCCTGGCGCTCGCCATTACTAGGATAGGACAAGGACAATAACTGGTTAGCACAGTATCAGGATAATGTGACTGTGCAGGATATCGGGTCATGGTACTGGTAGCTTGATCTCCCAGTTGGGCGGCACTATAAAGTTGCCATGTGTGCGCACTGTCACAAGTTGGTACCCGTCCTCCTGATATGACCTTAGATGTTGTTATGGCATAACACAATTACAAGCTGATATGACCTTAGATGTTGTTATGGCATAAGACAATTACAAGCTACAAACTAATTTAAGGTGGATGTGTAGATGAGAGTATAGTGAGGTGCTGGTTAGGTTACGTGTAGCTTCAGCTGAGTGGAGTGCATTAATTTCTTGAATAACCATGTTACTAACAATGGTCCAGGTGGTTGGATTATGTGGATTGATCTTTGATGTTATCTGATTAAATAAAGTCTTAGTGGTTAATTTGTTCAATTGTCACTTCTGATATATCATCGGTTATGTCGACTCAGGCTTACTCAGTTCTCTGGCCCTAGTGTTGAGAAAGAGACTGACTGAGTGAAGCACATTGCAGCATTACACACAGGCAACCAGTGGTACATTATTAAATGTACAATAGTGGTTGATACAGTTTTTCTACATCATAGTTCCGGATATACATACATATATGAGCCTGTCTCAAAAGGTGCTAACTCTTCATTTTTTTGTCCATTGTAACGATTGACACAAAACAGCACAGAAACGGTTACACTGAAAACACAAGGACATTTGCTTCAAATCAATATGTATTCTATTGGGATTATAAAACACCATGTAAAAAACAAATCAGTTTATCCTGATCAAATGCATAAGTAGATAGTATGTTGATCGTTACAATGGACAAAGTTTTGTCCCATATTGCTTAGCACCTTTTCAGACAGTCTCATATATAGACACATATATACATTTATATACATATACAGTAAAACCTCTCTAAATCGTCCGCCCATTGGACCGAATTTAAGTGGTCCATTTAGGGAGGTGGTCGGTTTAGAGAGTTAGAATATCCTTACAATGGTATTTTTGGGACCCAAATAAAGCGATCGATAGAGAGGGGTGGTCGATCTGTGGAGGGGTCAAAATAGAGAGGTTCTACTGTACATACATATCTACATACATATGTATTATATCAATATATACATAAATAGGCCTACATTATTATATACATATATATAGATATATATATATATACATGTATATCTAAATATATCTACATGCATATACATATATACATACACATATATGTGCTCTATAATCTATTATAGGATTATAAACAAGGACCCTAGCTATCTTCAGTTCCCTATGTAATAGTATATTCACTGTATCCTGTCTAACTGACCCTGTATAGTACAGTATTGGCCACACTGGCGCCACCTGTGAGGGGCTCTAAGCACTGTATGCCAGCTGCATCTGGCCGTTATCGCCTATAGACCCATCGGGACGGTCAAATTTGACATATATCCACATATATATACATATATCCATAAATACGCATATATATACAGAGAGATATAAATTATATAATAATATTATATATATATATATAAGTATCGGAGAAGAAGTCATTTCAAGGTTGTATGAGTTCGGACCATACAAGTGATCATGCGCCTGGTTCCGCCCCCAAGTGCCAGTGGCGCTGCTGCCACCAATATATACTCAATGTCTGCGCCAGTTTGTGCCACTCCTTCACCGATTGAAAAATGTTGTATTTGATTAAGGCAAGGCATTTTCTTGTCAGAGAGTTACATAAAGGACCTCAGACCAATTTGCATTGTGTTGTCTCTTCGTAGCAGTGCTTATATATGTATATATATATACATATATACGCTAATCCTTCCCCAGGGACCAGTGTACAGGAACTTGGAATTCACGCATTGCTCATAGTCATACATACTGTAGCACTAACTTACCGTACTACTAGTAGTGCACTGACCTCTCAGGCATGAAGCCACGTAGACCGCTAGGGTGATTGCATCAGGGAGCATATATATTGTCTACTGGTTAAGATTGGTTGTTGTTTGTTGGAGTTTTACGTCCTGACAACATCTAAGGTAATTTCAGGACGGGTACTGACTTGTGACAGTGCACACTCATGGGGACTTTATAGTGCTGCCCCACTGGGAAACCAGGCCACCAGCACCATGACCTGATATCACACTTAGACACATTATCATGACACTGATCCAACCAGTCCTTACGCTATCATAATAATGCCGAGCGTCTGCTGATTAAGATGCTAGCCTCAGAATGGCAAGAGGTGTGGTTTCAAAATTAGATTTCAGTGCAATGTTTCCTATTGGCAACACCCATCACGCCATCTACAAAACCAATTATTGTGTCGCGGTACAAAACAAATTAAGTTGTCGCAGATGTCACAGATGTCGCAGATGTCGCAGATGTCGCAGATGTCGCAGATGTCACAGATGTTGCATATGTCGCAGATGTCACAGATGTTGCAGATGTCGCATATGTCACAGATGTTGCAGATGTCGCAGATGTCACAGATGTCGCAGATGTTGCAGATGTCGCATATCTCGCAGACGTCGCAGACGTCACATACGTCACAGATGTCTGCAATGTCGCAGATGTCACAGATATTGCAGACATCACAGATGTTGCAAATGTTGCAGATGTCGCAGATGTTGCAGATGTCGCAGATGTCACATATGTCACAGATGTCACAGATGTCACAGACATTGCAGACATTGCAGATGTCGCAAATGTCACATATGTCGCAGATGTCACAGACATCGCTGACAATTCTTATTTTATCTAACTTCCGGGCGGTACTGTCTCTGAATTCTGAAAGAAAACCATTCTATACATGCTGTTTTATTATTAGTGTACACTGGACTCTCGTTAATCCAGCCTCATTAATTCCGGTAATTTCAGTACCCGATCCAAACCCGTGTGGCAGGTCATGGCCAAGTAAAAATTGACTTAATTGATATTTGTTGATACATAGGCTGGCAGTCAGCATTGCTAGGATACGGCAACGAGTAGTTTGTTCATTACGGGAATAATATGAGTGAGTAAGTAACGTAAAATGCCATGGTCCTGGCGATCCGGTGTTCCAGTGAGGTAACACTATTAAGTCACCATGTATATGCACATACTGTCTATGTCCCAATAGACGCGCACTGCGCAAGTGCAGACGCATGGATGCTCGTCTATTCAAAGTTATAGAATTTCATGGATTTGTTTTTGTCATGCCTCTGAAATAAAGTGGGATTGTCTTATTTTATGTACATTCAGTCTGAATATGATCTTAAATTTGTATTTGTTTTTGTCGTGCCTCTGCAATAAAGTGGGATTGTCTTATTTTATGTGTATTCAGTCTGAATATGATTGTAAATTTGTGCGCGCTTTCAATGTTGAAATGGGGTGTGTGCTTCTATTGGGTAGCATGCTTCTATTAGGACATATACGGTATGTATATATTGGAAAGCAAACAGAATGACCATTGGCTCGTGGCGCGGAGATATATAGGAAGGAGATGCCCGCCCCACAGTGAATATCGTGCAGTTTAAGATGGGCAGAGTTAAAACATTGAGGGGCTGCTGTTACTTATATTCACATAATACATGATATAATAAATATACATAGATATAGTACACATACATATAGGTATATGCATACATATATATAGACATTTAAGACAGTTTGTATTCACAATTTCTATACATTATTCCACAAACATGTGTTATTCTGTTCACAATAGAAATTGCAGGAACAGTGTAACCATTAATGGTTGTCTTTGCACTGCCCCTTATAAACAAAATAATCCATAAAACAAAATTATTAGATATGTGTATATGTGTGTATACATATATATATATATATATGCATATATGTGCATATATTTATTCATTTCTATCTCTATCTATCCGACATCATGTTCTCGGCCTACTAGTACACAATTCACATCCTCCATAGACGGATACGACCATGCTGTCTGTGGTTGATGTTTACCCAGGGTTGGACAATCAGCCGATAAATATTGTAGGAGTTAGTATTACAGTACCATATCTTCACAGACTCTCAAATGACACCGTACACGCCAACCCAGGTCTTCATTGCACTGCCTATGTTCATCGATGTTGTGATTCTTGCTGACTTTTTCTCTGTTCAAGTAAAGTTGCATAATCCGATGATTTTCAGATTCTGCGTTATTTAGAGGTAAACAGATTACGTTGTATTAATCTAACTAACACCCCTGTCACACTACGACGTAATGAGCAAACGTAAGGCTGATGTGATCACGTTTCGTCATTACGTTGACGTATGTTGGGTTACGTTATGATGACGTCAGAATGATGTTAGACTGACATCGAGCTACATCACGTTGCGTCGTATGACGTCAGCGCGCGTCAAAGTTTTGAACCTGTTCAAAACTTTCGACGTAACTCGAACGTAAGGGTTTACGTTAGCCATACGTTCTGTACACGTTCGGCAAACGTCAATGACGTTAAATCGACGTTAGTCAAATGCTGCTCACTACGTTCAACTACGTTCCACTACGTTGACCCACATTAAACCCAGTGGAAATGTCCACGTGGCGTAATAGGAACGTCAGGATAACGTCAGGAGAACGTACGTTCAACGTACGTTCAATGTTTCGCCACTGTGTCATGACGTAAGTAACGTAAGGTAACGTAACGCAACATAGTTCTGACGATGGAATAACGTACATAACGTTCCCTGAGCGTAATTACGTTGTCCTCTCTCATTGAATGACGCTATCACTACGCTTTACGCGCGTTACTCTCTCGTCCACTACGCTGCATCCACGTTCAACTTGTGCCCAAATTTGCATACTACGCCGAGAAGTTCGACGTTTTTCACGTTCTCCCTACATTGATGTCGTTACGTCGTAGTGTGACAGGGCCATTACTTTAGCTTAAAGTTACTTTTATTATAAATGGCTGACTTTCGAGATATGTGAAGTAAACATATGCCGGTAAATTCTGGACACCATAGGCTTAAAGTGTGAAGGCCCGGTCACATGCACACGTTAGTGGATGTAGTGGATGCTAGAGTAGTTGAATGTAGTTGGATGCAGTTGAACGTAGTTGAACGTAGTTGAACGTAGTTGAACGTAATTGAACGTAATTGAACGTAATTGAACATAGTTGAACGTGGTTGAACGTAGTTGCACGTAGTTGAACGTAGTTAAACGTAGTTGAACGTAGTTGAACGTAGTTGAACGTAGTTGAACGTTGTTGAACGTTGATGAACGTAGTTGAACGTAGTTAAACGTAGTTGAACATAATTATCCAGTATGTTCAACTACGTATGCCAGTCAACGTAGTTGAGCATACTTCTCCAGAGGGCGGGTTGATGATGGAACTCATTTATTTTGTGTTCATGTGACTAACACTACAGTTCATTTGACTCGGTGATAATTTTCAGTCACATTATCCTTGCACCGAGCCAGGCAGTTCCTGGTCTATCCTAGTAATGCAGAGTTACTAATTATTGATAGGTATCGAATTTGCAAGTTTGTCTAGGTTAGGAATCGAACCCATGACCTGGCGCACACGAATCGGGCACCCGATTCATTTGGGCAACCCATCTAAATAGGGAACAATGAGGGCGAAAGATTCCCTTTGATACACATATATGGTGTTATCTTATTCTGACGAATATAATGTTGTAGGCAGACAGTGAGCTGACTATTAAAATTATTATCTGTCCTTATTAATACTAATACGAAAATAATGCACCGGACTCGGTCGCCGAATCCGTAGAGAGTAGGCCTCCCGTGAGGAAGGTCGGGAGTTCAATTCCCAGTCGAGTAAACCCAATGACTTACAAAATTGATAACTGTCGCTTCCTAGCCAGGCGCTCAACATTATAGGGCAGTAGGATAGGGCAAGGACTGGTTTGCTCAGGGTCAGGGTAATGCAACATACGGTCATTGTGCTGGTGGCCAGCTCCTGGTAAGGCTGCACTATAAATTCACCATGAGTACAGACTGTCACAAGTCGCTACCCATCATAATATGACCTTAGATGTTGCCAGGACGTGAAACCCCACCAACCAATCGAAAATAATGACTGCGTTAGACTAGCCTCGTAGTCAAGAAAAATCAACTATAGAAGGGAAGGGGTGGGGGCGGGGCGACATCTGGGGCATATGCATGAGTCGGTGTTTCCATCGTTTGGTGGTATCCGGTAACACCGGGTGGCTATCACCGCCATCGGGAAGTATGTCAAGCCATATGCAGAGGAGCCTAAACGGTTTGTTTTAGCTAAATGTGCAGTTATTTATAGATTTGGGAAATCCCTCTGAGCCTGTTCCCAGCGAGCGCCGTTATTTGTCAATATCTCCGCCGATTCGGCAGCGGCGGAGGTGGCGTTAATATTGCTTCCATTTTGGGTTTAATTTAACCAAATTTCACTTTTTGAGGATGTTATTCTGTTAAATATGATAGCATTGAATAGATTTGGGCCTAACCGGTACCTAACACCGCCGGGCACCAGCAAGCCTTGTTATTACTGAGCTTGTTGCCGGCGAGCAACGCTATTTGCCAATATCGCCACCGATTCGGCGGCGATGGTGGCGGCATTAATATCGCTTCGATTATTGGTTTAATTTGACCAAAATTTGGGGGCGGCGTTAATATCGGTTCGATTTCTGGTTTAATTTGATCAAATTTAATTGTTTCTGGACCGCTATTTGCAAATATCGCCGCCGATTCGGCGGCGGCGGTGGCAGAGCCCGGCGGCGATTTGTTTTGTTTATATTTGACTGTGTGAATATCGCTGGTGGTGGCGGCGGTGATTTGTTTTCATTCGACAATATGAATATCACCGCCGATGTAGCGGCGGCGTTAATATCGGTTCGATTTTACGGTTAATTTGATCAAATTTCACTTTTTGAGTATGTAATTCTGTTAAATATGATAGCATTGATTAGATTTGGGCCTAAGCGATACCTAACACCACCCTTAAACCTGCTATGAAGTGGTGTTAGTGTACCCTACCTTAAACGTGTGGTGTTTGCGTAACACTGCTCCAGGGCCCGTATGCATGACGCGGGGGTAGCGCCCTACCTCTCGGGGTAGTAGGGATTTCAGGGGTAGCGGCAAAAAGTTGCTATGCATGTGTCCGGGATAAGACTACTCCGGGGGGGTAAAAGTCGGCTAAGCTACCCCTACCCAGTAGCAGGTATAAGGCCGAGGGTAGGGACCGACTCGGGCCAAATCTATTGAATGCGATCATATTTAACATAATTACATACGCAATAAGGGAAATTTGATCAATTTAACCCTAAATTCGAACCGTTATTAAGGCTACCGCTGCATTGGCGGCGATATTAATATTGTCAAATCGACGAATGTAAAGTAAACAAATCGCCGCAGCCGCCTTGACGTCACGTTCCATATACCCCTGTCACACTACGACGTTTCTCTCCAACGCGCGGCGACGTGTGTCCTTTTTTGGCGAAACGTCTCTGTCTGTGTCTCTGTGTCTGTGTCTGTGTCTGTGTCTCTGTCTCTGTGTATGTCTCTGTATGTGTCTCTGTCTGTGTCTCTCTGTCTGTGTCTCTGTGTCTCTGTCTCTGTCTGTGTCTATGTCTGTGTCTCTGTCTCTCTGTGTCTCTGTGTCTGTCTCTGTATGTGTCTGTGTCTCTGTGTCTGTGTCTGTGTCTCCGTGTCTGTGCCTCTGTCTGTGTCTCTGTGTCTGTCTCTGTATGTGTCTCTGTCTGTGTCTCTGTCTGTGTCTCTGTGTCTGTGTCTCTGTGTCTGTGTCTCTGTCTCCGTCTCTGTCTGTGTCTCTGTGTCTGACAACTACATCTGTCTGTGTCTCTGTGTCTGTGTGTATGTCTGTGTCTGTGTCTGTGTCTGTGTCTCAATGTCTGTGTCTCTGTCAGTGTCTCTGTCTGTGTCTGTCTCTGTATGTGTCTCTGTCTGTGTCTCTGAGTCTGTGTCTCTGTGTCTGTCTGTGTCTCTCTCTGTGTATGTGTCTGTGTCTCTGTCAGTGTCTCTGTCTGTGTCTGTCTCTGTATGTGTCTCTGTCTGTGTCTCTCTGTCTGTGTCTGTGTCTGTGTCTGTGTCTCTGTGTCTGTGTCTCTGTCAGTGTCTCTGTCTGTGTCTGTCTCTGTATGTGTCTCTGTCTGTGTCTCTCTGTCTGTGTCTCTGTCTGTGTCTCTGTCTGTGTCTCTGTGTCTGTGTCTCTGTCTGTGTCTCTGTCTCTGTCTCCGTGTCTCTCTGTCTGTCCCTGTATGTGTCTCTGTATGTGTCTGTGTCTCTGTCTGTGTGTCTGTGTCTGTCTATGTATGTGTCTCTGTCTGTGTCTCTGTCTCTGAGTGTATGTGTCTATGTATGTGTCTATGTGTGTGTCTCTGTGTCTCTTTGCCTGTGTGTGTCTCTGTGTATGTGTGCATGTCTCTGTGTATCTGTGTGTGTGTCTATGTGTCTCTGTGTGTGTGTCGGTGTGTGTGTGTCTTTGTGTCTCAGAGAGAGAGAGACAGAGGCACAGACACAGACAGACAGAGACACATACAGAGACACAGACAGAGACACAGACAGAGACACAGACAGAAACACATACAGAGACAGACACAGAGACACAGACATGGAGACACAGACAGAGACACAGACAGAGACACAGACACAGAGACACAGACACATACAGAGACACAGACAGAGACACATAGGCACAGACAGAGAGACATACAGAGTCAGACACAGAGACACAGACAGAAACAGAGACAGAGACACAGAGACGCAGACAGAAACACATACAGAGACACATACAGAGACAGACAGAGACACAGACACAGACACAGACACAGAGTCACAGACAGAGACACAGACAGAAACACATACAGAGACACATACAGAGACAGACACAGAGACAAAGACACAGACAGAGACACAGACACAGAGACACAGACAGAGACAGAGAGAGACACAGACAGAGACACAGACAGAAACACATACAGAGACACATACAGAGACAGACACAGAGACACAGACACAGACACAGAGACACAGACACAGACAGAGAGAGACACAGACAGAAACACATACAGAGACACATACAGAGACAGACACAGAGACACAGACAGAGTCACAGACACAGACAGAGACACAGACACATACAGAGACAGAGAGACAGACACAGACAGAGACAGAGACAGAGACAGAGACACAGACACGACGCTTTAATTTGATTTTCAACGCTGATGGGTCGCCGGTGAGAAACGTCGTAGTGTGACAGGGCCATGACTGGCGGCGGCGGCGGTTTGTTTACTGTACGTTCCTCGATTCGAAAATATATCTATTAATATCGCCGCCAATGCGGCGGTAGCCTTAATAACGCTTCGAATTTAGGGTTAAATTGATAAAATTTCACTTATTGGGTATGTAATTCTGTTAAATATGATCGCATTTAATATATTTGAGCCTAATATATGGCTACAAATGCAGAGGGATTTCCCAAATCTATAAATAAACACAAGGGTAGCTACCTCCTCGCCGATTTGGCTTCATGCATACCCCGTGACCCATTTCTTACCCAAGGCGATAGCTACCCCAAACTCGGTCCTTATCCCCGGGGGCGATAACTTACTCGTCATGCATACGGCCCCAGGCATACACACCTTTCGCCGCTAAACTGGAAATCCCGCCCTAAACGCGTTTTGGCTCGCTAACACCGCATCATGCATATGAGCCCTGCTCTTTATCTCATTCTGTAGATTTTCGAAATTCAGAAATGAGCTTGACCCGCCCACTCCCAGCCGGTGCCTCTGCAAATTGTGACAGCATGGGTGTAAATATTATTAATAAATGTTCAGTGGCACACACGGTTCCGGTGTAAACTGTGGTGGTATTTGTACTGAGATAACAGTAAAAACGGGAACTTTGGTATGTATGTCACAGACCCATCCCAGCTTTATGTCAGACCTCCCTCCTCCTCCTCCAGCCCCTCCTCCTCCTCCACTTACACCTCCTCCTCCCCCACCTCCTCCTCCTCCAGCCCCTCCTCCCTCACCTCCTCCTCCTCCTCCACCTCCTCCTCCCTCACCTCCTCCTCCTCCTCCACCCCCTCCTCCCCCTCCACCCCTCCTACCTCACCTCCTCCTCCTCCACCTCCTCCTCCACCTCCTGCTCCTCCATCCCCTCCTCCTCCTCCACCCTCCTCCTCCTCCACCTCCTCCTTCCTCACCTCCTCCTCCTCGTCCACCTCTTCCTCCTCGTCCACCTCCTCCTCCCTCACCTCATCCTCCACCTCATCCTACACCTCATCCTCCACCTCATCCTACTCCCCTTCCTCCACCTCCACCTCCCCTTCCATGCCATCCTTCTTTCCTCCACATCCTCCACATCGTCCACCTTCTCCTCCACGTCCTCCTCAATTTCCTACACCTCCTCTACCACCTCCTCCTCCACCTCCTCCGCCACCTCCTCCTCCACCTCATCCTCCCTCCTCCATCTCCTCCACCTCCTCCTCCACCTCCTGCTCACCAACCTCCTCTTCACCTAACTCGACCTCCTGCTCATTCACCTCCTCCACTTCCCCCTCCTCCCCACATCCTCCCCACCTCATCCACCTCATCCACATCCCCCACCTCCTCCTCCACCCCCCATGCTAGTGTACTTAATAAACATTTGTCGCGGCATAGTTAGGGATATTGAGGCAATTTAATAGAACCTGTTACTGCAGAAACCTATGGCGTAAGAGTTTTAGCATGCTTTCCAAAATTATTTTGCATGCATACACTTCAAATGTCTCAAAAGTTTACAATTTAAAATAAAAGTTACTGCGAACTGAAGTAACGTATATTATAACGATCAATTTAATATGTTTATCTAAGAAAATTACAGAAACTCAAAAGCATCGAACTATGCAACTTTGAATCATTTAATTTAAATGTTACTGCATGTGCGGTGAACACTTGATATATTACGTGAGGTATAAAGTACTTATGCAAATATTATTATGTATGTAATTCTCCTGTCGTCTATTGTTATTATTACATCTGCTCCTGTAACCTTTCCTTTTGATATTCTCCTTTCTACTTGGGTTACTGGAGGCTGGGGTGCGGCCTGGAGACCGGGAGGCCTGCTTCCAAGCAGCTCCCCTAATTCCCCTCCTTGCCTCCAGGCAGCGCCTCACCCCCCTACTAATGACCCATTTCGCCAACGATTTAGTTAAATAAAATTAACGGTAGGTCTAAGGGCTAGCCAGAGTTATACGCTCGATCCATACAAATCTGACTTGTCTTTTTCTGTTATGTTCTTGCTAATTAATATGGAAGGAACAAATAATCAGCATTTTCTCGTCTTTTCCTCAAATCTCGCATATATTCCCCGAGGCACAGTCAATATAAAATACTACCCCCCCCCCCTCCACCCTTAACCCCACTCTCATGTTGGCAGTTTAGTATTAAATATGCAATCTCTTTAAAGGTTAATGTCTCTTGGTGCCAGAACCGCTGACGTGTATGGAAATTCCCTGGGTTCTATTGAATACAAGCTACATGTCGAACTCATCATTCTGACGGCATGAGGAGGATTGCCTTACCGACGCTGGTTACTTTAAGTACAGGGCAGCGTGCACCAGCTATCATTTTAATGTCACGGCGCGGTTAATACTGTCATTAATCCCACTCAACGTCTAAGGTAACCCGCAACGGTGTAAGCATCTATTCGATATTCTAATAGGTCAGACAGTTCTGATATGTGACCTTCTACATGCGCAGGCAACGCGAGGAAAGCTTATTAAACGTTAATAGTAAGCACAAAGGGCATCGGCAGGTGGATGACCTTCACCTGACTTCGTGGTGACCTCTACGTGACCTCTGCATGGCCGTGGGTGCTTAGTTTGTCAGGTGAGGCGGATTCGGGTAACACACGGAATAAGCAGGTGACAATGGACGTGACAGCGCACGCAGACCCGGCCGTGACGCGGTCTTATAGCATAGCTGTCAACACTGACAGCAGCTTATAGAGCTCAAGAGACATCTGACACTGGCCTAGGGAAGGTCACTCCATATAGAGGTCAAGGTCAGCGTTCGGTATTGCAGCGGGATCAACGGGACGCGCTGGGTCAAGGACGTGTGCGGTGAGGTCACACACACACACACACACACACACAGACGATGCAGTTTTAGGTCAAGGACGCATGTGCCAGGGTTGAAGGTCAAGAACGGAAAACCCTAAGTTGCTATAAGCTTTGTAACTGGCTTGAGCTGTGTAATTAAAGTTGCATAGTCCGATGGTTTTGAGTTTCTGAAATTTTCTGAGATAAATACATTAGGTTGATCGTTATTATGTACCTTACATTAGCTTGAAGTAATTTTTATTTGAAGTGGAACCATGCAAAATTAATTTTGGCAAACATGACAAAACTCTGACCCCATAGGCTTCTAAGTTCTACAGTAACAGGTTCTATTCAATTGCCTCGGCATCCCCTTCTGTGTGGTGACAAATGTTTAATAAGTGCACCAGTATCTAAGTTACATATATAGAATCACATTTAGATAATTGTTTTGGTTTTGAAAATTTGATATTTCATCGGACTATGCAACTTTAAGCTCGAGGCATGCGCACTGGAGTAATTACTCATTCACTGTACACCGGGTTTCATATATCACGATCTACTGTTCTATATGGGGCTTTCTTAGGAAATGCGTACCACTTTTGTGACATGGAAACTAACAGTGCAAAACATTCCTCCAAATAATAGCAGAAAACATTAAAAATAATAGCAGAATCCATATTCATATGTTGTGCATATTATATATCAGAGGGGTTTTGTTCCTTCACTTTTTGATTTTGATTTATACAAATACAGTACAACCCCGCTAAACGAAGCTCGGTTAAACCAAACGATCGGTTAATCAAAAAAATTTCGGCGGCCCTGCAAAATTCTACTATTTACCATATAAAAAAGTTGGTTAAACCAAAGTCGGTTAATCCAAACAAAATTGTCGGGCCCAGGCCACTTCCAGTATGGTTAAACCAAACTTTCATGTGGTTATAAGGTCATCTGTGACTTTTTTAGTATGATAAATGGTAGTATTTTGCTGGGCCGCCGAAAAAAGTTTGGATTAACCGATTGTTTGGTTTAACTGAGCTTGGTTTAACTGGTTTATACTGTATGTACATAAAAACAATAATCAAAGTGTCCAAATACATTGTATATTGTATTTATAATGCACCTGCGATTTTGCCAAAGCCAAGTCAAAGTCTAAGCCAAAGCCCGGTTAAACCAATGATCGGTTAATCCAAACAAATTTCTAGGGTCCCTTCAAGTTTGGTTTAACGGGTTTATACTGTAATATCAGAGACCATCTTCATATGAAGGCTTATATGTTGCGCATATGTCAGCATTGTTTTTCTTTCACTTTTTGATTTGGATTTATATAAATAATAGCAGAAAACATTCAAAGTAATCGCATAACCCATATTCATATGAAGGTTTATAACATACGTTATGCATATGTCAGAGTTTTCATTTTTTTACATTCTTTTTACTTTGATTCATACGAATGAGAGCAGAAAACATTCCAAATAATAGCAGAATCCATATTCATATTAAGGCTTTTATGTTATGCTTATGTTAGAGTTGCATTTTTTCCCCACCTTTTGATTTTGATTGATACAAATTGAGAAAGCTCTTAACATTAACTCTGTAACATCCATCCATAACAACTTGTAACAAACATCCGAAACATCATTTTACCACACACAAGTTCAAACAAGATTTTATTGATCACAGTTAAGCCAAAAGAAATAAACTTGACACAAGTTTGTGTAGATGTGTGGTGTTGATATACAAATTTCCATATGTTCACTTTAACACAAAATTATATAAGCATATTTTGGATATATTTTGTGGGATAGATTAAATACATGTAGTATTGATTTAATAGGCATAGGTAACAATACCTATTTGTCTTGATAGCTCCCCCCAAAAAGATGGCAAAATTGTTATCAATGTGACGTGGAAACCAAAGATCTGGTACACAGTTTCTGAAAACCACCCATATCTCTCTTTGTGTAATGCATGAGCTATATTGCGCAAGTATACATTAAAAAAGGTTCTACTTATTACTATTTCATCTAGGATATATCTATGTGTTGTTTCATACCAAACTTACTAGTGGCGCCACAGTGGTGGTTTCCCGTACTAAATACGTACACCTAATTCAGAATAGGATCTTAGATTTGTCGAAGCTCTCACATAGCATTTCATTAGCAGTCACATCCTGTTTTATAACATATTATATGAAGGTATATATTTAGGTATGCAGGTATTGCAGGTATAGCAATACCTCAGGGAGTTTGACGCCCCTGCCCTGCAGAGTTGTAAAGCACTGCCTTGTGGTACAGGTTCTTGACCGAACCGAAGGCTAAGGGAGCAAACCCTAAACAGAAAACGATGTCACTGTGGCAGCATTAAGAGCGGTTGATGTATGGAGCTCCTAACATCTCCCGACCAGCCACTGCAGGGACAAATAGTTTTGCGCCTGTCTTGACATGTTCTTGCTGGTGTGAAACCTCTATTTGCTCCCCGAGAGAGTGCCGCTGGTAACTTGCAAAAGCCAGCAGCACTTCAAGACTTTGGCACGCAGCTTTCATGAAATGCTTAAGACCGACTCATGGACGCAACTCTGACAGCAGAGAGCTAAATGGAGAGTGGCAGTCAAGAAATGAAAGCAGTCTTTGTCGCATCGCGACCGACAGCATGATGATGATGATGATGATGATGATATGAATATACAGTCAACTCACATTCGACCAGACGGCATGGCAGAATGAGTTGAGCATCCGTCTCCCATTTTCGGAGATTGTCGAACTCAAACCCTGGTCGAGTGAAACCAATTACTTAAAATTTGATACTTATCACTTCCTAGTCAGGGAAATTCAGCACAAAATTATCAAAACACATTTAAACTGGTCTCTGTATTATTATCCAATGATCAACACCGTCAATTGACAACATTTCCAGACTGCATGTAGCTGGCTTCACATATATTTGATTATACACGCGTTTTTTCGGCAGCCCGGCAAAATACTATCGTGATTTATCATATAAAAAATCCCAGATGACCTTATAACCACATGAAAGTTTGGTTTGACCATACTGGAAGTGGCCTGGGGGCCTGACAATTTTGTTGGGATTAACCGATAATTGGGATTAACCGACTTTGGTTTAACCAACTTTTTGTTATATGATAAATGGTAGTAATTTGCCAGGCCGCTTAAAACAGTTTGGATTAATCGACCATTTGGTTTAACCGAGCTTGGTTTAATGGGGTTAAACTGTATATACATTAAAAAAAACAATAATCATAGTGTCCACATACATTGTACATTCATAATGCACCCCCGTTTTTGCCAAAGCCAAGTCAAAGTCAAAGCTCGGTTAAACCAATGATCGGTTAATCCAAACAAATTTCTAGGGTCCCTTCAAGTTTGGTTTAATGGGGTTATACTGTATATATATTTACATATGAAGGTTGATGAACTTCCAAAGTATATATATTTATATATCAAGGTTGATGAACTTCCAAAGTATATATATATATTTATATATGAAGGTTGATGAACGTCGAAAGCCACCCTTACGTGAGAACCTAACATGACCCCTGAAAATAATCAGTAACTGGTTCTTGCTTCGTTCGGAAAGTCGTTGGATGACCCTCTTCTCCCCCTTAAAAATAAAAAAATGAAAACTTTTTTAAAAAACTTTAAGAAAAAACTTAACAGCGGACTAACATGAAACGGGCGGCTGAGCCCTTCATGAAAGACACAAGACCCGACTCCCCGCAAAGTGTACAGGCGGGCAAAAAGCTCCAAGATCAGAGACTAGCAGTCACAGTATGTATGGGCGATAATAGGTGCGCGGAGGGCTTAGAACATGGCCGCTTAGGCAGTTGAGTGGCATTGATGTGTGTGCCCAGACGCGATAGTATATGCATACATGCATGTATCTGGGTGGGCCGTTGTGGGCGACATTTGCGCAAGAAGAGCCCTTTTGTGAAAGCCCTTTTGTAAAGGCCCTTTTGAATATTGAAGGGAGGGACTGGTGGTTGTGGTCGTGGCTGTGGTTTGGTGGGGGTGGTGGTGGGTGGGGGGGGGGGGTGGAGGTGAGGGTGGAGGTGGTTGGGGAGGAGGAGGTGAGGGGGGGGGGGGGGGGAGATGGACGTGAGGGTGCGGGTGGTTGGGGAGGTGGAGGTGAGGGTGGGGTTGGTTCGGGAGATGGACGTGAGGGTGCGGGTGGTTGGGGAGGAGGTTGGAGGTGAGGGTGGGGTGGTTGCGGAGGTGGAGGTGATGGTGGGGGTTGATTGGGGAGGTGGATGTTAGGGGGTTGTTGGGGAGATGGAGGTGAGGGTATCGGGGGTAGGGGAGGTGGATGTGATGGTGCGGGGTGGGGGGAGGTGTAGGTGAGGGTTGGGTGGACGGGGAGGTGGAGGTGAGGGTTGGGCGGTGGGGTGGAGGTGAGGGTGGGGGTGGTTAGGGAGGTGGAGGTGAGGGTGGGGGTGGTTGGGGAGGTGGAGGTGAGGGTGGGGGTGGTTGGGGAGGTGGAGGTGAGGTGGGGGTGGGGGGGGAGGTAGGGTGAGGGTGGGGGTGGTTGGGGAGGTGGGGGACGGTGGGGGTTGATGGGGAGGTGGATGTGGGGGGGTTGTGGGGGGGTGGAGGTGAGGGTAGCGGGGGTTGGGGAGGTGGATGGATGGTGGGGGGTGGGGGGGGTGGAGGTGAGGGTTGGGTGGACGGGGGGGGGAGGTGAGGGTGGGGGTGGGGTGGAGGTGAGGGTGGGGGGGGGGGAGGGGGTGGAGGTGAGGGTGGTGGGGGGTTGGGGAGGGGGGTGGGGTGGGGGGGCTGGGGGGTGGGGGTGGAGGTGGGGGTGGTTGGGGGGGTGGAGTGAGGGCAGGGGGTGGTGGGGGTGGAGGTGAGGGTGGGTGTGGTTGGGGAGGTGGGGTGGGGGTGGGGGTGGGGGTGGGGGGGGGTGGAGGTGGGTGTGGGGGGGGGTGGGGGGTGGGAGGTGAGGGTGGGGGTGGGTGTGGAGGTGGAGGTGAGGGTGGGGGGTGGGGGGGAGGGGGGTGAGAGTGGGGGTGGTTGGGGAGATGGAGGTGACGTGGGGGTGGTTTGGGAGTGCTGGGTGGTGGTTGGGGAGGTGGAGGTGAGGGTGGGTGTGGTTGGGGAGGTGAAGGTGAGGGTGGTGAAGGTGAGGGTGGGTGTGGTTGGGAGGTGAAGGTGAGGATGGGTGTGGTTGGGGAGGTGGAGGTGAGGGTGGTGCTGGTTGCGGAGGTGGAGGTGAGGGTTGGGGGGAGGTGGGACGGGGATGGCTCGTAGATACAGCATCCCAACGACGGGTTGCTGTCTGGATAAAAAGAAAGGCGGGAAAATGAGTATACAAAAGCCGGTACTTCATTGTCGTCTGCTTTTCCAGGGTTTCAATACCACTGCTCATCACAATATCAAATAAGGAACCAATAAGGAACCGCAGACGCCCCCCCCCCCCCCACCAGCGCCCCCAGTCGGAAGTTTCCAGTTCGCCCTGTGGGTATTGACATTGCATTGCCCTCAGTTTGAATTCCATGTCGGTGGGGACTGCTTCACTACAAGTTCACCGGCCATTCTAATACAAATAAAAAAATCAATTAATCATCGATCAAAAGCAGCAACAATGAAAACTAAACATCATATTAATCCGAACATGCACCCTGCCGGAAGAATCAAGAACTATAAGAGCTCGGTTCACCTTACTCCAAATATCCTTAGTGTTAATTAAGCGATATACTTAGCACTGTGTTTGGAATAGAATTATGGTGATTTTGGTGGTCATTTTATTATAGGCTTTCGGAGACGTGGCAGTGAAACACAACCTATCGAACGGGCGATGAGAAGTCTTTTGTCATCCGGGTAACCTGTCTTATTTGCATAAGGTCCGGCGCGGAATGATGTCCCCTTGAACATTATGGGCGGAGCGCTCACAAGGCGGCGCTAGAAAAGGAAACACACATAGTCGGGTAGATCAGGGGGGGACAGGCCGCGGGTGGCCGCAGGGGCGATAGACTGTGGGTGTCGTAAATGCGCGGGAAATTAGCGATTTCCTGGTTGTCGTCGTCTGCTGTCAACAAATGTCGTCTGCTGTCATTTATTACATTTAGTGACAGAAACCATTTTATTTAGAAAAATTTAATCAAACATCTAGTGTCTGAGAATATTGTTTCGATATGAGAGTATACTCTCAGCAGACGACATTTAGTGACAAACCGTTTTATTTAGAATAATTAGTAAAATATGGAGTTCTGATAATTGTGTTTCACTCAGTAGACATTTAGTGACATAACATTATGTATATTAATTATTTTAATTAGTGAAATACATGTAAATTGTGTCCAAGAATATCATGTTGATATGACAGTAGAATCTCAGCAGACGACATTTAGTGGCAGAATACATTTTATCTAGAATAATTTGATAAATACATTTACATGTGTACAGTGTCTGAGAAAATTGTGTCGATATCTGAGCGTATAGTCTCGACTCATGGACGCAACTCTCACAGCAGAGAGCTAAATGGAGAGCGGCAGTCAAGTAATGAAAACAGTCTTTGTCGCATCGCGACCGACAGCATGATGATGATGATGATGATGATGATGATGATGAGTCTCAGCAGACGACAGTTAGTGAGATACACCATTTGATTTAGAATACTTATTGAAATGAATGTACATAGTGTCTGAAAATATTGTGTCGATATGTGAGCGTAGACTCTCAGCAGACGATATTTAAGTGACAGAAATAATTTTATTTAGAATAATTAGTCAAATAGGTAGTGTCTGAGAATATTGTGTCAAGATGAGCGTACTCTCAGCCGATGACATTTATTGGCAGAAACCATTTTATTTAGAATAATTAGTAAACAAAAATGTATATAGTGTCTGAAAATATAGTGTCGATATGAGAGTAGACTCTCAACAGACAACATTTAAGTGACAGAAACCATTTTATTTAGAATAATTAGTTAAATATGTAGTGTGTCGATATGAGATTGAGAGTAGACTCTCAGCAGACAACATTTAAGTAACATAAACCATTTTATTTAGAATAATTAGTTCAATATGTAGTGTCTCAGAATACTGTGTCGATATGAGATTGAGAGTAGACTCTCAGCAGACGCTATTTAAGTGACAAAAGCCATTATATATAATGTCTGAGAATGGGTCGATATGAAAGTAGACTCTCAGCAGAGGACATTCATTAGCAGATACCATTTTATTTAGAATATATATATATATATATATATGTGTGTGTATTTGCACGTGGTATTTAGATTAGCGCCAGTCGTTGACTCCATTGCATTCACAGATCTGGAGAGGACTACTGAGAGGTCCCATCGATTCAGGTAACTGTAGGATGTCTCTACAGTGTGAACAAATAACACGACCAAGTAAGAAGAAATACGCAGCTTTAACTTCCATGCTTATTCACTGCGGAGCAGGCATTCTCTCCTCCGTGCCTCCTCTACCCCGTGAGCCAACTGTCACTCTGCTAACTTTCAATATATATATATATATATATATATATCTGTAAGCAATAATGTAAATACATACATAATTATATATATACTTGGGTAAATATGTAATGTACATATATCTAGCTGTGATCAAGCAAGTGACCATGGGACCGACTTTAAATGGTCTATTTAGGGAGGTGGTCGGTTTAGGGAGTTTTTTTAATTGTTACAATGGTTTGGTATGGGCTATCATTTGGGACCCAAATAAGGCCATTGATATAGGGGAGTGGTCGATCTGTGGATGTGGTGAGAAGGTTTACTGTATATAAATAGATATATATATATATATATATATATATATATATATGCAAATATGCTCCGTTCTATTTTCCAACAGTAACATTTGATGTCCAACTGATGTCACTTTGCATTATTTTTGTCACCAATTTTGCTTCCATGTTGGCGATTTAATCAAACGGGTCCCAGTTTGCATTGCAGGAGGGGGAGGGAGGAGGGAGGAGGTAGGAGGGAGCAGGAGGGAGGAGGGAGGAGGGGAGGCGGGAGGCAGGAAGGAGGAAGGAGGCAGGAGGCAGGGGGCAGGAGGAAGGAGGGAGAAGGGAGGAGGGAGGAGGGAGGAGGGAGGAGGGGAGGAGGGAGGAGGGAGGAGGCGGGAGGATGGGGGGGGGAGGGGGGGGGGGAGGAGGGAGGAGGTATGAGATAGGAGGGAGGAGGGAGGAGGGAGGAGGGGAGATGAGGCCCCCAGGGGTGGCGTGGGGTCGGGGGGGGGTGATGTGCTAGCGGCAGGGCTGGTTGACCTTGAGCTGTGACCTTCAGGTGTGTAGGGTGCAGCACCTGTCTGCCGGCCGCGTGCCGTCCACGTGCCGCCAAGTGGGGGGGGGGGGGGGGGGGGGGGGGTAGACAACCAGAAAGAAAGAGAGAAAAAAGGAGAGAGAGAGGAAAAGAAAATTACATCTACAAATGTAGCCTCACTGTCATATGGGTTAGACAAACACGAGTGGGATTGGATGTAAAGATGGGGGCTGGGGGTGGGGTGGGGGTGGGGGTGGGAGGTTTCTCAGAATATCTGCAGGTGGATGGACTATGGAGGGATTGGAGCTAGGGGGATGGGGTGGGGGTGGGTGTGGGGGTGTGGAGTGAGGGTGGGGAGGGAGAGAGGAGGGAGGGTGCGGCTTCTATAGAATGTCTGCAGGTGGTTGGAATACGGAGCAAATTCGCGCTAATTCAACACTCTTGAAATGCCAGTGCAAGGTTCCTAAATGCCGGTGTTCCGGCGGGTGCTTCGTATGGTGCGCCGGATTTAGGTTGCGGCACCACTTGCTGTGGGATTGGTTTAGAAGGAAGGAGGGTGGGTGGGGGTGAAAGGAACTAGTCAAGACCAATGAGCTTACTGATTGCACATTCAGAGACATGCCTCCTGCAAGTGCCACTCATCCTATCTGCTGTCTGTTCACTTTTTTAATTTTTTTAAGCTAAATGTATTTTATTCACCAAGTAATATCTCTTGTTAGCGCCAAAGCACTGGCTTCACTGTTAATGCCTTTACCCTCTGTTCCCCTTTTCTCTCATCTATTTTCTCCCCCCCCCCCCTACCACTAGCTCTTTGGTTTATTTAGATTATATCCCAGCTGTTATAGACCGCTGTAGACGGGCCTGACCACTAGCCGGTGGCGCAATCGGCTAGAGCAGGAAGTGATATGCGTGTCCTTAGATGTATCCCTGTTATGAATATTATTGTGTAGGAAGAGTTTCCTTGTTTATATTGCCATAATCTCATTATGGAGTAGATAATTATATAATCCATAAGACTAAGTCTCAGATTTATTGTAGATCATATTTCTTGAGGATTTATACTGCCTATCATGGATAAGTCTGAATCGACTTGGTTTCACCATTAGACAGTTTGTCGCGCCTACATTTTTACCAACTCAAGGGATTTCTTTTTAGCTCCCATACCACATGGTATGAGAACTGACCTGTGATGATGCCCTTAATTTATACAGTGGAAATCCAAATTGGCAGAGGTGGGGGGCACGGGGAATCGAACCACCGATCTTCAGATTAGAAGTCCGACCTAGAAAAAAGTCAGACACTCTAACCACTCAGCAACAGAGAACACCATTTGATATATCATAGCATTAGCAACGACCATATATATATACAGTGATTGACAATTCCTTTCTGGCTGGTGGACTGCTCCCCCCCTCCCACCTCTACATCCCTACGTCCCTACACCCGTACACCCGTACACCCGTACACCCGTACACCCCTACATCCCCACACCTCCACATCCCCACATTCCCACACCTCTACGCCCCTACAGCCCTTTGGACCCCTGCGCCCTTTGCGCCCCTGCGCCCTTTGCGCCCCTGCGCCCCTGCGCCCCTGCGCCACTTCGGCCCTGCGCCCCTACGCCCCTACGCCCCTACGCCCCTACACCCCTACACCCCTACACACCTACACACCTACACCCCAAAACCCCAAAACCCAAACCCCTATGCCCTTACACAGTTACACCCCTACATTCCTAAACTACTACACCCAAAAGCTCCAAGCTCTCAGTCTTACACCCTACCCCGATACACCCGTACACCAGTACACCCCTATCCCGCTACACCGACCGTACACCTATGTACCTTTAGATCCTACACCCCTACGCACATACACCCCTACACCCCTCCACCGCTAGACCCCGAGACCCCTAAGCCCTTCCACCCCTACTCATCTACATCCCAAACCCTCACAGTCTTGCACCCCTACACACTTACACCCCTATACTCCTACACCATTACACTGCTACACACTAACACCCCATACACACTTACACCCATACACTCCTACACCATTACACCGCTATGTAAAGTCGTCGGCTGGCAGCTGTAGTTGTGTAGGCAGGCTAATAAGAAATCATTACAGGCAAGTAGAAGTAAGGCAGAGTATAGAGTGAAACCTAGAGAGAGCTTGCACCCTTAGGTTTATTATTATATAGTGGTTTTAGAATTCAAGATGGCCTGTCACATGACCAGATCCTCCAATCAACAGTAAGCATTCACGTGTCCACCAATCAACAATATGCATTCTAGTATCCATGCCTTAGTTGTTTTAGCCTACCTGCCCTGTTGTGTCTGGGTGTGCAGTGATCCGTATCTAGCAGTTGGGGGGGGGGGGGGTTGTGAGCAGAGCTGCTAAGGCCCTATCACACTAACAGTAGTGCCCCTCTCACACTACCTATATAATACACAATGTCTATTTAAGCTAGGTAAAGGATCACCAGCACTACCCAATATTACATGCATCTGGTCACATTACATCATTTACCCTATTTATAACATTTGTAATCCCATATAGACCAGTTCACATTAACCACCAATGTGTAATTATCGGAATATTTTACAGCTACACCCATACACCCCATACACCCCATACACCCCATACACCCCATACACCCCATACACCCCATACACCCCATACACCCCATACACCCCATACACCCCATACACCCCATACACCCCATACACCCCATACACCCCATACACCCCATACACCCCATACACCCCATACACCCCATACACCCCATACACCCCATACACCTGTACACCCCTACACACTTACACCCCTACACTCCTACACCATTACACCATTACACCCCTACACCGCTACACACTAACACACCTACATGCATACACCCCTACATCCCTACACCTCTGCACTCCTACACCACTACACTCCTAAATCACGTAGACCCCTACCCCACGAACCCTCAACCTCTCAGTCTTACACCAGTACACCCTTACACCTCTACACACGTGACTATCCACCTCACAACCTCCACCACCCACCTTCCACCTTCTACATTCCGCGTCCAATAGACAGCCTACAGCAGTAACGCCGCCATTACTTAACCTTGTGAAAAGTGGCCGAGTTGAATCTCCCATAATGCACTACTTAAATTACCAAGCAGGCAAGAACACACAAACCGGCCGGGGTATCACTATGTTAAGATCATGTGACCGCGTCTAATGGCCCTGTCACACTACGACGTGACTACGTCAGCGTAACCACAACGTGAAAATAATGATATCACGTCGAAGTTATCGGCGTAATATGCAAATTGTGGACGTGAATGCCGCGTAGTTGACGTGAGCATAAGGTGAAAGTAACGTCGGTGTACGTCGTGACGTTAGCTGTAACGTGACAATGTTAGAGGGGAGGGGTAATTGGCGACGTGACCGGGCGTTAGTGTAACGTGAGCGTAACGTCGCCGTAACGGGTGTGACGTGAACGTAACATGACCGTAACGCGACCGTAACGTGACCGTAACGTGACCGTAACGTGACCGTAACGTGACCGTAACGTGACCGTAATGTGACCGTAACGTGGCCGTAACGTGACCATAACGTGACCGTAACGTGACCGTAACGTGACCGTAACGTGCAAAACGCTGCCCACACGTTGCTCCCACCCGGGCCGTCGGTCTGATGTGACATAACGTGACTCTAACGTCATTTACGCTGCTATAACGATCGCGGAACGTCTACCTAACGTCATTGTCACGTCATCCCGACGTAGCGGCTTCACGTCGAGATACGTCGAAAGTTTTGAACAGGTTCAAAACCTCGACGCGCGCCGACGTAACACGATGTAACATGACGTAGCTCGACGTCACTCTAACGTCATTATGACGTCATCATAACGTAACCCAACGTACGGCAACGTAATGACGAAAAATCATCACGTTAGGCTCACGTTGGCTCGTTACGTCGTAGTGTGACAGGGGTATTAGTAGAGACCGCCAAATTGGGTACATTTGAACCGAGCCCTCCTGCGTATTTTGCAACTGATTCAGCAAAGATTACTATAAAAAATATACAATGATTATACATTTATTTTAGTTAGCAACCTCCCCTTACTAGATTTTGCGATGGAAAACATTGTTCAAATTGTTCTTCTCTAAAGTCCAAGTCACGCCTACCCAGACTAGCACCGGATTTTTAGACCGACCACCCCTGGACCATTCCCCCGGACTGTCCTGGACAGCCCCGGATAAAATCGCTATTGTTGCCTTGCTATCACACTTACCCAGACGAGCCATGGACTACAAGCCCAGATCACCATGGATGAGTCCCGGACAACCCCCGGACTACCCGGATGAGCCCCGGACAACCCCCGGACGTGCCCTCTACAACTCCCAGATGATAGCCTGAAATGCGGGACTCATCGTGGGGTAGTCCGTGAGTAATACGTGGTCATCCGTGGTAATCCATGACAATCCGTGGTTAATCCGTCATCATCCGGCCTGTCTGGGTCTTATCCGGGCAGTCTGGGAGTGGTCCGTGGCTCTGTTGGGGCTAGTCAGGGCTAAACCGGGGCTAGTCCGGGCTAAACCAGGGCTAAACCGTGGCTCTTCCAGTTTAAAAATTACCCATACTGCCCCGGACGTGAGACGGACTACCCCTGGACAATACCCAGACTACACGGACCACTCCCAGATTACACCCGGAGGATGCCAGATCGACCCTGGATTGCAATATTCCCTGGATCGCCCCGGATGTTTTAAACATTTTAAAACATCCAGGGCCAACTCCGGATGATACCAGATAACCAAGAACCAGCCACGGATCACCAACGATCACCAAGGACCAGCCACGGATGAGCCACGGATCACGCCGGATCGCCACGGACCACGCCGGATCATGGTCCAGGGCTCGTGCGGCCCCTGGTCCGGGTAGGTGTGACCTAGGCTTAAGCTATTCACCGCATATTATCTGGCTCATACAAAAGAACAATTCATGGCACAGCTTGGATGAGAAGTTCTCTGGCTAGCACGTATGAAAAGGCCCATACCCTTTTATTAAAAGTCTAAATCCGGTTGGAAAGTGGGATGCAGCAGTGTCTGTTGTTGTTTTGGGGGAGTTTTCAGTCACGTTGGCGTGCTGAAGGCTGCAAGTCTGCAGCACTGCATGGGCACCAGCAAAGGTGGTCCCATGCGGCTTGGAGTTGGCTTCTGGTGGGTAGTGGTCAGAGAAATCATGGGGCACCAAGGGGGCGGGTGGGTGGGGCAGTGCAGCTGGCTGGAGAAGAAAAAGATAATCTAGGAGCCCAACTCCGATCCATTGAGAGGGCCGTTGGTTGGTTGCTGTAGTTTTACGCCCCAGTAAGACCCTAGGCCATACCAGGATGGTCAGCATGGTGCTGGTCCATGTGTGCAGCTAAACCCCCCCCCCCCACACACACACACACACCACGCCCTGGCTGCAGTCAGCCAGCTGTCCAGGAGGCCCAGAGTAGGTTCCCTACCCAACATCACTGGCTGGAAGGAAACCAGGCAGACATCAGGGCCAGTAGTCGCAGGTACATCTAGATATGAACAAGGCACATCTAGATGGATACATTAATTACAATGCTTGTTGTGTTACATAGATTGGAACCTAACCTTAATTGTGATAGTCCCGACTGGTGCGACTGGACTAGAATCGAGTTGTATTAATTCCAACTCCGGATAATACAAGTACCCCATCGCTAATAATATTTGCATAATAAATTATACACCACAAAACAACTACACCTGCAATCAACTTACCAGTGTTCCCTCATTATTTTTGGTGTAACTGTGTGCGAATGTGGTTGTTGTTGTTTGTTGGAGTTTAACGTCCTGGCAAATCATACGGCCATATCAGGACAGGTACCGATTGGTCACAGTGTAAACCCATGGCAACTTTAAAGTGCTGCCCCACTAGGAGACCAGGCTGCCAACACCATGACTTGATATCCCACCAGTCCTTGCCATATCCTAATAATGCCAAGTGCCCGGCTAGGAAGTGACAAAAATTCATTTTTAAGTCATTGCTTTGACTCGACCGGGGATAAAATTGCACGATCTACCAAATATGAGACAGACACTCAACTCATTCGGCCATCCTGTCTGGTTGCGCGAATGTAGACGTAGACCTATTGGTGAAACTAGATAAGAGAATCACCCTGTACTAGCAGTACAGTGGTGAATACCAACCCTATGTAAAAGCCAGCGAAAACTGCTTTAGTATGGAACAGGAAGTGGAACCTCTTGTTCCAGTATCAAATGGCTACATATCTCAGCACAGAGTTGGTAAAATGGGAGAGAATGTAAAAAGACAAGATGGCGGCGATAGAACTCTGTCGCTTTCACTTTTAAAGTGGCTTAAAGTATATGTTTTATTATATTTTTCCTATCAGAAGTAGCGAGTAAATATAAATATATATGTGGAGAATATCTTGCTTCTTAAATTAAGAATTTATCAGCACAGTTCATTTCCTCAGCATGTCGAAATTCTTCACTGTCTTTTATAAATAGGGGTGAATCTTGTATCTATGGTGAACCCTGATCGAGGCTGGGGACCCCCAGGGACACACCGACTGCCAGCCACCAGAGGGCGACATGATTTACATGATTGCGCCACTCCGAGTAACATGCGCGGAACACATCTAAGGGTACCAGGTGAAAGGTCAAGCAGATGACCCTAAGGGGTCATCCCAAGGTCACTCTGAGGTTTCGGCGCTGCCGGAACAATGCCTCCGGGGGGTGGTGTGGGGTGGTCGTTGTTGTGTGTGCGCTCGTGTGTGTGAGTGTGTGTGTGGATAAGTAGTGTGAACCTGGGATGGGGGTAGAGTGTGTGTGGGGGGGGGGGGGGGAGACCATTATTGCAGCAAGTTTAAGTTCATGAGGGTATATGCGCATAAAGCCAGATGGGGTGGCCGAAAGAGTTGAGCATCCGCCTCCTGTTTTTGTAGGTCATGGGATTTTTAAAAAAAAACAGGTTCGAATTCTGGCCGAGTCAAATCAATGGCTTGACAATATATTCTTGTCACTACCTAGCCTGGCATCCATATTTATAGTGGTGGTGATGCTGGGGGGGGGGGGGGCATTATAGCAGTCACATTATCCTGACACTGAGCTAACCGGTCCTTGCCCTATTCTAATAATGCCGAGCGCCTGACTAGGAAGTGACACTTATCAATTTGTATGTCATTGGGTTGAGTCGACCAGGGTTAGATATATATATATATATAATCAAATCTAGATGTGTGCCTTGGTTTAGAATATGTTATGTTCTCTTTAGGCTCTACAACTTAAAAAGAAATAAATCCCTCTTTGCCTGAGAAATAATGCAACAACAAAAATGGAAAATATGTGTGTTTTCTGCCAGCCAATTCCCTGGACTGATATGACCTTAGATGTTGTCAGGGCGTAAAAGTCCAACAACCAACCCTGGTCTGAAGCAACTTCCGACACTGACCTTGAGATTCTATACCCTCTAGATGCACGGAACAAGTAACTAGAGGCTGTAAACATAATTATCTATATGAATCTTCACCGATAAGGAAATGATGAGTAAAAGCACTGTTTGTGGAGATGGTGGGTGGGTGGGTATTTAATTGTCACCGGGGGCTATAGGGGGATTTGTGATATAGGGTTGGGGAACACGGTGGTGGTGGGGTGGGTGGTGGTGTGGGTGGTGGTGTGGTGGTGGTGGTGGAAATGGGGGTGTGTGGTGGTGGTGGTGGGAGGGGGGTTGTATGGTGGTGGTGGAAGGGGGGGTTGTGTGGTGGTGGTGGAAGGGGGGTTGTATGGTGGTGGTGGAAGGGGGGTTGTGTGGTGTTGGTGGTGGAAGGGGGGGTTGAGTGGTGGTGCAGGGTGTCTACGTGTGGGCGGTGGGGGGCAGAGATCGGGGGTAGGTGGTGGAGGCGGGGCGGGTGCGGGGATGGGGTACTGCAGGGTGTCTGTGTGTGAGTGTGTTGTGGGTGATGGTGGTGGTGGTGGGTTGTGGGTTGTGTGGTGGTGCAGGGCCTCTGTGTGTGAGTGGTGGCTGTGAGGTGACTATGTGGTCGTGGTCGTGTGGGGGCGGGGAGGTTGTGGTGGTGCAAGGTGTATATGTGTGAGTGGTGGTGGGGTGGTGGTTCTGTGAGGTTACTATGTGGTGGTGGTGGTGTGGGGCGGCGAGGTTGTGGTGGTGCAAGGTATATATGTGTGAGTGGTGGTGGGGGGTGGTTTGAGGGGGGGGGGTGAGGGTGTGGTGGTGCAGAGTGTCTGTGTATGAGTAGTGGTGGTGGTGGGGTGGTGGTGATGTGAGGTGACTATGTGATCGTGGTGGTGTGAGGGGGTGGGGGTGAGGGTTTGAGGCTGTGGTGGTGCAGAGAGTATCTGTGTGTGAGTGGTGGTGGTGGGGTGGCGGTGCTGTGAGGTGACTATGTGGTGGTTGTGGTGTGAGGGGGGTGAGGGTGTGGTGGTGCAGAGTGTCTGTGTATGAGTAGTGGTGGTGGTGGGGTGGTGGTGCTGTGAGGTGACTATGTGGTGGTGGTGGTTTGGAGGCGAGGAGGGTGTGGTGGTCCAGAGTATCTGTGTGTGAGTGGTGGTGGTGGTGGGGTGGTGGTGCTATGAGGTGACTATGTGGTGGTGGTGGTGTGGGGCAGCGAGGTTGTGGTGGTGCAAGGTGTATATGTATGAGTGGTGGTGGGGTGGTGGTGCTGTGAGCTGACTATGTGGTGGTGGTGGTGTGAGGGGGGTGAGGGTGTGGTGGTGCAGAGTGTCTGTGTATGAGTAGTGGTGGTGGTGGGATGGTGGTGCTATGAGGTGACTATGTGGTGGTGGTGGTGGTGGTGTGGGGCAGCGAGGTTGTGGTGGTACAAGGTGTATATGTATGAGTGGTGGTGGGGTGGTGGTGCTGTGAGGTGACTATGTGGTGGTGGTGGTTTGGAGGCGAGGAGGGTGTGGTGGTCCAGAGTATCTGTGTGTGAGTGGTGGTGGTGGGGTGGTGGTGCTGTGACATGACTATGTGGTGAGTATGGTGTGGGGGCGAGGAGGGTGTGAGTGGTGGTGGTGGTGAGGGGGGATGAGGGTGTGATGGTGCAGAGTGTCTGTGTGTGAGAGTGAGGGGTGAGGGGTGGTAGGGGGGTGTTTATGTGTGCGATAGTTAATGGTGTCTGGGGCAGGTCCACATACAAGTGCCTATATGCCTACATGCACGATCATTACTGTCTGAATACCCCTGGTGCAGTTTTACTAACATATCTTTAAATAAATATAGGTGGGTGATTGCATTGCTTATATAAGGAACACCAATTAATAAAGTAGAGTAAAACTAAATAAATAAGTAAGTGAGATGACGATTAAGTATGGTTCCGTATGACGTGGGGAAATAGTCATAGCTAGGCTTAGAGTTGCATAAACTGACGCTTTTGAGTTTCTGCCATAATTAGCAATATTATTGTTAAAATAAATATATATGGCTGGCTGTTATCTACAGTGATGTCATGGGGAATCGAACCACTGACCTTCAGATTAGGCGTCTGACCTATGCCAATGATAATGCAGAAAGTCCAATGTGAATAAGCTAACCCTCGTTACTGCAGTCATATTTTTATTTATTATTATTTTATTGCTCCTTCTTTTAAATTGTTGTGGTTTTTTATTTGGTTGTTGATATTTTATTTCTCTCGGTTTCCCGCGCCCGTTCTGCTCCTTTTATTTACACACGATTTCGCAATTGGGGATAATTGTACTTCCTCCATCCGGTCCACCCCCTAAGGTGACAATTATATTCAAGGGAGAGAAAAATGTAGGGCTTCAGTAGGAATGCCATTTTTTTTATTACGCCGTTGTTCGGTATGGAGCGGTTATGTGTATATGAGTCAGCCTCACGAAAATGGCCCAATTGGTGGTCAATTGTAGATGTCGGCGTCGCAATTCTTAAAAGTGTGGTGCATTTCTTTGTTTTATATTACATTATCCTAGAAACAAATAAGGTTGTTGTATTTTCTCGACCTTTACATTCAGGATGAATTTAAGGACTTTCCAACACCTCTGTCAATGCTAAATTATAATTATACAGATCGACGCCGACATCCATGCTCGACGCCGACAACTTTCCCCAATTGGCATCTTTTCGTGATCCTGACTCATATCTACTTGTTGGCATGACATTCAATAACACGGCATGTATTTCGATACAGTAGTTGTTAGTTTTTTTTATCTTGAATTTTCTCAATTCGTCTGGGTGATTTTTTAAAGCACTGCTCATTAATTTCAATCGGTTACTTTATATATATAATAGCTGTGAATGGTATTCCAATGAATTGGTATTGCTCAGCAATATTAAGTATATATATATACATGTGTATCGTTAAGCAATATCAATACAATTCTAATAAGCATTATCAATTCAATTCATATGCCACCGAATTCATATTCAATGGAATATTAATACAAAACTAAGCTATATATATATAGCTCTGATTGGTATTCCATTGAATTGATATTGCTTAGCAGTATGTAACTATATATATATTTATACATATAAATATATATGTATATATGGATGGAGAGGGTAGAAAGTGAGAGGGGAAGAGAGGGAGAGGGGGAGAGAGGGAGAGAGGGAGAGAGGGAGAGAGGGAGAGAGGGAGAGAGGGAGAGAGGGAGAGAGGGAGAGAGAGGGAGAGAGGGAGAGAGGGAGAGAGGAGGGAGAGAAGGAGAGAGGGAGGAGAGGGGAGAGTGGGAGAGAGGGAGAGAGGGGAGAGAGGGAGAGATGGAGAGAGGGAGAGAGGGAGAGAGGGAGAGAGGGAGAGATGGGAGAGAGGGAGAGAGGGAAAGAGGGAGAGGGAGGGAGGGAGGGAGAGAAGGGGAGCGGAGAGGGGAGAGAGGGAGGGAGTGAGTGAGGGAGAGGGGGGAGGGGAGAGGGAAGAGGGGAGAGTGGGGAGAGGGAGAGAGGGAGAGAGGGAGAGAGGGAGAGAGGGAGTGAGGGAGAGGGGGGAGGAGAGGGAGACAGGGGAGGAGAGGGAGACAGGGAGAGAGGGAGAGATGGGGAGAGGGAGAGAGGGAGAAAAGAGAGCTGAGAGGGGAGAGAGGAGAGAGGGGTGAGTGAGGGAGAGGGGTAGGGGGAGGGGAGAGGGAGAGGGGGAGTGGAGAGGAGAGAGGGAGAGATGGAGATAGGGGGGAGGGAGTGACCGAGAGGGCAGAGGTCAGATGGGAGGTAGGGTGAGAGATGGATAGAGCAGAAAGGGAGAGGGCAGAGGAGAGAGGGTGGGGGTGAGGTGGGGGAGAGGGGACAGGAGACAGAGGACAGGGCAGGGAGAAGAGGGGAGATGAGGTCTCAGGTAATATAATTAGTGCCAAGGGCTGCACGCCCTCACCCCACATACAAGCTGCCCACCCCTGACCCTCCACAGTACACGATCACCTCAACCTGCATAGAGCTGCCTGCAGGCAGGTGGAGGTTCCTGTGTCACTTCAAAGGGTCCACAAGTGGAAACCTGCCGTCCATCAGTGACAGCAGGGTATCACAAATATGTGACCAGTCATGGGAAATGGCCAAGAGGTTCATGTTCTGCACAACTCAATTTTATGTTGATTATTGTAGCGATGAGGTTGCTGTAATACCATGTAACACCGGCACATAGTCATAGCCCAGAAGCTGTCAAATAGCTAACCTGGCATGCATAGCCCTGTATAGCCCTGCATAGCCCTGCATAACCCTGCATAGCCCTGGATAGCCCTGCAGAGCACTGCATATCCATGCATAGCACTGCATAACCATGCATATCCATGCATAGCCATGCATATCCATGCATAACCATGTATATCCATGCATAACCATGCACAATCATGCATATCCATGCATATCCATGCATATCCATGCCATACATAGTCATGCATAACCATGTATATCCATGCATAACCATGCATAACCATGCACATCCATGCATCTCCATGCATATCCATACATGGTCATGCATAGCCATGCATATCACTGCATATACATGCATAACCCTGTACAACGTTGCATATGCCTGCATATGCCTGCAGAACCCTGCAGAACCCTGCATAGCTCTGCATAGCACTGCATATCCCTGCATAGCTCTGCATAGCCCTGTCTAGACCTGTCTATCCCTGCATACCCTGCATACCCCTGCATGCCACTGCACCCTAACATACAAATATACGTAACTATACTTGGGAATTGTTAATTGTTAATTGGCTGAAAGACCAGTGCTCCAACACTGACAAATTGTATATTCAGAGGATTAAACACATTTACCAAAACAACATTTAAAAAATACATAGATCTTCCATTTTGAGGATTGTTGTTGTTGAAAAGATCTCACTAGTTTCCATGTTATAGCTACATCAAAACTGATGCATTAGTGAAAATAGTGGTTGTCGGACATTTAAATCATGTTTTTTTTCTCGATAGCAAGATCACCCCAAGGAAGGTGGACCCTTTTTCAATGTCGGGCCACATTTGTATTTATAAATAAGACATCCATTTGTGCCTAACAATCATCTGAAGATGATAGCTTTGGTGCAAGGGTATTGGGCTGAATCATTGCAATTAAAATAATAACTCAACTTTACAACACGTGAGGGTTGCACATACACGGACCGGCATCCCCCGTGGTGGTGGGGGTGGCGGTGGCCGTGGGGGTTGGTGAGGGGGTGGGGTGGGGGGGTGGTGGCGGTGGAGGGTTGATCACGTGTAGTTATTCACAGATAGGAGATGGATCACCAATAATATATAACCACTGCTGACGAGTACTTGAAATCAATACGCGGAAGTGTGGGTGTCTGAGAACTGGGGTGTGTTGCTATTTGAACCCACCTACCCAAACCATTGGACCAGATGGGATGGCCTAATGAGTTGAGCGCTCGTCTTCTGTTTTGGAGTAAGCCAGGTTTTTAATATGGTCGAGTCAAACCAATGACGTAAAAATGTATACTTGTAGCTTCCTAGCCAGGCACTTGGCATTATTAGGATAGGGCAAGGACTGGTTGGCTCGGTGTCAGGATAATGTGAGTGAGTGCGATATCAGGTCATGGTACTGGTGGCCGGGCCTCCCAGTGGGGCAATGCTATAAAGTTGTTATGAGTGCACACTGTCATAAGTGGGTACCCATCCTGACATGACCTTAGATGGTGCCAGGACGTTAACATCCAATCACCAACGGACCCAAACCACAGGACATGTATTGATCCCCAGCCCGTACTCTCATCATCATCATCATCATCATCATGTTGTCAGTCATGATGCGACAAAGACTGCTCATGAAAGCTGCCTGCAAAACTGTTGAAGTGCTGCTGGCTTTTGCAAGTTACCAGCAGCACTCTCTCGGGAGCAAATAGAGGTCTCACACTGGCAAGAACATGTCCAGACAGGTGCAAACCTATTTGTCCCTGCAGTGGCTGGTCGGGAGATGTTGGGAGTTCCATACATCAACCGCCCTTGATGCTGCCACAGTGACATGGTTTTCTGTTTAGGGTTTTCTCCCTTAGCCTTCGGTTCTGTCAAGAACCTGTACCACAAGGCAGTGGTGTACAACTCTGCAGGGCAGAGGCGTCAAACTCCCTGAGGTATTGCAATACCTGCATACCCTATTGCCCGTACCCTACACCTCTACCATAGACACACCAAACACCAGACGGGATGGGCGAATGAGTTGAACGTCCTTCTCCCGCGTTGGTAGATCATGGGATTCGAATACACAGGTTCCCTGGTCACATCCTACCTACTCACATCACACATAGTGATGCCCTACCTACTCACATCACACAGAGTGATGCCCTACCTACTCACATCACACAGAGTGATGCCCTACCTACTCACATCACACAGAGTGATGCCCTACCTACTCACATCACACAGAGTGATGCCCTACCTACTCACATCACACAGAGTGACGCCCTACCTACTCACATCACACAGAGTGACGCCCTACCTACTCACATCACACAGAGTGATGCACTACCTACTCTCATCACACAGAGTGATGCCCTACCTACTCATGTCACACACACACTCACTCAAGTTCTACCTACTCATACTCTCCGCCATCAAGGTGTCCATCCCTGCACTGACTTCTGTCCTTGCAGGTGACGTCCCCATGGGTCGCCACCAGGGGGGCGTGGGCGGTACGAGAGGGTGGCCATGGGCTGGGGCAGCAGAGTTGTGACAGGTGGGCGAGGATACCTGCCAGTCAGTGCCCGTCACTAGATAAATCAAGGACCCCCACTATAAATAAATAAATCATCACTTCAGCTGGCTGTTGGAGTTTTGCATGCTGGCAACACCTCTAACGTCATATCAGGATGGGTACCGACTTGTGACAGTGACTTGTGACAGTGTGCACTCATGGTGACTTTATAGTGCTGCCCTACTGGGAAATCAGGCTGCCAGCACCATGACCTACTCAGTCATATTATCTTGACACTGAGCTAACCACTCCTTGCCCTTTCCTATTAATGCTGAGCACCAAACTAGGAAGCGACGAGTATCAATTTGATAAGTCATTGGTTTGACTTGATTGCAAATTGAACTCTTGATCTCCTGCATGGGAGGTCGGCGCTCCACCGATTCGGCTACCGCACCCTAATTTCTATATATGCATATATATATATATATATATATATATATATATATATATGCTATATATAATATATAAAAGTGATGTATAATTTTTTTTTTCTTGAAGATGTATACTGCCTCTCATGGATAAGTCTGAATAGACTTGTTTTCACCGTTAGACAGTTTGTTGATTGAAAGCCCGAGTCCCAACTGCTGAACGGGTCAGCCATAAAGTAGTACACAACATATGGGTGATAATATCAGGGAACATTCCCTTATGCACATTTATACTCGCATAATTCTTATACACCACATATAACACGAAGGTGGGCTTACTCAACGTGGTCAGGAAGTGGGGCTGTGCATAGTCCGATGGCTTTGAGTTTCTATTAATAGCTTATATAAATATAATAGGTTGATCATTATAATTTACCTTAAGTTTGCTTGAAGTAACTTTGATATAAAATGACTAACTTGGGAGATATTTGAAGAGTAAACATAGACCATATATTTTGGTCTGCTTGTTAAAACTCTGACACCATGAACTTCAGCAGTAGCATATTCTAGTAAATTATCCGAAGGATTTAGTATGGACCTTCTACCTAGAACACCTGTACTCTATATTGAATTATGGAAGTATAATCAAAGGACATAATACCTTACTATTCGCAGTTAACTCTCGCTGAGATCTTTAAAAAAAAAATTCTTTTATTGAGGCTGTATTTATACTGTCCATAGCATATAAGCCTGGGTATTCAGGCTTGTTTTCAATGCTGGACAGCTGTAGTGTTGGTGTTATCTTATCACACAATAGCTGCTGATAAGGTATTTGATTGCCTGCATTTCAGTAGCAGATAGATAGTTGGTTGGTCTGGTTAATAGTCTATGTTAATTTTTTTGGATTTTCTTGGCATATATGTGTTTTATTTTTTCTACTCTTACTACTAGACTAGCCTACTCCTATTTACATATCATAGGCTTGTACGTAGCTGTGTGGTGTGCTATCTGGCTACTTTTGGCATGGTTACCTTCAATTGGGCGTCCTGCTAGATAGATTATATGTTTGTTATTTCCACTGCTGGCACACACAAACCTCAGCCAAACTCCAGCATTTACGATCACTACGGGTATGGATTTTAAACCACCTATATCAAAATTACTAGATTTAAATTATATATGGTATTGTAATACCATATCTAATTTATATCGTATATGCTATATATAATATATATAAATGATGTATAATTTTTTCTTCTTGAAGATTTATACTGCCTCTCATGGATAAGTCTGAATATACTTGTTTTCACCATTTGACAGTTTGTTGATCGAAAGCCCGAGCCTACACTTTTACCGACTGAAGGGATTTTTAACCTCCCATGCCACATAGACATGGTATGAGAGCAACCAGCCTTTGATGATGCTGTAAGTTATACACAGTGGTGGAAATCCAAATTGGCAGCGGTGGGGGGGGGGGGGGGGGCAGAGGTGGCACAGGGAATCGAACCACCCACCTTCAGATTAGGAGTCCGACCTAGAAAAAAGTCCGACCTAGAAAAAAGTCTAACCACTCTGCCACAGAGAACACCACAAACATATATATATATAAGTAATGCAAGTACGAAGATACGCAAGGGATTTATTATTATTGGTATACCCTGTAAGACCCAACATTGTACCCGTGGCGGCACCTGTGAGTGTCAGTCGCACCTGATGATATATATATGTATATATATATATATATATATATATATATATACATATACAGTAACAGCTCTCTAACTCGGCCGTCCTTGAGACCGACTTTAAGTTGTCCATTTAGGGAAGTGGTCGGTTTAGGGAGTTAGAATATGGTTAAAATGGTATTGTTGGGACCCACATAAACCGTTCGATATAGGGGAGTGGTCGATCTGTGGAGGTGGTCGGTTAGGGAGGGTTTACTGTATATAATGGCGTTTGCAGGGTATGTGCCTGTGGCTAATAGCAAACAATGAATGCATAGACTGACAGTTGCACCTACCCATGATGCATCAGCGATCACGGGCAGATGCCGAGCCCCGATCATTACACCATTTATTTCTACATTACACATAGCCAAAGATCACAGGAGGAGGGGCAGTCTAAGCCACAGGTACTTACAAATGCACCAGAACATGAGAGCCTCCCTGCCCTCAAACCTCTACCACATACACACCCACACCCACACCCACACCCACACCCGCACCCACACCCACACCCACACCCACACCCACACCCACACCCACACCCACACACCACACCCACACATCCACACATCCACACACCCACACACCCACACCCACACACCACAACCACACACCCACACCCAAACACCTACACACCCACACACCTACACCCACGCCCACACCCACACACCACAGCCACACACCCACACCCAAACACCCACACACCCACACCCACACCCCACACCCACCCACCCACAGCCACACAGCCACAGCCACACCCACACATCCACACCCACACACCACACGCCACACTCACGCACCCACACCCGCACACAAACCCACGCCCACACACCCACACACACACCAACATACCCACACCCACACCCACACATCCACACACACACATTCCCTCACATACACGCGAAGAGTCTGACAATTTTCTTTCACTTAGACCTAGTTACCCCATTATTAAAGACCCCCCTCCTCTCCCATCCCCATTAACCACCACACGTGCCGGCACACGCCACACGCCATCGATGCAGCTCTTTAAGGGCTTGCTACTCTAATCTGGTTGGTTGGATGTTGGAGTTTTACGTCCTGGCAACATTTCAGGTCATATCAGGACGAGTACCGACTTGTGACTTGGCTTGATGAGTGGTTTGTAACCTATTGGTTACAGGCTACAGGACTGCAACATTAGAAAACGGCACCGATAGATTGGTCCGATTTTTGGGCGAAGAGTAAACCTCTGGTGGGGGGGGGGGGGGAGGGGCAGTTGTAGAAGCGAGGAGTTCTTTACAACAATAACGACAAGTTGTTGAAGCATCACCAGCTCTCTCTGGTTCAATTTTAGCAGTGCACCCATGTCCAGTCGCCGATAGGTTAGGAGGAAGGGGGACAGGGAAAGATGGGATCTGCAGCAGGAAGGTGGAAAGTGAGAAAGTGAAAAGGGAAAAGGGCCCCCACCCAAGCAAACAACTCCCTTGATCAGGTGCAGGAGTAAGCCCGGGAGAAAGAGAAATAGGGTAGTATTGAGGAAAGAGAAGGGAGCAGTCAGAGGGCTGTGCCTCCTTGCACTGTAGTGAGTGAACAGTCGGCGAGCCAGAGACATGGACGGAATAAGAGGTAGAAGGTGAAAAGCTGGCCAGCTCCCCTTGCGAGAAACTCTTTTCAGATATGATCAAGGAGGAAACCGGCAGCGAAGAGGTGGTAGAAGAGGTATTGACGAGGTAGAGTCTGGACACCAAGTGTGACAGCGCACACTCATAGCGATGTTATAGTGCTGCCACACTGGTAGAGACATTTAGTTTCTGACGTTCAACTTGTAACGTGCGGGATTCCCCCATGATACATCATCGTCATGTGATCATTCAGGGGTATCCCTTACATTGCAACTCGTGGTACAACGGCAAAAGGACTAATTTGACATGCAATGTGGGTGATATGTGGGTGATCGATGGTGGATCGAACCACCCACCTTCAGATTAGGAGTCCGACCTAGAAAAAAGTCCGACCTAGAAAAAAGTCTAACCACTCTGCCACAGAGAACACCACAAACATATATATATATAAGTAATGCAAGTACGAAGATACGCAAGGGTATGATAGATGTGTGGTGGATGTGTGGTATATGATGATTATATGTGGGTGATATATTTGTGATAGATGAGTGATATATGTGTGATATATGAGTGATATGTGAGTTATTGGTGGGTGATATTCAGTGCAATTTCAGGTTGAACCTGCTACTAAAGTTAACATAAAGGTTAAACGTCACGGTACAACTTGAACGTCACGTTCCAAGTTGAAGTTAAAAGTTCAATCTCAAACTAAAGGTCTCTATTTGGTCTGTAGAACAGCAACCCTGAGTGGCAGAGACCGGACACACTGACCGAATCAGTAGAGCGCAGGCCTCATGTGCGGGAGATTGGGAGTTTGATTCCCAGTCGAGTTAAACCAATGACTTATCAAATTGATACTTGTCAGTTCCTAGCTTGTCTAGGGCAAGGACTGGGTTAGCTCAGTGTCAGGATAATGTGACTGAGCAGGATATCACTTATCAGGTCATGGTGCTGGTGGTGTGATTTCCCAGTGGGACAGCACTATAAAGTCGCCATGAGTGCGCACTGTCACAAGTCGGTGCCCATCCTGATATGACCTTAGATGTTGCGAGGACGTAAAACTCCAGCAACCAACCAACCGAGTGGCAGACGTGAGCAGCCTCGTTCTGGTTCTCTGTCACCTGCTGCCGCCCCGTGTCCCAGCATGCACCGCGCCGGACGTCATCAAAAGGAGGAGGACCCTGGGATGGGAGGGAGACGCGGGGTGTGTGTGTGTGTGTGTGCAGGTAGACGCGGGAGGGGGGAGGGAGGGGCAACAACCAAAATAACCACAGTGTCTACAGCCGGAATCAAAAACACAGAGGCGTCTATTATCTAGCACATAATATAAAATACACACAAGCATACCCTGGATCGACTGCCAAAAAATACACCGCAAAAAACAAAAACAAAACAAACAAAAAAACCGGTTGTGATAAATAAACAGTGAGATTGGTGGGTGGGAGGGTGTGGCGGAGGGGGGGGGGGGCTGGGGGACTGGGGAGGGGGGGGACGTCTTAATGGGTTTCTTTAGTCGGAAGGCACACATGCAGTGCATGCTGGGATTGTGGATGTCTGAGATATGCTCAGGTGGTAATAGCTAAACCCAGTCTCAGTCGGTAAAATTTTGGTGGATTTTATTTTTAATAATAATATTTGAGTGAGGTTATTTCACACGGGCCCCCCGTCCTGATATGACCTTAAATGTTGCTAGGACGTAAAACAACAACAAACAAACAAACACACGGGCCCTGTCCCGATATTAGATGGCATTGGGAAAGTTATGCCTTTTAAATCTTTTTATTTTACAAAAGAATAATTGAAACAAATGGCAATAATAGAAGAGCAACGTGATTATTTAGTCATGGTGGGGGGGGGGGGGGGGGGGCAGGGGGGGGGGGGAGACAGGGTTGGTCTCTTTCGTTGTTTTGTTTGTGTGTTTTTTTCTTGTACTTCTTGAACTGTGAAACTACTTAGTTTTTATTTCTTCTTTGTGTTTTATTTAAAGGAGAAAGTTCTGTGTGTAGAGTCACGCAGGTAAATGGCGCGCGGATCAACCGGGACGGCACGTGGGGCGCGCGTGGCAACCTAGGGTGGGAGGGGGGGAGTGGGGGCGGATGGGGGAGGGGCAGAGAGGGAGGGAGGGAGTGGGGGAGGGGGGGGTAGGGTAGGGGGCAGATGGCTGGCTGTCGGGGGTAGCAAGGAGGAGGGAGGAGGTGGGGGAGGGAGTGGGGGAGGGGCGGGGAGGGGGGAGGGAGGGGTGAGGGGGAAATGACGAGTGTGGAGGAGGGGTAGCCAGGTAGCAGGGGGGAGGGTGTCGGTGGTGGAGGGGGGAGGGGGGAGGGGGAGGGGAGAATGGCGGGTGTGGGTGGGGAGGGAGGAGGGAGGAGGGAGGGGGAGATAAGTATACATGCATATCACACACCTGATCCTCATGACCTATGCGGCAGGTGCAACAAACTCTAAAGGAGGCCGGCCTGCTATTACCCCCCCCCCCCACATCCCCCACCGTCACCCACACCCACACCCACACCCACACTCAAACACACAGACACGATCCACATTATAACCCGGCTTCCACTCACGGATGCGGTGTCAAAACACTCTTTGAGAGAAAAGCCCCGCCGACCGTTGGATCCCCCTCCCCTCCCCCCCCCCCCTGCCCATCCCCTTACCCTTACCCTTACACCCTTCCCTCTCCCCCTCCTCCCCTTCCTCTCCGCCATGCCTCTCCCCTTTCTACCACATACCCCTCTCCTCCCCCTTTCGCTCATCTCTCCCCCTCCCCTCCCCCATCACTATCCCCTTGCCAACCCCCTTCCCTTCTGCCTCCCCTCTCTACGCGCATCCCCTAACCCCCTCCCCTTCTCCTCCTCCCCCTGCCGCCTCCCCCTTGCCCTTCCCTCTTTTCAAACCTCCACGTCCTCTCCCCTCTCCCATCCCCCTCCCCACATCCCCACTCCTAACCCACTCCCCACCCCTCCCCCTCTCTCCCTCTCCCTTCCCCCTGCTACCCTCCCCATTCCTCCTAGTACCCGGCCCCCTTCGATCCTCTCCTCACCCCTTTCACTCTCCCATCCCACTATACATACCTCTCCCACTCCATCCCACTACCCCCCCCCCCCCCATCCCAAACCCCACCATTCCCACCATCCCTCCCCTTCCCACCACCCCAACACCATCCCACTTCCAATTCCCTATCCCACCATCCCCCCACCCCCTCCCATCCCCCATCCTACCATCCCACCCCCGTCCGCTACCAAACCCAATCCTCCCGTCCATGAATTTCACCACTACCCCCCCCCCCCCGCCCCCCACCAACACTCATCCCACCCCCACCCACCCCACGTCCCTATTCAACTATGTCGTCACCATATATCACGCCTCTCCCCCCTCCCCCTCTCCCGCGCTCCTCTCCCGCCCTCCCCCTCCCCCTCCCCGTTCTCCCCCTCCCAGTCTCCCTCTCCCATGCCCCCCCCCCCTCCCTCCGCCCGGGTGAGGCTCACCTGTCCCGGCACGTGGGGGATCCCGGAGCGTGCGCCGGGGTGGATCAGATTAGCTTAACTCGCGTCTGGCTGAGGCGCACCCCGCCAGTCGACCCACCCGGCACCCCCCGAGCTGCATGCCCTAATAATGGTGGCTCTATATGCCCTTGGGAGGCCAGCTCACGCTACGCGACATTCCTAGCAGGTGCACAAACTTACCTGCAATATGGCATATACATATCTATATATATCTATATATATATCTATATATATCTATATATATATATATATATATATAGTAAAACCTCTCTAACCGACCACCTCCACTAACCGACCACCTATATCGATCGCTTTATTTGTGCCCCAAACGATCATCCATACAATACCATTGTAATGATGGGAAAAAAACTCCCTAAGCCGACCACCTCCCTAAATGCCCCATTTCAAGGTGGTCCCATGGTAGGTTGATTTAGAGTCTATGTTCCTTTTGCATTTATACTCATATAATGCATTACGCATCACATATATATAATATATGCATATATTATATATATATATATATAATATATACATATATATATATATATATACAGTACAACCATTGTAATGATGGGAAAAAAACAACCATAAGCCCACCACCTCCCTACATGTCCCATTTCAAGGTGGTCCCATGGTGGGTCGATTTAGAGTATATGTTCCTTTTGCATTTATACTTATATAATGCGTTATGCATCATATATATAATATATACATATATACATATATATATATACATATATATATATATATATATACAATACAACCCCGTTAAACCAAGCTCGGTTAAACCAAAAGATTGGTTAATCGAAACTTTCTTTGGCGCCCGGCAAAATACTACCATTTATCATATAAAAAAGTTGGTTAAACCAAGGTCGGTTAATCCAAAGTATCGGTTAATCCAAACAAAATTGTCGGCCCCGGGCCACTTCCGGTACAGTTAAACCAAACTTTCATGTGGTTTTAAGGTCATCTGAGACTTTTTTATATGTTTGATTTAACCGAGGTTGGTTTAATGGGGTTAAACTGTATATACATAAAAAACAATAATCATAGTGTCCACATACATTGTACATTCATAATGCACCCCTGTTATTGCCAAAGCCAAGTCAAAGTCAAAGCTCGGTTAAACCAATGATCGGTTAATCCAAACAAATTTCTAGGGTCCCTTCAAGTTTGGTTTAACGGGGGTTATACTGTATATGCTATATGGATATACATTGGGTGTATGTATGTATGACCTGATATCCCACTCAGTCACATTATCCCGACACTGAGCTAACCAGTCCTTGCCTTATCCTATTCACGATTAATGAAGCGCACCAGGCTAGGGAGTGACAAGTATCAATTTTATAAGTCATTGGTTAGACTCCACCGGGAATCAAACCCCTGATCTCCCGGACTCGAGGCCAGCGCTCTACCGATTCGGCCACCGTGCCCGGTGTGGAACTTGAAAGAGGTGTGGGGGGAGCAGGACATAGCTTAGGTGCTAGAGTGTACACCTGTGAAGATTTGGATCATCCGACCGATCCTGCTCAGTGGACACATTTGCAGTTTTGGGTATGTTCCGTTCCAACCAGTGGTCCACAACTGGTTCATCAAAGGCTGTGATATGGGCTGTCCTGTCTGTGGGAAAGTGCATATAAAATACCCCTTGCTGCTTATCGGAATGAGTAGCCTATGTGGCGGCGGTGGGTTTCCTCCAAAGAAATATGTCAGTGTGACCTTATGTTTGATGTCCAATAGCCGATGATAAACATCAATGTGCTCTAGAGGCTTCGTTAAATCAAACTAAACTTTTTTTGGAAGAGGCGTATTTGCACCACAGCAAAAGTGAATGGCTGTCTAAAGTTGGATGCTACACTAGAGAGAACTTGTTGGCTCATCATCATCAATCCTTTAAAGCTGCATAGTCCGATGAAAATATTAAATTTTCAAAACCAAGACAATTATCTAGATTTGATTCTACATATCTAACTTAGATACTGGTGCAGTTATTAAACATTTGTCATAAAACTGAAGGAATACAGATGCAATTTAAGAGAACATGTTACTGCAGACCCCTATGGTGTCAGAGTTTTGGCATGTTTGCCAAAAATAATTTTGCATGGTTGTACTTCAAATATCTCCAAAGATAACCATCTAAAATAAAAGTTACTTCAAACTAAAGTAAGGTAGTCTATAGCGATCAATCTAATGTATTTATCTCAGAAAATGACAGAAACTCTAAACCATCGGACTACGCAACTTTAACCTCGAGGGTCATTTGGAGCACCTCAGATGTCTTGGCAACCAGTTTTCTCCAGTTTTCTCTCGATTAATCCGGCCAAGTATTTTTCTTTTTTTTTGGTAAATGATAATTTGTATCCAGTGAATAAAGGTATTTCTTAAACACCGAAGCCTGGTCTCTCAGGCATATTATGCTACGTTCATTCATATATATAATAAAGTAAAAAATAAATGCAAGTTTGCTACAATGAATATAACAAATGGTGCCATTAGTGTTACTGCACAGAATTGTGAAATAACAGAGTGAATGTTTCATATTTGTTATTGCCAAGGTTGGGTAACTTTGCACTAATAGTAATACACAGGTTGAATATGAAGTTATTCTGTTAGTAGAATTGGATGCATATACATGTATTATATATGTATTATATCATCATCATCATGCTGTTGGTCGCGATGTGACAAAGACTGCTTTCATTATTTGACTGCCACTCTCCATTTAGCTCTCTGCTGTGAGAGTTGCGTCCATGAGTCGGTCTTAATGTCTCTCAGCTTCAGGTTTCTCTTGATGGTATCCCTGAACCGGAGACGGGGGCGGCCTCTCTTTCTGTAACCAGAAGACAGTTGAGAATAGAGGATCTGCTTTGGTAGCCTGTCTGATGACATCCTCATGAGGTGTCCAGTCCACCGGAGATTCTTTTTGATCAGAAAATCTTCCATAGAGGGCAGCCCTGTCCTTTGGAGTATTTCCTTATTTGTCACTTTGTCCTTCCAGGTTAGCCTCATGATTGAACGCAGATGTCGCATCATGTATTATATATGTATGATATATATGTAGTGGTCTGCACTGACCTCTCAAGCAAAGAGCGACATATATAGGTAGGCGTGGGTAGTATGGTGATATCAGGGAGCCTAGGTGGTGTAATGGTTAGCACACTGGCCCGGGAATTCAAAGAGATGTGAGTTTGAGTCCCGATCTAGGCGCAATGTTTCCCATTTTCATCACCCCCACAACACTGGTTGCCATGACCATGATCCTGTACAAGCTATGCACTGTATGGTTGTTGAACCTCCCCTGTGTATGTATGTGTTAGTGCATTGCCTGTATGTATGTAATTGTGACCATTAAAAGACTTACAATTCCAGGGGGACGAGTGTAGTGGTCTGCACTGACCTCTCAGGCAATGAGCCACATAGACAGGTAGGTATGGGTAGTATGGTGATATCAGGGAGCCTAGGTGGTGTAATGGTTAGCACACTGGCCTGGAATGCAAAGAGATGTGGGTTCGAGTCTCGCTCTAGGCGCAATGTTTCCCATTTTCATCAGCCCTACAACATATATAAATATTACAAAAAAATAATTAAATTTAGATGAGCTCCATCCTGATATTTCCATTCATATCTCAAGTACACTGAACATTGTCGAGAATGTGGCATATATGTCATGCCCTATTTACACACACATAACCACATATCTATAAGCACACATGAATGTATGCTTATACATTTACATATATCTATCTTGTACAACCCTATCCCAGTCCACACACTTCTCTCAGCACTTGTAAGGCCCGGGCCTGTGCCTGCCCCACCTGGCCCAGACATTCTTATTGGGATACCTCAAACACCAACCACCAAAGCAACAGGTGAGGCAGGTACCCCTGACGTCACTGACAGTGCATGAGATGCTCCCTATTCATATTAATATTATATATATATATATATATATATATAGCAAAAGCTTAAGCCATACTTATTCTGAGATAGTTTGTTCTCTCTCTCCCTTTATCCGAGTTCACAGTCACTCTCTCTCTCATTCTATCTCCCTTCCCTTCCTCCCTCTCTCTATAGAAATATGCGTGTGTGTGATGTATAACGCATTATGTGAGTATACAGGTGCGGAAGGGAATTATTTGTTATATATAGAATAGCACTGGACCAATTATTCTGCTCTGCCTCCTCCGTCATGCTCATGACCTGTGGCGCATTTTCCTTGTTTCCCTTTTTCTTTGTATATACACTTATGCACATATACACATATGCACATATACACATATACACATAAAACAAATATACACATGTACACACAAACACATAGATACATATACACATATACACTTAGGCACATATACACATATACACATATGCACACATACACATATACACATAAAACAAATATACACATGTACACACAAACACATAGATACATATACACATATACACAAATATTCATATACACATATACACATATAGATATATACACATATACACATATACGCATATACGCATACACACATATACACATATACACATATACACATATCCACATATACACATGTACACATAAACACATATACACATATACACATATACACATATACACATATCCACATATCCACATATACACATATACATATACACATAGCCACATATCCACATATACACACACACATATACACATATACACATATACACATGTACACATAAACACATACATACATATACACATCTACACATATACACATATACACATATACACATATACACCTATACACATATACACATATCCACATATACACATGTACACATATACACATATACACATATACACATATACACATATACACATATACACATATACACATATACACATATCCACATATCCACATATACACATATACATATACACATATCCACATATCCACAAATACACATACACATATACACATATACACATATACACATGTACACATATACACATATACACATATACACAAATACACATATAGTATAATCATATACACATATACACATATAGATATATACATATATACACATATACACATATACACATATACACATATACCCATATGCACATATACACACATACACACATACACATACTATTACATACACACGCACATACATTCATACATGTGATACATATACACATGTACAACTACACATAGCTCTACACATATACACAAATACACACATACACATGTACCACTACACATAGCTCTACACATATACACATATACACACATACACATATACACATCTACACATATACACACATACGCACTATGCATCTACCTATCTACACATATACACCTATCCGCATATACACACATACACCCATTCACACATGTATGCAGGTATAGACGTATATATGAACACACACATATACATGTACATACACATACGGGCGCAGTGGTCGAATTGGTAGAGCGAACACTTCTCGAGTTTCAATCCGGCCAAATCAAACAAATGACCAACCAAAATTGATACTTGTTGCTACCTAGCTTGGCGCTCCGCATTACTAGGATAGGGCAAGGATTGGTTAGCCCATTATCAGGATAATGTAACTGAGTGGGAAATCAGGTCATCGTGCTGGCGGCCTAGTCTCCTAGTGAGGCAGCACTATAAAGTCGCCATGAGTGCGGACTGTCACAAGTTGGTACCCATCCTGATATGAAAATAGATGTTGTCAGGAAGTAAAGTTCAACAAAATAAATAATACATGTATTATACATGATGTATGCATGCATGTATAAAACCTCTCTAACCGACCATCTCCACATATCGACCACTCCCCTATGTCGATCGCTTTATTTGGTTCCCAACAATACCATTGTAAGTAAGGATATTCTAAGTCCCTAATCCGACCACCTCCATAAATGGACTACTTAAAAACGGTCCCATGGTCGGTCGATTTAGAGAGGTTTTACTGTATACACATATACATATATACACATAAATATGGTATACACATGAATATACATATATACATTATATACACATATATATATGCATATATATAATATATACATATGTAATATACACACATATGATATACATATATGTGCATGTATACATATATGTACATAATACAGTCACCTCTGGTTAATCCGACACTGGTTAATCCGACACTGGTTAATCCAACAATGTTCCATATACCCCTGTCACACTACGACGTAACGAGCCAACGTGAGCCTAACGTGGTCATTTTTCGTCATTACGTTGGGTTACATCATGATGACGTCAGAATGACGTTAGAATGACGTCGAGCTACATCACATTACGTCGTGTTACGTTGAGTTACGTCGAGGTTTTGGACATGTTCAAAAATTTCGACGTAGCTCGAACGTAAGGGTTTACGTTCGCCGTACGTTCTGTTCACGTTCAGTGAACGTCAATGACATTAAATGGACGTTTTTCCAATGCTGCTCACTACGTTCAACTACCTTCCACTACGTTGACCCACATTAAACCGAGTGCAAATGCCCACGTGGCGTAATGGGAACGTCAGGAGAACGTCAGGAGAACGTCAGGAGAACGTCAGGAGAACATCAGGAGAACGTCAGGAGAACATCAGGAGAACGTACGTTCAATGTCTCATGATGTAGGTAACGTCACGTAACGTTCTTCTGGTGATGGAATAACATTCATAACGTTCCGTGAGCATAATGACGTTGTCCTCTCTCGTTGCATGACGGTATCACTATGCTTTACTGACGGTACGCTCTCGTCCACTACGCTGCATCCATGTTCAACTTGTGCCCAAATTTGCATACTACGCCCAGAAGTTCAACGTTCTTCACGTTCTCCCTACGCCGACGTCATTACGTCATAGTGTGACAGGGCCATTACCGACACAATTTCAGGTGTAACAGATTTCCCCAATGTTAATCAAATATATATATGCATGTATGCATATATGCATGTATGCATGTATGCATGTATGCATGTATACATGTATGCACATATGCATGTATGCACATATGCACATGTACACATATATGTGTATACACATATACAGGTATACACATATACACATATACACATATACACATATACATGTATACACATATACAGATATACACGTATACACGCATACACGCATACATACATACACACATACACACATATATGCACATATGCACCTATGCACATACAGACATATGCACATACACACATACACATACACACATACACACATATGCACATACACACATACACACACATGCACACACGCGCACACACGCACACACTCACACACACCCGTGCACACATACACCTGCACACACACATACACATACACACATACACATACATACACACATGCACACATGCACACATGCACACATACACACATACACATACACACCCATACACATACACACATACACACATACACACATACACACATACACACATACACACATACACACATACACACATACACACATACACACATACACACATATACACATACACACATACACACATATACACATACACACATACACACATACACACATACACACATACACATACACACATACACACATACACACATACATACATACACACATACACCCATACACACATACACACATACACACATACACACATACACACATACACACATACACACATACACACATACACACATACACACATACACACATACACACATACACACATACACATATATACCCTCACATACACGTAGCCATATATACAGCTGTGCATATATACATCCATACATGAATAGACACAACATAATGCCCACAGACACGTACAGACAGGTTTGACAAGCCCGCGCCGCCCACTTCCCAAAAGGATCCAGCCCCAAACAATAACCCTACCCTCGTCTCCTGATGCTCGTAGTGGTAATAATAGCGACGTGCAGATGACTGACTGCGACAGAGGTCAGACCCCGGTTGACCTTGACGGCCAGATGCCCTGTCTGACCTACGCACGGGGCGTGTAGGTCACGGACAAAGGCCCAATTGGATCTCAAGAGGTAGCTGATCCACACACGTGCCGGCACGCTCCCGCCTCAGCACCCGCCCTCCCCGCCGCCCCACTCCACTGCACACGCGTACCCCCCCCCCCCCTCCACCCCACCCCTCCACCCCACCCCACCCCCCACACACACACACTCACACACCTCGACCACCCAAGGGCGCCTCTCCCGGCCCCTTATCGCTCCATCCGCCGTAGAGTGGTGGCAGGTGCACCGGGCTGATGGTGGGAGAGGCGAGGGGAGGCGAGAGGGGAGGCGAGGGGAGGGGAGAGGGGAGGGGAGAGGGTGGGGGAAGGGGGATAGGGGAGGGGAGGGAGAGCGGTGGAGGGGAGAGGGGGAGATGGGGAGAGAAGGGAAGGGGGGGGGAGCGGAGGGAGAGCGGGGGAGGGGAGAGGGGGAGATGGGGAGGGAAGGGAAGGGGGAGGGGAGGGGAGGGGAGGGGGGGGGGAGGGGGGGGATGGGAGGGGAGGGAATGGGGGTTAGGGGAGGGGAGGGAGAGCGGGGCAGGGGAGAGAAGGAGATGGGGAGGGACTGGAAGGGGAGGGTGGAGGAGGGGAAGGGATAGGAGTGGGGGAAGGGGAGGGTTGGGGAGGGGTAAGGGGAGGGGGAGAGGAGGGGAGGGAGTGCTGGAGGAGAAGGTGGAGGAGAGGAGGGGTAGGTGAAGGGGAAGGGGAAGGGGAGGGGGGAGGAGTAGGGGTGGGGCGGTAGTGCAGGAGGGGAAGGAGGAGGGGGGGTAGAGGAGGTGGAGTGGGTGGAGGCCAGGTGTTTTGGGCGAATCTGGTTTACAGGTAGTCGTCGTCTGGATCTAGATCTGGATCTGGATCTGGATCCTTTCCCTCATTCACCCCACCCACACACACACCCACATGCCCCACACGTCTACATACACAGATGCGCACAATCACGTGGCGTTTTCCAATCAACAGACACGCTCAATGGTGTGTGTGTTGTCATAAAATCACCACAGATTTTCCGCCAAAATCACCACCGATTTAACACTTCAGCGTATGACATTGGCGTAAATTATATTTGTTTGTTTGTTGTTGTTTTACGTCCTAGCAATATCTAAGGTCATATCAGGACAGGTACCGACTTGTGACAGTGCACACTCATGGTGCCTTTATAGTGCTGCCCCACTGGAAGACCAGGTCGCCAGCACCATGGCCTGGTATCCCACTCAGTCACATTATCCTGACACTGAGCCAACCAGTCCTTGCCCTATCCTAATAATGCCGAGCACCTGGCTAGGAAGCGACAAGTATCCATTTTTAAGTCATTGGTTTGACTCGACCAGGGTTCACACCCGTAAATTATGTAAGTGCAGTTCGAAAACTAGTATTGCCCAATGCCTTCATGTCTTTATATAGTGGATGATGTTAAGCCATGCTCTGTAAATACAGTTCTGTTAAAATAAGTTGCTATGGCTGGGTGAGATGACATTTGGAGGTTCAGGACTGAAAGTTGTGTATTTACATTCATTCACCAAAAATATAAACATTTAGAAAGGAATTTCGTTAATGTAGATAAGCATAGATAAGAATCCTGACACATAGATGAAATACAATACAGGAAACAACCAATGGAAAGATACGGTTACTATCTCCTCCCGAACATTCTCGAATATTAAGTTTCGATCCTATAGACCCAATGTACATAGCTGGGCTCTAATGACTTAAAAATGGATAAGTGTCGCTTCCTAGCCAGGCGCTCAGCATTATTACCATAAGGCAAGGATGAGTTGGCTCATTGTAAGGATAATGTGACTGAGTGGGATATCAGGTCATGATCCTGCTGACCTGGCCTCCCAGTGGGGCAGCACTATAAAGTCAACACGAGTGTGCACTGTCACAAGTGGGGACCCATCCTGATATGACCTTAGATGTTGCTAGGATAAAAGAACAATAAACAAACAAGTCGCCACCCATCCTGATATGACCGTAGATGTTGCCAGGATGTAAATCTCCAACAACCAACCGACTAACATACCTGGGTACTTATTAAGTCAGCCATTGCTGCATAAAAGGGAGCAATAATAAGTCAATTTAATATTACCTCTTAATTATTTAAACCTTTGGTGTCCAGCAATTTGACGTGCATTTGCCAATTAATTGTATCTGCTTTCACTTGAACTATATCCAAAGTTAACCCACTAAGCCCTGGTCATATACACGTTAGCTAAGGTAGTTGAACATAGTTGAATGTACGATAGATTAACGTGGGACAAACGTGGTGTAAGTATGTTAAACTACGGTGAACAACATGTCCAAAGATTAAATCGGAACTCATAGCCCACCCACTTTATTATCAAGGTAGCATGATAGAGAAGTATGGATGCTGGTATGTTCAACTATGTTCAACTACGATCAACTACGTTCCACTGTGTTCAACCGTGTTCAACCATGTTCAACAGTGTTCAACTCTGTTCAGCTACATTCAACTACGTTCAACCATGTTCAACATGTACACCTATGTTCCACCACATTCAACCACATTCAACCATGTTCAACCATGTTCAGCCACGTTCAACCACGTTCAACCACGTTCAACCACGTTCAACCACGTTCAACCACGTTCAACCACGTTCAACCACGTTCAACCACGTTCAACCACGTTCAACCACGTTCAACCACGTTCAACTATGTTAGCTTCCACTACATTCAACTACATCCACTAACCTGTATGTGACCGGGGCTTGAAAATGGGGTTCTCTGTGGCAAAGTGGTTAGAGTGTCTGATTTTTTTTTCTATTCCCCGTGCCCCCAGCTCTGCCAATTTGGATTTCCACCGCTGTGTATAACTTACAGCATCATCAAAGGCCAGTTGCTTTCGTACCATGTGTATGTGGTGTGGGAGGTTAAAAATCCCTTGGGTCGGTAAAAGTCTATGCTCAGGCTTTCTATCAACAAGCTGTCTAATGCTGAAAACAAGTCTATTCAGACTTATCCATGATAGGCAGTATAAATTTGCAAGAAAAACTGAATTAATTTAATGTTAAGTAGACTAAACTGTAATGATCAACTCAAAAGCAATGGATTGTGTAACTTTTAAATATCTGCCCCAATTCAGAGATAGCTTTTAATGTTTGGGAGCCCATGATCGGTGAATGGTTGGTAAAGCAGCTGTCGAGATTAGTCTTAGCTCCTAAATGACACGGGTACAGGGTGAGTGCCTATGGGGAGTGGGGGATTTAAGGGGTGAGCTCTTGGTTGGTAATTGTTCGTCATGCTCAGCAACACGGGTAATTTGGCATTCGATCGCCGCCATAGCCTCATAGCGTTAAGATAATACTTATGCTGCCACCTATCTAGTAACGGTGAAACTACCTTATGACTTGTGCGTCAGCGCCGCCTATATATTCATACTTTAATATGAAATACTTCGAAATGCTAACTCTATCTTACTGACCTGCCATCTGCAGTCGCCCGCTCGAACTACTGGCCCCAGCGCTTATATAAGGACTGAGTTAGCGGCGGTGAGCTCACTTCGACACGGCCACAGGAGGACACTATATCTGGCTTTGAACTGCCATCCCATCCACCCCTGCTAAGATTATCTAGGGCTAAGGGTTAAAGCTTATTGACCTCATTGTGCCTAACTCATTGGCTTATCTCACTGTGCTTATCCTGTTGAACTTAATATGTGCTTACTAAAATTGACATGTGCTTACTACAGACTTGTTATTGAAAAAGAAAGAAATTCAACTTTAAACTCATATGCGGTGTCGGTGTCAAATTATTACCTGGATCCTCTCAAGCTGCACAGACGCCAGCTGTGTCCTGATCCAAACGGTGAGTGCCCACAGTGGCGCCACCTACCGTCAATAACAGTAATGTATATTATTGTCAGCACGGGCGACATGCTTGGCATATATAGGTATATATGTATATATATATATTTATATATATATATATATATATATATGTCAGAACAATCTCATTAAATTGACAGTCCATGGTCCGACTTTAAATTGTCCATTTAGGGTGGTGGTTGGTTTAGGGAGTTTTTGTATCAAAACAATGTATTGTACAGGCAATTGTTTGTGACCCACAGAAAGTGATCGATATAGGGGAGTGGTCGATCTGTAGAGGTAATCGGTTAGAGAGCTTTTAACTCATGGTGGCTTAGTCAGTTTAGAATCAAATTGAAAAAATATGTATGGTTGGTTGATTGTTGGAGTTTTACGTTCTGGCAACATCTAAGGTCATATCAGGACGGGTACCGACTTGTGACAGTGCACACTCATTGTAACTTTATAGTGCTGCTCCACTAGGAGACCAGGTCACCAGCACCATGATCTCATATCCCACTCAGTCACATTATCCTGAGCCTGATTCAACCAATCATTGCCCTATCCTAATAATGCCGAGTGCACGGCTAAGAAGTGACAATTATCAATCTTTAGGTTATTAGTTTGACTCGATCAGGGTTTCAAATCCCACGATCTACCAAAATGGGAGACGGAGGCTCAGCTCATTCAGTCATCGTGATCCTTGACACGCTTCTATCTTGAATCATAAAAACCAAGGAGCGGTTTCCTTGAAGTAGTTCACAGATTATTGTATTCACGTTTGAGGAGTGTTGGGAAGAAAGAGGTGTCTGGACAGGGACACCGAAAGCAATAGGCTGTATTCTTTATTTATATACACATAATACATTATATAGCACACATTATATATATATATATAATTAGCTTGATCAGTAGGGCTTTATCTGCATAGTGTATGTGTGGTAGAACTATTATATATGCAAATATTAATAAGAAGGTCGTTGCTAGTTGGTTGTGTTGGTAGTTTGATGTTTTCTCTGATTCCAATGGATCGCTGAAAGCAAACTGGAGAGCCGGTTTCTACCTGACAAATAGGGCAAGTAGGGCAAGTTGGGCAAGTAGGGGAAGTAGGGGAAGTAGGGCAAGTATGCTTGGACTGCAGGCAACCGGTAGAGGTAGAGTGAGCCGAGTTAGTTGGCCTGCATATTTTTATAGGAAGCTTTATGTGATTGGTTATGGTTTACAGATATTTGAAGTGAAATCCTGGACATTAATATGGGCCTACACACCAATCGAGGTTTTGAGATATTTGAAGTAAAATCCTACACAATAATTTGGCCTACACACCAATGGAACATTAAGGCCCAGTCAGACCTTACCGGAATGAGTACCGGACACCACCGGACAAAGAATTGTCTAGTTCGTTGGTGTCCGGTGTCAAAATGTACCAAAATGTACCAAAATGTACCGGATGAAACGAATGGTAAATGGATAAGGAACGGACATTAATGAATATCCACCGGACGAGAACCAGATGAGAACCGGACAGCAACCAAATGTCAAACGGACGGACCGGACACCGACCGGACACCAACCGGACACCAACTGAACACCAACCGGACACCTACCGGACTGATCATGGACACGCCAAAAACTGACGGACCGAATTCCCGCAGCACCGTCAACGGACACTGCAGGAAGCAAACCGGAGATGTAACGGATTGGTACCAGACATTAAACAGACAAAATGGACAAAATGGACTTAAAACGGACATCAACCGTACACGTCAGTCCGGCGTGTCCGGTACAAGTTTTGTGCATGTTCAAAACTTGTACCGGACACCGCCGGACACCACCGGAGATAGAACATAAATGCCGGATGGGTACCGTATATAAACCTTACATTGCCATATTTCACCAGACCGTGTCCATTTTCTGTCCGTTTCCTCAATCCGGTGAGGTCTGACTGGTGCTTTAACTAGGTCACATTATCACCTGCCATGAACCAGCCGTTTTTTTAAACTGTTCCTGATGAATAAAACGACATCATTCATGGCTCAAACTAGTATCTAAGTTAGATATACAGGTTCAAATCTAGTCTAGATAAGTGCTTTGCTTTTGGGGATATAATGCTTCTGTCGAATTATGTATCTTTAATTCTGATCGGTTGCAGTTGGTTGGTGGAGATTTACGTCCTGGCAATATCTAAGGTCATATGAGGATGGGTACCGACTTGTGACAATGCACACTCATGACAACTGTATAGTGCGGCCTCATGGAGAAATCAGGCACCATGACCCGATATTCCACTGGATCACATTATCCTGACACTGAGCTAACCAGTCCTTGCCCTATTCTATTAATGCCGAGCGCCAGCCTAGGAAGTGACAAGCATCAATTTTGTAAGTCATTGGTTTGACTCGACGATCGGTAACGAGGGAGGCGCTGAATTTTGGTATGAATTCACTGCAACAATTCACCTGCCTCGCCTGAGAGGCTGGCGGCAGCCTTGTTTATATACACTGAGTTTGTTACTCTGCCTTGTCAGTGATCCGATTTGAATGACTGAGTGGACTGGCGTGTGTCAAGTGGCGACGTCCTGTATAGGATGTTCCCCACCTCTCACCGCCCACCACCGACCGCCCACCGCCCACCGCCCACCGCCCACCGCCCACCGCCCACCGCCCACCGCCCACCGCCCACCGCCCACCACCACTCACCACCAGCACCACCGCAACCCACCACTACCACCAACCACCACCCCCTCCACCTCCACCACCCACCACCCACCCCCATTTACCACCACCCACCAAACCCACCACCCGCCAAGCCCACCATCCACCGCCTACCACCACTCACCACCCGCTACCTACCACCCACCACCGCCCACTACCCACCGCCCACCACCCACCACTACAATCACCCATCACCACTCCTCACCAGCAACCATCACCCCCCACCACCCATCACAACCCAGCGACAACCACCAACCACCCAACAACCACCACTCCTATCCACCACAACCACCAACCATCACCCACGCCACCCACAGCCACCCAGCTAACCAGCAACCCCCCAACAACCACCAGCCCGAGCAGCCATCACCGACACCACCCACAGCCACCCAGCTAACACCAGCAACCCCCCAACAACCACCATCACCGACACCACCCACAGCCACCCAGCTAACACCAGCAACCCCCCAACAACCACCAGCCCGATCCACCACCACCCACAACTGGCACAACCACCTGGGATCGTGGGTTCGAACCCTGGTTGAGTCAAACCAATGACTTAAAAATTGATACCTGTCACTGCCTAGCCAGGTGCTCTGCATTAATAGGATAAGGCAAGGAATGATTTATCTCAGTGTCAGGATAATGTGACAGTGGGATATCAGGTCATGGTGCCATCGGCCTGATTTCCCAGTAGGGAAGCACTATAAAGTCACCATAACTATGCACTACCACAAGTCGGTACCCATCCTGATATGACCTTAGATGTAAAATGTAAAACTCCAACAACCAAACCAACCAACCAACTTTCATCTATACTGGCCTGATACCTGTATTACACAACCTGCATTTATGAACTCTCTCAGCAGGACACCGCCTGTATCTATCTAGTTAATATGTGGGAAGCAGGTGTCTCTGAACCATATAGTACTACTAACTAGTAGAGACTCCTACACTAAAGTCTGCGAGCGGGGTGGTTACTGGCAGCGTTGTAAATGAAGACCAGTAGGTAGAATCTGCAGTATTTTCTAAACCACTATCAAAAGGCCACTTACTACAGGTATTTTCTTCTTTTTTTCCCTAAATATTTTATTCGTCTGAATACATATTTTGTCAGTGCCGAGGCACTGGTCTTCCAGCCGTTGGAACAATCACATTTGGTTTGTACATGGTGATGGGGAAGTGGAATGTGCTGCATTGTGTGCAGCCAACCCCATTCTGGACATTGAAAGTTGGGAGCAGCCTATGCTGTATAGTGTACAACATACTCAATATCGTGCAAGGTATTTGCATCAAGACACGGTAAAGTACACTAGTGGTTCAATTATATGCTGTGGTTGTATATCAGTTAGATTTGGTTTTTATATCGGTTAGTCTTTTAAGAGTGCAATGTTGTGTCTTTAGCCACCGTGGAGTTCCTCATAGCTGAACGACGGTATTTGCAATGTTTTAAGCTCCTTAATTAAAGTTGCATAATCAGATGGTTTTGAGCTTCTGTCATTTTTCTCAGATAAATATATTAAATTGATCGTTATAATCTACCTCACTTTAATTCGAAGTAACTTTTATTTTAAATAGCTAACTTTTGAGATATTTGAAGTTCAAACACGTCAAATTAATTTTGGCATGCATGCCAAAACTCTGACACCATAGGCTTCCGCAGTAACAGGTTCTATTAAATAGTCTCCGCATTTCCTTCTACGCAGAAACATGTCTAATAAGTGCCTCAGTATCTAACATTCTAAGTCAGATATGTACAATCAAATCTAGATAATTGTTTTGGTTGTGAAAAATTGGATGTTTCATCGGACTATGCAGCTTTAATTAACACATCGGGTGGAAATTAATGACCGACGGCCATATTGTCTCCCTTTAAAAAAAAACACGGATTGTTTAGTCCAACCCAGAAACTGAAGTCGCCGTAAATTGCCATGATGGTGAAAAGTCCATTACATTTAAGGGAAAATCATAGGTTTTGTTTTTTGTTTTTTGTTTTAATTTGTTGAAGATTTATACTGCCTATCATGGATAAGCCTGAATAGGCTTGTTTTCGCCATTAGACAGTTTGTCGATAGAAAGCCCGAGCCTACACTTTTACCGACCCAAGGGATTTTTTACCTCCCACACCACATAGATGTGGTACGAGAGCAACTGGCCTTTGATGACGCTGTAAGTTATACACAGCGGTTCGATCCCTCTCACAGTCAAAACAGAGACTTATGCGCCAGATACATGTGGTGGGCACAGAGGGTATGGCAAATACTGGCCAGTAGGTAGGGATAATGTGACTGAGTCGGATATCGTGTGTTCAGATGGTACAACATCTCACTGCATCACTATGAAGCCTCCAGGAGTGTAAGATACAAGTCAGGAACCATACTCATAGCATCAGCTATGTTGCTAGTGTCTAAAGCAACACACAACTATGTGAATGGTGAGACAGACTAAGATAGACTTTTGACCCATATTTGGTATTCTGAAACCAGCTTTGCCTTTTAAAAATTTTTAAAATTTAACAACAACAAATATATCTGTGTTTGAAGCATGATGCTTGGCTTGGCATCGGTCCAAATGTCTCCTTAACACTTGTATGTGGCTGACAAAATACTGCAAGTCTACCTCTCGGAATGTGTTCATATGGATTACAAGTCACATTGGCATTGATGATACAATGCTATTTTAGTTTATATGTAGAATTATTTGCAGAATTATATATAAGTATAATTAATCATGATTATCCATCCATATATATATAATTATATACACGTAGCGATATCATCATCATGCTGTCAGTCGCAATGCGACAAAGACTGCTTTCATTACTTAACCGCCGCTTTGTGCGGTTGTACATTTCATAAAAGCTGCTTGCAAAGTGTTGAAGTGCTGCTGGCTTTTGCAAGTTACTAGAGGCACTCTCTCAGGGAGCAAATAGAGGTCACACACCGGCAAGAACATGTCAAGACAGGTGCAAACTATTTGTCCCTGCAGTGGCTGGTCGGGAGATGTTGGGAGTTCCATTCATAACCGCCCTTAATGCTGCCCAGATAACATGGTTTTCTGTTAGGGTTTGCTCCCTTAGCCTTTGATTCTATCAAGAACCAGAACTTGTACTACAAGGCAGTGGTTTACAACTTTGCAAGGCAGGGCCGTCAAACTCCCTGAGGTATTTTAGTACCTAAGGTATCCGAGGTACTGCATTACCCGCATACCGTAGCGATATATATAATCTTATTCATACATATGCATGATTATTTATACTTATATATAGTTATACTCAAAGTAGACAGAAATTCTGGAAAAAATACAAAAAAACTAACATAGATTATTACTAACACCAAAACCATAAGAGACTGGCCTGAGCTGAAACAGGTAATCACCCCGAGGCAAAGCATCAGAACAAAAACAACATCACAGTTGTCCGGTATTGAAAACAAGCGCCCTTGCGGGGGCTTATACATTATGGGCAGGGTAAATACCTTGTCACAAATATATATATATATATATATATATATATATAGTTAGATATAATTTAATAGATAATCGTATATATATATAAATATATATAACTAAATCTATGATTATATATGTAAGTGTATTTTTAATCATGAATAATTTTAGATAATTATATTGATGATTTATATATAATTGCATATATACAAATATATAATAATTATATTTATATATACATAATTATATAACTGTGCGCACAGCTCTATGTACATTTCACATTAAGCTGATATAATTGAAGTTCAAAATAATAGTTAGTGCAGCTTGAAAACTAAAAGTATACAGATTATCCCATATTGTTCTTCTTTATAAAACAAATGCAATATATGTTCCAGGGCGCGAAATTCCAGGGCACGAATGACAATGGGAACACCAATAGTTAGGGTCGGTGCCAAAGGTGGCGCCACCAGTACCAGTATGTAGGATATGAGGTGAATACATCGAGGATAATGGTTGGTAGATAATGAAATTGAACAATAATAACAATAATTCCCTCCTGCACCTTTATACTCGCATAATGCTTATACATCACATAATATATATATATATATATTTATATATATATATATATGAAACATTTATGTCACCAGACAATGTCTGTTGACTGCTTTGATATTTCGATAAATAGCTTATGGTGTGATGTAAAAAGACCAGCCTTCCACATTCAACATATCATTTTTTGCAGAGGCATCCTCAAAGTAAAATGACCGACACACAGAGATAAATATATATATATATATATATATAAATATACCGTTCATTTTACTTTGAGGATGCTATATATACACATATAATGGCACATTCTTGGCATGCTATATATGCTATACAATAAAACCTCTCTAACCGACTACCTCCACAGATCGACCACTCCCTTATATCAATCGCTTTCTTTGGGTCCCAAACGATCACCCATGCAATAAATACCATTGTAATGATTTTAAAAAACTCTGTAACTGACCACCTACACGCTTCAGACACTTGCTATCCAGACAGAACTTCGTCCACACCTCTCTCTATCTCCTCTCCGCTGGCCACACTCCTCGTTGATATGTCTGAAAAGAGTTCCAGGAGGGGGAGCCCGCCAGCATTTCACTTTCTACTCTTACTCTTTCCGTGTCTTTGGCACGCCAGCTGGTCACCATAGAGCAAATAGACACAGTCCTTTGACTCAACTCTCCTCATTTCTCTTTCCTATACTCTACCCTTTTTATTTTCTCCCAGACATACTCCTCACCCTGACCCGGGGAGTTGTGTGCTTGGGTGGGGCCCTGTACCTTTACGTTTTCTCTCGCTTTGTTCTTGTTGCTGGAACCACCGCTGCACCCATCTTTACCCGCCCTTCCTCGAAGCCCTTGCTCCTGTCGAATGGATACAAGTGCTCAATTACCGCTGGACCGAAGAGATTAGGGGCCGCCTCAATGCTTCGCCGTTACACTGTTGTAAAGATGTCCCCAGCTTCTACAACCATCCCTACTGAAGATTAATCTTCAACCAAAGATTAGGCCGATTTATCGGAGCCGCTCTATAAATGTTGCAGTTCTGCAACCAGTAACCGTCGTAAGGTTACAAACCACCGCCCAGCAAAACCTACACGGAACGACCACTCCCCTATATTTATATTGCTTTATTTGGGTTCAAAACCATCGCCCATGCAATACCATTGTAATAATGAAAGAAACTTGCTAAACCGATCACCTCCCTAAATGGACCCTTTACAGTCGGTCCCATGGTTGACTTAGACATGCTCTAATGTATATATATATACATATATATATATATAGCAGGCAAGGACTGAGCCGTTCGGTTGGTCGCCTTTCCCATGCTATGTAATGCCTCCAAGCATTTAACTGTCAAGCCGTACCACCTTTTTGCAGGAGCGTGATAGATCTCACTGGATGATGAAACCATCAACAGCTGAGAGTCTGAGATATTTAACTCCGCATTCCCTACAGATTGCGTCATATCTGGAGATCATAGCGTAAAAGTATATCGAAGGTTGGTTGGCTATTGCAGTTTTATGTCCTGGCAACATCTACTGTCAGGACCAGACGGGATGGCCAAATGAGGTAGAGCGTCCGTCTCCCATGCTGGTAGATCATGGGGTCGTGGGGTTGAACCCTGGTCGAGTCAAACCAATGACGTAAAAATGTATACTTGTCGCTTCCTAGCCAGGCGCTCGGCATTATTAGGACAGGGTAAGGACTGGTGTGCTCAGTGTCAGGATAATGTGACTGAGTAGTGCCAGCCATGGTGCTGGCGGCCTCGTTTCCCAGTGGGACAGCACTATAAAGTCACCATGAGTGCGCACTGTCACAAGTCGGTACCCGTCCTGATATGACCTTAGATGTTGCTAGAACATAAAACACCAACAAACAAACATATCAGGACCGATACCGACTTGTGACAGTGCACACTCGTGGTGACTTTATACTGCGGCCACATTGGGAAATCAGGCTGCTGGCTCCATGACCCAATATCTCACACGGTCATAGTATCCTGACACTGAGCTAACCAGTCCTTACCCTATCCTACCAATGCCGAGTGCCAGGCTAGGAAGTGACAAGTAGCCACATAAACAGGTAGGCGTGGGTAGTATGGTGATATCAGGGATATTATATATGAGCCTCCAATTGTGTTGAAATAACTACTTCCTGACTAATCAAACTGAAATATGCCAGAATATATGCTGACACAGCCGACTAACACATGCGACTACTAGCAGTTCCAATAAGCGTGGTAGGCGAGTTGAATATTTCGTTCTTGTAAGATATGTAGATGGTCCCCTCAGTCTGTGCCTATGCATTATTGCTGGTGCAGTGGTAAAACGAAGTTCAGCCCACAAGCGGTCTTGTTTGATCATTGGATCATCATCGACGGGAACTTCCTACTAACAATTTCCCAACTATTCTTGCTAAGTACCAGAACAGCTAATATATATATATATATATATTTATATATATATATATCCAAATAAATATATATAAATATATAAAAATATATATAAACATATATAAATGTATACAAATATCCATGAATATATATAGTTATATTGAAATATATTGAAATATATTTCTATATATAGATATATATTAATGAATATAGTGGAATATATAGAAATATATAGAAATTTACATAAATGTGTGTAATGTACACTATTAAATTTACAGTATATATATATATATATATTTTAAACATATATTGCCCTAACATAACCTTCTGTGAAGGGAATCCTTTCGAAAATTACAGATGGCACTAAATATTGACAAATAACAAACAGCATATAAGAAAGTGTCTGGTGAAACTTCCTATTTGTGTTGTAATGCTTTAGGGCGGCGATGCATGGGAGAGAATGACTGCGAATACCTCAGTGAAACATGGCCTATCAGGGGGAAGTCCCCAGCCACATGACACCGAGAGGGGTACCATTTCTTACATTCACCACTCTGCATTGAAAACCAGTTCGTTCTTATTTTCATCTGCACTGTATTCACAATAGCATACCGACTAGCAGCAACAACATGAACACCCCGCTCCCACCACACCCCAGCCCCTACCACCACCCCCCACCCCACCCTGCTACCACCTTACCAGACTACCACCACCCACCACCACTCCACCCTACCACCACACCTCCCTACCATCCCACCACCCGACTCATCCCTACAATGCTAACATCTCCCTCACCCCACCACTCTACCACTCCGCCATACTACCAGCCTACCGACCCACAACACCACACTACCACCCTACAATAATACGACCACCCACGACCATACCATCCTACCACAACACCTCCGTACCATCCCACCACCCAACTCATCCCTACAATGCTAGCATCTCCCTCACCCCACCACTCTACCACTCCGCCATACTACCAGCCTACCGACCCACAACACCACACTACCACCCTACAATAATACGACCACCCACTACCATACCATCCTACCACAACGCCACCACCACACCACCACCCTACAATACTACTACCACCCACTACCATACCACCCTACCAGCACAACACCACCACCACACCACCACCCTACAATACTACCACCACCCACTACCATACCACCCTACCACCACAACACCACCACCACACTACCACCCTACAATACTACCACCACCCACTACAATACCATCCTACCGACCCACAACACCACCACCACACCACCACCATACATTACTACCACCACTCACTACCATACCATCCTACCACAACACCACCACCACCCCACCACCCTACAATACTACCACCACCCACTACCATACCATCCTACCGACCCACAATACCACCACCACACCACCACCCTACAATACTACCACCACCCACTACCATACCATCATACCACCACAACACCACCACCACACTACCACCATACAATTCTACCACCACCCACTACCATACCATCCTATCGACCCACAACACCACCAACATAAACACCCCACCACCCCACCACCCAACCACTCTATGCACTCTCACACCCAGGTCTTGCCGGTGAGAGGACGCAATATTTCCCTTTTTCATCACCCCTACAACAATATCATGAATATAATATATAAGATGATAATTATAAATGCTCAGGCTTTGCAACTGTCTAATGGTGAAAACAAGACTATTCAGACGTATCCATTCATATAAATCTTCAATAAAAAGAATTAAAATTTAAGATCATTTTCGCAGCAGCAAATGTGATCAGTAGGACTGGGAGCTGGGAGAGGGTGGGTGGGCAGGAAAGGCGGGACGGGAGGCTATTTTCGGCTTGGAGACAGACACACCAGATGACAGGCCTGAGTATCCGGGGGGAGAGTGGCTGGCTGTCACCTCCAATCAGACGTTATCATCGGGCAGGTGTGCCGGACTAACGGGCCACTTCCGCCCGGAGACAGGTGTACACCACACACCGGAGCAACAGCCGGGATCCAACTCATCCAACCTGATCCCGCCAGGGGGCGTTGTACTACTAACAAGTCACCGCTAGTGGGGGGCTTGTATTATTATTATTACTTTTTTTTTTTTTGTGATGATGAATTTATTTACCCTGGCCATAAGGGATATATATATATATATATATATATATATATATATATATATATATATATATATATATATATATATACTTATGTTAACACTCGACGAGTTCAGGAGCACAACCACGTAAACGCCCTTTCACAAATTGAGATAGACATTGGTTTGTTTGTTGTTGTTTTACGTCCTAGCAACATCTAAGGTCATATCAGGACGGGTACCAACTTGTGACAGTGCACACTCATGGCGACTTTATAGTCCTGCCCCACTGGAAGACCAGGCTGCCAGCACCATGCCCTGATATCCCACTCAGTCACATTATCCTGACACTGAGCCAACCAGTCCTTGCCGTATCCTAATAATGCCGAGCGCCAGGCTAGGAAGCAACAAGTATCAATGCTTAAGTCATTGGTTTGACTCGACCAGGGTTCGAACCCACGTCCCCACGATCTACCAACATACATTGGAATCAAACCTTCAAAAACTTTTTCTTTTTTTATATTCATTTTAAAAATAAATTTGTTCAGTGCCCCCTAATTATTTCATCACGAGAAAGGTGGAATTAGTGAGAACTATGATTACCTACAGGTAAACATCTTTTATTTTAATTAAAGTTCTGGATTGGCGTTTATGTGGTTTTCCCCCTGAACTCTTTACTTATTTTCACGGAGCTGAGGAAATCTGGGACACATCCACTCGAGTACAAAGGACTGCATGCAGAGATTCAAGGCCAGTTTGCAGACCACCTCTCCATATACACTGATGGTTCGAAAGACCAAAGCCGGGTAGCTGCTGCAGCAGTCTGCCGACGGGAAAAATTTGGTGTACGTTTGCCCGATCAGAGCTCGATTTTCACTGCAGAGGCCCGAGCACTCCTTCTCGCTTTGGAGTCTATCGAGGTATCCAACCACACTAACTATGTTATATACAGTGATTCCTTCTCTTGCCTCCTGGCTGTTGCTGGACTGAAAACGAATCACCCTATTCTAGCAACGGTCATTTATAAAATGAACCAACTGACAACAGATGGGTATGATATCCACCTGTGCTGGGTGCCTGGCCATGCTGGCATACAAGGAAACGAACGAGCTGATCGGGCTGCGAAGAAGGCCCTGAACTGTGATCTTGAACCGTGTCTGATCCCTCACTCTGATCTGAAACCACTAATAGCCACCCACATAAAATCCAAATGGCAACATGAGTGGGATGAAAACATCAATAAACTTAAAGAAATTGAACCATCTGTGGGAAAGCCACCACAGACTCATGCGGGAGGTCGGCGGGACCAAGTGGTCCTTAGTCGCTGCCGTGTTGGCCACTCGTGGCTTACACATGCTTTTCTGCTCAAGGGGGAACCTCCCCCTGAATGTATTGGGTGTCAGTCCCCACTGACACTCAAACACATTTTACTAAGTTGCGTTGATTTTTTGGCCCTGCGCCAACGGTTCTACACTGCAGGCAGTATGCATGACCTTTTTACTAAGGTAAAACAGGAAAACATTTTAGCCTTTTTGAGGGCAGCTGGACTGTACCACCTTATATAGTTTACTAAATGGATTCTATTAATTATTAATGAAACTTTTCTTTTTCTATGGGAATTTGTTTCCCTTGACCACAGATATATGATTGTGAGCTTTCTAATTTAATTAGTGTCTATTGGCACATAATTGATTGTCTGCTTTTACATGTAAAAGCGATGGTTTGAACAAAAAACAAACATTTCTCGCCGTGAATATGGCCTATGCTGCCGACACGGCGTAAAGCAACCACCAATCAATCAATCAATCATATTTTCACTGCTGGGCAGTACCAGTCCAATTTTATTCAAACCTTTTGTCTTAGTAGTAATGTTGGTATATATTGGGTATTTTCATGGTAAATGGAGCCAGTGTATGACATAGGGGTTACAAATTAATATTGCATATTTCTCCAAAATAATTTCCACTGAGTAGCCAACTCTTGTCCATATGTATCTTAGTAGAATGAAGCAAAAGATAGTTCAGCTGTCCATCTTGTCAGAATAACAAGAACTAATTGAATAACCAGCCCCAAGTTTGGATGTAATGCATTATTTATTAATAACAACAATTATTAGAGTACATTAAATGATTCCCTAAATGTGATGCTTTTCTCAGAGTATGCGCCTTTAAAATCAATAGATTTGCAGTTTGACATGTCAGCGTCTTATTATATATAGGTCATGTCCAATATCGGGAACACAGGAGAGCTCCCCCCCCCCTCCTCCTGTCAACGGTACACCCCTCTAACCCCTTTTCTATGCGTCTGACAATCTTCATAAATTATTTCAAATGCTTTCTTCTCACATCGACCCACGTACCCCCCACCCCCGACCCACTTCACCCCCTCCGGACGGTGATTTTCAATGAACAATGTGAAATGGGCAGAGAGGTGAAATAGCTGATGGGACATAATTTCATTTCCAACCTACTGTTTTAAATGCTGACCTGACCAGTTTGCCTATTTATATTAATGCCATTTTACGTTCTAGCTACATTTAAGGACATATTTGGATGAGAGCCAACTTGTGACAGTGTGCACTCGTGTTAGCTTTACACTGCTAGCCCACTGGGAGACCAGGCCACCAGCTCCGTGTTTCAATATCCCACTCAGTCACATTATTATATTCAATTCAATTCAATTCTTTTATTTTAACTCTCTGCAAGGTATGTTTACAATAAATTGAGGTGATACAATAAATGCATACAAATTCCTTACAGACAGAAAGGATCCCAGAAAAGCGATGCTTATCTAGCTGGTCTCCATGATGTGAATGAACAAGTGATGACAATAACAAATTATTAAACTTAAGCTACATTTTTAACTAATGATTATGATGAGATACTGATGCGTCTCTTCACAGTTAGTAAAAAACAAAGTAATGATAGGAATATTATATGGATATTGTGTCATGGATTCATGTACTCACATGCAGTATCAGTAGTTATTTTGCATGTATGTTAATAGGGGTATTATATATATTCTTTACTGGTAATCGATTTAGTATGCATTGAGATAGCTTATCTTTAGTTTTTTACAGAAGTTTTTCAAAGTTTGAAGGTTTCTAATCTCTACTGGTATTGAGTTCCAGATATTCGTTCCTTGGTTTTCAGTTGTTATTTTGCCATATTTGTTTCTAGTGCGTTTGTGATGTATGTTATTTATCTGTCGTGTGTTATGGGAATGGACCTGATTGTTTTCTTTGAAGAGATTATCAAATATTTCAGGGAGGAGGCCATTCTTTTGCTTGTAAACAAATTTTGCAATGTATATTTTATAAATGTCAGTTACCATAAGTAAGTCCAGGTCTTTATGAAGTGATTTAGTTGGGGTGAGATAGTCTTTGCTATACAGTATTTTCAGGGCTCTGTTTTGTTGTGTTTGTATCTTTTTTAGGGTTGATGATTTGGCTCTCCCATACACCTCTATACCATACTGGATTTTGGAGTAAACGTATGCATAGTATAGTAATTTTTTATTTTCCTCATGTACCCGTCGTCTGATTATTTTAAATGAGTTAGCCGTTTTAATTATTGAATTATTTAAGTCATCAATATGTTCATCCCAGTTGAGGTTCTCATCTAGAATTATACCTAGGTATTTCACAGAAGGGACTCTCTTTATTGTGTTATTGTTTATCTTTATGTTGTTTAGGTAATCAGGAATGGTTGTACTTCTGCTTTTAAATATTGTGTAGCATGTTTTGTTGAGGTTTACTGTTAATTTGTTATCATTGCACCATGTAAATATGTCTGAAAGGAATGTTTTAATTGAATGTTTTAGTTGTTTGGGTGAATTTGAGGTTATGAAGCCGTTGGTATCATCTGCAAATAACCTTGTTTTGACATCTTGTTTTGTACAGTTGACTATATCATTTGTGTAAATCAAAAATAGGAGAGGTCCCAGGACAGAACCTTGGGGGACACCATTGCTGATTGAGTTTAGCTTGGATCGTTTACCGTTTATGTATGTAAATTGCTTTCTATTGCTTAGGTAACTCTCAAACCATTTAAGTCCCTGGCCTCGAATTCCGTTGTGCCTAAGTTTTGAGAGTAGGATGTCATGGTCTACGGTATCAAATGCTTTGCTCAGGTCTAAGTAGACTCCTGCAACATGTTTCCCATTTTCAAGGTCTTGTAGTATGTTGTCTAAGATTTCAGTCAGAGCCATTATTGCTGAGTGATTCTCTCTAAATCCAAATTGGTATATGTATAATATTTTGTATTTGTTAAGAAATTGGTAAACTCTTTTGTACATTAGTTTTTCCATTAATTTGTTTAGGGTACTGAGTAGGCTGATTGGCCTGTAGTTATCAACTAGGTATTTCTCATTTTTCTTATGGATGGGTATTACTTTTGCAACTTTGAGATTTTCAGGAACAGTAGCATTTGCAAATGATAGGTTTATTATGTGGGAGATAGATGGTGCGAGTAGAGTGTCACACTCTTTGATTATTTTTGGCGAGATATTGTCATGTCCGCTTGACTTATTAGGATTTAGTTTCTTTATTTCTTCTAGGGTTTCTTGTTCATTGGTGGGACTAAGAAAAAAACTATGTGAATTTGGGTGTTTAAGATATTGCAAGCCAGTCCTTACCCAGATTGTGATAAGTACCAATGCTATACATCATTTGTTTGACTCGGCCGGGGCTTGAAACCACAGGATGCCAACCTTCACTCTGTCTAATTCGGCCATCCCGTCTAGTCCACCGATTGTACTACTCCTGGACGTGAACCTTATATATATAGAGAGAGAGCTGTGGCCCAGAATTAACGATATACAGTACAACCCCGTTAAATCAAGCTCGGTTGAACCAAACGATCGGTTAATCCACAATTTTTTCGGTGGCCCAGCAAAATACTACCATTTATCATATAAAAAAGTTGGTTAAACCAAAGTTGGTTAATCCAAAGTATCGGTTAATCCAAACAAAATTGTCGGCCCCAGGCCACTTCTGGTACAGTTAAACCAAACTTTCATGTGGTTTTAAGGTCATCGATTAGGAAACCTTGGTATAAGGTAGTATTGAGTGAGGATTTTAGGTTAGATGTGAGGTGGTGGTTGGAATTTTCTGCACAGTTTAACGGTAAGAAAAAAATTATCCCTTCTAATGAACCGTTGATTAGTTTATATAGTGATGCCTCATTATTAGGATTCGGGGCGTTATGCGGCAGGGATTGGCTCGCAGGCGTTTTTCCTAACAGGGACTCCCGGGAATTGGCTTGGCTTGGTCACCACCACGTGGAGGCTCTGGACCAGGGTTGCCATACCAAAAACATTAACGTATTGGAGATGTGGCCGATAGTCATGGCTGCTGACAGATGGTCAGGAAGCTGGGCTGATAGATCGGTTGTGATAATTACTGATAACACTCAGGTGATGGCAGCCATTAATACTGGCCGCAGTAAAAATAAAACATCGATGCAATTAGGTCATAAACCCGGCGCGAGAAGGTCCGGCCCCCGTGTACCACCTTGCAACAATGGGCCAGTATACCCCCTAGACCTTCCAGTTCCCTCTTCGTTGCTTTCCGCCTTCGCAAAAATATTTTTAATTGATCCTTTAATTTTGATAATTTTTCCAAAGGCAATCTCAACTGCATCTGAACAGAATCAATTTCAATGCCCAAAAATGTCGCCACCTGCGAAGGTGCGGCAAGTTTTCTAAAACTAATATAGAATCCCATACGTCTCAATATAGCGATCAATCTCAACTGGGCTGCATTACATGACTCTCTATCTCGGGAATTGAGACAAAAATCGTCCAAATAATTAACGCAGTGTAGAACACCTTCCCTAACTAGACATCGGACAGCGAAATCACTCAATTTAGAAAAAACATAGGGACTACTACTAAGCCCCATGCATAATCTATTATCACACATATATACTACTCCTTCTCCAAAGTCCCAAGCCAATCCCTGCCTATCTCTGCAATTTGGATGTATATTTACCGCTCTATACGCGTTAGATATATCGACTGTAGAAATGTAGTCTCCTTCCTGCAAGCCCAGTGTTACCGACTCTATTGAATTGTAGCTAAACTTCACTTTACATTGGTCCGTGTGTTCATTAACACAAGCCCCACGGGGGCTAGAACAATCTATAACTGCTCTAAAATCATCGACCCCTTTAGGGACTCCCCCGATAGCATGTATGCATGAACACGGGGAATCCACAACAGTAATTAATCCCGCTTCTATCTCTTTAACTAGCCTGCGTGTCATAATGGGGGCAGTATCTTCCTTAGTAATCGAAGAATAATTCTTTTTATCATAACTACTATCACATTCATCATTTATTACTTTAAACCCGAACAATACCCCCCTCATTAGGTACTCCCAGTCCGGGTCGGTGTCGCCTCTGCAAAAGGCCTCCGCAAACAAACGACATGGTTTCAATTGGGCTGGGGCTTCAAGAATGCAGTATTCACATGCACAAACACCAAGTAAACAGTCATCATATATATTAGTCAATTGCACAAAAGCACTGTCTGAGTAGCAATCAATTGCCATTATTGTATATATTTGTCCAACATCTATGAATTTATCACTGTCCCGGTGGATAACTTCAAACCAACCATCCGCATCAATGCTCACAGCCTCACTTATCGGGAACGATATTCCCCGCTGAGAATGCTCCGGCTTGGGGCGCGGATCGGCCACAGTCTTGATTGTAGTCAACTTCTCCATCACCAGCTGATCACGCTTGACCGGCACCATACACTGCCTTGATTTGTGTAATTGTGGTTGCGAAGGGGAACAGTCATCCGTGAAACTATTTTTATCCATCACACCCGCCTCATACACACTCTCCTTGAGGCCAAAGTTCAAGACCCATTGGTCATTTGGGGTGACATATGTTATGTCAGATAAACCCGGTGCACATCCCCTCACATCACACACCTCCGCTATGAAGTGTGTTGACTTGTCGTCCTCAGCTGATAGCGTCGATACACACTCAGCTGAACTTCCTGGACCCAGTCGTCAACGTTGTACTTTACAATGGTTACTGCCGTGCTCCTTGCTTTTACATAGTATACATGCATGATCCCAGCCACACATCTTGGCACCGCATCCGTCTTTATTATAATTAAAAGCATAACATGCTCTTCTAGTCCTCACACCACTCTCGTAGCCCTTCCCGGCCTGGCTGCGATTCTTCCATCCTTTCTTGGACTCTTTCAGTGATTTTGAATTATCTAAATTAAAATGTAATAACGATAATTCTTGGTCCCCATGTTTAAAATGTCGGAGACCTTTTTCCTTAACTTTTTCACGCACTGCCTTGTCGTAGCCACGGTAAGCCTCGTCGGTATAATTCATTGTTATAGCATGCATAGCCATATAGGCCAAGTGGCCCATATAACCACGTATATCCTTTATCTTCATACCGACTTTCTCCGAGCGCTTCATGCCCCAAATGAGCGCTGCGTATAATAGTTCAATAAAGTTAAGTTTTTTTATTTTCTTATCAGATTTCGTATATTTTCTAATGGAGAACTTACTCCTTTCTTTCCTTTTCTTCTTTTTCTTCCTCGACTTCGCACTGCTCTTACTCTCCCCAGATGTCTCACTTGCAGGCTCCGTTGTTGTGGTTGTTGAGTTAGACTTATCAGTCTCGATGGACGATATGCTTGAGGAATGCGCCCTTCGAGGCCTTTCCAACACCAGGCGCGCTCTCCGGTCACGAGCACGCCTGACATGACCCTTGCTTCCCGCCATCTCCTCCTCGCTTGTCGAGTTCTCCAACGCTGCCCGCAGCTCTCTCTTTCGCCTCTCTCGGGCCCGCTCCTCCAGCCTTAGCCTCAACTCCTTTTCCTCATCGTCTTCCACCACCGCCACTGACTTGTCACGCTTTGCCTGCCGAGTCTTGACCTTCGAGTGGGTCGCTGACATGGTAGCCGGTGTCAACTCCCCACCCGAACTTTCCAACTCCTCACAAATGTCCGCCTTAGTCTCTGGCTTCGTTGCTTTCTTCGGCAACTTAGCACGCCTGCATTTGTTGCCCCGAGGTGCCTCATGCTCCTCGCCACATGCTGCGCACAAATCCAAAGCCATTAGGATATGCTGCTAGCCGGCAGCAAAGGAGTGAATTAGAATCCACAATGGAGGAGGAGCACACGTGCGACTCAAAATAATTCCGGTATCACACGAGTGTTGCTGCAACACGAAAGTCGCCCCACCTTTTTAAACACGGTCGTTGCAAGGCATCATGGACTTGTTGTTGTACATGTTGAAACATCAAAGTATATCATAACCACACTTTCATATGTAGTCCTGGCTCCTCTATCCTATCATGTCACCGTGTTTTCCGAGGTGATAGTAATCTTTAACACTTGCCAGCTCCTTTCTTCATGTTAAGTAGTATATCATGCTCATAATTAACTGAAATTATTCCTAACAGTGGATAGTCAATAAAAGAAATTGTTAAGAAGCACTGGAATGTTCTTCACACTTGTTGTTTCAAAAAATGTCAGAAACGTCCGGAATTCGGACGACAAAATTCGGAACGTCCAGCGTGCCTCCTTGCATATTAAAGGCAAAACACTATCCCAGAATAGTCAATAATTAACAGAATTGTTAAGAAGCACTGGAACTTTCTTCACACTTGTTGTTTCAAGAAAATTCAGAAACGTCCGGAAGTCGGAAATGAATTCAGAATGTCCACAGCCAGCCTCCTTGCAGACCCGGCCACCACCCACACACATCGATAACACAGCAAGTCATGCACAACAGTGTTGAAAACTAACAACATATTACTTAGCTGTTCTATTCCAATGTTGCAATGTCATCTCGATGTCAGGACAGAGCAGGTGGTGACCGTATCAAAGAAAATTTTGGCAGAAGTGACCAACCGGTAGTGGGACAGGAAGGATCAGCTGACCGGCTACCTTCGCTTACCTGTCCCAACAGACAACTGTGCACCAAGTCGCTCTAACCGCGTTGCACAGAACCTTCCAGAACCCCAGAGATTCAAGCCAGGAAAAACTCTGACCGCTTAGCATAATACTTGTATAAAGGTGAACATTTATACATACACATAAAAAAGTTGGTTAAACCAAAGTTGGTTAATCCAAAGTATCGGTTAATCCAAACAAAATTGTCGGCCCCAGGCCACTTCTGGTACAGTTAAACCAAACTTTCATGTGGTTTTAAGGTCATCTGATACTTCTTTTTTTTAAATAATAAATGGTAGTATTTTGTCAGGTCGCCGAAAAAAGTTTGGAATGACGAGGTTGGTTTAATGGGGATAAACTATATATACATAAAAAACAATAATCATAGTGTCCACATACATTGTACATTCATAATGCATCCTGTTTTTGCCAAAGCCAAGTCAAAGTCAAAGCTCGGTTAAACCAATGATCAGTTAATCCAAACAAATTTCTAGGGTCCCTTCAAGTTTGGTTTAACGGGGTTATACTGTATATACATATACAGTAAATCTTCTCTAACCGACCACCTCCACAGATCGACCACTCCCCTATATCAATCGCTTCATTTCGGTCCCAAACGATCGCCCAACACAATATCATTGTAACGATAAACGAAAACCTCCCTAAACCGATCACCTCCTTAAATGGACCATTTAAAGTCGGTCCCATGGTAAGTGATTTAGAGAGGTTTTGCTGTATATATATATGTGCTCTATAATCCATTATGGGAATATAAACAAGGACACTACCGATCTTCAGTTCCCTATGTAATAGTTAGCACTTATCCTATCTAGCTTATCTATACTTATTATTACTTATCTATACTTATCTATACTTATTATTAAATCAATTTATCTATACTTATTATTAAATCAATTTAAAAGTAGGAGCGCATAGTATGGTGGGATGTCACAGTGGAAAGCCGGTCGTCACCGCTTGCTATATTTTCGAGAAAACAGCCAACTGTAGTAAATTTGAGAAACCTATCTATCCACGCTCATACACCTCAAAGTGTGTGACTTATTAAAGTTGCATAGTCCGATGGTTTTGAATTTCTGTATTTTTTCTGAGATAAATATATTAGATCGAGCACTAGTATCTACTTTACATTAGGTCAAAGTTACTTGTATCTTAAATAGTAAACATTTTAGATATTTTGAGTGCAAACATGGAAAATTAGTTTTGGCAAGCTTGCCAAAACTCTGACACCATAGACTTCTGCAGTAACAGGTTCTGTTAAATTGACTCAGTATTGCCTTCTACGCAGAAACAAATGCTTAATAAATGCATCAGTATCTAATTTAGATATGTAAAATCAAATCTAGATAATTGGTTTGGTTTTGAAAATTTGATATTTCACCGGACTATGCAGCTTTAATATAAAACCCACAACTAGGTCATCATAAAACCCACAACTAGGTCATCCATTGTGGCTACACAATTTCCGGTTGAGACCAATTATTCGCGCATGATCAGATCGCTGAGAGAGATGGGGGAAGATGGGATTGGCGAGTGTGTGTATGTCGGGGGGTCGGTGGTCGGGGGGGAGGGGGTATTGAAATCACCAACATGCAAAAAAGTACATCCTTGAAAGACAAAAACATGCCTATTCAACTCAGCTCTCATTGCTGTATCTATTGTTTATGAACAAAACTATGTGCCTGACACACTTTCTGTCTGAGTGTAGGAGTTGGTGATAAAGCCATGTGTGTCTAAAGCGTTGTGCGATAAAGCCATCTCTCTCCACCGCGACGATCTTTGGTCCTGTCTGCAGTCTGTCTCCTCCCACCACGAGCGGAAACCTAAATTCCCTAGCACGGTGGGCGCGGACAGGGTCAGCCGTACATTTAGGAAATCGTGGATTATTGATCATTGATCATCTCGTTTCCGTTCACGTTGGACACTGGTGGAGTTGGTGAGAGGTGGTGTGGGTGGTGTGCGTGTGGGTGGTGTGGGTGGTGTGGGTGGTGAGGGTGCTGTGTATGGCGTGTGTGGGGGTGGTGTGTGGGTGGTGGGGGTGGGTGGTGTGTGATGCATGTGGTGTGTGATGTGTGTGGTGTGGGTTGTGTGAGTGGTGTGTGGTGTGTATGGGGTGTTGTGTGCATGGTGTGTGTTGGGTGTGGTGTCGGAGGTGTGGGTGGTGTTATGGCGTGTGTGGTGTGGGTTGTGTGAGTGATGGGTGTGGAGGTGTGGTATGCATGGTGCGTGTGATGTATGTGGTGTGTGGTGTGTGTGGTGTGGATGGTGTATGTGTGTAGTGTATGGGTTTGATGTATGTGGTGTGGGTATGGATTGATATGTGGTTTTATGTGGTGTGTGTGGTGTATATGTGTGGTATGTGGGTGGTGTATATATGTGCTTGGCGTATGTGGTGTATGGTGTATGGACGTGGTTATGTGGTGTCAATGTGGTGTGTATGGGGCGTGGGGAATATATGTGCATAGTACGTGTGTGGTGTGTATGTAGTGTCGATGCGGTGTGAATGTGGTGTGGGTTTTGTCTGTCTGTGGTATGTGTGAGGTGCGTATGTAGTGTGGATGTGGCATGTATCTGGTGTGGGTAGTGTATGTCTGTGGTATGTGTGGTGTGTATGTAGTGTGGGTGTGGCATGCATCTGGTGTGGGTAGTGTATGTCTGTGGTATGTGTGGTGTGTATGTAGTGTGGGTGTGGCATGTATCTGGTGTGGGTAGTGTATGTATGTGGTATGTGCGGTGTGTATCTAGTGTGGGTGTGGCATGTATCTGGTGTGGGTAGTGTATGTCTGTGATATGTGTGGTGTGTATGTAGTGTGGGTGTGGCATGTATCTGGTGTGGGTAGTGTATGTCTGTGGTATGTGTGGTGTGTATGTAGTGTGGGTGTGGCATGTATCTGGTGTGGGTAGTGTATATTTGTGGTGTGTGGTGTGTGGTGTGTGGCGTGGTTGTGGGGTGGTGAGCGGCAAGGGTTAACAGTGTCGCTAAGTACATAGTGCTTTTAGTTTCCTAATTAATCCGTTGTTTTTGAAGTTTTGCCATACGTTTTTAGACAAATATTTTGGATTGATCAGTAAAGTAATATTTATCTTAAAGGGTTCCTTTGGATATATTTGAGGTGAAATTATTAAGCAATTGTTTCAAAATACCGGACACCATGGGTTTCGGCAGTAACGGGTTCTATTCAGTTGACGTGGTATTCATGATATTCATGAATAGGTGTTTAAAGAAGGTGTCAGTATCTAAATTGGATACGTAGATTTAAATCAAGCCAAGTGTTTTACTTTTAGAAGATTGATGCTCTCATTGCTTCTCGAAAACAAGGAAGAAATGTAAATATACCATTTAATTAAATGATTGCATAAACCAATTAATTATCTCTTGTGAAAGTCAACCGGATTGAATGAACTAGCGTGTAGGGTGCCCGCTTTCCATTTTTGTATGTTGTGAGTTCGATCCCTGGCAAGGTCTAACCCCAAAGATAAGACGTGTCGCTACATTGCCTAGACCACGGGCATTAATAGGAAAATGCAAGGACTGGCTGGCTCAACAATAGGATACTATGAGTGAGTGGGGTATTGTGACTGAATAATAACTCAGTGGAACAGCAGTATAACCACGTCACCAGTGCAAATGGTCAAAAGTCAGCATACCAGTCCCGGATTGACCTCATATGTTGCCAGAAGGTCATGCCCCAATCAATCACTATTATCATCAAGGGAACTACAAGGCATACATACTTATTTGAGAGTTATAATTAGGCCTTGATCGATCACCAAGGATCTGTATGTGTATCTGCCACCTCCCACTCAGTCACATTATCCTGACACTGAACCAACCAGTCCTTGACCTATACTAATAATGCTGACCACAAGGCTAAGAATTGACAAATAGCAATTATTAAGTCATTGGGTTGACTCGACCAGGATTCGAACCCGGTGGGTCCGAATCCCACGATCTACCAAACCCACCTGCTGATGTTGATGGAAAATATTATGTTATGTATATCAGCACCTCATTGCTCACTACGCTCTGTAGCATAGGTCTTATAGAGAATTCCTACCGCCAAACCTGCCGTCTGGCGGGTGACATTGGAAGAACTAATAGGCCTACTGTGGTCACCAACAGCTCATTGTGGAGCATGTTCTGAGGAGGAAAATGTCTTATAGAGGATTTCCACCAATCACCTGCCCTCTAGTCACAGTGGAACAACTATGTTGTGGGAACCAGTAACTCCTTGTGGGCATAATAGAGGATATCCACCGCCAAGTCTGCCTTCTGATGACAAGAGCAATAACCAATATTGTGGGCAGCAGATCACTACGAATGCTCTGTGCAAAATGTATATACTAACTATGTACGCTCGCATAAGAGGTGGGCTATGCACTGATGGGAACTGTCAGGCTGAATTATGATAGGAATGGTTAACAAATTGATGATGATGATTATTGTTTGTATTGCTATTGTATTTTGGACTACGGTTGGTATTCGCATTATTCCAATTAGTATGCGAGTTGTCATTGTAGGCCTACATGAATGTCAATTAGTGGGACTATATCGGACGTACATTATTGATCACAAATGGCGACTTTATAGTGCTGCTCCACAGGGAAATCAGGCTGTCAGCACCATGACCTGATATCCCACTCATTTACATTATCCTGACACTGAGCTAACCAGTCCTTGCCCTATCCTATTAATGCTTAGTGCCAAGCTAGGAAGTGACAAGTATCAATTCTTAAGTCATTGGTTTGACTCGACCGGGATTCGAACTCCCGATTTCCCTTATGTGAGGTCTGCGCTTTACTAATTCGGCCAAAGTAGTGTCTAGTGTACACGGTCCATCCTGGAGCTAGAAAATGTCTCATTTTTGGAGGGAGCCGGACGTAGTTCAGGCGGTAGAGTGTCCACCTGTGAAGATGTGGGTCATCCTATCGATCCTGCTCAGTGGACATATTTGCAGTTTGGGCTATTTTCCGTTCCAACCAGTGGTCCAGAACTGTGGTATATGCTGTCCTGTCTGTGGGAAAGTGCATATAAAAGTCCCCTTGCTGCTTATTGGAAAGCATAGCCTAAATGGCAGCAGCAGGTTTCCTCCAAAGAAATATCTCAAAATGAGCATAGGTTTGACATCCAATAGCTGATGATAAAAATTAATGTGCTCTAGAGGCATCGTTAAATAAAACTAAAGGCCCTGTCACATTACGACACATCTCGCAAGCGCGCGGCCAATGCATAAAATCCTTTTTTACGTCGAAAGGCGTCAAACATTTTGGCGTGGAGGGCAAAGTTGGACGTATATATAAATACCTTTTACATAGCATATGGCCAACGTATAACCAACGTATGGCTAACGTACCTCCCGGTGAAAAATGCTCTAATTACCCTCATGGTACATTCACAGAATGCTGGTGAATGTTATATACGTTATTCGATTGCCAGAACTACGCCTCATACGTTACATACGTCAATACATGCTGGAGAAACACTAAACGTACATTAGACATACATTAAGCGTACGTTATCCATATGTTGTCCATACATTGTCAGTACCCGGACTGTACATTCCCAGTGCCTTTTACATAGGTCAACATAGTGCAACATAGTGAACAACGTTTGTCTAAAGTATGTCTAACGTATATCGACGTATGCCAAACGCATAGATAACATACAGCAGACATAAAATCCACACATTGTCGAATGTTGTCGTACGTCAAAGGTTTTGTGCATGCACAAAACTTTGCCGACCCCCTGAGGTCCGACGCCATATCTCGACGAATGTCAACATACATTGACTTATACCAATGAGTGCCTAATGCATGCGTAACGCATAACAACGTATCCCGACGTAGCGGTCCAAAATCACATACGTCGGCGTACGTAGGCGTGATGCATCGTAATGTGACAGCCCCTTTACTTTCCGTTTTGCTTCTTTTTGACACCAGCCCCAACTATCCCTGATGGATGCTGGGAGTGATTGAAGTAACCAAGGGACGACGGCGGTTGTTGTAGTCGGCGAAAGTTGGACTGGATGCGTCGCGTCAGGTCGTGGTAGACGATGCGCAGGATGTGTTAATTAGGATTGCCATTTCACTCTGCTTGTCGGCCGGACTTAAGGCCCGGTCACATACACGTTAGTGGACGTAGTTGAACATAGGTGAGCGTAGTGGAGGCTAACGTGGGTCAAACATGGTGTAAGTATGTTAAACTACTTTGAAATATGTTAAGGTATGGCAGGTTTTGGTACGGATAAATATGTTATGGTGTGGATAAATATGTTATGGTACGGATAAATATGTTACGGCACAGATAAAGATGTAACAGTATGGATGCCAGTATGTTCAACTACGTTCAACTACGTTCAACTACATTCAACTATGTTCAACTACATTCAACCATGTTCAACTACGTTAGCCTCCACTATGTTCACCTACGTTCACTAACGGCTATGTGACCAGGGCTTCGTCCAAGTATGCTAGAGTATGCTAGAGTGTGCTAGAGTGTGCTAGAGTATGCTATAGTATGATAGAGTATGCTATAGTATGCTATAGTATGCTAGAGTATGCTATAGTATGCTATAGTATGCTAGCATATGCTAGAGTGTGCTAGAGTAGCCATAGTATGCTATAGTACACTAGAGTATGCTATAGTATGCTAGAGTACACTAGAATATGATGGAGTATGCTGGAGTACGCTAGAGTATGTTAGCACATACTGCTCTTTTGAACATGTCCAAAAATGAAATCGGAGATCACGGCTCACCCATGTTATTACCAAGTTAACATCATGGACATGTACGGATGACGGCACGTTCTACTACGTTCAACTACTTTCAACTATGTTAGCATCCACTACGTTAAACTACGTCCACTAATGGCTATGTGACCGGTGTAGCAGGAAATCGCAAACCCTGTAAATCGCAAACCCCCACTTGTGATTTCCTAGGAAATCGCAAACCCCCATGCCATATATGGGCATGGGGGGTTTGCGATTTCCTAGGAAATCGCATATCCCCCCTGGAGATCGCAAACCCCCCATTCTGAGTGTTAGCCTTACCATGATCTGGTAAGGCTAACACTGGCACTGACACTCAGAATATCCCAACTTTCACTATTATCTCTGTTTTTAATACTTTCAGATAAAATTGCTCTTAGGTTAAATTAAATACCTCAGATCTTCCTCTTCAATCGCGCATTGAGATATTTTTAATCGATTCGATGAAAGTTTTTTTATTTATTTTACAAAAATAAATGCTCCCCATAGACATAGCATTGCCGCAGCACACATCACGGCGTATTTTACCCTACTGCTAATATCTCCGCCGTTACGGCGGTAGCCTTAATAACGCTTCGAATTTAGGGTTAATTTAATGAAATTTCACGATTTGAGTATGTAATTCTGTTAAATATGGTCGCATTGAATAGATTTGAGCTGATGAACGAGTATGCGATTTCCAGGGGGGGTTTGTGATTTCCTAGTAAATCGCAAACCCCGGGGTGTGCAATTTCCAGGGGTTTGCGATTTACTGCCACACCGGGCCTTCAGTGTGAGTATGGAAGTCCGAGCCGACTTCAGAAAGAAACCCCCAGCGCATTGAGTGTCCATAGGTACGGATACAGAGAGGGAGGGTGTAGGGTTAAGCAAGGGTTGTGGGTGTGGAGAGAGGAGAGGGGGCTGTTTGGGATTCATTATAATGCAGTCATTATGGTTAGAGTTGAGGTGTGGATTGTAGAATCTAATATAACCCCACCTGTTAAAGTTGGCATACGCTGATGGTTTGGAGAGTATACCACATTGTTTTAAGCCTAGGTCACACATACCCGGATCAGGGGCCGGACGAGCCCCGGACCGTGATCCGGCGTGATCCGACTTGGTCCGTGGCAAACTGGTATGATCTGTGGCTCATCCATGGCTGGTCCTTGGTGATTCTTGGTGATCCGTGGCTGGTCCTCCTTGGTGATCCTTGGTGATCCGGCATCCTCCGAGGTTGGCCCCAGATGTTTTAAAATGTTTAAAACATCCGGGGAATATTGCAATCCGGGGTCAATCCAGCATCATCCGGGTGTAATCTGGGGCTAGTCCTAGTAGTCCGGGTTTGGTCTGGGTAGTCCGTGTGTTGTCTGGGGGTAGTCCGTGTCTCCTCCGGGGCAGTCCGGGGCATTTTTAAACCAGAAGAGCCACGTTTTAGCCACAGTTTAGCCCAGACTAGCCCCGGTTTAGCCCAGACTAGCCACGATAGAGCCAGGGACCACTCCTGGATCACCCGGATAAGACCCGGACAGGCCGGATGACCATGGATTAACCATGGACCACCACGGATAGCCACAGATGACCACGCACTACTCATGGACTACCCCAGGATAAGTCCCACATTTCAGGCTATCATCCAGGGGTTGTCCGGGGCTCGTTCGGGGGTTCTCCCGGGCTCATGCGGGTAGTCTGGGGGTTGTCTGCGGCTCATCCGGGGTGATCTGGGCTTGTAGTCTGCGGCTTGTCTGGGTAGGTGTGAGAGCGAGGCAAAAATAGCGATTTTATCCAGGGCTGTCCGGGACAGTCTGGGGGAATGGTCCGGGGATGGTCCAGCTAAAAATCCGGGGCTAGTCCTGGTAGGTGTGACTTGGGCTTTAGATCAATATATTAGACTGATCATTATAATCTACCCTACGTTAGTTTGAAGTTACCTTCTTTTTTTTTTAAAGTAAATGGTTAATATTAGAAGTATTTGAAGTAAAAACATGAAAATTATAACTCCACCTCATACAGTTGCATAGTTCGATGTTTTTGAGAGTCTATCTATTTTTAGATGAACCTATATCATTGATCGTTTTAATCTACGTTACTTTAGTTTGAGGTAACCTTTATAATAAATGGCTAACTATGGAGATTCTTGAAGTGAAAACATGCCAAATTAATTGTTGGCATGCACACGTAAATGCTGGACACCATTGGCTTCAACAAAAACAGGTTCTATCAAATTGACATAGCATACCCTTCCAGGGAATGAAAAGTGCTTCTTTTTTGTTGTTGCAACATTAGTTGATTAAGCAGGGGAAATTTCAGTCGCAGATGACTGGTCTTCCTCATTCCACTGCTCCATGCCCTATCCTAGTAATGCCGAGCGTCTGGCTAGGAAGCGACAAGTATCAATTTTTAAGTCATTGGTTTGACTCAACCAGGATTCAAACTCACGATCCCAGGATGTACCAACACAGGAGACGGACGCTCTACCTCATTCGGCCATCCCGTCTGGTTAATCTCAGCTTAATGAGATTGAGAGCAGCATTATCTAAATCGCATATGTTGGATGAAATCTAGGTGAGACTTTTGTTCGGAGTATGAAGCCATAAGTTAAAGTTGCGTAGCCTGATTAAAATATCAAATATGCAAAAGCCAAAACAAGATTTATCTAGATTTAACCCTAAATATCCAACTTAGATACTGGTGTGCTTATTAAGCATGTGTTCCTACATAGAAGGGCATAATAAGTCAATGTAATAAAACCTATTACTGCTGAAGTCTAAGGAGGGAAGACTTTGACAAGCATCCTAAAATTAACTTGGGATATTTACACTTCAACTATCTCCTAACTTAGCAAATTACTTCAAACAAAGGGGGGTAAATACTAGCGATCAATCTAATAATAATATATTTATCTCAAAGTCAAAATTATTGGACTATGCAACTTTTAGTTTTACTTCTCTCAGGCCTAGTCCACACTCTCCCAGCACAGCTTTAGCAGGTTCGGGGTAGCCTATTGGTGATGATGGTGGTTGTGGTGATGGTGATGGAGGTGGAGGTAGTGGTGGTGGTGGTGGAGGTGGTGGTAGGGGTGTGTAATGTGAGCTCGGCCTAAGTGGCCAGGTGTATATGCTTCTGGTTTTTTGTGTGTGTGTGTCTCCAAACCTGGATCAAAGTACTCATTGGGGAGACAAGTGTATCTTTAAAGGGTTAAAGCCCCTTTACCAACACTTGGCGCCTCATTTCCCGACTATATCCACAAGAGGTTTAAATAATTACACACTAATATAGTAATAATAATTGTGGGGTAGTTTTTTTTTAGCGGAATGAATCTCTTTGAAGATATTACAGAAAAAAACGAAAATAATATTTGAACATTTGGTAAATTTTTGTCATTTTACATTTTAATTTGTATTTGGAGTTAATGTGAGCTGATGAACGAGTATGGTTGCCGTACGGAGAATGGTGCCGGGAGTCTCAAAACACGGGACACGGCGATTAAATTAACCTTTAATTAAGAAGATCACAGGGGAGAGGGTCAGTGTGTGGACAAGGGACAGGCTGGGGAGGTGGGGCTTTGGTGGTGCAAATGGCGGGCCCTTACTTTGTCTTGCGGCTTTTGGTGTTTAAAACGCCATTAACTCCTTATATGTATAGACCCCTACCACCGACCCATCCCCTATACCACCACCTTCCCCACCCCCCACTCCCACCCCCACCCGACCATTCTCCTGGCATCACGCCCCTACAGTACAGCACTCAATGGGTAATCTCCTATTCAGGAATCAATTTGAAATTTTCTTTTTTGTGTCTTCTTTTTTGTTGGAGGAGGGGGGGGGGGGTATGTGGTTCACCGCTAACCTGGGGAAACTAGTTTCAATAACGGGGTTGTCGATTTTTTTTCACCCGTCAAAAAGTGAAGTTTCTGTCAATATTCACTGCCTTGGATAAGCACCGTAAAAAGAGTCCATTTCAAGAGGAAACTAGGTTTGAAAAATACTTAGATGTTGCGTCTTTGTTCATTTCATTAGTGACATGTTTGGGGGATCGAGCAATGTATTGCATTTAATCATAACTATCCATAAAAATGCATAAGCAGATATAACATACATACCATATGTACATATATATATAAATACATATATATATATACACAGTATATATATATATATATATATATATGTGCTTATAATATAAGTTATATATGTGGTTATCTGTGTTTCTGTATACACATATATATAACTGAAATTGTTGCTAGAACACCATATACATATATATAGATAACATGTATATAGCATATACAGGTATGCAGGTAGTGCAGGTATAGCAAATCCTCAGGGAGTTTGATGCCCCTGCCTTGCAGAGTTGTAAACCACTGCCTTGTGCCGAAGGCTAAGGGAGCAAACCCTAAGCAGAAAACCATGTCACTGTGGCAGCATTAAGGGCGGTTGATGTATGGAACTCCCAACATCTCCCGACCAGCCACTGCAGGGACAAATAGTTTTGCATCTGTCTTGACATGTTCTTGCCGGTGTGAAACCTCTATTTGCTCCCTGAGAGAGTGCCGCTGGTAACTTGCAAAAGCCAGCAGCACTTCAATACTTTTGCAGGCAGCTTTCATGAAATGAGCGGCACTCAAGTAATGAAAGCAGTCTTTGTCGCATCTCGACCGACAGCATGATGATGATGAGCATATACACTAAAACCTCTCTAAATCGACCTTGGGACCGACTTTAAGTGGTCCATTTAGGGAGGTGGTCGGTTTAGAGTTAGAATATCCTTATAGTGGTATTGTTGTATAAAGTGTCACTGATATTGAAGCAAAAGTGTTGGAATCAGGATGCTTATACTCACTGGCAGTATGTTACGTTATGTTATGCTACACTGTTACGTTCCTGCTACATTTCATCATGATTTTGATGAATTATATAACTGACATAATAAATTAGGATTTCAGTCAAATCCATTTGCATTATGGTAGTAATTAATCAATATTATCACATCACTGCAAAATAAATTAGTTAGCAACTCCTTTCATATGAATCTATGATTGGCGAGTTCACTGCTTTCTAGCTTCAACTCTTCATGCAGCTTGGTCCATCATGAACGGGCGTGGCTATTTGCACAACAGCAGTGCGAATAGCGGCATTTGGTGTTCTTATTCGCATAGCGGTTGCGCGAATACTGGTCCGTGGATTCTAAGTCATACATCCATACAAAGTCATCAGCTATTTCCCACCTCGGTTGGGTATGGGGATTATTTGGAAAAACAAATTTATATCTTGGGGGGGGCACTTCTTTTTTTTTTTTACTTCGGAGGCATTTTTAATTTTTAATTTGTGTATCCCACCATGACGAATCAAGTGCTTTGAGTGATTATCTGCCGCTGTGTGAATAAGGAAACCACATAGCATTATTTGCACCGTCGCTGTGCGAATAACCAGTACCATCATTGAATACGCATGGAGCAAAAGACACACGAATCATATCTCAGCGTTTCTGCGACTCATCTCTTGCCCTTATCTTTGCAGATTCAATTTGGTTTATCTTAGGATGACCATGTATAAGGGCTACTTCCCTTTTTGCACTCATTACAACTTACAGAGTGTGTGTATCCCAAAGCTGAAGCTTCTTAGCGTAAGAAGTTTGCAGTTTGTTTGTTTATATGTTGTGACCTCATTAATTAGGTCAGTCTACCATGTGATCACGACGAGATTAGAAACTGTGTGACAACTTGGCTTCCTTCCAAATACTTTTGGCAAGCTTGCCGAAAGGATTTTGAATGCTTTGGCTTCAAATAACTTCAAAATAAGCCATCTGCCATAAGAATCACTTCATGGTAATCATAAGTAGATTGTAATGATCAAACTGGTGTCATTATCTCAAAAACTAGACAAAAGGTCCACAGGTATCGGACTATGCAACTTAAAGTTTAAGCGAAGTGATCACAATTAAAATTACGGGGGGGGGGGGGGTTGTAGCTTTCACTTACAGCCAGATACCCATATGATAAAATTCAACCAGACTTCCAAATCTAATAGCATTTTCATAAGTATAACAAGTAAAGACTTGGTTTTCTTTGATCATGGTGAAACACAATTTGACCAATTAATGCCAAATTTTATCGAGCTGAAAAGCATACATTCTTTGCCATAACGTGATGTTGAACGGAGGTAGAGGTAGAGGTAGATTTGTGTGGTTGTTCTACGTCCTAGCAACGTCTAAGGTCATATCAGGATGGCTGATAGAGGTAGGGGTAGAGAATTGCGTATGTGTGTTAAAATGTTAATGCAACAACCACCGAGGTATTTACTTACAGCGCTGACCACCAGGGGGCGTGACCCGGCGACATTAGCACTTCATCTGATCACAAGGCCAGAGCTCATTAAGCCAGCCCGCGTTTGTTTCTGCGCACACAGAGCTGCGCAGCCTGGACGCTGTCACCAATAGGGTGTAATTTGGCGGGAAATGGGTAGGGGATGGGGAAGGGAGAGGAGAGGGGCGGGGCGGGTAGCGGAGGGAAGGGGAATGGGGAGAGGGGAGGGAGGGAGGGGAGGGGAGGGGAGGGGAGGGGAGGGGGGGAGGGGAGGGGAGGGGAGGGGACGGGAGGGGAGGGGAGGGGATGGGAAGGGAGGGGAGGGGAGGCGAAGGGAGGGGAGGAGGGGGAACGGGGAGGGGAGGCGAGTGGGAGGGGAGGGGACGGGAGAGGAGGGGACGGGCGGGGACGGGAGGGAAGGGAGGGGAGGAGAGAGAAAGAGAAGGAAAGGGTGGAGGGGAGGAGAGGGAAGGGGGAAGGGGAAGGCAGTGCAGGGAGGGGGGAGGGAGGAGGGGGAGAGTTTGAGGGCGACTCCCCGTGCTTGTTCTTGTTCTTAATGGTCGGTGTCCTCAGCGGGTGTGGTGTAGCATCAAGGCGTCGTATGCATTACCTGCGAGACTTAATCAGATTCAGAGTAAACGACGTGATTAAACACACATAATGGCGCGCTCCTCCCTGAAGATCCTGTTTGGTTCCTGGTGCTCTTTGTGGTGAGATTCCCGCCGGTGCTGGAGAGGAGGCGGTGGGTGCCGCCCCCCCCCCCCCCACCATCACCATCACCATCTCCTCCGCCATCTCAGTGCCGCTATCTAATTTGTGTCTTCTTAAAGTTGCATAGTCTGATGGTTTTGAGTTTCTTTCTTTTCTTGAAAATCTATACTTCCTATCATGGATCAGTCTCAATAGTCTTGTTTTCACCAGTACACCATTGGTCAATTGAAAGCCCGAGCCTACACTTTCACCGACCCAAGGGATTTTTTAGCCTCCCACACCACATAGACATGGTATGAGAGCAACTGGCCTTTGATGACACTATAAGTTATACACAGCGGTGGAAATCCAAATTGGCAGAGAGGAATCGCTGGCATGGGGAATCAAACCACCAACCTTCAGATTAGGAGTTTGACCTAGAGAAAAGTCAAACACTCTAACCACTCCACCACAGAACACGACTCTGTCATTTTCGAAGAGAAATATATTAGGTTGATCATTATAATCTACCTTACTTTACTTTGAAATAACTTTGCTTTTAAATAGCAAAATTTGATATATTTGATGTGCAAACATGCTAAATTAATTTTGGCAAGCTCGCCAAAAACTATTTTGCAGTAACATGGTCTGTTAACTTGCCTTGATATTCCCTTCTGCATGGCGACAAATGTTTAATAAGTACACCAGTATCTAAGTTAGATATCTAGAATTAAATCTAGATAATAATTTTGGTTTTGAAAATGTTATGTTTTCATCTGACTATGTAGCTAACATTATCATAAAATGGCTACCTTATGGTGACTTTGAAGTGTAGTGTATACATGCAAAGTACAGATTGGCATGTGTGTCAAAACTCTGACACCATGGGCTTCAGCAGTAACACTAACAGGTTCTATTACATTGACTTCGTATGCTCTTCAAATAGTACCAAACACTCGATGAGTACATCCCTATCTAAAGGTTAGATATGTAGGTTCAAAACTAGATGTAAGTGGTTTGCTTTTAGAAATTTGACCAGCAAACCTAGTATGTCAGGATTGATCTGCCCTGAACCATTCCTTGTCCCCCTTTCTCCCCCAACCATCCATTTTAAACTCAAACACTCAACTAGTAGGGGCCAACTAGTCCAAATCCTGAGCCTGGAAATGCTTCTAGTTGGATCCTACTGAGGTCCCTGATTAAACAATATTAACCTACTTACTCACTCAATATGCCCCACCTCATCATCATCATCATGCTGTCGGTCGCGATGTGACAACGACTGCTTTCATTACTTGACTGCCGCTCTCCATTTAGCTCTCTGCTGTGAGAGTTGCGTCCGTGAGTCAGTCTTAATGTCTCTCAGCTTCAGGTTTCTCCTGATGGTATCCTTGAACCAGAGATGAGGGCGCCCTCTCTTTCTGTAACCAGAAGACAGTTGAGAATAGAGGATCTGCTTTGGTAGCCTGTCTGATGACATACTCATGAGGTGTCCAGTCTACCAGAGATTCTTTTTGATCAGAAGATCTTCCATAGAAGGCAGCCGCGTCCGTTCGAGTATTTCCTTATTTGTCACTTTGTCCTTCCAGGTTAGCCTCATGATTGAACCCAGATGTCACATCATGAAGGCATGCAGCTTTTTCACATGTCGTCTTTACACTCTCCAGGCCTCGGCTCCATATAGTAGGGTGGATAGCACAATTGCACGGCAGATCTTGCCTTTGACCTGAATGGTTCCAGAGTCTCTGGCATAGTCGCCCGAAAGATGCACTAGCTTTGGCCATCCTGAGATTACCATAAAGATAAGTTCAAACACAAAGGCCCACCCTACATTACACCATCACCCTTTCAACGAGTATGTCATCTCTAGAAAGATAATCAGGTCTGCCCCCCCTATTAACGCTCACCATATTAGTCAAACATTGCTACATTTTAATGTTTCTTTTTTCCTCCTATCTTGTTCTTTACCCATCATTCATATTGATGCTTTGCTTATTGTCTTCTCGTAGGCCTAGTCTACACTCTCCCAGCATTAAACTCTTGCTGCGTTATAATGCTGCCCCACTAAAATACCATGCAGTTGGTGTCTATATATATATATATATATATATTGTTGTAGCTTTGTTTAGTGTGTAGTGGCATTTGTCATTATGGCTGGAAGACAAGTGCATTAGCACTGACAACATGTTATTCAGAGGAATAAAAACACTTGAAAAAAAATACCATTAAACTCTGAGTATCCCATGGCTATTATTAGATTAGTAGCGATGCGATGGCATACAAGGAAGGGAGGGGTAGATGTACTTCCATAGGTTATAAGGCGGAATAAAATAATCTTAAAATCTACTTTAATTGATAAAGATTGCAGTACTTTCCAAGTAATAATAGACCCACGTAATATACCATGACCAAGGACAATCATTAGAGTGAAATGACACTAATTTAGTAATAGTAATAGCTACAGCTTATCCACAGGGAACCTCACTCCATAGTTAGGCCCTAGATAACTCCTAGAGAATAGATTGTTTCAATCTGTTCAAATTATAACTATTCATAGTTGATCATAATAATTGTGAATAAATTAAGTTTTGTTTTAGTAATGCAACAGCCCCTTAAATGATCAACAACCAATAAACAACTGAAACCTCAATTGAACTACCAAGCATGGTATTAATGACAGTAAAAGTACTAATTATTATGCATAATCGCACAAAGACATTCTTGATTAACCACCAATCACATTCCTATTTTGAAAGAGATTTGTTCCAAGGTTGAAGCACGAGAGAGATATTTCGATAAAGAACATATATATATATAGACATATATATTCATATACACATACGTACATACACATATCTACATATATGTGCATATATTTATGTGAAGAGTTCAGGTGCAAATCCCTGTAAATGCAAATCCAAAAATTGACTTAAACATTGGTGTCAAACCTTCAAAAGGTATATTATTTACATCCCTATTTGTTTGTTCATTGCTCCACAACCATTTCTTCACAATGGACGTGGCATTAGTGAGAATTAAAAGTACCCTCAGGTAAACTTTAAACAATTTAAGTCAACTATATATAACAGTAACTGGGACGTTGGTAAATAGATAGGGAGCGGGACATAGTTCAAGCGCTAGAGTGTCCATCTGTGAAGGTGTGGGTCATCCGATCGATCCTGCTCAATGGACAAATTTGCAGTTTGGGCTATTTTCTGTTCCAACCAGTGGTCCACAACTTGTTCATCAAAGGATGTGGTATGTGTTGTCCTGTCTATGGGTTGATTGATTGATTATTGATTGGTCGTTGTTTTACGCCGTGTCGGCAGCATAGGCCATATTCATGGCAAGAAATGTTTGTCTTTTGTTCAAACCATCGCTTTTACATGTAAAAGGAGACAATCAATTATGTGCCAATAGACACTCATTAAATTAGAAAGCTCTCAATCATATATTTGGGAAAACAAATTCCCATAGAAAAAGAAAAGTTGTATTAATAATTGATAGAATCTATTTAGTAAACTATATGAGGTGGTACAGTCCAGCTGCCCTCAAAAAGGCTCAAATGTTTTCCTGTTTTACCTTAGTAAAAAGGTCATGCATACTGTCTGCAGTGTAGAACTGTTGGCGCAGGGCCAAAAAAATCAACGCAACTTAGTAAAATGTGTTTGAGTGTCAGCAGGGACTGACACCCAATACATTCAGGGGGAGGTTCCCCCTTGAGCAGAAAAGCATGTGTAAGCCACGAGTGGCCAATACGGCAGCGGCTAAGGACCACTTGGTCCCGCCGACCTCCCGCATGAGTCTGTGGTGGCTTTCCCACAGATGGTTCAATTTCTTTAAGTTTATTAATGTTTTCATCCCACTCATGTTGCCATTTGGATTTTATGTGGGTGGCTCTTAGTGGTTTCAGATCAGAGTGAGGGATCAAACACGGTTCAAGATCACAATTCAGGGCCTTCTTCGCAGCCCGATCAGCTCATTCGTTTCCTTGTATGCCGGCATGGCCAGGCACCCAGCACAGGTGGATGTCATACCCATCTGTTGTCAGTTGGTTCATTTTATGAATGACCGTTGCTAGAATAGGGTGATTCATTTTCAGTCCAGCAAGAGCCAGGAGGCAAGAGAACGAATCACTGTATATAACATAGTTAGTGTGGTTGGATACCTCGATACACTCCAACGTGAGAAGGAGTGCTCAGGCTTCTGCAGTGAAAATCGAAATATGTCAGAATGACCATATGCTTGACGCCCAATAGCCGATGATAAAAATCAAGGCGGGATGGCTGAATGAGTTAGAACGTCTGTCTCCCGTGTTGGTAGATCGTAGGTTTGAATCCTGGTCGAGTCAAACCAATTACTTAAAACTTGATACTAGCCAGGTGCTCGGCATAATATTAGGGTAGGGCAAGGAGCAGTGGAATGAGGAAGACCAGTTGTCTGCGACTGAACTTTCCCCTGCTTAAACAAGTAATGTACCCCAAAGAAATGTGATCTAGAGGTATCGTTAAATAAAACAGAACAAGCTTGGTAAATAGGCGTTTACATAAAGTAATTGACATATCCTTCTTTTACGTTAGTGCCTGGATTGAACGAAAACACAACACCATCCAACAAAAACAAGAACAAGAAAAAACACTCGACATGGAGTTAATAAGCCATACCAGCATTATATCTTGTAATAAAGCACAAACACCATCACCTTGCAGCTGAAAACAGCTTTCGAATTTGAAGTTGAGCAGACGACAATTCGACGCTGGTTCGAGGTCGGCGCCTGCGTTGTTTGCAGCCACACACCGCGCACGAGCGACATTCCGATACGCACTACCGCCCACTCGTTGTTCCCGCTACAGACCCGGCCTGCTCGAGGGTCTCTGCAGTGTTACACTGTGGGCGGTCCTGAGTTAGTTCCCAGATCGCCCTGTAGGTGAGTGGGTGGCAGCACTGCGCCACGCTCGAGGCCGGGGAGAAGAGGTTACAGAAACTGGGGATGTGTGTCAGACTGGGTGTCATCCGGTGCACATGTCGTCTGCCCGCCAGTTCGCCGCCTGCCCCAGTTGTGCGTTGGCCTTCCGATTAGACCCAACCGGCCTTATGGGGCGCCAACTGCGAACTAACCAAAAGAAAATTCCGCGCGCCTTAATAGTTCAAAATACTCAATGGCAAGCGAATTCACTGGCAATTATGAAGTAGTAATACATGGATGCATTTAAAACACGTTTGCAATATTTTAATTATTGTATTCTATATTACGGCGCACAGAAATTGAATTGTATTATGATGTATTTTATTTTGTTCTTTACATAAATGTCACGTTGCGACCCATTATGCGGATCTGTGGATTTGGTAGCAAGGACCAGGAATCGCCCAGGAGAGAGAAGTCAGACATTGGATGAATGGGTAGTTGAGTGGATGGATACATGGTACATGATCAATCCCAACCCCCCAACCCCCACCCCATAGACCTTATCCGCACCCTTCCCCTGTATCTAATGTCACTGCAGACCATGTATATTACATGTGGCCTCTCACATGTGACACTGCATAGGGTTGAGGCGAACATAATAGCCTTGTAACCTTCCAATCTACTAACATACATTTTAAAATTAAATCAACAGAGAACACAACAATATCTACCACAATTTGAGATATGCTTTGAGATATACCACAATAAACATAACCTTCCAATTTGTTAAAATATTTATAAAAACATTAAATCAACACAGAAAACAACAATGTCTACCACAATTTGAGACATGATTTGAAATATAGCAAAATAAACATTCTCCACACATTCTTCCTTCTGGGGACCAGACGGGATGGCCGAATAAGTTAGAGTGTCCATCTAGCTTGTTGGTAGGCCATGGGATCGTGGGTTCGAACCCGAGTCGAGTCAAACCATTAACTTAAAAATTGATACTTGTTCCTTCCTAGCCAGGCGCTTGGCATTATTAGGATAGGGCAAGGACTGGCTGGCTCAGTGTCAGGATAATGTCACTGAGTGGGATATCAGGTCATGGTGCTGGTGGCCTGGTCTCCCAGTGGGGCAGCACTATAAAGTCACCATGAGTGCGGTCTGTCACAAGTCGGTACCCGTCCTGATATGACCTTAGATGTTACTAGGACGTAAAACAACAAACAAACATCTTCGTTCTGTTCATTCTCAATAGGGACTACCTCTTAGATTGTGTCGGTCTACTGTCGCATGGGTAGATCGCAGAGAGTTGTGCCCAGCGACAAGTTTCGCAAACAAAGAGAGTGGGAAATAGGCCAGTGGAAGCTTCCCAGTTTGCTCACTAGGTGGGAGCAGTGGCGCTCCCAGACACCACTGTGGCGGTGCAACAGAGACAAATAAACGCGTAAGACACCCTCCGTGTTGTTAAAGTGTGATTGGCAAATTAATGCATTATATGAACGATGTCTGGTTAATGGGGTGTAATATACTGCCATAAATCGGGTTTGTCTTGAAGAAGATGTATACTGCCTATCATGGATAAGTCTGAATAGACTTGTTTTCACCAATAGACAGTTTGTCGATAGAAAGCCCGAGCCTACACTTTACCGACCCAAGGGATTTTTAACCTCCCACACCACATAGACATGGTATGAGAGCAACTGGCCTTTGATGACGGTGTAAGTTATACAGCAGTGGAAATCCAAATTGGCAGAGATGGGGCCATGGGGAATCAAACCACCAACCTTCCGATTAGGAGTCTGACCTAGGAAAAAAGCCTGACACTCTAACCACTCCACCACAGAGAACACCCCAATCGTATCCCACAATGCCCAGCGGTCAAGTCTCACTGAGATATGGTATTGTTAAGTCTTATTCTAATTTGTCAGTCTTTCATTGCTATCTCTTTCCATAGGAAGTCATGAGAAAGGCTGGGAGTATATGACATACCAATGGCAGAATGCTGTGCTTGACAGCTATTGAGGCAAGCAACGCAAATTTCCTTTTGGATTTGGTACTCGTGTGAGAACTCCATTTCTTCTTGTCAGGATGGCTTACATTGTTGATTTAGGTTCTTGTTAGGTTTTTAAGTTCTTTTAAAACAGATACTGGCTGCTTGGTTGGTTGTTGGAGTTTTATGTCCTGGCAACATCCAAGATCATATCAGGATGGGTACCGACTTGTGACAGTGTGCACTCATGGCCACTTTATAGTGCTGCCCCACTGGAAAATCAGGCTGCTGGCACCATGACCCAATATCTGACTCACTCACATTATCCTAACACTGATCCAACCAGTCCTTGCCCTACCCTAATAATGCCGAGCGCCTGGCTAGGAATCAACAATTTTCAATTTTTAAGTCATTGGTTTGAATCAACCACGGTTCGGACTCATGATTTGAATCCCACGATCTACCAAAACTGGAGATGGATGCTCAACTCATTCGCTCATCTCATCTGGTGATACTGGCTGCGTACACTGGTTACTCACTGGTTTGACTACCATGCCCCCGAACTGAACCAGACGAAAACAGTGTTAACATGTTGCCAATACGATATTGGTGCTTTGTTGTCCAAGCTCCGAATGCAATCCTGCGTATCACATTAAGTAAATAGTTGTGTGTGGCCGACTCTAGAACCAGAAATAAAAACTGCACTCACAGGAAACAAACAGAAAAACACACAAAACACAACATCCTTACGAATTTTGTATCAATATTTTATGTTTTCTAATCGGTGTGTGTTGAATATATTATGGGGTGGTAGTTCACTGAGCGAAGTCACATTTAACCAGTAGAGGCCTATACCATGACCGCCTTCATCATTACATGTACATACTTTCTAGCAGTATTTCTTTGTTGGGGGTTTGCATCCTCTTTACATCAGTAGGATTACATTACACATCAGAACAGCGGGTTGATATCAAATTCGATGATGGCGGGGAGGAAATGAGGGAGAGGAGAGAAAGAGGGTGGCGAGAGAGGGAGAAAGAGAGGGAGAGGGGGAGAGGGGGATGGGGGGGGGGGGGAGAGGGAGAGAGGGATGGAGGTAAAAGGGGATATATGGAGAGGGGGAGTGGGGGGGGGGAGAGGGAGAGAGGGGGAGAGGCAGAGAGGCAGAGAGGCAGAGAGGCAGAGAGGCAGAGACACAGAGAGGCAGAGGGGCAGAGAGGCAGAAAGACAGAGAGGCAGAGAGGCAGAGAGCGAGAGAGGGAGAGAGGCAGGGAGGCAGAGAGGCAGACAAGGAGAGATGCAGACAAGGAGAGACACAGAGAGGGAGAGAGAGGGAGAGATGCAGAGATGCAGAGAGGCAGAGAGGCAGAGAAGCGGACAAGCGGAGAGGCAGAGAGGCAGAGAGGCAGGGAGGCAGCGAGGCAGAGAGGGAGACAAGGAGAGAGGCAGAGAGGGAGACAAGGAGAGAGGCAGAGAGGGAGACAGGGAGAGAGGGAGAGAGGAAGAGAGGGAGAGAGGAAGAGAGGGAGAGAGGGAGAGAGGCAGACAGGCAGAGAGGCAGAGAGGCAGAGAGGCAGAGAGGCAGAGAGGCAGAGAGGCAGAGAGGCAGAGAGGCAGAGAGGCAGAGAGGCAGAGAGGCAGAGAGGCGGAGAGGCAGAGAGGCAGAGAGGCAGAGAGGCAGAGAGGCAGAGAGGCAGAGAGGCAGAGAGGTAGAGAGGCAGAGAGGCAGACAGGCAGAGAGGCAGACAGGCAGACAGGCAGAGAGGCAGAGAGGCAGAGAGGCAGACAAGCGGAGAGGGAGATGCCACATCTAGTTTGATACCAATTTGCAATAGACAGTTCCTGTAATTTTAATGCTGGAAGGAGGATATTATTATTAATTAATAATTACATCACCCGAATATGATATTTATTAATAGGTAGAAACACCAAGGTTCTAGAGATTTATGTTAGATTGAATGGTTAAAAGACGGGAACTACTTTGTTTTCCATACATGTTAGCGCTTGTGTTCCAATTAGCCTTCATTAAACGTAGTGCCAGTCAAATGGTACAGAGGCAACGATTGGCGGCTTCATTTAGTGTTGGTACTGTAATCCATGCACATGCATATGCATACATATACAAATTCATATACATATACGTAACACATACATGTACATGTACACATTATATACATATATGCATGCATGTACATATACATATACACATACGTATACGTATACATAGCATACACATATCCACATACAAATACATAGATGTTTACACATACGAATACATATATGCATACATAACATATATATATATATATATATATATATACATACATGCATACTTACATACTCACACGCATGCCTTCTCACGCACGCGCTATCACATACATCGTCACACACCCTCACATTCTCACACACATTCACACACACTCACATACAGTGTATGATACTCACGCACACTCACATGCTCTCACATACTCACACACGCTCACGTGCTCACACACCCTCTCACACACACTAACATATTCACAGACATTCACAGATTCACCAACGCTCATAGATTCACACACACTCACAGATTCACACACACTCACAGATTCACACACACTCACAGATTCAAACACACTCGAAGATTCAAACACACTCACAGATTCACACACACTTACATACATCCACACACACCCTCACACACCCTCACACACCCTCACACACCTTCACACACCCTTACACAGACCCTTATACACACTCAAACACTCACACGCTCACACACTCACACACTCACACACTCACACACACACTCGCACACACACTCACACACACTCACTCACACACACTCACACACCTACAGATTCACACACACTCACACACACTCACACACACTCAAACCCATACTCACACACTCACTCACACACACTCACACACTCACACACTCACACACCTACATATTCACACACACTCATACACACTCACACACACTCACACACATTCACGCACTCACAGATTCACACGCACTCACACACACACCCTTTCACACACAACGCATACTGGAATAGAGGCCTCATGTCCGGTAGTCGGCGCCGTGTTTGTGGTGAATATAATGTGGGTTACATGCTAGTTGTGGGCACATACCGGGACGTTGTGTGTGTGTGTGTGGGGGGGGGGGGGGGTTCGGAGTGTGGATGTGTGTGTGTGTGGGGGGGGGGGGGCATGTGGAACTTCTCGGCTTCTTTCTTTGTGGTTGTATTCGGTAGGTTGGATGATTGTGGGGAGTTCGGGACGGGTGGAGGTGGAGGTGGAGGTGGAGGTGGAGGATGCACGACCCACGTCACGTAGCGAGACACCCCCACCTCCCCCACCTCCACCCCACCTCCACCCCCACCTCCAACCCCACCCCCACCCCACCCACCACCGTCACCCCACTGTCACCCACAACGACCACAGCGCTCTGCTATGCAGAGGAACCAAAGCGAACTAACCCACCAGGGGTGTCAAGTCATTTCCACCCCACCACCAAGGAGGTTTTACGTCCTAACAACATCTACCTTCAGGACGCTTACCGACTTGTGGGCGTGCGGAATACGTGGCTGGCTGCTGCGTTATAGTGCTGCCCCACTGAAATACCATGCAGTTGGTGTCATGATACAATATCCTACTTAGTCACATCCTGTAACTGAACCAACCAGTTCTTGCCCTGTTTTATCAACGCCAATGAGGTAGAAATAATTGATCTTTTTCTCTTTTGTTTTAGACTAGAGTTCTACCTGTTTTTCCTTATTTGTACATGAGCTATGTTGATTTCAGGGATATGGTCTCTTCCCCGTCCTGCCAGAAGCTTTCAGTTTGGTATTACTATTACTAAGGTGGAGCAATAACTAGATGGCTCAGTGACAGGATAATTTGACTGAGATCTGAGTGAGATATTGGCGCGTGTTGTCAGTAGAAATATATATATATATATATATGAGTCAGGATCATGAAAAGAGGCCAATTGGGGGAAGTTGTCAGCATCGACCATTGGATGTTGGCATTGGACAGTATAATTACAGTTTAGCATTGCCAGAGAGGTATTGGAAAGTCCTTAAATTTATCCTGAATGTAAAGGTAGAGAAAATACAACCTTATTTGTTTCTAGGATAATTTAATATAAAAAAAAAAATGCACTACACTTTAAGAATTGCGACACCGACATCTTAAATAAACCAACAATTGGCCCATTTTCGTGAGGCTGACTCATTATATATATATATATATATATATATATATATATATCAATGAGGAGATGCACTACTGAAACACTAGTAATAGTGCACACTACCAGAAGATGATATATGTATGCTCCCAGGTCTTGATAGGACAAAGCACTAATCAATCAAGCAATCAAACCATCAGATCAGCCATAGACTGTAAATGTAATTGTTCCTTATGAAATCGTTCATCATCTGAAAGTATTGCAAGTTTCCTGTACATGGCAGCACTTCACACTCAGGGGTATCTACGCGTTCTCTCCCTGTCTCCCCTTCACCCCACCCGCCCTCTCACCCCCCCCCCCTCCCTCCCTTTCAGGCTCTCCCCCCTCCTCCCTCCCTTCCGCTCACCATACCCCTCTCACTCTCCCCACCTCTCTCTCTCAGTATCACCCCAGCCCTCTCTCACCAGAGAGGCAGAGGGGAGAGGGAGAGAGGGAGAGAGGGAGAGAGGGAGAGAGGGAGAGAGGCAGAGAGGGAGAGAGGGAGATAGGGAGAGAGGCAGAGAGGGAGAGAGGCAGAGAGGCAGAGAGGCAGAGAGGCAGAGAGGCAGACAAGGAGAGATGCAGAGAGGCAGAGAGGCAGCGAGGCAGAGAGGCGGAGAGGAAGAGAGGCAAAGAGGAAGAGAGGGAGAGAGGCAGAGAGGAGGAGAGGCAGAGAGGCAGAGAAGCGGAGAGGCAGAGAGGCAGAGAGGCAGAGAGGCAGAGAGGCCGTCTCTCCCTCCCTCTAGCCCTCCCTTCCTCTCACCCTCCATCCCCTCACCATCCACCCTTCTTTCCCCCTTGCCTGTCACTCTCTCTTTCACCCTCCTACCCCAATCTCACCATATCACCGTCTCACCCTCCCTTTATCTCATCCCAGGCCTCCTCTCACCCCGTCCATCCCTTCACCCCTCCCTTCCTCCATCTCCTACCCTCTCTCTCCTCTTCTCCCTCTCTCCCTCTGTCTCCACCCTGTTCCCCGCCCCTCCCCCCTCCCCCCCTCCGCAACCCCCAGATGCTATCATTCCTACCATACACACTCCTTTGCAGTGTGTACCCATCTTCCTCCGCAAATACAATCGGTAAACATTTTATTCATTGAAATAGCTCCATGTTTCCTCCATCTCAACGCCAAGGCAGCGACGGGTCTTCCGGTGCTTGAACATCTCGGGTGGTAGACTCTAGTTTTACATGCGAACAACAAACACCGCAGCAATCGTTACACTTACAGGCGCACAGTTGTGTCAGAGAGGGGGTTTGTTTGTTTGTTGTTGTTTTACGTCCTAGCAATAGCTAAGGTCATATCAGGACGGGTACCGACTTGTGACAGTGCGCACTCATGTCGACGTTATAGTCGTTTAATGGGGTTATACTGTATGAAGAGTTCAGACGCACATCCTCATAAACGCCAATCCAAAAATTGACTTACAATTGACTTACTGTACCTGGAGGATTCTTAATTCTCACTAATTCCAATTTGGTTGCGAAGAAATGGTTATGGAGCAATGAATACAAAAAATTGGAATATAAAAAATTAACCATTTGAAGGTTGGATTCCAATGTTCATCTCGGTATTTGCCTGAACTCTTCTTCACATGAAGGGTTCCGGCGCAAAAACCGACAAATCTCATTTTAGTTTCTTATTTGTTCTTGTGCTTTACAAATGACGTCAAGCAATTTCCTTTTGGGTAATGCATTATATAGGGTAGGTGTTGGTTTCTGTGGGGGGAAAACAACCCAGATTTGATCATCAGAATGATGGCAGCCTCAGCTGAAACCTCGTAGTCGGGGCTTCATTTTGGCCTGAATGGCATTTTTCGGTTTTTGCATGTGTACTCTTCACATCCAATTTAAATACTGATGCCTTTATTAAGCATTCCTTACTGCATAGAAGGGAATGAATGCTAATTCAATTTAATAGAACATGTCGCTGCTGAAAGCCATGGGGTAAGAGTTTTGAAAAGCCTGCCACAATTAAATGTGCATGCTTATGTAGGGGTCTGCACTACCCTCTCAGGCAAGGATCCGCATAGACAGGTAGGCGTGGGTAGTGTGTTGATATTAGGGAGCCTAGGTGGTGTAATGGTTAGCACACTGGCCTGGAATGCAAAGAGATGTGGGTTCGAGTCCTGCTGCAGGCACACTATTTCCCATTTTCATCACCCCCATGACACTGGTTGCCGTGACCATGATCCTGTACAAGCTACATGCTGTATGGTTGTTGAACCTACCCTGTGTATGTAAGTGCATTGCATTGCCTGTATGTATGTAATTGTAAGCATTATAAGACTTACAATTCCAGGCGGACGAGTGTAGTGGTCTGCACTAACCTCTCAGGCAAGGAGCCGCATAGACAGGTAGGCGTGGGTAGTGTGTTGATATCAGGGAGCCTAGGTGGTGTAATGGTTAGCACACTGGCCCGGAATGCAAAGAGATGTGGGTTCGAGTCCCGCTCTAGGCGCAATATTTCCCATTTTCATCACCCCCATGACACTTACATTTCAAATATCTCTTATGATAGCCATTTAAAGCCAAGCTACTTCAAACTAAAGTCAGGTAGATTAAGAATCTAATTTGTAAACACTTAGCTAGATTAAAACCTATATATGACTAAATGTACCTGGAGGTAAATTTTAATTCTCACTAATTCCACTTTGGTTGCGAAGAAATGGTTATGGAGCAATGAATAAAACAATGGGAATATAAAAAATTAACCATTTGAAGGTTGGATTCCAATGTTCATCTCGGTATTTGCCTGAACTCTTCTTCACATGAAGGGTTCCGGTGCAAAAACCGACAAATCTCATTTTAGTTTCTTATTTGTTGTTGGGCTTTACAAATAACGTCTAGCAATTTCCTTTTGGGTAATGCATTATATAGGGGAGGTGTTGGTTTCTGTGGAGGAAAAACCCCAGATTTGATCATCAGAATGATAGCAGTCTCAGATGAAACCTCGTAGTCGTGGCTTCATTTTGGCCTGAATGTCATTTTTCGGTTTTTGCATTTGTACTCTTCATATCCAATTTAAATACTGATGCCTTTATTAAGCATTCCTTACTGCATAGAAGGAACTGCTAAGTCAATTTACTAGAACATGTCGCTGATTAAAGCATTGTGGTAAGAGTTTTGACAAGCCTGCCACAATTAAATTTGCATGCTTACATTTCAAATCTCTCTTATGATAGCCATTTAAAACAAAGATACTTCATACTAAAGTAAGGTAGATCTGAACCATCTACCCAATGTAGGCCTATTTATCTCAGAAAATGACAGAAGCTCAAAACCATCAGACTAGGCAACTTTATCTGTCTGGCTAAGCTAACCCCTTCCCCCTCTTTACCCCTAGCACACCTTCTTAAGGAAAACTCAGTGATATCAGTGATCATCACTATCATCACATACAAATATTGCTATTTAAGATCAAGTCCAGTTCAAGCAATGTAGAAACATTGTCATCGTTTAACACACACACTCTCTGAACGAATCCTCAATGATTATCACTTGGAATTGTTACTTGAGACTAAATCTAGTTTTTTCTTTATTAGTTGCTGTTAGAATGAACATATTGGCCCCTTTTATTCGTGTCAAAAAGTAGAATTGAAGACGGCACTGATCAGTAGATTTAGGAACACTGAATCGCCGCCTTCTTCGCTGCTGTCTGTACTACGTATTGCGACATGCTCAAATTTACCTGAGGTATAAAGTACTTATGTAAATAATAATTATGCATAGAATTATCCTAATTTGTTATCGTTCTCTCGTTGTCACCATCTACTACTCGTGTAACCTGTTTTGATATGATCCTTTGTTGTCTAGATCACACGACCCTGCGCTGCAGCCTGGAGAGCAGGATGTCTGCTACTGTTGGCGAGATCATGGTTCCGAGTGTGCATGTGCTGAAAATGGCATTAGGAGCAAAGCAAAGGCGTACGGCCATTGAGTTTGCCGATACGCGTAGGGAAAAACTTCCATTTTATTAAAAAATAATAGAAATACATAACAATTTGCAAAAACATAGATGGAAGGATGCAATATAATAATATAAGGAATATGTTTAAGACACAACGCTCCATAATTAAGCATTTTAAGCTAAGAAACATACAATTTCAGTCACTTTACAGGCTGATGTTTACATCACCATTGATTAGCCATAAGTAATTCTTGTTCTAAATATTAAAATGTCAAATGTGTCAACAAAAACTTGTTTCTAAGAAATATATAACCAATATCTGATTAACCCTACTCATTTTCTATCTGTACATATGTCACTAACCATAGGATATAAATAAAAACATGAATAAAATAAGTAAAACTGACTCTGGTTATGGCTCTAACACTAGTATGAGTGCCCAGATTTGTCTAAATCTAAATGCACATGGCATAAGATGTCCTGACTATATTGATGTAAATGCAATGCTGGATAAAAGATTAATATCTTAATTTATTATATATATTTTGTTAGTTGGTATTCTATGTTTCAAACAAGAGCTGAGATGAGCTGAAACTAGCACATTTCATAACTGCACCCAGTCTATTAGCATGTACCATGTGCTTCTCGGGGTTTGTTTTGCTCGGACACATGCCACAATGCACCACGCGGCTGGAACAGTGATGTAGTCTATGAGTACTAAGCAGCTCCCCTAATTCTCCTTCTTCCCTCCAGGTGGTGCCTCACTCCCTCTACTACTATCTGCCCATTATTAATTAATCACCGAGGATGGTCACGAATCCAGCTTTGACCCTCATGCACTTTGGGCACCATTCATCTCCATGATCTACCCATAATGCCTCAGGATGTTCCATTGTCCCCGGTCCACCTCCACAAACACGCCCCGCCCCGATGTGTCAAGTACATGAATCCCGGCCGAGTCAAACCAATGACTCACAAAGTTGATACTTGTCACTACCTAGCCTGGCGCTCGGCATTAATAGGATAGGGCAAGGACTGGTTGGCTCAGTATCAGGATAAATGTGGTTGAGTGGGTAATCAGGTTATGTTGTGTCGATGACATGGTCTTCCGATGGGACAGCACAATTACGTTGCCATGAGTGTCCCCTGTCACAATTCAGTAGTACCTGTCCTGATATGACCTTAGATGTTACTAGGATGTAAATCCCCAACAGAAAACCAAGACAACTGCATGCAACCTGTGTACAGTGCCAGTACATCATTCCAGTGGGGCAGAAAGCATTATTAATATTATTTGTTAACATCCCCACAAGTCAATTCGCATTCTGATATGATTTCAGATGTTGCCAGGAGGTAAAACCCCAATCCGCCGCGTTGGTTCACTTGTGGTGTTTGTTGGGTTGAGGTGCATGTCGGGATAGCCAGCCCGGTGGTGCGGTCCCACAAAGGGTGTCGGACAATAGGAGACGAGGGGCGGGGTGGGTGGGGGGATGGGGTGGGAGGTGGTGGGGGGGGGGGGCGGAGGAGGGGGGGGGTTAGGCTGACAACAGGTACAGATTTATGGGGTGGTCAGGGTGGACAGGTGGCAGGGGGGCGATCCAGGTGCGGTGTATGGGATCTGTTACCTGTACTCACCTCTAGCTGGTACAGGGGGCATGAGGGGTAGGCGTATGGGAGTCTGTGGAAGAGGAGTGGAAGGGAGGGAGAAGGGGGAGGGGGAGGGAGAGGGGGGGGGGAGGAGGGGAGGGGTAGAGGGGGAGGAGGAGGGGAGGGGGGAGGGGAGGGGTAGAGGGGGAGGAGGAGGGGAGGGGGGAGGGGGAATGGGGAGGGGGAAGGGTAGGGGGTAAGGCGAAGGGGGAAGGGGAATGGGAGGGTGAGGGGAGCGGGTGAGGGGGAGGTGAGAGGGGACATGGGGAGGAGGGATAGGGGACGGGGGACGGGAGGACAGGAGCTGAAAGCACCAGGGAAAATTGAGGTGTTTCATTTTTGTTCATGGCTAATTGATCAAACGAAATGACTTCGCTTCGTGCCACGACATGGTATATATATACTGCATAAGGTATTATACGACTAGTAACCCGTGGAGGGGAAAATGAATGGTCCTAATCCTGCCCAAGCTTTACACACATGACGAGTGGCGCGCTGCTGCTCTGTAACCACGACCTACACCCGCCATTCTGAGTCACTCACTCAGGAGGATTGTTTTTCAAGTTATGCATATATGTACTATATAATTTATTATGTGGATATAAATAACGGCATCCCCTTAAATGTTTCTCTCTAACCACCTTAACTTCCAGGTTATTTGCTGCGGAGCAGGCATTCTCTCCTCCCCTGCCTCCTATACACCGTGAGCCAACTGGCACTCTGCTCACAACATATCACAATCAACTATATAGATGGTGATAAATGGTGAAATTGTGGGAATATACACAAGGACTTGATCCCTTTTCAGTTATATCTGGGCTATATACAATTAACATCATTATATATTATATAATCCTGGGCTCTAGTATATATAATATATATATATATATATAATATTCATATAATAGTTGACCTACATAATGACCAATTTTCAGCAGTATGTGAGTAGGATAGTGAGCAGGCGAGCGGTGGCGCCACCATCAGAGCTGAAGCCTGAGCAGTAGATGAGGAGTCTGAGGCTCAACCACCCGATTACTGGTGGGTGGGTGTTAGGAGCGAGTATAGAATTCCGGGTTATTATACTCATATGATTCTTATACAGCACATATATTTATGTTTTACTCCGTAGACACTGCTCCAACAATAATTGCCCACATTTACAGCTGGATGTGATTGTTTTGTTGCAAATTTTGTTTCAGAAACGACGCCATAGGCACCATTAAAGCTTCAGAGTCCGATGAAAGCGCACACTTTCAAAACTAAAAACTTTTTTTAAATTTTGTTATATATTTTTTTTATTGACGAGGGATTTACTCTGCGTTCGATTTAATAATAAAAAAAAGTACTACATATCCATCTTAGAATTAGATACTGACGCACTTATTAAAGTTGCATAGTCCGATGGATTTGAGTTTCTGTCATTTTCTGAGATACATATATTAGTTTGATCGTTATAATCTAGCTTACTTTATTTAGTTTGAAGTAACTTTATTTTAAATGAATGACTTTTGAGATATGTGAAGCTAAATTGGATATGTAGAATCAAATCTGGACAATTGTTTTTGTTTTGAAAATGTGATGCTTTCATCGGATTATGCAGCTTTAATCATTTGTTGCTGGATAGCGTGGGATATTATGTAAAGTTACTAGCATCTGTTCCTGCTGAAACAAATAGGGCCAGAATTGTTTTTAAAAAGCACCCAGCAAATTAATTTCGCATATTTACACTCTAAATATTTCCCATGTTAGCCATTTTTAATCAAACTTAATTCATCCTAAATTTAAGGTAGGATACAATGATCAATTTGATATTCTGAATCTAAAAATAAAAAGAACTACAAATCATCGAACTATACAACTTTAAGTGTTTATAGTTATACTATACCATTACCAGATGGGATGGCCGAATGTGTTTAGCGTTCGTGTCCCGTTTTGGTAGCGCATGGGATTCGAACCCACAGGTTCGAACGCTGGTCGAGTCAAACCATTGACTTAAAAATGTATGCATGTACCTTCCTAGCCAGGCACTCGGCATTATTAGAATTGGACAAGGAGCAGTGGAATGAGGAAGACCAATCGTCCGCGATTGAAATTTCCCCTGCTTAATCAACTAATGTACCCCCAAAATACTTCTAGTTTGCCTCTCTCAGTTCAGAAAACTGCCAAATGCACCGTTTCCACAGGACGACATGGTGTACACCATCTCTCAGCACCCCCGCAGCCACTCCCCTCTCCCCCCGCCTGCCGCTACACCAGACATGCCCCTCTCCTGGGCATCACACCAGCCTGCACACAGGGCCACTGTGATTCCCTCGTGTTAACCCGAGATCGGTGCCTGTGAAATTGAACTTTGTCGCAGGTGTGAAACCGTTGTCATGGAAACCGGCGAGGCTGGGTGGGCGGGGTAAGGGGTAGAAGACCTCCCGGACCCCTCCCCTCCTCCTCCCTCTCTCTCCATCTATCCGCCCCCCCCCCCTCCCCCCCGAAGTCCCCCCTCCTCGCCCCGGCTCACCCCGAGTCGAACCTTTCTTCTCGGAGATCCCTGGGAGAGAGGTGAGTAAAGGTGACGCAAATGCGGATCCACCCACCCCCCTGCACCCCACCCCACCCCACCCCACACCTGCACCTGCACCCGAACCCCGCCCCTATCTCTCTACTCACCCAGCCAACCGAGAGGCGAGGAAGGGAGTGTGTGAGGGGGTGGAATGGGGGTAGCGGGGATTGTAGGGGACTTTTTTTTGTCTTAGCAATATTAGCACATAGTGGATTTTGTAAGTGTTATATTTAGGTAACGTTTGTAGTTAGTGGGTAATGGAACAGTGGCTATTTGTAGCGTGGGAAAAATAATCCTCATTATGCCTATAATATGAAGAACACTGTCCTGCGAAAGGACAGCTATGAAAAGGACTTGGGCGTAACCTCCGACTCCCAACTCTCCTTTCAGAAACACATGAGGACTATAATCTCAAATGTTAACCAGAGAGTAGGAATAATTAAAAGAACTTTCCATCGCCTCAACAAGAACAATTTTCTCATTCTATTTAAGTCTCTTGTTAGGCCAATTTTGGAATACTGTCCACAAATTTGGAGCCCAATTTTTCGGAAAGATATTCTGGAGATCGAAAAGGTTCAGAGACGTGCAATGAAATTAGTTGCAGTTATAAAGGACTTACCCTATGAACAAAGGCTTAGGGAATTGAAACTTCCTACCCTTTCCTACAGAAGGAAAAGAAGTGACATAATTGAAGTATTTAAGATTATGAAAGGTTTTGATCAAATAGATGTGAACCAATTTTTCACATTAAATAAAAGAGGAGGTAGTCAGGGGCCATACTCTCAAACTAGTAAAACCCAAAGCCATTTCAAAGTTAAGGCAACACAGTTTCTCAAAAAGGATCATAAATATATGGAACAGTCTCCCACAAAATGTTATTGATGCCGAGACAATAAATTCATTCAAGAACAGATTAGAAAAAGCATGGGCTGATGATCCAGGGAAATTTGACCCCTTATTCAGCACATGCTACTAATTATTCTTTGTGTTGCATATTTACTTGCACTCAAGCAAAAATGAGAGACAAATAAGTGTTCACACTTCCTGTCTACCATTTGCTATTTCGTAACCACGAGTTGCAAGATGGGATTTAAGCCATAGTCACATGCACATTAGTGAACGTATAGTAGTTGAATGTTGGATAGATTAACGTGGGTCAAATGTGGTGTAAGTATGTCAAACTATGGTGAAAAACGTTAAGGTACGGCAGGTTTTGGTATGGATAAATACTTTCTGGCACGGATGCCGGTATGTTCAACTACGTTCAACTACATTCAACTATGTTCAACGTATGTTAGCCTCCACTATGGTCAACTACGTTCAACTATGTCCAAGTAAGCTAGAGTATGCTAGAGTATGTTGGGGGTATGTTGGAGTATGTCAGAGTAGGCTAGAGTAGGCTAGAGTAGGCTAGAGTAGGCTAGAGTAGGCTAGAGTAGGCTATAGTAAGCTAGAGTATGGTCGCAACAGGGTGGACATCAATATACATGGTGGAATCTCGGAATGCGCATCGCCGATACTCGTCTCTCAAGTCTCGGCAGGTGTACGCCGGGCATTAAATCGGCAATCACAGTCGCTCAGATGATCAGATAGCCGGTTATAAACTAGGCGCGGACACACTGCCGCTGGCTGATGTCTCACCACAATGGCCCTGAGAGGCGGGAGCATGTCCGTCCTTTATAACTGAATGCATGGATGACTTCATAGTCAAGTGCTTCCCTTCGTCGCCAATATTGATGGATCCCTCCGTGACCTCTTGACACTGACATCCGGTTGACCCCAGATGTGACCTCTGTGATCACGTTCGGGTCACCTAGCGCCAGGATCTTCGGGTAACGGGTGTGGGGGTGTGCGTGTGTGGGTGTGTGCGTGTGTGCGTGTGGTTGTGGGTGTGGGTGTGGGTGTGGGTGTGAGTGATGGTGGGGGTTGGGGTATCGGTATGGCTGTGGCTGTGGGTGTGGGTGTGGGTGATGGTGGGGGTATGGGTGTGGGTGCGGGTGTGGGTGTGGGTGTTGGTATGGGTGTGGGTGTGGGTGTGGGTGTGGGTGTGGGTGTGGGTGTGGGTGTGGGTGTGGGTGTGGGTGTGGGTGTGGGTGTGGGTGTGGGTGTGGGTGTGGGTGTGGGTGTGGGTGTGGGTGCGGGTGATGGTGGGGGTATGGGTGTGGGTGCGGGTGTGGGTGGTGGGTGTTGGTACGGGTGCGGGTGTGGGTGTGGGTGTGGGTGTGGGTGTGGGTGTGGGTGTGGGTGTGGGTGTGGGTGCGGGTGCGGGTGTGGGTGCGGGTGTGGGTGATGGTGGGGGTATGGCATGGGTATCGGTGTGGGTGTGGGTGTGGGTGTGTGGGTGTGGGTTTGGGTGCGGGTGTGGGTGTGGGTGTGGGTGTGGGTGTGGGTGCGGGTGCGGGTGTGGGTGCGGGTGTGGCTGTGGGCGTGGGTGTGGGTGTGGGTGTGGGTGTGGGTGTGGGTGTGGGTGTGGGTGTGGGTGTGGGTGTGGGTGTGGGTGTGGGTGGTGGGTGTGGGTGTGGGTGTGGTGGGGCCTCTTTTTGTGTTGAAGTGACGGATTAAAAAAGAGAAGAGGAAAGAAAAATGTTACCCATCCCCCTAAGTAGAAAGAAAATGCTCTCTCAATTGTCATTGTGTCAACGGCGAGTCTGTGTGTACGGTGATGGAAACATCTTCATGAATGAGCGTCGATATATAGATATATTTGAAATATTAATGGGATGTGGATAATAGACATGTATATTGAATTGTAGACATATACATTCATATAATATGTTCTAGTAATGCTATTATAATACTTACAGGTTGCAATCGTTTTTACTTAGACTCTTTTATCAAATAAATGGGTATATATATATGTATATATGAGCCTGTCTCAAATGTGCTAGCTCTTCATTTTTTTGTCCATAGTAATGCTTGACACAAAATGGCTCAGAAACAATTACACTGAAAACACAAGGACATTTGCTTCAAATCAATATATATTCTATTGGGATTATGAAACACCATGTAAAAAGCAAATCAGTTTATCCTGAGCAAACGCATAAGTAGATACTGTGTTGATCGTTACTATGGACAAAGTGTTGTCCCATATTGCTTAGCACCTTTTGAGACAGTCTCATATAATATTATATTGATATATTTTTGTTTTAAATATATACTTTTTTTGTTTATATATAGAAGTATACATATGTGAGGCATAAAGCACTTATGCAAATATTATTCATGTAAGTAATCATCCCACGGATTATTATTTGTTATTGCTTTATACTACTGCTCGTTCAACCTCCCTTGATATGCTCCTTTGTGGTATGGGTTACTGGAGGCTGGGGTGTGGCCGGTGGCGTTCTCTGTGGCGGAGTGGTTAGAATGTCTGACTTTTTTCTAGGTCGGACTCCTAATCTGAAGGTCAGTGGTTCGATTCCCTGTGCCCCCACCTCTGCCAATTTGGATTTCCACCGCTGTGTGTAACTTACAGCGTCATCAAAGGCCAGTTGCTCTCATACCATGTCTATGTGGTGTGGGAGGTTAAAAATCCCTTGGGTCGGTAAAAGTGTAGGCTCGGGCTTTCTATCGACAAACTGTATAATGGTGAAAACAAGTCTATTCAGGCTTATCCATGATAGCCAGTATAAATTTTCAACAACAAAGCGGGAGGTCTCCTTCTAAGCAGCTTCCGCTAATTTTGTATAGTAATTATCCTCCTCCCCTCCAGGCGGCCCCTCCTACTTGGCCATATGTTACTTCAGTGATAACCTCAGTCTTGTGGTAGTCATGCGAGAGAGTGCAACATATTCCGATTACAATGTACTTTGAAGAAGATCAAAGAATAGGAAGAAAATAAATTAGTTTAATTTACTAGATAAAAAAGACCGAAAACAAAAATGTATGTGCTTCCTATTGTTATAACCATAGGTGTTGAATATGAGTAATAATCTTGGGAGTAACAACACATGTTTTCTGTCCACTAATAAATACACCATTGATGTGACTGTAGATAGTGTAGTAGGCTGTGTGACAATGGGAAATGTTGTGTCTAGAATCCACACTTCTTGCCATCCCGGGGCCAGTGTGCCAACCATTACACAACCTAGGCCGCCTGATTCAATCATCCTATCCATGCCATTCTCTCCATGTCGTTCCATGCCTGAGAGGTCAGTGCAAACTACAACAAACACAAAGAAAGGTTTTTTTTAATTGAGGCTGTATTTATACTGTCCATAGCATATAAGCCCGGGTACGCAGGTTTGTTTTCAATGCTGGCCAGCTGTAGTGTTGGTGTTATCTTACCACGCAGTAGCTGCTGATAAGGTATTTGATTGCCTGCATTTCAGTAGCAGATAGATAATTGGTTGGTATGGTTAGTAGCCTATGTTAGGTTTTTGGGATTTTCTTGGCATATATGTATTTGATTCTTTCTACTCTTATTACTATTATAGCCTACTCCTATTTACATATCATAGGCTTGTACGTAGCTGTGTGGTGTGTTATCTGGTTACTTTTGGCATGGTTACCTTCCATTGGGCGTCCCGCTGGTGGGGAGGCGTGAGTTTAGTAATCTGAATTGACCTCCCCAGCAAGTAGCCGCATAGAGAGGTAGGCATGAATATGGTGATGACATCAGGGAGCCTAGATAGTCCAATGGCTACGATGCTGGTCCTGAAATGGCAATAAGTGTGGGGTTGAATCCTGCTCCCGCCACAGTGTCCACTTGTCTGTATAAGAACTGTGATAATACCTTAGAACATAGGGTGACTCTGAGTGAAAGTGACCAGAAAGTTGAAAGCCAACATTTCCAAGCTGACTAATGTCATACTTTATGGTGCTGTCACATTACGATGCTTCTAGACAACGCGCGTCGACATATGTGATTTTTTTGCGCAACGTCGGGACACATCAGGAAGCTTTAGGTGCGCATTAGGCGCGCGTCAGGCGCGCGTTACGCGCGCATTAGGCGTGGGTTAGGCGCGTGTTAGGCATGTATTGATGGACGACGATGGTCGATGAGGGTCGGTGGCATGCGTCATCGCATGTCAAAAGTTTTGCGCTTGCACACAACTTTCAATGTGCACCGACATGCGGGTGCCAACGTTATGGCTACATTAGGGGCGCGTCGAGATACGTTAGAATCGCTGGAATAACGTTATGCGAATGCTAGGCAGACGCCGCGCACGCGTGAGGGTCGTTCCCACACATTGCGCCAAACTGTTGCTTTTTGTTGTTTTACATCCTAGCAACATCTGAGGTCATATCAGGATGGTGCGCCAAACTTTTACCACAACATCAGCCGTACGCTACCAATACGTTGCGCTAACGCCGAAAAGTTTGACATGTCTCGATGATTAAAAGAGATTTTGCACATTGGCTGCGCACCGACGAGAAGCATCGTAATGTGACAGGGCCACTACAAAGCAAGTCTGAAAGTCAGATCCATCCAACATTTTAAACCAAACGCCATCTTGGAGCAGTGTCCTGTGCCGGACGCTATTCATTTTGGAGGCCTAAAAAATAATCCCTTTAAAAAACATTAAAAAGAGACTAATTTGCAATGACTATCACTGCCCCCAGGTGTTGGCACGTGGGTAGTGATGGCCACAGAAACGTCCCAGGTGGGCAGATGTGCATAGAAAGGGTCCGCATCCACTTCCACCTGTCGATAAACACCGGTCCGATATGGTCCTTATTTACAACCACCATGAGTGTCAATCTGCAGACTGGGTACTGATTTGGCACGCGCCCATCTCAATAATTCATCCTCACCCACACTCACACCTACACCTCCTCACCCACATTCACGTATACCCACACCCACACCTACACCTAGTCCCACACACTCACACCCACACCCTCCTCCACATCTACACCCATAGCTACACTGCCACCTACACCCATACACCCATACTCACACCCACACCTCCTCACTCACATTGACGTACACCTACACCCACACCTACACCGAGACCCACACACTCACACCCACACCCACACGCACACCCTCATCCACATCTACACCCATACCTACACCACCACCTACACCCATACACCCACAAGCACACGCACACGCACACGCGCAGATACGCACACGCACAGGCAGAGGCACACACACGCACACCCATACTCACACCCACACCCACGCCTACACGCACACGCACACCCACACGCACACCCACACGCACACCCACACCCACACACCCACACCCACACCCACACCCACCCCCCACCCCCACACCCACACCCATACCCATACCCACACCCACACCCACACCCACACCCACAACCACACCCACACCCACACCCACATCCACACCCATACCCATGCCCACACCCACCCCCACACCCAAACCCAAACCCAAACCCAAACCCACACAAACACCCACACCCACACCAACACCCATACCCACGCCTAAAACCAACCCAATATCCACCCCCACTCACCACCTGACCACCCAATATCTCCCTCTATCCCCACCCCATCACATATCCATCTATATACCTATATATCCCACAGGCATATGCAGGGTAGACACACGACCACATGTGCTATCACTAACATACACACAGTCCCCCTTGACCATAGGGACACTATTCTATCACAAGAGTACTAATACTAGTAATAAAGCCTCATTGCCTCAAACCGAAGGAGCGGGACCTAGCTCAGGTGGTAGAGTATCCACCTGTGAAGGTGTGCATCATCCGATCGATCCTGCTCAGTGGATCCATTTGCAGTTTGGGTTATTTTCTGTTCCAACCAGTGGTCCAGAACTGGTTCATTAAAGGCTGATGTATGTGCAGTTCGGTCTGTGGGAAAGTGCATATATCCGAAGAAATACATCAGAATAACCATAAGTTTGATGTCCAATAGCCGATGATGAAAATTAATTTGCTCTAGAGGCGTTGTTAAATAAAACAAGCTTTTACCTCAAACACTTTTTAAAAAAAATGCCACTATTCTTTGATAGTGATACCTACTCACCCCTGCCAATCATGACGCTACGAGCGCCATCTATAGTGATCTTTCAACACTACTCCTGCTTCTCCTGTCAGTTGGAGCCTAATTTATCACCCACTCGGCTCATCCTCTACGGCCCGGCCCGTCTTAGAAGTAGCAGAGGGCCCGGCCCTTCCCTCCCCGCAACCCCGCCCACGCCCCTCCGCCCCCGCCCCGTCCCCTCCCCCGCCCTCCCCCGTCCACGCCCCCCTCCGCCGGCGTAAATCCACACCTGCCTGGATCCATTGCATTTGTCACAACCCCTTCCCCCGAGGGGAATGTGGAGGTGTTTTAGCAACAGTTTGACTCACATTAAAGTTGCATAGTCCGATGGTTTTGAATTTCTGTATTTCTGTATATATTAGATCGTCACTAGTATCTACTATACATTAGTTCAAAGTTACTTTTATTTTAAATGGTAATCTTTTGAGATATTTTGAGTGCAATCTTGGAAAATTAGTTTTGGCAAGCTTGCCAAAACACTGACACCATAGACTTCTGCGGGAACAGGTTCTGTTAAATTGACTCAGTATTGCCTTCTACGCAGAAACAAATGCCTAATAAGTGCATCAGTATCTAAGTTAGATATGTAAAATCAAATCTAGATAATTGGTTTGGTTTTGAAAATTTGATATTTCATCGGACTATGCAGCTTTAAGTAACCAGAGCTTTGATATGTTCTATGAGCGAACCCGTAGAAAAGATAATTACGGACGTACAATTAGTTCAGGTGCAAAACCTTGTTAATGCCAATCCAAAAATGTCATTGATATAAAGGATTTTTAGGTGAAGCTAATTTTAATTCTCAGTAATTCCACTTTTCTTTTGAAGAAATGGTTATAAAGTAATGAACAAAAACATAAGAATATATATATTTTTTTTAATCTGTTGAAGGTTTGACTCCAATGTTGACCTCAATTATTGGATTGGCGTTTACAGGGTTTTGCGCCTGAACTATTGGTAATTTATGTAACTAGGGGCTGTTGTATGAGGTGAATTGTTGGTGAATTGTTGGTGAATTGTTGGTGAATTGTTGGTGAATTGTTGGTGAATTGTTGGTGAATTGTTGGTGAATTGTTGGTGAATTGTTGGTAATGGTGGTGGTGGATCCTCCCCACCACAGAAGGCACTCATCACCCCTAGTGACAGGCGGAGACAGGCGTCGCGTGGGTCCCACGTGTGGCCTTCACGTGGAGGGGGGTGGGGGCTGGGGGGGGGCGGGTCCCCGAGCTAAGCATTCAATATAAAAAACAAAACAAGCAACAACAAAAAGGGGCTCGTTAAAAATGCATAGTCCGATGAAAGTAACAGATTTTTGTTTAACAAAAAAAACACTTATTTAAAGTTAAGGTTACGTACCAAACTTGCGATACTGACCCTCATATTAAAGCTGCATAGTCCGATGAAATATCAAATTTTCAAAACCAAACCAAATATCTAGATTTGATTTTACATATCTAACCTAGATACTGATGCATTTATTAAGCATTTGTTTCTGCATAGAAGGCAATACTGAGTCAATTTAACAGAACCTGTTACTGCAGAAGTCTATGGTGTCAGAATTTTGGCAAGCTTGCCAAAACTAATTTTTACATGTTTGCACTCAAAACATCTCAAAAGTTTACCATTTAAAATAAAAGTAACTTTGAACTAATGTAGTGATCGATCTAATATATTTATCTCAGAAAAAATACAGAAATTCAAAACCATCGGACTATGCAACTTTAAGCATATATTGCTGCACGGAGGGAAGGTTGAATCTCTTTAATCAAATATATCAATACAGAAGCCTAGTATTGCCATTATTTCAATCTACATGATAAGATTAATTTAACATAATTTTTTTCAGTTCTAGTATATCCAAAGTTAACCGTTTAAAATCAAATTTACTTAAAATTAAATCAAAGTTCATTGATCAACCTAATAATATATTTATTAATTAAACTAATATGGCATCGGAGTTGCTATTGGATTTGGCAACAAATCAAATCCCTTCATCTCATGGACTGATTTGATAGGCGTTTAATTCTGATTATCATTTCCATCAAGACGGGGGGGAGGGAGATGGTTTAGTCACTGACTGGTTATGCTTGAGGCGTGGGTGTGACTGTGTCCCAGACATATATGTATGTATATGTATGAAGAGTTCAGGCACAAAACCCCGTAAAGGCCAATGCAAAATTTAAATTTAAATAACAGATATTTTTTTTCGTGAAGGTACTTTAAATTTTCTCTAATATCATGGGTATGGAACAATGAAAACAACGATAGAAATGTTTTAAAAAAATTAACCTTTTGATAGTTTGACTACAATGTATATATTAATTTTTGGATTGGTTTTCACATGGTTTTGTGCCTGAACTCCTCATATATATATATATGGATGCAGATATACATGTATAGAATATATACCCCCATACCTACAAATATACCTAGGTCTACACACACACACATATATATATATATATATATATATATATAAATATATATATATAAAAGAGTTGAGGTTCAAAACCACATAAACGCCAATTCAAAAATGTAGTTAAATAAAAGATTTGTACCTGAATATAATTTTAATTCTCACTAATTCCACTTTTCATATGACCATATAGTTATGGACCAATGAACACAAAAGTAGGAATATAAAAAAACTGACTTTTTGAAGTTTTGATTCCAATGTTTATCTCCATTTTTGGATTGTCGTTTACGTGGTTTTGCACCTGAACTCTTCATATATATATATATATATATATATATATATATATATATATATTTATATATATATATGTGTATATATATATATGTGTCTATATAATTATATATATATATCCAGTTTGTGTAGCGAATCACCGACCCAATAGTGAACCATTAACAAACCGGACACCTTTGGCCACTGGATACGTCATCAATCGGAGCATGCGCGGCGGGACTGGCTACGCGATCACTTCCGGTGTGCGCAACCAATGCACACTGTGTTTTATGCACACTTCCTTCACCTCCCACAACGCTGCACAGGCTAGGCTACGGCCATAAAGGCATAGAAGCTATAAGGATACTGCCTTACCTACAACACACAACCTTCCCATCTCCCCACCCACATGCCGCACTCCCACTCACCCTCACAATAGATATTGTATACACCATCACCCTTTTCCCCTGTGGGTATAGGCGACACCCCCCCCCCCCCCATCGCCCCACACCCCCAAATCCCAATCCCCCATCACAACTTACATCCCATAGGCTGCAACCCTCCCATACACCTCGCCCCTCCCCCTACACCTCCCATTTGTAAACCCCATCACCCCTTTTCCGCTATGCAACCTTTTCCCTCCCCCTCTTCCCCCCATTCCCCCCTGCCTACCGCCCCCCTCCACCTACGTCCTAACACCCACCTGACCTCTACGGCTGAGGTAAACTCTATACCCCTGCCCGGGTGACTGATTTCCAGGCCTTGCGGGTGTGTGTGTGGGTGGGTGTGGGTGTGTTCGGGTGTGTGGGTGTTTGGGTGTTTGGGTGTGTGGGTGTGTGGGTGTGTGGGTGTGTGGGTGTGTGGGTGTGTGGGGGTGTGGGGGTGTGGGTGTGGGTGGGTGTGTGGGTGTGTGGGTGTGTGGGTGTGGGTGGTGGAGCGGAAGGATGCGGAGAGATGCGGGAAGGAGGAAGCGGAAGGATGCGGAAGGATGTAGAGGATGCTGAAATATGTGGAGGATGCAGAGCGATGCGGAAGGAGGCAGAAGGAGGTGAAAGGAGGCGGAAGGAGGCGCAAAGAGGTGGAAGGAGGTGGAAGGAGGTGGAAGGAGGCGGAAGGAAGCAGAAGGAGGCAGAAAGAGTTGGAAGGATGCAGAAGGAGGCGAAAGGAGGCGGAAGGAGGCGGAAAGAGGGGAGGCAGGTGGAAGGAGGCGAGAGGCGAAGGAGGCGGAAGGAGGCGGAAAGAGGTGGAAGGAAGTGGAAGGAGGCGGAAGGAAGCAGAAGGAGGCAGAAAGAGGTGGAAGGAGGTGGAAGGAGGCGGAAGGAAGCAGAAGGAGGCAGAAAGAGGTGGAAGGAGGTGGAAGGAGGCGGAAGGAGGCGGAAGGAGGCAGAAGGAGGTGGAAGGAGGCGGAAGGAGGTGGAAGGATGCAGAAGGAGGCGAAAGGAGGCGGAAGGAGGCGGAAAGAGGTGGAAGGAGGTGGAAGGAGGCGGAAGGAAGCAGAAGGAGGCAGAAAGAGGTGGAAGGAGGTGGAAGGAGGCGGAAGGAGGCGGAAGGAGGCGGAAGGAGGCAGAAGGAGGTGGAAGGAGGCGGAAGGAGGCGGAATGAGGTGAAAGGAGGCAGAAGGAGGCAGAAGGAGGCGGAAGGAGGCGGAAGGAGGTGGAAGGAGACAGAAGGAAGCAGAAGGAGGCAGAAAGAGGTGGAAGGAGGTGGAAGGAGGCAGAAGGAGGCAGAAGGAGGCAGAAGGAGGCAGAAGGAGGCAGAAGGAGGCGGAAGGATATGTTTGCGGATGGATGCAGCAGGTGGATGCGGACGGATAAGGACGGATGCGGAAGGATGCAGAAGGATGCGGAATGATGCAGAAGAATGTGGAAGGATGCGGAATGATCGGATCTCCAGACCTGCGTGAATAGGTGGATGTAGCTCAGGGCCAGGATTGGCGTATACATAGTTTTGCGCCTGAACTCTTCATTTAGCTCAGTAAGTAACAGAGACTCAAAACCCTCGGACAGATCTTCCTGATATATAGCGAAATAACCCCAATCTCTCGAGTATCAGCTTTTAATTTGTAATCTCCCACCAAAGAATCATTTTAGCTTTTTTTTTTAAACCACAACAGTTTACACATATTATTCGTCAAAATACACCAGGACGCACCATTTTTTTTATCACTTTTGAACCCCCCCGCCCCTCGTACAGCGCCCCCTCCCTCTTTCTCCCTGTTTACAATTTCTGCATTAATATTAAGGAGAGCTCAATACTCAGTCTTCTCGACTTGGCACCTCTGCATGTGAGTGAAGTGCAGAATCGATCTGTGTGTGTGTGGGGGCGGGGGGGGTATGATGGAGGGAAACGGGGGAGTGGTGGCGGTGGCAGTAGGTGAGAAGAATAGAGGCATGTTGGGTGCTTGTTGGGGATTTACGTCCTGGCAACATCAAAGGTCATATCTGAACGGGTACTGACTTGTGACAGTGCACACTCATGGCGACTTTATAGTGTTGCCCCACTGGGAAATCAGGCCGCCGGCAGTATGCCCCGATATCCCACTCAGTCAGATTATCCCGCCACTGAGCTACCCAAGTCTTGCCCTATCCTATTAATCCCGAGCACCAGGCTAGGAAGCGACAAGCATCAATTTGATAAGTCATAGGTTTGACTCAAGAGGGAACCAAACTCCCGATCTCCACCAAGGCGAGGCCCGAACTCTGCCGATTCGGCCACCGCGCCCGGTGGGGTGTGTGTGTGTGTGTGTGTGATGGAGGGAAAGTGAGGAGTAGTGGCGATGGCAGTAGGTGATATGAGAGGAACACTGGCATGGTATGGTATGATACAAGTGGGTCGAGAGGCAAGAAGTGTTCTGGGCTACCTCTGGGGCCTGGAGTTGGATCAGTAGACCGAGAGTACATTAATCCCCACACCGTCGGATTACCCTATTTCACACACTAATCGCCAGGTTTCCTGACACACAACAGTACAATAGTCAATCTCCTGCCAAAGTCTCTATTCACCGAACACGCACTCAGTGTCTGGACCTCGGAAGAATTCCCCACATCAAAGAAAGAGAGAAAGAGAGGGGAGGGGTTCGAGGGGGCGGGGGCTTTGGCTGGACAGGTTATGGGCCTGTCACATTATGACGCTTCTCGCCAGTGCGATGCCAATGCGGAAAATCACTTTTAATCGTCGAGAGACGTCAAGCTTTTCGTATTGGTAGCGTGCGGCCAATGTTATGAGAAAAAAAACAAAAAAGTTTGGCAAGCCGTCCTGATATGACCTTAGATGTTTCTAGGATGTAAAACAACAACAAACAAACAAAGCAAAGTTTGGTGCAACGAGCCTCACGTGCGCGCAGTGTGTGCCTAGCATTTGCATAATGTTATTCCAGCGCGTTTAACGTATCCCGACATGCCCATAACGTCGCCATAATGTTAGCACCCGCGCGTTGTCGCACATCCAAAGTTTTGTGCAAGCGCAAAACTTTGCCGATACCCTGACGTGCCTCGCTGACCATCCCCGTCCATCAACGAATACCAACGTGCGCATAACGCTTCCTGATGTATCCCGACATTCCTAAAAAAAATCACATACGTCGACGCGCGTTGGCGAGAAGCATCGTAATGTGACAGCGCCATTAGACTGCCGAGTTCCGAGTGCTCAACCACTATAATATTGCATTGAATGTGCAGTATTGGTCAGGGTGGGGGTGAGGGGTGAGTGGGGTGGGGTGGGGTGGGGTGGGGTGGTTTGGGGTGGGTGGCTGTGCTCTGGTGTGTTATTGTTGGTTGGCTGTTGCAGTTCTACCTCCTGGCATCATCTATTATCTAAGGTCATATCAGGCTAGGTACCGACTTGTGACAGTACACACTCATGGTGACTTTATAGTGCTGTCCCACTGGAAATGAGGCCACCAGCACCATAACCCAATATCCCACTCAGTCACATTATCCGGACACTGGACAAACCAGTTCTTGCCCTATCCTATTAATGCCGAGCGCCAGGTTAGGTAGTGACAAGTGTCAATTTTATTATAAGCCATTGGTTTAACTCGACCAGTGTCAACCTGGAACCAAACTCCCCATCTCCCACACTTGATCTACAGATTCGGCCACCACGTACCGAGGTTGCACTAGGCTCGATATTGCCCTCTATGATGGCGAATATTATCTGATGAACCTGATTTAGCAGTGGATATGAATTCAAGTATCGATGAATTCGTGGAACTTTACAAGGCAACGGATTGGATAATTAAGTATTTTTCTTGTTGTGTTTTAATAGAAAAAAGAGAGAGAATTTGTGGTTAGCAATTGCTACCATTTATCATATAAAAAAAAGTTGGTGAAACCAAAGTCGGTTAATCCAAAGTATCGGTTAATGAAAACAAAATTGTCAGGCCCCAGGGCCACTTCCGGTATGCTTAAACCAAACTTTCATGTGGTTTTAAGATCATCTGAGACTTTTTTATATGATAAATGGTAGTATTTTGCCGGGTCGCCGAAAAACTAGTTTGGATTAACCGATCGTTTGGTTTATCTGAGATTGGTTTAATGGGGTTAAACGGTATATACATAAAACACAATAATCAAAGTATCCACATACATAGTATATTACATTCCTAATGCACCTACGTTTTTGCCAAAGCCAAGTCAAAGTCAAAGTCAAAGCTTGGTTAAACCAATGATCGGTTAATCCAAACAAATTTCTAGGGTCCCTTCAAGTTGGTTTGGTTTAACGGGGTTATACTGTAATAGTCCACATTATATGGCTAAATCAACAATCTATTCTGGGGGGTGGGGTGATGAATATAATTGTTGGGTCAACCTACTGAGCATCAGGACATTGCTATACAAATTCATCTCTCTTCACAATGCAGGGTCAATCCATTCTGATAATCGCTTGTATCCTTTTATTGTCATACACCTACATTCCACTGACACCATCAGTCACATTGACACACATTCCGTAGCCCTCATTACACAATACCTAGCTGATCCCTACCCATTTGTAGCTGGCTTTTCCGCTCTTTTCTCGCCTTCTCCTGCTCCTTCACCAGATGTAGTGGCTAAATCGGTAGAGTGCAAGCTTCCCGTACGGAAGGATCGGGAGTTCAATTTCAGGTAGACTCAAACCAATGACTTACCAAATTGATACTTGCCGCTTCCTAACCAGGCACTATTAGAATAGGGCAAGGACTGGTTGGTTCAGTGTCAAGATAATGTGACTGAGTGGGATATCAGGTCATGATGCTGGTGGCCCGGTCTCCCAGTGGGGAAGCACTATGAAGTCACCCCGAGTGGAGACAACCACAAGTTGGTACTCGTTCTTCTATGACCATAAATCTTGCTAGGACGTAAAACTCCAGAAACTAACCTGCTCCTTCTCCTGCTCTTCATACTTCCCCGCCTACTTCCTGGTCTCCAGATTATCTCGTCCAACTCCTTGTACCCTCATATCACTCCCGAGTCCACAATATCAGCAGCGACATGATGACTTCCGGTGCGACATGTCAATTGAGTCAAACCAATGCTATACAAACTTGATTCTTGTTGTTACCTAGGATGGTTATATTCCCAGTACTTCGGGCATCGCCCTCCCTCTCCAGCTACAAGACTGAGCGACACTGGGCTGTTGCTAGGATGTAAATCCTAAACAATCAAAACAATTACCATTATTATTTTACTATGTTCCCAGTACTTTGGGCATCGCCCTCCCTCTCCAGCTACAAGACTGAGCAACACTGGGATGTTGCTAGGATGTAAAGCCCAAACAATCAAAACAATTACCATTATTATTTTACTATATTCCCAGTACTTCGGCATCGCCCTCCCTCTCTACCTACAAGACTGAGCGACACTGGGATGTTGCTAGGATGTAAAGCCCAAACAATCAAAACAATTACTATCATTATTTTACTATGTTCCCAGTACTTTGGGCATCAGCCTCCCTCTCCACCTACAAGACTGAGCAACTCTGGGATGTTGCTAGGATGTAAAGCCCAAACAATCAAAACAATTACCATAATTATTTTACTATGTTCCCAGTACTTCGGGCATCGCCCTCCCTCTCTACTTACAAGACTGAGCGACACTGGAATGTTGCTAGGATCTTACCCAAACAATCAAACAATTACCATAATTATTTTACTATGTTCCCAGTACTTCGGGCATCGCCCTCCCTCTCTACTTACAAGACTGAGCGACACTGGAATGTTGCTAGGATCTAAAACCCAAACAATCAAACAATTACCATAATTATTTTACTATGTCCCATACTTCGGCACGCCCTCCCTCTCCACTTACGCTGGCGACACTGGATGTTGCTAGGATCTACCCAAACAATCAACATTACCAATTTTTTACTTGTCCAGATTCGGCATCGCCCCCCTCTCCCTTACAAGACTGAGGACACTGGATGTTGCTAGGATCTTACCCAAACAATCAAACAATTACCATAATTATTTTATGTTCCCATTACTTTGGGCATCGTCCTCCCTCTCCACCTACAAGACTGAGTGAGCTACACTGGGCTTCTTGCTACATCTGTCAACATCCTGTTTTCTTTTCCTGATCTCTCAAATCCAAATTTCAGCCAATGAGAAGCTCTGCTACTTGTGTAAATGTAACAATTAATTCTGGAATTGGAGAAATTTAAATGGAATTTTACTGATGGAGTTATGAAAATGTAATTTTCTAGGAATTAAATACATACCATGAGACCCTCTTTTTCTAGTCGCCCCCCCCCCCCACCCCACACGCTAATTCCCATCCTAGGTGGACATTTGGTCAAGCCTACATTTCCCACCCTATATGGACACATGCTCAAGCCTAGACACCCCCCCTCCCTTTTTGACACATGCTCAAGCCTACACCCCCCCCCCCCGTTTGGACATATGTTCAAGCCTACATCCCCCCCCCCCCGTTTGGACATATGTTCAAGCCTACATTTCCCATCCCATATGGTTGGTTATTGGAGTTTTACGTCCTGACAACATCTATGGTCATATCCATACGAGTACCGATTTGTGACAGTGTGCACTTATGGCGACTTAATAGTGCTACCTCACAGGGAGACCTGGCTGCCAGCACCATGACATCATATCCCACTCAGTCAGATTATCCTGACATGGTACTGATGGCCTGGTCTCCCAGCACTAAAAAGTCGCAATGATTGCGCACTATCAATTATCATGAGTCCTGAGATGTTGCCAGGACGTAAAACTCCAACAACCAACCGACCAACCCTGCCACCCCTCTTCCATTGCAGCCATATAGCTATATATCGAGCCAGTACTAGCTGCCCCTACCAGTTTCTATGGTACCTAACCCAGAAATAGCCGTCTACACCTGCGCTCTCCCACGGTGGGTGACCATTCACCCCCCCCCCCTCCCCACCCACCCTGCCCCCCAACTAGGCGCCTGCCTACCTGACCACACATACATACAAACACACGCACATACACACACACACACCGCGCCCCAGTCCTAATGACCGAACTTAGCAACAGGTGTCGAGGCCGCCATCCGCCAGATGGCAGCACGGGGACAAGATCCACTTCCTGTGGCGGCCATTTTGGTCCGCCACGCCCCAATGACCCACACCACCAACCCAACCCCCAACCCCCCATTTCTCCCCCGTCCCGAAACTATCATACCAACCTATGCTCCACTCTCCGGACGTTGCTTTACCACGTGATGGCGCATAAACCTACGCTTGGAGAGTGAGCGAGTGGGTTCGGTGGTGTCGTATATTATATACCCAGAATGCCTTTGTGCTTGCGCGACGCTCAGTGTATGAGGGCACACGTATTCGCTTCACCGCCCGAATGGGGTCACGATGGCTACTGTCCATTCCGTAAGAACCCGTCGGTTCCACGCGTTGGCATAGTGTGAGCGAAGGCGACTGGTCATATTGGCAAACCTATCCTCAGAGCTTTACCCAGAATAACCCGCGCTGGCATTATGGTCCTACTATACAGGAATGAAGGCCCGGTCACATTTACGTTGGTGGACGTAGTTTACCGTAGTGAAGGCTAACGTGGTTGAACGTGGTTGAACATGGTTGAATGAGTTGAACATGGTTGAACGTGGTAGAACGTGGTTGAACGTGGTTGAACTTGGTTGAACGTGGTTGAACATAGTTGAACGTAGTTGAACATAGTTGAACGTAGTTGAACATAGTTGAACGTAGTTGAATGTACCAGCATCCGTACTTGTCCATGGTGCTAACTTGGTAATAATGTGCTTGGGCCGTGAGTTTCAATTTAAGCTTTGGACATGTTCAAAAGAGCTCTATGTTAGAACCGAAATTTGCATCCGTGATGGTAACATACTCTAGTGTAATCTAGCACACTTCTTAATGTACTCTAGCATACTCTAGTGTACTTTAGCATACTCTAGTGTACTCTAGCCTACTTTGACCTGCACAAAACCTTGGCCGTTCTGCCATGGTCACATAGCTGTTAGTGGACAAACTTGAACGGAGTTGAAGGTAGTGGAGGCTAACATAGTTGAAAGTAGTTGAACGTAGTTGAATGTACCAGCATCCATACCATAATGTATTTATCCATACCATAACATATTTATCTCTACCGTAACATATTTATCCATACCGTAACATATTTATCCGTACCAAAACCTGCCGTACCGTAACATATTTCACCATAGTTTAACCTGCTTACATCACGTTTGACTCACGTTAGACTTCACTACATTAAACAACGTCCACTAACGTAAATGTGACTGGGCCTTTATGGTCCTACAGGAAGAACCACATTTTATGGAATACAGTATGGCATCCTCTAGTATTGTTTGCTGTAAACAACCACAACGCCTCTAGACCACATTGACTTTTATCATAGGCTATTGGACATCAAACATATAGCCATTCTGACATTTTTCTTTAGAGGAAGCCAGCTGCCGCCACATCAACTACTCTTTCCAATAAGCACCAAGGGGTCTTTTTTATGCAGCACACACTGCAGCCTTTGATGAACCAGTTGTGGACCACAGGTTGGTAAACAGCCAGAGTAACTACACAAACAGACACAAAAATAAATATATATATACCTGTGATGTATAGCGAATTATGCAAATCTAAAGATACATAAGGGTTAATTATTAGTATTATTGTTATACTTTGTAAGACCAACACCGTATCTGTGGCTCCACCTTCTCCTCCTCGCCTCAACCGGATGTAGACCAGTGTGCACAAATGGTGACTTTAATAGTGCTGCCCGACTGGGAGATTAGCCCACCAGCACCATGAGCAGATATCCCACTCAGTCACATTATCCTGACACTGAGCCAAACAGCCCTTACCCTCAATCAATCAATAGTTCCGTCCTCTAGTCGAGGGTTGGATGCAATGGTTCTCCACTTGTCCCGATGGTGTGCTGTTCTGATAGACTGTGAATAATTCAAGCCTGTCCACTGTGAAATATTTGTAAACCATGATGTTCTTGGTCTCCCTCTCTCTCTGCTGCCATTCACCTTCCCTTCCAACAATGTATGGTATATTGAACTCTGACGAATGATGTGGCCAAAATAAATAAGTTTCTTTGTCTGTATAGTGGCAAACAAGCATTTCTTATTTTTAATTTCAGTTTCAGTCTTCAAATAAGAAATAATTAACCAATGTTGTCCTCTCATCACATAGCAGGTGTCCTGTCACTGGGGTGACTGTCAAAGGCGACAAATTACAGTTTCTACATTGAACATTTGTTCGCGCATAGCAACAAGGGCTCACCACTCACAGGGCTCACAGTGAAGACAAGTACTACTGGTCCGATATACTTTGATTTGCTAAATTACATATTATGTTAATGTTTGTTGTTGTTTTACGTCCTAGCAACATCTAAGGTCATATCAAGACGGGTACCGACTTTTTATAGAGCTGCCCCCCTGGGAAATCAGGCCACTGGCACCATGAACCGATATCCCACTCAGTCACATTATCCTGACACCGACCTAACCAGCCCTTGCCCTATCCTAATACTGTTGAGCACCAGGCTAGGAAGTGACAAGTATAAATTGTTAAATCATTGGTTTGACTCGACCGGGAACCAAACTCGCGAACTCCCGATCTTCCGCATGCGAGGCCTGTGCCCTATTGATTCAGCCACCGCGCCCAGTCATATTATGTTAAAGCTGCATAGTTCGATGAAAACCTAACATTTTCAAAACCAAAACAATGACCTAGATTTCATTGTACATATCTAACTTAGATATTAATGCACCCATTGAGCATTTAATGCCACATAAAAGGGAATAAATACCAAGTATAATTTAATAGAACCTGTTCCTGCAGAAATCTATGGGGGTCAGAGTTTTGACATGCTTACCAAAATTAATATTCCATGTTTGCACTTAAAATATTTCAATAGTGAGCCATTTAAAATAAAAGTTCCTTTGAGCTAAAGTAAGGTACATTATAACCATCAACATATTATATTTATCTCAGAAAAGGACAGAAACTCAAAACCATCAGACTATAGAGGGGGTGCAATGACGTCACAAGACAACTTTAGGTGGCCATATTGGATGACATACAGAAGGCTTGCAACTGCCTACACTGTGCTTATTTACTGATTTGTTGGTTTATTTGTCACTGTTTTGAGAGGTTTGGCCTCAGAAGTTGTTGCTAAAGTACTATAACTTTAGTGTAAGTAAACACATTGGATATAACCTGCCCAGAACCTCCCAGAACATAAGAAAACTATTTTACTGCATCTGCATGCATTCACAATATGGCTCGGGAGGGTGCTCGTAATCCAAGATGGCAGCCCGCTGACCGCTGCTTGCTAAGTAATGACGTCACGTCAGAGAGCGTGTATATAAACAGATGAGAGGGACAACTCCCATACTAGAGCATGTAACATCTGCCGACTGTGGCGCTCCAAGTGGTGGTTGTTGAACAGCTTAAGCATATGGGCAAACCTCAAGGCATTTTCAATGGCAGTGAGCAATCTTCATACAGAAAACGTTAAATATCTCTAAAACTACAAGACCTAGAAATAAACTGATTGGAATACACATAGAAAACATGTTTACCAACAAGATTATATTAAATTGATATGGTTAGGCTTCTGGATTTCTATTAATTTTGAATAAAACTGACGTTTTTCACTATGCTTACGGCAAACTCAAGGCATTGAGTTTGAGCGTCCGTCTCCCGTGCTGGTAGATCGTGGGTTCGAGTCCCGGTCGAGTCAAACCAATGACTTTAAAATTGATACTTGTTGCTTCCTAGCCAGGCGCTCGGCATTATTAGGATAGGGCAAGGACTGGTGTGCTCAGTGTCAGGATAATGTGACTGAGTGGGATACCAGGTCATGGTGCCGGCGGCCTGGTTTCCCAGTGGGACAGCACTATAAAGTCGCCCTGAGTGCGCACTGTCACAAGTCGGAACCCGTCCTGATATGACCTTAGATGTTGCTAGGACGTAAAACAACAACAAACAAACAAACAACAACAACTAAAACTACACCACATAGAAACAAACCGCTTGGAAGACATATAGAAAACATGTTTAGCAAAAGGATTATATTAAATTGATAAGGTTAGGCTTCTGGATTTCTATTAATTTTGAATAAAAACAAATGTTTTGCATTGAGCGTACCGGCAAACTCAAGGCTTGTTCAACACTAACCACCAGGAACGCCACTGTAGCCTGTGTTACCGTTTTTCGCGGGAGTTGTCCCTCTCATCTGTTTATATACACGCTCTCTGGTCACGTGCACTCCCTCTATACAATTTTCACTTTCAACACGACCTGTCAATCAGAATTTAGGCTGCTTTAAAGTCCGGTGGGTCCGCCCTGTTCTAACATATGTAAGCCTGGATTAATCCAAACATTGTTGAGCAAGCATAGGTCAACAATGTTAATTTTGTTAATACTTAATTATATTCCAAAATAGATATCATACAACACACAGGCCGAATCGCTCCAGGACACAATCTCTGACATCTTATGCACCTTATGCACCTGAGACTACCTACTTAGCACAGCTCTACAGCTGCTTGTTTGTATGTTCAGGTTTACCTCCCAGCGACATTTAAGGTCATATCAGGATGGCAGTTTTACAGCAATAACATTTGCTAGTTATATATGGCGCAATTTGCAAAACGGGTAGTATATGACAAAGGATGTTTGTGGCATATTGGCTTTAACGATGTAAGGATGTAAGGATATGCATATATATATATGTGCTGTATGAGGAATTATACTCGTATAGTTATCCCAAAACCAATTATCTATGAATTACCTCACCAGTTCATCTTATCTCTACATGGCTTAAAGCTAGTCTCGGTGTTCTCTGTGGCGGACTGGTTAGAGTGTCTGACTATTATGTAAGTCGGACTACTAATCTGAAGGTCACTGGTTTGAATCCCCGTGCCCCCACCTCTGCCAATTTGGAGTTCCACTGCTGTGTATAGCTTACAGCATCATCAAAGGCCAGTTGCTCTGATATGTGGTGTGGGAGGTTAAAAATCCCTTGGGTCAGTAAAAGTGTAGGGTCGGGCTTTCTATCGACAAACTGTCTAATGGTGAAAACAAGTCTATTCAGACTTATCCATGATAGGCAGTATAAATCTTCAAGGAAAAAAATAGAAGAAAAAAAAAGGCTCTGAATCAATACCCGGACCAATATTGTATTGAACTCTCATATTCACGGTCTCTGGCTATATTCAGAGACCGTATATATATATATAAAACTGGCTAAAAATGCATGCGATACAAGGTACGGCGGCAGAGCAAGTGACCTGCGAGCAGCAATGGCGGAGTAGCAGCGAGGCAAAAGCAGCCACGGAGCAAATATACAAGCAAAGAAAATAATAATAAATAAATAAATAAATAAATAAATAATAAATAAGGTAGGTAAACCCCGCCTCTTTATATGTATATAATAAATTATATTTTACATATATATATATATATATATATATATATATACATATACATTCTCTGTTATATTCCAGACTCATACATGGCCCATTTCAATATAGTGCTGCCATCTGGTGGAATCCATCTGTACCATGATGCAGTAAACTATATCGGTGGTGCTATCCAATGGCGGAGTTAACAACTGTTACATGACTCAAAATGGATGCCGCTCTGATCAAAGTGACCAAAGTTAGTAAAACACCATCAAAATTAATATGAAATGTGCAGAGTAGGCATAAAAAAAACATGCTATAAACAACCCGTACATGGTGAAGCATCCATGGAGTACAATGATGCACATTGGCAGCTCCAATTATTAACAGAGTAGAGACTCTAATACATAACCACCATTTGGTATTATATATACATACAGATATACAGACACACATAGTCCACCACCCCATGTATATAAGCTTTGAAAGTGAGCTGAGTGAAAGTTGGCTAATGGTGTAGAGGAGGCGGGGAGGAGAGAATGCCTGCTCCGCAGTGACTAACATGGAGGTTAAGGTGGTTAGCGAGAAACAGTAAGGGGATGCCATTATTTATATCTGCATAATAAATGATACAGTACACACATATATATATATATATATATATATATATATATCATCATCATGCTGTCAGTCGTGATACGACAAAGACTGCTTTCATTACTTGACCTGCCACTCTCCATTTAGCTCTCTGCTGTGAGAGTTGCGTCCATGAGTCGGTCTTAATGTCTCTCAGCTTCAGGTTTTTTGTGTGGTTGTACATTTCATGAAAGCTGCCTGCAAAAGTGTTGAAGTGCTGCTGGCTTTTGCAAGTTACCAGCGGCACTCTCTCGGGGAGCAAATAGAGGTTTCACACTGGCAAGAACATGTCAAGACAGGCGCAAAACTATTTGTCCCTGCAGTGGCTGGTCGGGAGATCTTGGGAGTTCCGTACATCAACTGCCCTTAATGCTGCCACAGTGACATGGTTTTCTGTTTAGGGTTTGCTCTCTTAGCCTTCGGTTCTGTCAAGAACCTGTACCACAAGGCAGTGGTTTACAACTCTGCTGGGCAGGGGCGTTAAACTCCCTGAGGTATTGCTATACCTGCAATACCTGCATATATATATATATATATATATAATATATATAATGTATGCACCTCTAATAGCTGAGGAGTATGTGTATATATATACACACACAGACACACGCACATACTCCTCAGCTATCAGAAGTGCCGAGTGCGCTTGAAGTCACTGCACCACCTCACAGTGCACCCCCCCCCCCCCCTGGTGACTGTGTACCTGTGCACATCTGGTTACACAGGTACACAGTCACACTCCACCACCGCCACCCCACACTTTCACAGACACCTGTCCCACGCGATGCCAGGAAAACTCGCCTGAGTCGGCGAGACTGCCACCTGTTCCGGCCCACTGCGCATGTCCCACAACAAAGAGGTTTCGGGGCGCACCCCCCCCCCCGAGTGTGTGTGTGTTTGGTGGAAGGGTGGGGACAGTTTACCAGAGAATCGCCGAGTTCATTTTAGTCAACATTCAAAACAGCCTGTGTTTTTGTGGTATTTGTGGGTTTTAATACTTGTTATCTTGCATAGTCCGATGGTTTTAAGTTCCTGGCATTTTTCCTAAGATAAATATATTAGATTGATCATTAGTATCTACATAATTACTTTGAAGTAAATTTTATTTTAAATGGCAAACTTTTGAGATATTTGAAGTGCAAAAAAAGATGGAATATTAATTTTGGCAGGCACGGCAAAACTCTGCCATCATAGACTTCTGCAGTAACAGTTTTCTTGAATTAACTCATTCCCTTCTATGCAGAAGCAAATGTTTAATAAATGCATCGATATCTAAGGGAGTTATGTATAATCAAATCTAGATAATTGTTTTTGTTTTGAAAATTTGTTATTTTATCAGAATATCCAGCTTTAAATAGAATAGGTTCTACAGGCTGGGCACAAATTGCATATTCAGCTATGAGGATGAGTTTTTTTAATGCTGAGACTAAGTAAAAGCCATGTTGGTTTGTTCTTTTAGCTTTTGTTGATTTTAAGTTGGAATAGCCGGTGAATTGTTTGTTAGAGGTGGACATTCTGGTTGTTGAAGTGCTGTGGGTGATGGGTGTGTGTGGTGGACTGATGGGGTGTGGTGAAGGGCGGGCAGGAAGGGTTGGGGGTGGGTTGGGTGGGGGGTGGGTCTGGGGGTTGGAGAGGCAAGGCACGCGTATCCTTGCACCGTGACTGGGTGGCATGAGTTAACAGGTGACTGGGGGACCTGGGACCTGGGAGGGGGGGGGGGGGAGGGGGGGGAGAAGGGGGTAAGGGGGGGGGGAGGTGTAACAGGTGACGAGGACAGGGCTATGCCATATAAGCCGTTGTAAGGCCAAACAAAAACAACGGCCTTTGTTTCTGGTCATCACACGCGTCAGCGCACCCCACCTCACCCCCACTCCCATCCCCACCCCACCACCACGCTCATCACCACCCATTCCCCACCCACACCATCACCCACACAAACACCACCATCTCACCACCACCCTCACACCAACCCATTACAACCACCAACCACCAACACCCACACCAAAACCCCCACCAACCCCCACACTAACCCCCACATCAACGCCCACACCAACCCCCACACCAACCCCCACCCCCACCCCCACCCCCACCCCCACCCCCCAAACCCACACCCACACCACACCCACACCACACCCACACCCACACCCACACCCACACACACCCACACCCCACCACCAACCCCCACACCCCCACACCAACCCCCACCCACCACACCAACCCCCACACCACACCACCCCCACAACCCCACCCACACACCGCACGCACCCCGGCACCACCACACCAACCCCCCACCACCACCACACCAACCCCCACACCAACCCCCAAACCAACCCCCACACCAACCCCCACACCAACCCCCACACCACCACCACCGCACGCACCCCGGCTCCATTCTTCTCTTCTCCATTTGAATTTTGTTAAGAGAAGAAGAAAAGAATATATGGTTAATTGTGAATTGAGGAAGTAGTCAATATATGTTAATGTACACGAGTGTGATGCGTGGTTGATCTTTATGGGTGAGTGTGTAGTAATGCCTGCGTGTGTGGGTTTTGTTTGCTTTATTTATGCAGGTGTTTCATCACCTCCATGACCATTCAAACCCCCTCCCCACCTCCACCCCCTCCCACCCACTTCTTCTAATGTTTGAAGCAGAGAGAAGGATACAAATGGCAAGCGTTTGTCGTTGTTACATGTTGTTACACTTGTTGCATGGTTTTTTATTAAATACACTCTATTGGGTTCATTGTTATAATCTACTTTACTCTAGTTTTTTTGTTTTTTTTTGTGTACATTAGTTGTTTAAGCGGGGGAAATTTCAATCGCGGACAATTGGTCTTCCTCATTCCATTGCTCCTTGCCCTATCCTAATAATGCCAAGTGCCTGGCTAAGAAGCAACATTTTTAAGTCATTGGTTTGACTCAACCAGAGTTCGAACCCACAAACCCATGGTCTACCAACACAGGAGACGAACGCTATAACTCATTCAGCCATCCCGTCTGGTTTGAGATAACGTTTATAATAAATTAATAACTTTGGAGATCTTTGAAGTTAAAACATGCCAAGTTAATTTTAGCGTCCACATTGAAATTCTGACATGGGCTTAAGCAACAACAGGCTCTATTAATTTTTTTTAATTATATTTTTTTTTATTGAGGCTGTATTTATACTGTCCATAGCATATTAAGTTGACTTAATATGCATATCGATGCAACAACCAATGCTCACTAAGTATACAAGTATTTAAGTTTGATATGGAAGATGAAATCTACTTCAAGGCTTTGGTTTTTAATAGTTGAATCTTTATTGGTTCACAAAACTTGAATCCATGGAAATTTCAATATTTTGTGACCTTACTATAAAACGGTTCTATCTGCCAAACTGGTGCTTTCGGAATAATGAGGACTGAAGCTGTGTGACTGCATGATAGCAAATCAGATAGAACAATATTAATTTTAATATATCTCAGTGAAAAATACCAGTTGAGAAACAGTTGTGTAACTACGCGATAACCTTTTGTAGATAGAACATGTTTACATCCATAACACCAATTCAGTCACTTTGTCAGATAGAACCTTTTTATAGTAGGGACACGATTTCAACGTTAATTGTGAATCGGTCGAAATTACAAATTAGTAAACAAATACAATTATGAAAAGAAATGACATCTGATTTGTATACTCCTTGTATGAATACAGGCTTTAATATCATTTAAATGAAGAAAAGAAATCCAGTCGTGTTTTCACAAGGACAAAAAAGGCGAGCATCAGTTCATCCCTCTACAGGAACCGGAAGTGGGTGGTTCAAGTGCCCCTGCAGAGTTGCTAATGAGTAGGTTCGGGAACCAGTAGGAGTGTCGAATGGAAGGTGAATATAGGTCAACACCTAATGTGTGGGTGGACAGGAAGTTCACAGTCACCCTGCTGTAATTTCTGTTCACATAATAGCTCACGTTCTGCATCATTATGCGCTTCCTCAATGCTGGAGGCGGGCAGATCAGATGGAGTATTAACCAGTTGTCACCTTGCATCGACCTTGAAGTTTGAAACTTGAGTTAGAACTGAACATGGGATATATTACTTGCAGGTTGTTTTTTTTTTTAAATTATAAAAACACAAATAATATCTCTTAAATAATATCTCTTGTCAGCACCAGAGCACTGGTCTTCTGGCCGTACAATGCACTTCCTTGATACATAAATGAAACCATCAGTTGCAATAGTAACTGCATACAAATCCTGTTTGATACTAAAAGTATTATACATACGATTAATGAAATATTAGCTGTAGTAAAAACTGAGTACAATTCCATTTCAATAAGGTGAATAGGCATATGGTATTGCATGGCTCTAGAATTGTCTTGTACCATATTTTTCCTTCTTTCCTTACCGGATGTGGTTGCCGAATCGGTCACATTAAAAGTGAAGGATTCCCATGTGGAGGGTGGGGATTTTGAATCCCAGCCGAGTCACACCAAAGACTTACACAATTGGTATCCCCGTCCTGGTATGACCTTAGATGTTGCTAGGACATAAAACAACAACAAACAAACAAACTTGTCGCTAACTAGCCTGGCATCAGGATAATTTGACTAAGTGGGAAATCGGGTCATGATACACTGGTTGCCCAAGGGGGCAACACTATGAAGTCACTATCTTCAAGGAGAGGCCCAGACTTGAGGTCAGGAAACACTCATTTTTCTTTCAAGATAAATATCCATGGAACAATTTCCCAGACCAAGTGGTTTAAACAGCAATGATAGAAGCATTTCAGAGAAGGCTCAATAGACATTGGAGAGGACACCCAGAATTATATGACTTCAGGGCACTGTTGACCTCCATATGTGTGCAAAATAATAGTTCTGCTTTGCCATAACGAGCTGGCATTAGAGGCCCAGAATGGCCTCGATCAGCCAGAAGAGGATCTGTAAGTTAATTGTGTACTGGCACAAGTCCATGGCCATCCTGATTTCACCTGAGATATTTGCCAGGGCATAAAAGCCCAACACACAAACTGGCAGGTTTGATACTGTATCTCAGGTTAGGGTCAAGGGGAGGACTGAACCCAGTAGAGGAGTTTGTTTGTTTGTTGTTGTTATTTTAAGCCCTATCAATATCTAAGGTCATATCAGGACGGACCAGTAGAGGAAACAAAGAGATTTGTTTGTTTGTTGTTGTTTTACGTCCTAGCAACATCTAAGGTCATATCAGGACGGGTACCGACTTGTGACAGTGGGCACTCATGGCGACTTTATAGTGCTGTCCCACTGGGAAAACAGGCCGCCGGCACCATGACCTGATATCCCACTCAGTCACATTATCCTGACACTGAGCACACCAGTCCTTGCCCTGTCCTAATAATGCCAAGCGCCTGGCTAGGAAGTGACAAGTATCAATTTTTAAGTCATCGGTTTGACTCGACCTGGGTTCGAACCCACGAACCCACGATCTACCAGCACAGTAAAGGGAAGTAAGTGTACTACTCTGTACTGAGCTCTCAGGCAAGGAGCCACATACACAGGTGGCGTGGGTATGGTGATTGCATCAGGGCTCGGGCCTAGGTAGTGTAATGGTTAGCATGCCAGGCCCTGGAATGGCAGGAAGTGTGAGTTTGAATCCTGCTGCTCCATACGCAATAAGTCCCATTGAGATACCCCCCGACGGCATGAGAATAAATCAGTGTGGGTTCGAAACCTGCTCTAGGCGCAATATTTCCCATTTATCATCACCCTCACGGGATAAATATCAATAAATGTATTGGAGGGACAGATGTGTCTGCTACAGTGCTAGCTGTTTGTTTGTTGTTGTTTTACATCCTAGCAACATCTAACGTCATATCAGGACAGATACCGACTTGTGACAGTGCACACTCATGGCAACTTTATAGTGCTGCCCCACTGGAAGACCAGGCTGCCAGCACCATGACCTGATATCCCACTCAGTCACATTATCCTGACACTGAGCCAGCCAGTCACTAGCAGTGATTTGGTATTGCGTTGTATAATTTATTATGTCAATATAAATTATTATGCCAATTCATGCCAATACAGCACCTAAAACTTAAGTAAGATATATTTAGAACCCAATTTGGCTAATATAATATGCGTACACATGTAGTTATCTATTATCATATATGTGCATATCTACATTTGTATTTGTATGTGGGTATACATATATATATATTCATTTAAATTCATGCATGCATGTATACACAATTACAGACATATATATATCTATAATTCCATGCGTGTCCATACATTTCCATACATTTCCATACATTTCCATACATTTCCATACATTTCCATTAATTTCCATTCATCTCCATACATGTCCATACATGTCCATATATATCCATACATGCACGTGTAGTTATTAAGTTGTGTACATTTATGTACATTCATATGTATTACTATACATGTACATGTAAGTTTCTGGACATTTAATGATTTACGTACATTATGTACATTTAATGATTTATGTAGATATATATGTCATAACCAAAGTGCGGCCGATGAGGGCGAAGTGTAGGAGTGGAAAGTGTCAAAAGCAGACATAGGTGGCGCTAGTTTCGAGGTTTGACTTCGGTACAACACACACGCCGATAAACACATGATGTCTTCCGGCCATACAGTACAACTCCTTAATACATATATGATTCTACCATCAGTTATAATAGTGACTGCATGCAAATCCTGTTTGTTACTAAAAGTATTATACATTTTATAAATGTAATTTTTGTGCAAGGACTGGTTTAGGGCAAGGACTGGTTGACTCAGTGTCAAGATAATGTGACTGAGTGGGATATCAGTCATGGTGCTGGTGGCCTGGTATCCCAGTGGGGCAGCACTATAAAATCGGCATGAGTGCGCACTGTCACAAGTCGGTGCCCGTCCTGATATGACCTTCGATGTTGCTAGGACCTAAAACAACAATAAACAAACAAATATAATATTTCAATGCTCAATGACCTATGGTGTCTCATGAGTAATAATACTAACTTCCTTCCGAAAGTAATCAGGTCAATCACGCTTCGATACCGACAACATTGGCGAATTTGCCATTAAACTATCTCTAAATTTGCCATTAAACTATCTCTAAACTTGCCATTAAACTATCTCTAAATTTGCCATTAAACTACCTCTAAATTTGCCATTAAACTATCTCTAAATTTGCCATTAAAGTATCTCTAAATTTGCCATTAAACTACCTCTAAATTTGCCATTAAACTATCTCTAAATTTGCCATTAAACTATCTCTAAATTTGCCATTAAACTACCTCTAAATTTGCCATTAAACTATCTCTAAATTTGCCAATAAACTATCTCTAAATTTCCCATTTAAAAGCTCCGTGGGGGAGGGCGTGCAGATAACGGAACTACTGGGTCGGAAATGACGTTTGCTAAGCCTAAATACGCTCTCTTCTAATAACAACATAACCGTTATACCGATCACTTGAAATATAAAAAGCCACATTGCAATACACACACACACATAAAAACAACACCGCAGTAGCAGCACACGTTCAACAAGGGAGCGTGACGTCACTCTGACGTCACAGATACTCACCTGAGGCGCCCAGCTGTGGGCGTCATGCGTGGGGGTTAAACAATGGTCCCCTCTTATCACCCCCTGTACGTCGTACACGCATGCGCGCGCACCTGTGCCAGCTGAGACATAACGGGGGCTGTCCTCGGGAGGTTCCTGGAAGCTGTGAGGCCTTGAGTCTGTAGGGACAGGTGGAACTTCCTAGAACAACCGTTATCACCATGGTTACCAGTACCAGTACCAGGATCCCGTCTTAGTATAGGATCGCTGATTATGATATTCAATTATTTTATTTATTCGCGTTCAAGAAGGGGTCTAGACGGGCTGGCCGAATGAGTTAGAGCCTCCGTCTCCTGTGTTGGTAGATCATGGGATCATGGGTTCGAACCGTGGTAGAGTGAAACCAATGACGTAAAAATGTATACTTGTTGCTTCCTATTCTGGTGCTCGGAATAATTAGGATAGGGCAAGGAGCAGTGGAATGAGGAACACAAATCGCCCACGATTGAAATTTCCCCTGCTTAAACAACTAATGTACAACAACAAAAAAGCAGAGGTTTCTATGAATACTAATGATGCAATGATGTATATATATATATATATGTATATATGTGCATATACGCATATTATGTATATATAGATATTAGATGTACATGTGCATAATTAATATCCATACAGGTCTCTTAAAGTTCTAATATTAATACATATCTATATTATGTATTCTAATTTTCCCAGTATTTATGTGTGTGCATATATTATATATACACACACGTATATAATGGGGAAATTACAATATTCTGAGACATACATATAAGTACACCATTGTGATGATAATTTTGTATTAAATAGGGTGTGGTGGTAATTTATAATTTAGGATATAACCTGCACACCGAAGAACACGTTGAATTCAGGATGAATATATATATATATATATCTATATTATATACAATATATATATATATATAATATTACTCCGTATGTGTGGCACGAGGGCGGCCACCCGTCTACATCACCTTGGCAGCTGGGGGGGGGGGGGGGGGGCACTCACCACGACGCCTCAGGCGGAAAAATACGAATACAATATATGTTCCGCTACCATTTATACTCGTATAATGCGTTATGCATCATATATAAATACATATATATGTTCATCCTGAATTAGGCTATATATTTTCATACGGAATCCTCCAGTGTGTGTGGTGCGAGGGAGCCACCCGTATACAACTCCCTGACAGCTGGGGTGGGGGGGGGGGCACTCCACCAATGCTCCGATGGAGGAAGTAGCAAAGTATATGTTCCCTGTCATTTATACTTGCATATGCATTGTCCATCGGATATATATATATATATATATATATAATTATATTCATAAATGCGGAGTTGTATCGTGGTGGTGAGTTGAACTCTCGCGAATTTGTGTCAGGTGTCGTTGTTTTTGGTTTTTGGGTTTAAGGGGGTGGGCGGGGGGGGGGGGCAGGAAGGAGCTGGCGAGTTGGGAGACCCTGCTCAAGTGTTGGACTGTACACAAATCACCCGATGGGGACAGGACAAAGAGGTCCCGATCGCAGCCACAGTGGACGCAGCCTCGTTTTCGAAAATTTGAATAATGCAAATATTCCTGGCAGGTGTGTGTACGCGCCACGTGAAGGGTGGAGCTTGTGTGCCTATGGGGGGGGGAGGGGGGAGGGGAGGGGGAGATTGGGGTGGGGGGTGTATTGGCGCGTGCGCACTGGCCTCCTAGAAATAGTACCCAAGCGTGCCGCTAGGGGGAGGCGAGCACGCATGGACAGGTGGACGTGGAACACTGTAGGACCGTTATGGTAGGTGAATGGGGAAGTAGGAAGGGGCCGGGCGCCTAAATGTGTGGATTGGCATGGCCCTGTGGGTGAAGTGGGTGAATTTAGGCACCCGGCCGCCGGCTGAGGACGGAGGAGGCTGCTTTTGATTTTCAGCGCCACCTGGTGGGATCGGGGCTAGTTGTTCGGTGGTTTAATCGGTGGATGTGGGGGTAGGAGTGAGGCGAAGTGGGGGTGGGTGGATATTGGGAGGGGGGCACCATCAAATAGAGTGCACAGGCATGTGGGGGTAGGGGTGGGGTGGGGGTAGGAGGGGGTGGGGAGAGAGGGTTGGTTGGTTGTGGGAGTTTTACGTCCTGACAACATCTAAGGTCATATAAGGACGGGAGTGGGTGGTTGGTGCATGGTTCGATGTAGAAGCGGGGGGGGGGGGGGGGGAGGGGGGGGAGGAGGGTGCTGCTCTGTCTGGATTTGTTGTACTAATAATCTACATCACCAATTGGTCTCAAATTCATGCCCAGTCCAAGCCTAATTCAAGCCATTTCGTGCACATTTCAATATTGTCCTATTCACACAATGTTAGTGTTAGCCTATATAATTAGCAGTGTGTGAATATATATTCTTTGTTTTGTTTGTTAAAACAAACAGACAAACAGAAAATATTCACAAACTGCTACTTGCTAGACCAACCATCTGACACCTCAACCCCCCCCCCCCCCCCCCCCCCCACCCACTCCCACACACATATATCTACACAATCATCTTAAAAGCGCCTTCATTGAAGAAATGCTCCTAAAGGAATGGATTAGATGTTTGGTGGGGATGAACGATGGCGCCTCTATTGATACCCCGTATCCCGTCCCTCTCCCATCTCCCCCTGCCCTCCTCCCCCCTCACCCCTCCCACCCTCCCGCACCCTCCCGCCCTCCCGCACCCTCCCCACACTCCCCACGCACCAGACCGGGCGTGGTGGCCCAATCGGAAGAGCGCTAGGCCTCGAGTGCGGGAGATCGGGAGTTCAGTTTTCGGTCGAGTCAAACCGACGACTTATCAAATTGATACTTGTCGCTACCTATCCTGGTGCTCGGCATTAATAGGATAGGGCAAAGACTGGTAAGCTCAGTGTCACTGACATGATAATTTGACTGAGTGGGATTATCAGGTCATGGTGCTGGTGGCCTGATTTCCCAGAGCGGCAGCACTATAAAGTCACCATGAGCGCACACTGCCACAAGTCAGCATCCGTCCTGATGTGACCTTAGCTGTCCCCAGGACGTGAAACTCCAGCAACCAACCCCACGCACCCACACCCGCACCAGACTCACGCGCGCGCACTGCCCCCCCCCCCCCCCCCCCCATCGTCACTCCCCCCACCCTCCCTCTCAACCCCTCCCCCCCCCCCCCCCCAGGCGCCAAACGTACGCCCTCCCGGCGCCAATAGGCACCGGCCAGCTGCCCTGATCGCAGGTGCCCCTGTTAATAATGGGCAGGCCCCGTAGTCGGTGCCGAGTGCTGGGCGGGGCCGGGTGAATGTGAGCCGGTGTGGCGTTTTCAGCCATGTACCGTGCTCAGCCATGTGCATAGACTCAAACTCAAGGCATTGTCAATGGTCGTGAGTCACTAACCTTATAAATTTAATATGATGGTTTTGGTAAAGATGTTTTCTATATGTTTACCAAGCGATTTGTTTCTACGTGGTGTGGTTTTAGAGATATTTCACTTTTCCTGGATTTTCTGTATGAAGATTGCTCACCACCATTGTCAATGCCTTGAGTTTGACGGTACGCGCAGTGCAAAACATTAGTTTTAATCAAAATTAATTAAAAATCAAGAACCCTAACCTTATAAATTTAATATCATCTTTTTGGTGAAGATGTTTTCTATATGTGTACCAAGCGATTTGTTAATAGGTGGTGTGGTTTTAGAGATATTTCACTTGTTCTGTATTTTCTGTATGAAGATTACTCACAACCATTGACAATGCCTTGAGTTTGAGTCTAATCACACGGCTGAGCACGGCACACGGCTGAGCACGCCACACCGATGCACCGTGGGCAGAAGGAAGGGGGGCGGGAGCAGCTGGGGTGGGTGGGTGGGTGGGTGGGATGGGGAGTAGGGTGGGGGTGGGGGGTGGCTCTCAACAGGTTCTGCGGTCTGGGACATTTGCATATGTGCTCTGTGGTGCTCTGTGCAGAAGAGGACTGAGCCCAGACAAAGCACACTGGCAGTTGACGCCCAGGCCATATAAGGTGTCTGTGTGTTGAATTATACTTTATAGACATAAGGAATTGTGTGTGGCTATATGATATAGACATATCGATGAGTACACACATAATCAATGTATATGTATATATATATATATGAAGAATTCAGACTCAAAACCCCGTAAACACCAATCGAAAGAAATTGAGATAAACAGTGCAATCAAACCTCCAAAAAGTTTACTTAAAAAAAAAAATATTCCTTCTTTTTTTGTTTATTGTTCCATAATTATGTGATTATAAGAAAAGTGGAATTAGTGACAATAACAATTATTTTCAGGTAAAAAAAACCTTTTATTTAAACTACATTTTTGGATTGGCATTTACGGGGATTTGTTATGTATGAGCCTAGCTTACGCAATAAGTTAAATTCGGCTGAATTTAAACCCCAAATCTGAGCGATATGAACGCCGCCGCCATATTGGTGGCGATATTGTCGCATGTAAAGAAACCATAAAGCACAAATCTATTCACTGCTCCGATCTAATTCTGTTATTTAGAACCATTAATATTCACTCGGGGGTTGAAATCATGTTTATTTAACAGAATAACTTATTCCAATAAGTGAAATTCGATCAAACTAAACCCAAAATCGAAGCGATATTAAAGCTGTATAGTCCGATAAAAGTATCACATTTTCAAAAGCAAAGCACTTATCTAGATTTGAACCTACATCTCCAACGTAGGTACTGGTGCACTTATAAAGTGTGTGTTGCTTCATAGAACGGCATACTATGTCAATATATTATACCCCGTTAGTGCTCAAGCCAATGGGGTTCTGGCTCATAGAACGGCATACTATGTCAATTTATTATACCCTGTTAGTGCTCAAGCCTATGGGGTTCTGAGTCTAGAGTTCATGTTAGAAGCCGGGGCTGAGTCTAACCATACAATGTCAATTTATTATACCCCGTTAGTGCTCAAGCCTATGGGGTTCTGAGTCATAGAACGGCGATTACCCCAGTACTGAGTCATACGCATTGTATTTATACCCTGTTAGTGCTCAAGCCTATGGGGTTCTGAGTCATAGAACGGCATACAATGTCAATTTATTATACCCCGTTAGTGCTCAAGCCTATGGGTTCTGAGTCATAGAACGGCATACTATGTCAATTTATTATACCCTGTTAGTGCTCAAGCCTATGGGGTTCTGAGTCATAGAACGGCATACAATGTCAATTTATTATACCCCGTTAGTGCTCAAGCCTATGGGGTTCTGAGTCATAGAACGGCATACTATGTCAATTATATACCCTGTAGTGCTCAAGCTATGGGTTCTGAGTCATGAATGGCATACTATGTCAATTTATTATACCCTGTTAGTGCTCAAGCCTATGGGGTTCTGAGTCATAGAACGGCATACTATGTCAATTGATTATACCCTGTTAGTGCTCAAGCCTATGGGGTTCTGAGTCATAGAACGGCATACTATGTCAATTTATTATACCCCGTTAGTGCTCAAGCCTATGGGGTTCTGAGTCATAGAACGGCATACTATGTCAATTTATTATACCCCGTTAGTGCTCAAGCCTATGGGGTTCTGAGTCATAGAACGGCATACTATGTCAATTTATTATACCCTGTTAGTGCTCAAGCCTATGGGGTTCTGAGTCATAGAATGGCATACTATGTCAATTTATTATACCCTGTTAGTGCTCAAGCCTATGGGGTTCTGAGTCATAGAACGGCATACTATGTCAATTTATTATACCCTGTTTGTTAGTGCTCAAGCCTATGGGGTTCTGAGTCATAGAAGGCATAGTATGTCAATTTATTGTACCCCATTAGTGCATAAGCCTATGGGGTTCTGAGTCATAGAACGGCATACTATGCCAATTTATTATACCCTGTTAGTGCTCAAGCCTATGGGGTTCTGAGTCGTAGAACGGCATACTATGCCAATTTATTATACCCTGTTAGTGCTCAAGCCTATGGGGTTCTGAGTCATAGAACGGCATACTATGTCAATTGATTATACCCCGTTAGTCCTCAAGCCTATGGGGCTCTGAGTTTTGACAAGCATGCCAAAATTAATGTTACCTGTTTACACTTCAAATATCTCCTAAGTTACTCATTTTAAAGCAAAGTCACTTCAAACTAAGTTAAGGTAGATTATAATGATTAACCTAATATATTTATCTCGGAAAATAACAGAAACTCAAAACCATCGGACTAGGCAACTTTAAGCCCGCCGCCGCATCAGCAGTGTTATTACAGTTATAGCTGTACTTTCTATCCACCATGATGGCCGACGAGGCACTGATCACGTGGTGCTAATCGTTTGACGCAAATCCTCAATAGATAGACCAGATTTGTTTGTTGCTATATACCAGAATCGTTGCTATAGACAAGATTGGTTGATATATATCAGATTGGTTGATGCAGACCAGATTGGTTGCAATAGACCAGATTGGTTGTCATAGACCAGATTGGTTGCTATAGATAAGATTCGTTGCTATATACCAGATTGGTTGTCATAAACCAGATTGGTTGTTATAGACCAGATTGGTTTATATAGACCAGATTGGTTGCTATATATGAGATTGGTTGATATATACCAGATTGGTTGCTATAATAGTATAAACCAGACTGGGTGCTATATACCAGAGTGTTTGCTATCGACCAGATTGGTTGCTATGGACCAGATTGGTTGGTATAGACCAGATTGGTTGCAGCGGGGACTTCCTGTGTTATCGCTTTAACATTAACAAAAATATGGCTATGTTATACACTATAACATATTGTTAGGTAATATACATTATATCATATTAAGTAATAAAGTATGTCTAATCAGAAGATCCTCTTAATTAATCATTTCAGGAAATATTAATCATTTGAAGTACACCCTTCACTTCATTGCAATATTTCTATCGATATTCTATCAATTATATTTCGGCAATTGAATGAATATTATTAATAACTGAAATATTCATAAAACTTCGGCAGCCATGCGGCAACCACCCGTATACAAACCCCAAGCTGTTACATTAATTAACCTGTTGAAAGGGCCTAGGTTCAATATACTTATTCACTCTATGTATGGCCTAAGAAAAGAAAAATAGATAACGACTTCCCTACTGCATTATATACATACATAAACACATTCATTAAAAAAATATGAATAACAAAATAAAAAGAATGGAACAGGTGGACACTTCCTACTCAGGCAATCCTAGAACTAAGGCCATTAGCGTGTTGCGGAGCGTGCAACCACAGGAGGCATTGTGGGTGGTGGGTGGTGGGGGTGAGGGTGTGTGTGTGGGGGGGGGGGGGTACTCTGCAGACAAAGAGACAACCAGCCCGAGCATGGCATATGGCTAGACCAGGGCCCTGTACAGTTATTTGTCTGAGTTACCCTTCACTACAGAACCACCCCCACCTCCAATCCCACCCCCACCCCCACCACTCCCCACTCCCACACACTCCCACCCCCACCGGTTACCACCATTCCCGTCCCCATGAACTCCTATTAGCCCCACCCCCACCTGGTTCTCAGCTGTTGCCTCTCTCACCCCACCCTTTCCCACCAGCCCCACCCCACCCCACCACACTTCCACCACCCCACCCAGCCCCAACTCCTCACCCCTCCCTTTCCCTCTCACCACTCCGCCCTCCCCCACTCGTACATCTCCCCATTCTCACCCCCGCCCTGTCACACCCACAATACCCACCCCTCCCCACTTCTACCCCGCCCCTCCCCACCCACCCCAGGAACACCTCTCCTCACTCTTACCCCACCCACTTCCCATCAACCCCAGCCTCCAACACCCTCCCCACGCCCTCCTACCAGCCCCAACACCCATCCCCTCCCATTCCCCAACTCTCCCCATTCCCACCTCTACTCCTTCCGCCCCCCCACCCCAGCCCATCCTACCAGCCCCACCCATCCCCTCCCATCCCCAACCCTCCCCACTTTTCCACCCTACTCCTTCCCCACCCCCCTCCCCCACCCCTGCCCATCCTACAGCCCCACCCATCCCCTCCCCTCTTCTACCCTTCTCCATTCCCACCTCTACTCCTTCGCACCAGTCCCGCCCGAACGAGAGATCGTACACCACAGCACTGACACCGACTCTCTCTACTCACCAACTCAGCCCCGCCCCCCCCCCCCCGCCCGCCCCCGCCCCCGTCCGCCCCACGTCCGCCCCCACCCTTATCCATCGCTCTTCCATCGCCCGAGGGGCGCCCAAACTTCTGCCAGGAAAAGTCTGGCTCTGCCAGGATGGGAATGGTCGCGGCGGCGTGTACGAAGAGAGGGAGAGGGAGAGAGAGAGTGGGAGAAAGAGAGAGGGAAAGATAGAGGGAGAGAGAGGAAGACAAAAAACGTGGGGGAAGCGGACAAAAGAACTCAACAAACTACCTGCTTATATGCACCAAGTCCATTTATTTATATTTTCTCCAATTAAAGACATTTACTTTGATGAACAACAATTTTCTTTTGTAAGCCTTGTTTTGATTTTCCTATCATAATAAGTAATATTTTTCTTCATTGTGAGGGAAAGTTGGTCTATTTCTGTTGCAGTTTACGCAGTATTTTGTTTACATTATGAGGGAAAGTTGGTCTATTTCTGTTGCAGTTTACGCAGTATTTTGTTTATATTACGAGGGAAAGTTGGTCTATTTCTGTTGCAGTTTACGCAGTATTTTGTTTACATTATGAGGGGAAAGTTTTGTCTTATGTTCTAGGTTGCAGTTAACGCAGTATTTTGTTTATATTACGAGGGAAAGTTGGTCTATTTCTGTTGCAGTTTACGCAGTATTTTGTTTACATTATGAGGGAAAGTTTGTCTATTTCTGTTGCAGTTTACGCAGTATTTTGTTTATATTACGAGGGAAAGTTGGTCTATTTCTGTTGCAGTTTACGCAGTATTTTGCTTACATTACGAGGGAAAGTTGGTCTATTTCTGTTGCAGTTTACGCAGTATTTTGTTTACATTACGAGGGAAAGTTGGTCTATTTCTGTTGCAGTTTACGCAGTATTTTGTTTACATTATGAGGGAAAGTTTGTCTATTTCTGTTGCAGTTTACGCAGTATTTTGTTTATATTACGAGGGAAAGTTGGTCTATTTCTGTTGCAGTTTACGCAGTATTTTGTTTACATTACGAGGGAAAGTTGGTCTATTTCTGTTGCAGTTTACGCAGTATTTTGTTTACATTACGAGGGAAAGTTGGTCCATTGTTAGTGTAGTTTACTAGATATTAATGTAGCAATCATTAACTATGCACACACACCTGGGCCCCCGTGACTAGACTACAGATGGTACTACCACAGGGGTCATTTGTATTAACAAAACTGCTGTTGCTTGTAGATTCTCGCGAAGCAGCCGGAAATGACGTTGGAAAGTTCCGCAGCACGCGCTATGCGCACGCGCACTGAGTGCGGTGGGTGGGGGGCGAGTGGGAGGGTGCGGTGAGGGTTAGCGGGCGCCATCTGATAGACAGGAGGTAGGTGTGTGTGGGTGGGGGGGGGGGGGGGGGGGGGGGGGTACCTGTGTCGCGCCGACTGTCCGACAGGTGGCCGAGGTGCAGGTGGGCAGGGCGGGCAACTATCGGCGCGTGGGTGCACGTGTCGGCGCTCGGGTTGGTGGTGGTGGAGGGGTGGTGGGGGGGGGGGGGGCTTGGGAGGGGCCTGAGGACTGGGAGGGGGAGGGGGGAGGGGGAGGGGGGAGGGGGGAGGGGAGGGGGAGGGGGAGGGGGAGGCGGAGGGGGAGGAGGAGGGGGAGGGGGAGGGGGAGGGTTGTCGGCACGCGACAGGCCGTCATGTGGGTGCTGCAGGCGAACCATTAAATTGTTCTTCACTTCTGCCGACGCAAATTTATCACTTATTCAGGGTTATAATTATATATAAAATATATAATACGTATGACTGATACATAATATGTAATTGATATATAATCTATCAATTATATATAATATATCATTTATTTTTAATAGTATACTATATAATTTATATATAATATATCATTTATATATAATATAATTTATATATAATATATAATTTATGTATAATATATAATTTCTATATAATATATAATTTCTATTTAATATATAATTGATATATAATATATCATCTATATATAATATATAATTTATATATAATATATAACGTATATATAATATATCAAATATAAATTAGATAACATATAATTTATGTATAATATATCATTTATCTGGTCACTACAAGATGTCCCTCACCACAAGTACAAGATGTCACTCCCGGCAATGTCACTCCCTCATGCACTCACAATCTTTAATTCAGATGATCGTATCAGCTAATTGTCCACGTCCACATATTGCATACCGTATTTGGCTGGTGGACTGGACACCTCATGAGGATGTCATCAGACAGGCTACCAAAGCAGATCCTCTACTCTCAACTATCTTCTGGTTACAGAAAGAGAGGGCAGCCTCATCTCTGGTTCAAGGATACCATCAAGAAAAACCTGAAGTTGAGAGATATTAAGACCGACTCATGGACATCACTCTCACAGCAGAGAGCTAAATGGAGAGCGGCAGTCAAGGAATGAAAGCAGACTTTGTCACATCACGACCGAAAGCATGATGATGCTGATGATATCATTTATATTTAATATATTAGCGATATTTTTTATATGTTTTATGTAATATATAGTTTTATCTAAGATAAAAGGATTCAGATTTATAATCGTATAATGAATTACATGCCATATATTAATTAGCATTTACCTAGAATTTGACCATCTAAAATATAAGTTACTTCCAACTGAAGTAAAGTGCATGATTCTGCACAGCATAATATGTTTCAACACACACAAAAAGAAGAAATATGGCAAAACCTCATTGGTTTGAATAGTTGGTTTTCGAACCCACGACCTGCCGCCTGGGAAACAGGTGTTCTCACTCATTCAGACATCTCCCTTCTTTCGTTCCCATTTGCAGATGTTGTGTCCTTTAACGCACTGAACATGTTTGCAAGGAATCTTCTGACACCGAGATGCCACTCACTACAAGATGGTTGGTTGGTGGTTGGAGTTTTACATCCTGGCAACATCTAAGGTCATATCAGGATGAGTACCGACTTGTGACAGCGCACACTCATGGCGACTTTATAATTCTGGCACCTGCAAAATCAGGCCACTGGCACCATGACCCAATATACCACTCAGTCACATTATCCTGACACTGAGCTAACCAGTCCTTGCCCTATCCTATTAATGCCGAGCACCAGGCTAGGAAGCGACAAGTATCAATTTTATAACACATTGGTTTGACTCGACTGAATTCCCGATCTCCCGAAGCCAGTGTAGGACGTTCAAAACACTACCCCGTTCAAAACACTACAGTAGTGTTTTGAACTGAAGGATAGTGTTTTGAGCGTGGCCAGAGTAGTGTTTTGAACCTACCTTCAATTAGGTTGAAAACACCACCGTAGTGTTTTGAACATATGTTGAAAACACTACCGTAGTGTTTTTGTGGGGTAGTGTTTTGAACTTACTGCACCGGCGCTCTACCGATTCGGCCAACGCATCCGGTCACTACAAGATGTCACTCATCACAAGTACAAGATGTCACTCCCGGAAATGTCACTCCCTCATGCACTCACAATCTTTAATTCAGATGATCGTATCAGCTAATTGTCCACGTCCACATATTGCATAGCGTATTTGCCTGAAAGGCAATAACTGCTTCTACGGGAAGTGTATTGAAGAAAAGTCTATCACAGTGTAAGAGACCAGACGGGATGGCCGAATGAGTTGGAGCGTCCGTCTCCCGTGCTGGTAGATCATGGGGTCGTGGGTTCGAACCTTGGTGGAGTCAAACCAATGACTTGAAAATTGGTGCTTGTCACTTCTAAAAAAGTCGCCATAAGTGCGCACTGTCACAAGTCGGTACTCGTCCTGATATGACCTTAGATGTTGTTAGGATGTAAAACAACAACAAACAAACTATCACTGTATCAGTGACACGAAGCAATGTAATTCTACATGCTGGCGCCAACATGCGTAATTCAAAGATACCGAGTGAATAACATTGTCACAGTTTTAAATACCCCTGCTCATATTTTGTAAGTATGCGGTCATGTATCATCCTGCCAGAACACATATTCGTAAGGTGGCCTTTTCCCACTTTTATCGTCGTCCATGGATAGAGAAGCCATGGCAGACCGACTTTGTTTTAGTGAATATCTAACAAATTTGTTTCAGGAGTTTATCGCATTATCCTCAACAAGCATATATATATATCCATACACTTGTACATACATACATATATACATACATATGCAAAAAAATTAATATATATCCTCCGGTGCGACTGACACTTGTCAACACGCTTTGGAGGTGAGGTGACTGCAGGTGGTGCCGCCTGTCAAATCGGAGTCTTACGGAGTATAACAATCAGTAATTTCAATAATATCAGTAATATCAATTAATAGCAATAATTAGACAAAATACCCTTCTATATTTTTACACTCGCATAATGCGCTATGCATCACACCCACATATGTATACCCGGTATATAGATTATATGCAGGTGTAGGTAAACACGTTTGGGTTCTTTCCCCTGTTGGTTTGTTTGTTTGTTGTTGTCTTACATCCTAGCAACATCTACGGTCATATCAAGATGGGTACCGACATGTGACAGTGCGCAGCTATGGCGACTTTATAGTGCTGCCCCACTAGAAGACCAGGCCAACAGCACCATGACCTGATATCCCACTCAGTCACATTATCCTGACACTGAGCCAGCCAGTCCTTGCCCTATCCTAATAATGCCGAACGCCATGCTTAGGAAGCGACAAGTATCAATTATTAAATCATTGGTTTGACTCGACCAGGGTTCGAACCCAGGACCCCGCGATCTACCAACACGGGAGACGGACACTCTAACTCATTCGGCCATCCCGTGAGTTAATATCTAACATAATTGTTCATAGTTGATTCAAACTTCAGCAGTTTTATTCTAGGATTTAGAGCAAGGTTGGCATCACCCCGACCTTGGAGAGAGAGGGGTGAATCTTTTTTTTTATCTACCTCGCCCTGTGCTGCTCTGGTCAGTGGGTGGTCAGCGGGTCTGGTGACCGCCACCTGTGGCCGGACTATTGTCGGGGAGTGTCCAGGTGGGGGCCGGTACAGGGGTCAGCTACGTCATGGAGGACACTCCCGCAGGTGTGTCGATGGGGGGGATGTTTGGGGGGGGGGGGGAGAGTGCGTGAGCAAAGAGTGTGTGAGGGGAGAGTTTGTATGATGGGAGAGTTTGTGAGTGGAGAGTTTGTGAGGGGAGAGTTTATGAGGGTAGAATTTGTGTGAGGGGAGAGTGTGTCTGAGCGGAGAGTGTGTGTTATGAAAGAGGGTCTAGAAAGGGATAGCATATAGGATGAGTGTATGGTGAGAGTGTCTCTGAGAGCTAATAGTGTGTGAGAGTTTGAGGTGTGTGTGTGTGAGGGGAGACTGTGTCTGTGAGGTGATAGTTTAGGAATGAAGAGTATGTGTGTGAGTGGAGAGTTTGAGGTGTCTGTGTGTGTGTGAGGGGAGAATGTGTCTGTGAGGTGATAGTTTAGGAAGGAAGAGTATGTGTGTGAGTGGAGAGTGAGGGGAGAGTATGTGGGGTGTCTGAGAGTTAATAATGTCTGAGGGGAGCGTGTGCGTGAGTGGAGATTGTCATAGTGTGTGGGGGGGGGAAGTAAGTGTGTGAGTGGAGAGTGTTAGGGGAGGGTGTGTGGGGATAGTGTGTCTGGGAGTTGATTTTGTGTGCGGGGAGAGTGTGTGTGAGTGGAGAGTGTGAGGGGAAAGTTCATGGAGAGATGTGTGTGTGACTTGCTAGTCTATGAGGGGAATTCATGTGTGTGAGTGGAGAGTGTGAGGAGAGAGTGTGTGGGGAGACGGTATTTGAGCATTGATAGTGTGTTAGGGGAAAGTATGTGTGTAAGTGGAGAGTGTGGGAGGGCATGTCTGGGAATTGATAGTGTGTGAAGGGGGGTAAGTATGTATGTTAGTTGTGTGAATAGAGAGTGGGGAGGAGAATGGTGAGGAGGGAGTTGTCTGAGGGGAGTGTATGATGGGAGAGATTGTATGATGGGAGAGTGTGTGTGAGGTATTGTGTGACAGGAGAGTGTGTGTGAGGTATAATGTGATGGGGAGAGTGTGTGAGGGGAGAGTGTGTGAGGGGAGAGTCTGTCTGAGGGGAGTGTAGGATGGGAGAGATTGTGTGATGGGAGAGTGTGTGTGAGGTACAGTGTGACAGGAGAGTGTGAGGTATAATGTGACGGGGAGAGTGTGTGAGGGGAGAGTGTGTGAGGGAAGAGTCTGTCTGAGCAGAGTGTAGGATGTGAGAGATTGTGTGATGGGAGAGTGTGTGTGAGGTATTATGTGACGGGAGAGTGTGTGAGGGGAAAGTCTGTCTGAGGGGAGTGTATGAAGGGAGAAAGTGTGTGATGGGAGAGTGTGTCAGGGAGAGTGTGAAGGGAGAGTGTGTGAGGGGAGTCTGTTTGAGCGGAGTGTAGGATGGGAGAGATTGTGTGATGGGAGAGTGTGTGTGAAGTATAATGTGACGGGAGAGTGCGTGAGGGGAGAGTATGTCTGAGGGGAGTGTAGGATGGGAGAGAGTGTGTGATGGGAGAGTGTGTGAGGTATAATGTGACGGGAGAATGTGTGAGGGGAGAGTCTGTTTGAGGGGAGTGTAGGATGGGAGAGATTGTGTGAGGGGAGAGTGTGTGTGAGGTATAATGTGACGGGAGAGTGTGTGAGGGGAGAGTCTGTCTGAGCGGAGTGTAGGATGGGAGAGATTGTGTGATGGGAGAGTGTGTGTGAGGTATAATGTGACGGGAGAGTGTGTGAGGGGAGAGTCTGTCTGAGCGGAGTGTAGGATGGGAGAGATTGTGTGATGGGTGAGTGTGTGTGAGGTATAATGTGACGGGAGAGTGTGTGAGGGGAAAGTCTGTCTGAGGGGAGTGTACGAAGGGAGAAAGTGTGTGATGGGAGAGTGTGTGATGGGAGAGTGTGAAGGGAGAGTGTGTGAGGGGAGAATCTGTCCGAGGGGAGTGAATGAAGGGAGAGAGTGTGTGATGGGAGAGTGTGTGTGAAGGAATAGTTTGTGAGGGGAGAGTGTGTGTGAATGGCGAGTGTGTAATGGGAGAGTGTGTGTGAAGGGAGAGTTTGAGGAGAGAGTGTGTGTGAAGGGAGGGTTTGTGAAGGGAGAGTGTGTGTGAAGGGAGAGTGTGTAAGGGGAGAGTGTGTGTTAAGGGAGAGTTTGTGCGGGGAGAGTGTGTGTGAGACTGAGATGATAGTCTGTAAGGGGAGAGTGTGTGAGAAGGGAGAGTTTGTGAGGGGAGACTGTGTGTGAAGGGAGAGTTTGTGAGGGGAGAGTGTGTGTGTGAAGGGATAGTTTGTGAGGGTAGAGTGTGTGTGAAGGGAGAGTGTGCTGGTGAATATGAAGGTGAGGGGGTGGGGTTGAGACTATCTCTTCAGGGTCATGCTTTGCTAAAACAAAATAATAGTAACAACAATAATAATAATAATAATAATTACATTAAAGTAAACAGTGCTGACAATTGTCTCCCCACAAAACCATGCTTATCCCGGAGACGTATACTACATTGTATGCACCTCATTTCTTATACAAATGGAGCTATCAGTTAACGGTAGTTTGTCGTGGGTTCACATGTAAACTTGGCTGTATAGTTGACGTGGAAGTCTTCGTAAGGGCGCCCCCTGGTGGTTCTGGGAGCAGTGAATGGTCAGTACCTGCTGCCACTGTCAGAGGATGATGGCAATGAAGACCCTGATGACCACCCAGATACATGGGTCACCCGAGCCCTGGCACGTGGGATACTGCCCCACCCCACCCCCACACCCACACCCCACCCCCACCTCCAATATCTATACCCTACCCCCACACCCAATCTCCATCCTGTCGACCATTAGGTTCGTGCCCCCAGGTCTGTGACAAGTGTGAGTCACATCTTCTCATCCTGCTGAAGAAGGGAGATCAGCAATTTCGCTCACAGTTAAAGTTGCCCATATTCCAGTCAATCTAGCTGATTTTGGGGCCTGATTCAAAACAAATTGTAATAGAAAGTTTCTCAATGGGATTACCAGTCTAATAATGGTTTTTGAGTTTGTCATTTTTAAAATTAAATATGTTATGTTGTTTGCTATAATTTACCGTACGTTACTTTGAAGTAACTTTTATTTTAAATGGTGAACTTTTGAGATATTTGAAGTGCGAACATGCAAGATAAAATTCAGAAACGACATAAAATGTCAGACATTATAGGGGTAAGCATAAGATTAAGAGCATTTATTAAATTGAATTAATATCCCTTTCTATGCAGCCACAACTGCTTAATAAGTCCACAATTATCTAAGGTCATACTCATCGCGACATTATCGTGCACCCCCACTGGGAGACCAGGCTGCTAGCATCATAACCTAATATCCCACTCAGTCACATTATCCTGACACTGAGATAACCAGTCCTTGCCCTATCCTATTACTGCTGAGCTACTGGTTAGGAAGTGACAAGTATCAATCTTTAAGTCATTGGTGTGACTCGATCAGGGTTCGAATCCCACGATCTACCAAAACGGGAGACAGACGCTCAACTCATTCGGCCAGCCCGTCTCCAAATGGACAGCAGGTGCACAGCAATTTTTCTTTTTATTTAACGACGCCTCTAGAGCAGATTGATTTTGATCATGGGCTATTGGATGTCAAACATATGGTAATTCTGACATATTTCTTTGGAGGAAACCCATTGCTGTCACATAGGCAATTTTTTTTCCAATAAGCAGCAAGGGGTCTTTCCCACAGACAGGACAGCACACACCAAGTCCTTTGATGAACCAGTTGTGGACCAATGGTTGGAACGGAAAATAACCCAAACTGCAAATGGGTCCACTGAGCAGGATCGATCGGATGACCGACCCATAATTCACAGGTGGACTCTCCTGCCTGAGCTACGTCCCCCTGCCCGGCAGGTGCACAGCAAATGCACAGAAGGTGCACAGGAGGTGCACATAGATGGTCAGAAGTGGCCAGCGGCAGGAGACATGTGCGTGTGTAGGTATGTGGGTGTGTGGGTTGGGTGTGTTGGTTGTGTGAGTGTGGCCGTGGGTGGGTGGGTGGGGGGTTGGACACTAGGCCTGACACCTCAACCCAACACCCTGCCTATCCCCCAACACCCCCAACCCTCCACTCCCCACACACAAGTCTACCAGCCCATATCGCTCTGATAGCGCCGATAGCAACAGGTGGGCGCGTCCTTTTCCACGGCGCCATCTGGTGGGCTGAGATAGCATCACCCCCCGAACAAAATATCAATTCTCAACAGACTGACTGTCCTGCGTCCCTGTCGCAATTGTGGAATCACTAGGGACAATTACATACATCGTGGCGGGTCGCCGTGTGAGGGGAGTTCCGAGCCGGGCGGTCCGGCAGAGGGCCTTGGGATGGGGGAGGGGAGGAGGGGGGAAGGGGAGGGGAGAGGGGGAGAAGGGGAGGGGGAAGGGAAAGGGGGAGGGTTAGAATGGGAGGGGAGGGGAGGGAGAGTGGTAGGGGAAGTGGGAGTGGGAGGGGAGAGGGGAAGGGGAGAAGGGGAGGGGGGTGGGGAGGGGAGAGGGGGAGAAGGGGTGGGGGGTGGAGGGAGGGGTAGGAGGGAGCTTAGTGTCAGAATAATATGACTGAGTGGGATATTGGTTCATGGTGCTGGCGGCCTCGTCTCGCAGTGGGGCAGCACTATGCATTTATTTGCCATGAGTGTGCACCCATCCTGATATGACCACATATGTTACTAGGACATAAAACCCCAACAAACAATGTTCGCACAAAAGTTAATTTGGCATTTGTTGTCATTTCAAATGAGTTCAACATTAACCCTTTAGAATAAAAGTGCATTCAAACTAAAGTAAAGTAGAATATAATGATCAATCTAATATATTTATTATAAAATATATGGCATGAATTTTCCAGCCTTCAGCGCACCAATGCGACTGAAGATTCCCCAAAAACAAACAAACTATTCTATTATGCAACTTTATCTTTGACTATTCGGATAAAAACTTGAAAGAACTTAAACAATTCAGCTTTTTAATTTAAAAATTGTTTTGATAGTACATCTTGGCTGAAACACACAATTGCCGTTCAATGAGGTCACGTATAAATATTTATATTAAATAGTGCTTAGTGAGTAGTTATTGCATATACCTTTGTTTATATAGCCTAATAAATGCATGTAATAAATTCAGCCTTTGATATAATCTGCTTGTCGCTAACTGTTCTCAAACTCAAAAGAGGAAGCGATGCCTCATTCAACTTTTTATTGTGAGGAGTTGAGGGCCATAATTATCACAATTTTTAAGTATGCTTTTTTTTTATTGAGGGTCAAAATCATCACATTTTCTAAGTTTGCTTTTTTTTTTATTGAGGGCCATAATTTACACATTTTTAAGTATGCTTTTCTGTGTCTTAATATTTGACGCATTGACATTACGCAACATCCACTTCACAATTTTCAAAATGATGGCTGATAAAAATGAAATAGATTCTGCCTCAATAATTATAGCGTGTGAAGCATTTCCTTGCATGTCTGCCGTGTTTTGTTGGCAGCATTTGGAACACAATGTGAAACCTGACCACTTAAAATCTTTTTTTTTAAATGACATGCTCGCTTTACAAAGTCCCACATGTTAATGGAGACATTCACTTTCAAGTGCATCATTCCCCATTTGGCCGCTAGAGGGCAGCGGTACGACTTCACTAACAAATCACAAACCATATATGCCTGCAAAATTTTAATTTGTACATATGTGCGCCCATGTGTATTAACTAACACCAGACTGCTTGCATATATATCTATACATGTACAGTAAAACCTCTCTAAATCTACTGACTTTGGGACCAACTTCAAGTGGTCCATTTAGGGAGGTGGTCGTTTTAGGGAGTTAGAATATCCTTATAATGGTATTGTTGGAACCCAAATAAAGCGATCGATATAGGGGAGTGGTCGATCTGTGGAGGTGGTCGGTTAGAGAGGTTTTACTGTATGTATATCTATATGTGCATATGTGCGTATGTGTGTATGTACATGGTGCACATGTGCATATCAAATTATCAATCAATCAATAGTTCCGTCCTCTAGTCAAGGGTTGGATGATTGTCCTGATGGTGTGCTGTTCTGATAGACTGTGAATAATTCAAGCATATCCACTGTGAAATATTTGTAAACCATGATGTTCTTGGTCTCCCTCTCCCTCTGCTGCCATTCACCTTCCCTTCCAACAATGTACGGCATATTGAACTCTGATGAATGATGTGGCCAAAATAAATAAGTTAAAATTATAAGTACATATATTTGCTTGTACGTGCATAATACACATATACGGCTATATGAGCATACTCATATACACATATACACATATGTACATCGAGCATAGACCCTTATAAGTTATATAATGCCCTACTCAAAATGAATTTGGTAGACTCTAACTGGAAAGCACAACAACTACATTTATTTGAGACTGAACCCGTCATCTACATACATCCATATATGCATACATACATAAAACATACATACATGCATATATGCATACATACATTCATTCATGCATACATACATATTTACATAAATACATAGATGCCTACATACATGCATGGATGCATACATACATCATCATCATCATCATCATCATCATCATCATGCTGTCGGTCGCGATGCGACAAAGACTGCTTTCATTACTTGACTGCCGCTCTCCATTTTAATTGTCAGTAGTTGTGTTGTGTTGCGTTGTGGTCCTCCTAGCTGATTTTCCGCTGTCGACGGAAGATGAGCTTGAGCAGCGCGGTCCTTGGTAACCTGGGCGACGACCGAGCCGGTATGGTGTTTTGTGCGGTTGTACATTTCATGAAAGCTGCCTGCAAAAGTGTTGAAGTGCTGCTGGCTTTTGCAAGTTACCAGCGGCACTCTCTCGGGGAGCAAATAGAGGTTTCACACCGGCAAGAACATGTCAAGACAGGCACAAAACTATTTGTCCCTGCAGTGGCTGGTCGGGAGATGTTGGGAGTTCCATACATCAACCGCCCTTAATGCCGCCACAGTGACATGGTTTTCTGTTTAGGGTTCGCTCCCTTAGCCTTCGGTTCTGTCAAGGACCTGTACCACAAGGCAGTGGTTTACAACTCTGCAAGGCAGGGGCGTCAAACTCCCTGAGGTATTGCTATACCTGCAATACCTGCATACCCAATGCATACATACATACATCATGTATACATACATGCATGCATACAAGCATACACACATACATGCATACATAATGAGTGCATACATGCATACATGTGCATACATACATGTGCATACATACATACTGTCATGGGGGTGATGGCAATGGGAAATATTGCGCTTAGAGCGGGACTCAACCCCACATGTCTTTGCATTCCAGGCCAGTGTGCTAACCATTACACCACCTTGGCTCCCTGATATCACCACACTACCCACACCTACATGACTAAGTCAGTAAGTGGCTCCTTGCCTGAGAGGTCAGTGCAGACTACTACACTCGTCCCCCTGGAATTGTAAGTCTTTTAATGCTTACAATTACATACATACAGGCAATGCACTTACACATAGACAGGGTAGGTTCAACAACTATACAGCACCTAGCATTTATAGGATCCTGGTCATGGCACCAGTGTTGTGGGAGTGGTGAAAATGGGAAATATTGGGCCTAGAGCGGGACTCAAGCCCACATCTCTTTGCACTCCGGGCCAGTGTGCTAACCATTACACCACCTAGGCTCAGTGATCTCACCATAGTACACATGCCTACCTGTCTATGCAGCTCCTTGCCTGAGAGGTCAGTGCAGACTACTACACATACATATGTACATAAATACACCGATGCCTACATATATACATCCATGGATGCTTACATTCATACATCATGCATACATACATGCATGCATACATGCATTATTGCAGATGCACATACATGCATACATAATGCGTGTTTGTTTGTTGTTGTTTTATGTCCTAGCAACATCTAAGGTCATATCAGGACAGGTACCGACCTGTGACAGTGCACACTCATGGTGACTTTATAGTGGTGCCCCACTAGGAGACCAGGCCCCCATGACCTGATATCCCACTCAGTCACATTATCCTGACACTGAGTCAACCAGTCCTTGCCTTATCCTAATATTGCCAAGCGCCAGGCTAGGAAGCGACAAGTATCAATTTCTAAGTCATTGGTTTTACTCTACCAGGGTTCGAACCCATGATCATTTCACACATACATGCATACATACATACATACATACATACATACATACATACATACATACATACAAGGAACACCCCCCCCCCCCACCCCCCACCCCCTCTCTCAAGCTCCAAGGTAGTGCGAGGCAGGTGTAAGTATGTATATGAATGCCTGTGCAGGGGGCGGGAGGTGTGTCTGTGGAGGCCGGGTTAGTAGGACCGTGGAGGGGCGGCCCTCTCCCCCGTCCTGCTCCCCGGCCCTGGGCCATCACCGGGCCTGCATTGTCGCCAGTCTCGGCCCTTTGTCCGGCAGCCGGGCGGCCATCTTTGGTGAACCCGACCGGCACCCAACATGGCGCTGGGTTAAAGCAATGCTTCCGGCCGTCTCAAGGAGCAGACATCCCCGGGAGTGTGTGTGTGTGTGGGGGGGGGGGGGGGGGTGTATGTATGGGGTTTGGCTCGGGGGGGGGGGGGGGAGATGTGTATGGGATGTCGATGTGTGGGTGTCTGGAGGATGTGTGGATATGGTGTGTGGGGTGCGGCTGAGGTGTGTTTTGGGTTTGGGAGTAAGCGGGGGAGATGTGTATGGGGTGTGAATGTGTAAATGTGCGGAGGATATTTGGATATGGATGTGTCGGTGGGGGGGGGGGGGGCGGGGGGAGAGGTGTGTATGGGGTGTGTCGGTGTGGATGTGCCTATGTGGGTGTGGATATGAGTATGAGTATGGGCATGGGTATGGGTATGGGTATGAGTATGAGTATGGGTATGACTGTGGATATGGGTATGGGTATGGGTCTGGGTATGAGTATGGTTATGTGTATGGGTATGGGTATGGGTATGAGTATGGATATGGGTACGGGTATGACTGTGAGTATGGTTATGGGTACGGGTATGGGTATGAGTATGGGTATGGGTATGGGTATGGATATGGGTATGGGTATGGGTATGGGTATGGATATGGGTATGGGTATGACTGTGACTATGGTCATGGTTATGGGTATGGGTATGGGTATGAGTATGAGCATGGGTATGGGTATGCATATGCGTATGGGTATGGGTATGGGTATGGGTATGGTATAGATATTGGTATGGGTATGGGTATGAATGTGGCTATGTGTATGGGATTGAGTATGGGTATGTGCATAGTAATGAGTGTGAGTATGGGTATGAGCATGGATATGGGTATGACTTATGAGTATGTGTATGGGTATGTGTATTGGTATGGGCATGGGCATGGGCATGGGCATGGGTATGATTATGGGTGTGGGTATGGGTATGGGTATGGGTATGGGTGCGGGAATATACGTGGTTGTATGGTGGTGGATGTGGGTGTGTACATGTGTGTCCGGGTTAGAGGTGAAGATGTAGGTGTGGGTGTGTGCAGAATATGGGTGTGTTTGCTTACATGTGTATGGTTGGAGGTGGGTGCATGGGTGTGTGGATGTGTGGGTGTACGTGAGTGGTGTAGGGGTTTGCGCGCATGTGAGTGTGAGAAGGTGTGTGTGTGTGGGTATGTGTGTGTGGGTGTGTGTCTGGGTGTGTTGGTGTGTGTGTTGGTGAGTGTGTGGGTGTATGGGTGTGTGAGTGTGTGGGTGTGTTATAGTGTGTGTGGGTGTGTGAGTGTGTGGGTGTGTGGGTGTGTGGGTGTGTGGGTGTGTGGGTGTGTGGGTGTGTGGGTGTGTGGGTGTGTGGGTGTGTGGGTGTGTCGGTGTGTTGGTGTGTATGTGTGTGTTGGTGTGGGGGGTATGTCTGTGTGTGGGTGTGGGTGGGTGTTTGGGTGTGGCTGTGTGGGTGTGTGGGTGTGTGGGTGTGTGGGTGTGTGGGTGTGTGGGTGTGTGGGTGTGTGGGTGTGTGGGTGTGTGGGTGTGTGGGTGTGTGGGTGTGTGGGTGTATGGGTGTGTGAGTGTGTGTGTGTGTGTGGGTGTGTGGGTGTGTGGGTGTGCGGGTGTGCGGGTGTGCGGGTGTGTGTGGGTGTGGGTGTGTGGGTGTGTGAGTGTGTGGGTGTGTGGGTGTGTGGGTGTGTGGGTGGGTGAAGGTGTGGGTGTGTGGGTGTGTGGGGTGTGTTGGTGTGTGTGGGTGTGTGGGTGTGCGTGGGTGTGGGTATGTGGGTGTGTGGGTGTGTGGGTGTGTGGGTGTGGGTGTGGGTGTGTGGGTGTGGGTGTGGGTGTGTGGGTGTGTGGGTGGGTGTGTGGGTGTGTGGGTGTGTGGGTGTGTGGGTGTGTGGGTGTGTGGGTGTGTGGGTGTGTGGCTGTGTGGATGTGTGAGTTGTGTGGAGGATGTAGGAGCAGATAGGGTGCGCGGGAAGTCTCTTTTAACAACTAGATCGGGACAGGGACCCCAGAGATTGAAAAAAAGACCACACATGCAATAACACACATACAACACCACAAACATACCAATCACGAACACAAACCAACACAGGCAAAAAGGCTACAATAAAGTTACAACACCCAAGCATACAACACTGCAGTGAATAGACAATATTTCCTAATTATCCAAAAAAGAGTGAAAATGACATGTCTCGATTAACAATGCACTCCATTTGAATAAAGAACCGCCCGAGATAGTACACCCCTGCCACCCACGGTGGAACATTGGATGGTTCATGTGAAGATCATACTGTGCGTGGTGCTCGAATAGATAGAGAGCAGGCCTCGCATGCGGGACATTGGGAGTTTGGTTCCCGGTCGAGGCAAACCAATGACTTATAAAATTGAATATTGTCGCTTCCTAGCCTCGCACTCGGCATTAAAAGGATGAGGCAAGGACTGGTTAGGTCAGTGTCAGGATTCTGTGACAGAGTGGGATATTGGGTCATGGTGCCGGTGGCCTGATTTCCCAGTGGGGGTGCACTGTACAGTTACCATGAGTGTGCACTGTCACAAGTCCGTACCCGTCATGATATGACCTTAGATGTTGCCAGAATGTAAAACTCCAAAATTTTTCATCTTTCATGCAAAGAACATGGGATTTCGCCCTATCCTAATAAGAACCTTACAGAGATGGTCATACTCTAATTAAAGATTCTCCCTCTTGTCGCCTACTGCGATGCGATTGCAGGCATCAAGGCATAAGGCCCTGTCACACCTTACCGGACTGGAGAACCGGTCACTGTCCGGTACTGTATTGCGATCCAGTACCCATCCAGCGGTGTCCGGTGGTGTCCGGTGGTGTCCGGTTCAAGTTTTGAACATGCACAAAACTTCTACCGGACACCGCTGGACTGACGTGTCCGGTTGGTGTCCAGAATGTCCAGTACCCATCCGGCACCCATCCGGTACCCTTCCGTACATGTCCGGTACCCATCTGTTGGTGTCCGGATTGTCCCTTTTGTCCAGTACATGTCCGGTACCCATCCATTACGTGTCCGGTTCTCGTCCGGTACTCGTCCAGTACATGTACGTACATGTACGGTACTCGTCTGGTCGCCCGGCACCAATTGACCCAATTCTGCTCCATTTCGATACATTTTGTCACCGGAAAGCACCGGACTAGGCAATTCTTTGTCCGGTGGTCTCCAGTGCTTTCCCAAAGGGTAATCCAGCTGAACAACCAACATTTACATTAAGTCAAGGCTCATACTTATGCAAAATACATTGTGACAACGAATCTGCAAATGAAGTCTTTAGCTAGATTGATATTATCAATTAACTTCGCGAGTCAATTTAAATGGCACATTCCATATACGCATAATGCGTAATGCATAATGCATAATGCGCTATGCATTATGCGAATGCCATCATTCCATACACGCGTTATGCGTTATGCGTTATGCGTTATGCGTTATGCAGTGAAGTATATAAAAAGTACGGTGCAAACATGTAGGTTTATGCGGCGGACCTGTTAGGAAGCAGTCTTCATGAGAAATATGAAGAATGGGACGGTGCAAACATGTAGGTTTATGTGGCGGACCTGTTAGGAAGCAGTCTTCATGAGAAATATGAAGAATGGGACAATGCAAACATGTAGGTTTATGCGGCGGACCTGTTAGGAAGCAGGGCAAGCAGTAGTGGAATGAGGAAGACCAGTCGTCTGCGACTGAAATTTCCCCTGCTTAAACAACTATTGTTGTACCAACAACAAAAAATCATCGGGACAGGTGATAAAACTTGGTATTCATGTCTAAATCAACTTTTGGAAATATATATATATGTATCCATATATAGGCCTATATATAATATTAATCTAACAAATTAAAATGGGAATAATATATCCCCATAAGACTCATTTTGACACTAGAGAGAGAGCTGTTTTAATGGGTAATCCATTTCAGAACAAAATTTGTTGACTACTATTTTGATTTATTTTCACCGGAACATTTGTAAAGCTGCCTCAGAAAAAAAGGAACAACCAATAAATACAAGATCACTTTTAAAAGTCAGCCCCCTGTTGCCTTTTCTTTTTAAATAAAAAGACATGGTTCCTATTTTGTTTGATTTCTATCCTTCTTTCTAAGCTATTGAACAATGATTTGTCAGCTGAAGCGGCAGCAAAAAACACACACAAACAACAGAAATAAAATGATTTAGAAAAGAGAAAATAAAGTGCCCATTGGGGTGTGGGGGAATGGGGATGGAGAGGATGGGGTGGGGAGGATGGTGGTGGGGGGACTGCGGTATATTGGAATTGGGTGGGAGGGGGGAGGCTGGGCAGGTGCACAGTTGAAGCCTCCAGTGTCCACACGCAACCCGCCGAACAATGACCACACGAGGCCCGGCGTGGAGATCAGCACGTGACCCCCCTATTATCGCCCGGGTCACCCAGAAGGACTGACTCCAGCCGCCATTGTTGTCGGACATGAAGATCTCCGTGCCGGGAAGCAGTGGGGCCGATCTGGTCCGCACGCCACATTGCCGACGTGGGCGTGGGCGTGGGCGTGGGCGTGGGCGTGGGCGTGGGCGTGGGCGTGGGCGTGGGCGTGGGCGTGGGCGTGGGCGTGGGCGTGGGCGTGGGCGTGGGCGTGGGCGTGGGCGTGGGCGTGGGCGTGGGCGTGGGCGTGGGCGTGGGCGTGGGCGTGGGCGTGGGCGTGGGCATCGGCATCGGCATCGGCATCGGCATGGGCATGGGCATGGGCATGGGCATGGGCATGGGCATGGGAATCGGCATCGGCATGGGCATCGGCATCGGCACGGGCACGGGCATCGGCATCGGCATCGGCATCGGCATCGGCATCGGCATCGGCATCGGCATCGGCATCGGCATCGGCATCGGCATCGGCAGTGTCAGCAACCAGCCAATGGCAATGGGTTAATTGGTTAATTTGATTTGAGTTTTAGTTAAATCCGACGGTTTTGAGTTTCTGTCATTTTCTGAGATAAATATATTAGGTTGATCGTTATAATCCACCTTACATTATTTCAAGGTAAGTTTTGTTTGTCATAGTTAACTTTTGAGATATTTGAAGTGCAAACATGCCAAAATAATGTTGGCAAGGATGCCAACACTCTGACACCATAGGCTTCTACAGCAACAGGTACTATTAAATTGACTTGGTCTTCCCTTCAATGTGGAAATAAATGCTTAATAAGTGCATCAGTATCTAAGTTAGGTATGTCTAAGTCTAAATCTAAGTCAGTGCTTTGGCTTTGACAATTTGATGTTTTCATCAGACTATGCAGCTTTAACTACAAACATATACTAAGGTCGCTGTATGGCTTCCCCAAAGGGGGGGGGGGGATCTTCCAGCCGAGCAACCAATGTTACATTAAATTAAAGTTCATGCTTATGCAAAATATATTGTTACAACAAATCTGCAATTGGATTGTTGTAACCTAGAATCAGACATGTCTCTGTATGTAAACATATATATATATACATGTGTAGTGGTCTGCACTGACCTCTCAGGCAAGGAGCCGCATAAACAGGTAGGCGTGTGTTGATATCAGGGAGCCTAGGTGGTGTAATGGTTAGCACACTGGCCCGGAATGCAAAGAGATGTGGGTTCGAGTCCCGCTCTAGGCGCAATATTTCCCATTTCCATCACCCCCATGACACTGGTTGCCGTGACCATGATCCTGTACATGCTATGCACTGTATAGTTGTTGAACCTACCCTGTGTATGTAAGTGTGTTGCCTTGCCTGTGTGTATGTAATTGTAAGCATTAAAAGACTTACGATTCCAGGGGGATGAGTGTAGTGGTCTGCACTGACCTCTCAGGCAAGGAGCCGCATAGACAGGTAGGCGTGGGTAGTGTGTTGATATCAGGGAGCCTAGGTGGTGTAATGGTTAGCACACTGGCCCGGAATGCAAAGAGATGTGGGTTCGAGTCCCGCTCTAGGCGCAATATTTCCCATTTTCATTACCCCCATGACACATGCATGTAATTATTTGCACTTTCATTGTAAGTTATATTTCTTTGTAAAAGCTGCATAGTCCAATGGAAGAATAACATGTTCTAAAAGAAAACTACTTACTTAGATTTGATCACACATATTGAATTTAGATACTGGTGGACTAAATAAGCAATTTTGTTGTTGATAGAAAGGGATATACTCAGCCAATTTAATATGACCTGTCAGTGCTGGAATGTATGGTACCAGAAGTTGGACAGGCTTGTGTAACATTAATTTAGCATGTTTTCAGTTCAGATATCTCCAAAGGTGGCCATTTAACATGAAATTTACTTCCAACTAAAGTAAAGTAGATAATAACGATCAATCCAATGGATCTAAACCATATCTCAAATGGTAGTCATTTAATATAAAAGGTACTTTAAACTACAGAAAATAGATCGTAATGATCAAATAGACGGGAGGGCCGAATGAGTTAGAGCGTCCGTCTCCAGTGTTGGTAGATCATGGGATCGTGGGTTTGAATCCTGGTCGAGTCAAACTAATGACTTAAAGATTGATACTTGTCACTTCCTAGCTAGACGCTCGGCATTATTAGGATAGGGCAAGGAGCAGTGGAATGAGGAAGACCGATTGTCCGCGATTGAAATTTCCTCTGCTTAAACAACTAATGTAAAATTTAAAAAAATAGGCGGGAAAGTGTTTGGACATAAAAAAGTTGGTATATGCATGACAAGATTAATTTAGGACACGTTTTAGCTCGAATATCTCGAAAGTTTACCATTTATAAAATATTTATAAAATATTGAGCTACTTCAAACTTAAGTGAAATAGATTACAACAATTAACTCCCTCTTTGTTTTTAAGTGACAGAACTCAAAGCCATCGGACTGTGCAGCTCTAAACCTGAGGTTATTCTGCTAAGCTGGCTCAGGGAGACTACAACAAATATGAACAAGGGCCTTCATTTCCATTCGCCTTATTCACTTATTTGCAAACCTACTCGGTTCTTCTTCATTGGTCCCTGTTTTTAATCAACAGTAATCGCTGAATTAATTAATCCCTGACCAATTCACAATAGATACCCAATTAGATATACAGGGGGTGAATATTAAACATGATTTACTGGTAGATTAAACCTCCTAGCGGTAGTTAATGGTGATTGTGGGTAAGAGGAGGAGTGTGTGTGTTGGCGCGGGTGGGTGAGCGGGTGACGGGTGGGGGAGTGGGTGGGTGGGGAGGGGAGGTAGTAAGCTGGGGTACCTGTGCAGGTGTGCGCACGCGCATGCGGGGTGTGGCAGAAGGGTGTGGCATGGGTGTGGTGAATGGGTCTCGGAATAGGTGTGGGGGGTGGGATGGTGTGGTGGGGCTGGGGGGGGGGGTGTAGTCCCCCTGGAGTGGGTGGCCGGGGTGGAGGTGCGGGGTGATGGAGGTGGAGGTGGACTGCGAACACCTGTATGCTGATGGAACAGGCAGACAGACATAGGGGTACACCGGTGAATGGCTGCCCACCCCCAGCCCCACCCCCATCATACCCCCACCCCCCTACCTTCATCCACCCCCACCCCCACACACAACCCCAACACTCACACATCCTCACCCAATCCCACAATGCCCCGGGTCTGCCCTGTCACGTGCATGGAGCCCCGGCGTCTGGTGCCGCCAACGTCGTATAGAGAGAGAGAGGGGGGGAGTGGGGATTGGAGGGTGGGGTGGCCTAGTTGGCTGTCTGGGCACACTGGCTCCGTGGATGTCGTACATGGACATGTACCTGTCCTCCGATAAGAAATTAACACAGAATTAAACAAAATTAAACCCACAAAAAGCCCACACACATCTCCCAGCTAGTTGAAGGTGAAGACAGTGTGGATGTCAACCGTTTACAATGTCGCATGTGACATGCGCTGACTATTAATCTATTCTCTCGTCCTGATATGACCTTAGATGTTGCCAGGACGCAAAACCCCAGCAACCAATCGAGCTACTTTCTATCATGATGCAGGTGATAAACGCAGCGTGCATCTCTGGTGATGCCACGTACCTCAGCCATCATTGTGTCTTGTTATGTGCATGGTTTAATGCTCTGTCACATCTCGCCGGATTGGGGAAACGGAAAGAAACCGAACAAAGTCTGTAGATATCCGGCAAAGTCTGGTTTGTGTCCATTGCATATCCATTGATATCTGTTGATATCCATTGATATCCGGCCCGATCCATTACAAGTTTTGCGCATGCACAAAACTTGTAATGGATTGCGCCGGACTGACGTATGCGGTTATTATCCATTACCGTCCATTCCCTGTCTGTTCCCCGTCCATTCCCCATCCATTCCCCATCTGTTCCCCGTCTGTTCCCCGTCTGTTCCCCATCCGTTCGCGTCCGTTACCCGTCCGTTCCATCCGTTACCTGTTCGTTCCCGTCGGTTACCGCCTGTTCCCTTCCCTTCCCGTCCATTACCATATCCATTACACGTCTGTTGCCGTTCGTTATAGTTCTTTTTGTTTACGGAATTGTTCGTTGATCGTTAGATATGTTATCAACCGTTACCCGTTACCCGTTATCGTCTGTTATCCGTCCGTTACCATCTGTTAGTGTTACCCATCCATTACCATCTGTTACCCTTCCGTTATCGTCTGTTACCCATGTTACATAATCGATACGTTTCACGTCCGAATCACACGGGAGTAGAATATTTCTGTCCGGCTCTATCCGTTTCCTCAATCCGGCGAGGTGTTACAGGGCTTTAATCTCGACAGAAAGTAAATGAACACTTATATGTACAAGAGTATGTATATTCCGCGACTCCCGTGATTCACACACAAAACACTGACATAATATGGACACTTTCTCGATGTGTGAACAATGTTCCATTTGACTATCATTCCAATTACAGGCCACCTGTTATGAGAGGACAACACTGGTCTCGATGCACAGTTGTCCGTTGAAGATAGGACCGTTGAAGACATATCTACATGAATGAGATGGTTCGGTGTGTGTCTGTGCCATCGCTGAGGTTGCTAGTTGTCTGGATGTACTGGTTCCGTCAATGTCGAAATATGGTAATTTTATGTTTGATTCTTGGGTTTGTACTTCCTAGTAACATCCATGGTCATATCAAGATGGGCACCAACTTATGATAGTGCACAGACATGGTGGCTTTTCAGTGCTGCTCCACTGGGAGATCAGGCTCTCGGTACAATGTTCCAATATTCCACTCAGTCACATTATCCTGAGACTTTGCTAACCAGTCGTTACTCTGTCATAGTAATGCTGCGACCAGACTGCTAGGACCATGCCCTGATTTCCCACTCACTCACATTAAGACGGGATGGCCGAATGAGTTAGAGCGTCCGTCTCCCGTGCTGGTAGATCGTGGGGTCGTGGGTTCGAGTCCCGGTCGAGTCAAACCAATGACTTTAAAATTGATACTTGTTGCTTCCTAGCCAGGCGCTCGGCATTATTAGGATAGGGCAAGGACTGGTGTGCTCAGTGTCAGGATAATGTGACTGAGTGGGATACCAGGTCATGGTGCCGGCGGCCTGGTTTCCCAGTGGGACAGCACTATAAAGTCGCCATGAGTGCGCGCTGTCACAAGTCGGTACCCGTCCTGATATGACCTTAGATGTTGCTAGGACGTAAAACAACAACAAACAACAAACAACATTAACCTGATTCTGAGCAAACCAGTCCTTGTCCTATCTTAATAATGCTGAGTACCAGACTAGGTAGCGACGCGTATCAATTTTTTGTAAGTCATTGTTTTGACTTAAGCTAAGATTCCTTATACGTGGTATGCAGCATGCAGCATGTGGCATGCGAATGTCGTATATGCGGCATAGATATATGCCAACCCCCAACATTTGTTGGGGTTTTTCCTCCAAATTTGTGAAGGAACAGTATTTTTTCTATGGCAAAGGCAGCAGTATTCGCATTCACATTTGCACCGATCGGTCCATGAGTCGATCCATTTGCCGCATTCGCATTCATGTTTGTATTCGCATTCAGACGTATGGAAGCACCACTATTCATTCACATGCTTTTTGATTTTGATTTTTCTTCACATTCGTATTCGTATTTGCATTTGCATTCGCATTCGCATTTGCATGCCGCATACCGCGTATAAGGAATCTTACCTTTAGGCAGGTTTCAAACTCCGAAACTTCTGCATGGAAAGCCTGAGCTATATATATATATATTGATTTGGCCACCAGGTCCTGGTGGAATGTTGGAAGGTTGTGGAGTGGGCGGTGTTGAATACACATACCGGAAGTGGGATTTGATCTATTGTAGCATATTTGCCAGGAAAATCTCATTGCAATCTACAGTAAAAACGAATGTTTGACAAGAATCCTGCCAAGTTTGTATGCAGTGTATGTTAAAGTTGCATAGTACGATGGTTTTGAATTTCTATCATAGTGTTCCTCACTGTCATTTGATGTAACTTTTATTTTAAATGGCTAACTTTTGAGATATTTGAAGTGCAAATATGCCAAATTAATTTTGGCAAGCACGCCAAAACTCTGACACCATAGGTTTCTGCAGTAACCGATTCTATTAAACTGCTTCAGTATTCCCTTCTATGTGATGAGAAATGTTTAATAAGTGCACCAGTATCTAAGTTAGATATGTAGAATCAAATCTAGGTAATTATTTTGGTTTTGAAAATTTGATATTTTCATCAGACCATGCAGCTTTAAAAATAACATCTGGCATGAAGGATAGGGATGGGAGTGGCCCTATTCCTAACTTTCGGTGTGTAAGCTGAAGCTGCGACACGGCATGCTGGGCTGCAGCTTCACTCCTCCTTGAGGGGCCAGCGGAACTCAGAGGGCTGCAGCTGGTCCTGTGGTATCAAAGGAATTCTGAATACCTGCATCACTTCTGACTAGGAATTGCACTTTCCATGATGTACAATGTTAACAACTTTGATAAACATAGTTTACCGCAAAGATAGTTGGAGAATATCCACATAATAACAATAACCGACACTTACTGTGAGAAGCAGGCAAAAGTAGGCCAAGTGTGTAAAACCATAAGACATGTGACAGAAATAACTCGAGCATACTGGGCATCATGCATAATGCAATAAATAACAGCAGAAGATAGCCTTACCACTATTGGAGCTCAGGTTAGTGTCAGAGGTCAGAGGGCATCGCTTTACTTTGACCACTCCCCTTAAACATCTCAGGTTATGTAAATAAGCCCGGGGTGAGGAGAGTGATATACAGGGAGACCGAAGAGCAGTACGGTGCAGGCTTCTTGTGCTGAAGCTTGAGAGTTCAAATCCTGGCTGAGTCAACCAAATGACTTACAAAATTGATACGCATCACTACCTAGCCTGGTACTCAGCATTATTAAAGTTGCATAGTCCGATGGTTTTGAATTTCTCTATTTTTTCTGAGATAGATATGTTAGATCGACCACTAGTATCTACTTTACATTACTTCAAAGTTACTTTTATTGTAAATGGTAAACTTTTGAGATATTTTGAGTGCAAACATGAAAAATTAGTTTTGGCAAGCTCGCCAAAACTCTGACACCATAGACTTCTGCAGTAACAGGTTCTGTTAACTTGAGTCAGTATTGCCTTCTATGCAGAAACAAATTCATAATAAGTGCATCAGTATCTAAGTTAGATATGTAAAATCAAATCTAGATAATTGGTTTGGTTTTGAAAATATGATATTTCATCAGACTATGCAGTTTTAAGATAGGACAAGGACTGGTTGGCTCAGAATCAGGGTAATATAAGTGAGTGGGAAATCAGGTCATGGTGCTAGTGGGCTGGTCTTGCAGTGGCACAGCACTATAAAGTTGTCAATAGCGCCTGACGTGAGAAGTCGGTACCTATCCGCATTGCTGCCCTTACTAGTAAGTAGTACCGCTGGTAGTATGATGGGAGGTAGATAAAAGATTCACCCGGTACTCCCAGTCGCAGTACACGGGTGAATACCAACCCTATATAAAAACGGTCGAAAAAGCGGGTTAACGAATTGAGAGCCTAATTTCACAATCTAAGAAGCAACAATTATTCTTTACATATGTCTTATTGATAGCCCGCTACCTTTGAGTTGAAAAATATAATATAATATCTAGTTTAATAAGATTTAAAAGTGAAATCGATAGCGTTCTGTGGCCGCCATCTTGTCTTTTTGCATTCTCTCCCATTTCACCAACTCTGTGCTTATATGGGTAGCCATTTGATACTGGAGCCACACTTTCTACTTCATGTTCCATACTAAACATATTTTCGCCCGTATTTACACTACGTTGTCCTTCACCCATGTACTACAAGTACCGGGTGAATCTTTTATCTAGATGGGAGGGTGCTTTTTCATAGATTGTGCGTGGAGCGGTTGATACTCAAACCCTCACTTCAGCCATTCCAGGGCTGGTCTCCTAACGATTAGGCTTATTTCAGCCACCAGCTGCAATCAACCTGTCCATGCCTAGCTGTGTATTTATTTGGCATTTCACCTTGGAGGTCAGTTCATCTCGCTGCACTGGGATAGTGTAAGAACTGATTAGTTCAGGATTAGGGCTGATTCATGTGAGTGGGGTATTGCATGCTGGTGCTAGCGGCATGGTATCTCAGTAAGGAAGAGCTATAGGACGGCAAGAAATGCCTATTAATGGCCCTGTCACATTACGATGCATGTCGCCAGCACGCCACCAACGCATAAAATCACTTTTTTACATCGAGAAGCATCAAACTTTTTGGCATGGGGGTCAAAGTTGGATGTATACATACCATATACACAGCATATGGCCAATGTATGACCAATATATGGCTAACATATGTCCCGATGAAAACACAGAATGCTAGTGAACATCATATACATTATTCGATCGCCAGAACTATGCGTCATACGTTGCATACATCAAGACACGCTGGAGAAACACTAAACGTACGTTATCCATGCATTAGGCATATGTTATCCATACGTTGTCAGTATGCAGACTGTATGTTCACACTGGCTTTAAAGTAGGTTAATATAGTGCAACATAGTGAACAACATTTGATTACTGTACGTCTAACATACATCGACATATGCCTAATGCATACATAACGTACGGCGGACATAAAATCCACACATTGCCGAAAGTGGGCGTATGTCGAAAGTTTTGTGCATGGACAAAACTTTGCCAACCCCCTGACGTGTGACGCCGTATCTTGATGAACGTTGATGTACATTGATGTATACCAATGAGCGCCTAATGCACGCATAATGCATAACGACGTATCCCAACGTAGTGGCAAAAAATCACATACCTCGACATACGTTTGCGCGATGCATCGTAATGTGACAGCACCATAACACCAGTCGATGCCTCTTCTATTAGTATTACTATCTCTGATATTGTTAGGATATCAAACCCATTTACTGAACAACATATATGTGTACGGATGATAATGCTCTTACTCTTAGTTAGGCAAACCAATGCTTGGATGCTAAACTACAGTATTTTACTAATAAAATATATATCACCTGATAAATCATATTCCAAAAATATTGGCTCAGGAATCGAGAATTCTGTGTACATGTTTGGCAGAAGGTCTAGAGTAAGGGTGGTGTTCTAGGAATTCCTCTGTAAAGTGTACTATATATATATGCCTTAACCAACCCTGAACCCGTGGGGTGATGACCCTTGACCCTCTGCGCGTGACCCCTGACCTCTGGACTGACGAGCAATTTTCACCTGTGATAGAACACCTTTGGGCGGTCAGGTAAACACGGGCCATGCTTACCTTGGGCAGGTGTGAGAGGGGCACTGTGAGTGAGCACACACGGTGGGTGGGGGCGGGGATTTAGAGGGGGGGGGGGGCTAGAGAATGTAGGTGGTGTGTGGGGGGGGGGGGCGGAGAATGTAGGCACAACCTCCATCTAATGAAGACCTCATCATGCTCTTATACTGTTTTCTCTCTTGTATCTGTATATATGCATATATACATGATATATTATAATATATATGTGTTCATATATGCATATTAAGTATGGATGTCTTTATAATTCATCATCACCAGACAAGATACACCGAATGAGTTGAGCGTCCGTCTCCCGTTTTGGTAGATTGTGGGATCGTGGGATTCGAAGCCTGGTCGAGTCAAAGCAATGACTTGAAATGTGATACTTGTCGCTCCCTAGACAGGTGCTCATCATTATTAGGATAGGGCAAGGACTGGTTGGCTCAATGTCAGAATAATGGAACTGAGTGGGATATCGGGTCATGGTGCCGGTGGTCTGACTTCCCGGTGGAACCACACTATAAAGTCACCATGAGTGTGCACTGTCACTAGTTGGTACCCGTCCTGATATGACCTTAGATGTTGACCGGACGTAAAACTTCGCTATGACTTTTTAGTATGAGGCGACAAGTATAATTTTAAAAGTAATTTATTTGACTCGACCAGGGTCTGAGACCTAGTACTAGTAGTCGGTAACGCAGGTCTGTGGAAACCCCCACCCCCACCCCCACCCCCACCCCCACCCCCACCCCCACCCCCACCCCCACCCCCACCCCACCCCCACCCCCACCCCCACCCCTCAACTCTCCCAGCCACCCCTCTGTCCATGAAATCAGCAAACATTCAGTGTTTATTGAAGGTGAGATCAAAATGGCGTCGACCCGTGCGACAGGTGTGCGCACGCGCATGGCTGACCCTGACATCCTCGCCCTAGAGGTGTTTGACTAAGCAGACAAAAAACAACAACTCAAGATGTACACTTGAAATAGTTGCTAGAAAAAAATCAGAAAGATCTTGTCTGGTTTTTTTTCAATTTAATTATGTATATTTGTCTGATTTTATTCTGAAAAACACTCTCAACAGGTAAGTGTTGATCTTCAGTGCTTCTTCTAAAACACGATGGGCATATATTTATACATATATCTATATAAATGAATATATAATACATAAATGTATATACTTTATATATATATATATATATATACATATATATATATACACATATTTATACGCGTGTCTTAATGACACTTTAATTATATTATTATTGGCAAAATTTATACCAATAATTGCCAATAATTATATACCAATAATTGCCGTACACATGCAACGCGGTGGCCAAATCGGCAGAACACAGGCCTCCGTGCGTGAGATAGGGAGTTCGATTCCCGGTTGAGTCAAACCAATGACATACAACATTAATACTTGTCGCTTCCGAGATTAGCACTCAGCATTAATAGGATAGAGCTGGTTAGCTCGGTGTCAGGATAATGTGACTGAGTGGGATATCGGGTATTGGTGCTTGCAGCCTGATTTCCCAGTAGGACAGCACTATAAAGTTGCCATATGTGTGCACTGTCACAAGTTGGTAGATGTTGCCAGGACTTAAAACTCAAACAACCAACCAATGCTAAGACATAATTGTGAACATCCAAATCAGTAAGGATTGTGGGTCGATGCTGTGGACATTATCACAAGTAAACGAGGACACCTGCTATTGAAGGAAATGGAATTTCGCTGGCTCTATTGCAAACGGCTGGAATCTCTATGGTGTTTGGCTGGGCTGTTGTGGGGAGGTGTGTATCGTGTTGCATCTGGTGTGGTGGGTTGCTAGGCTAGTGTTGCATCTGGCGTGGTCGGTAACTAGGATAGTGTTGCATCTGGGGTGGTGGGTTAGAAGGATAGGGTTGCATCTGATATGGCGGGTTACTAGGATCGTGTTGCATCTACTGTGGTGGGTTGCTATGATATTGTTGCATATGGAATGGTGGGTTGCCAGGATAGGGTTTATCTGATGTGGTGGGTTGCTAGGATAGTGTTGCATATGGTGTTGTTGGGTTGCTAGGATAGTGTTGCATATGGGTGGTGGGTTACTAGGATCGTGTTGCATCTGGTGTGGTGGGTTGCTAGGATCATGTTGCATGACGCTAGACGTAAACTGCCTGATGATGCAACTAGTGTTGTGGGTGCTTAGGATAGGCTCTCCACAATGAGGGGCCTAGTGTGGGGATGGCTGAGTGGTATTGTAGATGGTGTTGTGGATATTTAGACTAGACCCTGCAAGGTGACAGGCCTGCTGTGCGGAGAGCGGAGTTGTTGGTTGTTGTAGTGTTACAACATGGCAACATCTAAGATAATATCAAGTTGGATACTGACTTGTGACCGTGCGCACTCATGGACACTTTTATAATGCTGCCCCACTGGGAAATCAGGCTGCCAGCCCATTATCCCACTCAGTCACATTATCCTGACACAGCTAACCAGTCTTTGCCCTATTCTATAATGTTGAGTGCCAAGTTAGGAAGCGACAAGTATCAATTTTGTAAGTCATTGGTTTGACTCGACCGGGAATCGGACTCCTGCTCTCCCACACGGGAGGCCTGTGGTCTACCGATTCGGCCACCGCGTCCAGTTGGACTGAATGGTGTTGCAGCTGGCATTGTCGATGCATAGTCTAGACCCTGCAGGGGGGACCAAATGGGGTGGCCGAATGAGTTGGTCGTTTGCCTCCCGTTTTGGTAGATTTTGGGATTCGAGCCCACGGGTTCAAACCCCTGGCTGAGTCAAACCAATGACTTAAAAATGTATACTTGTCACTTTCTATCCAGGCGCTCGGCATTATTAGGATAGGACGAGGACTGGTTAGCTTAATGTCAGGATAATGTGACTGAGTGGGATATCGGATCATGGTGCTGGCGGCCTGAGTGGAGCAGACAAATATACATAATTCCATTGAAAAAAAGGCACGGTTTGTCTGATTTTTTTCATCGCAAATATTTCAAGTGTAGATGTTGAGTTGGGGTTTTTGACTGCTTAGTCAAATACTGTCACTGAGTGGGATATCAGGTCGTGGTTCTGTCAACCGGATTTCCCAGTGGGGCATCACTAACAATGTATTATGAGTGCATAATGTCATATGTCAGTGCCCCTCCTAATATGACCTTAGATGGTGCCAGGACGTAAAACTCCAAAAGATTGAGTAGACCATCCGTCTCCTCTTTTGGGAGATCCGGAGATCCGAACCCATGAGTTTGTGGGTTCGAATCCTGGTCGAGTCAAACCAATGACTTAAAAATTGATACTTGTCGCTTCCTAACCTGGCGCTCAGCATTATTAGGATAGGGCAAGGACTGGTTGGCTCAGTGTCAGGATAATGTGACTGAGTAGGATATCAGGTCATGGTGATGGTGGCCTGGTCTCCCAGTGGGGCAGCACTATACAAGTTGCCATGAGTGTGCATTGTCACAAGTCAGTACCCATCCTGATATGACCTTAGATGTTGCTAGGACATAGAACAACAACAAACAAACAAACCCCAGCAACCAACCCTGCCTGGTGACAGGCCCGCTGGGCGGAGGGTTCGATGTGTGTGTGTGGGGGGGGGGGGGGGAGTGTGCGACTCATCTCGAGGTGTCGGTGTAGCCAGGCCACAGGTACGACAGGTGCCGAAGCCTATTGATCAACGTAAATGGACGAACGCGGGCGAGTGTGTGCGCGCGCACGCGCGTGTGTGTACGTGTGTACGTGTGTGTCGAGAGGAGGGATGCCACAAAGGAGAACCCAGGTCATGTAGATAACATGACCTCACTATACGTCAAAGGCTAGCACGTGACCCACGTGACAAAGACGTTGCCTCAGTCTACGTCATCGGCTTCCACTTGACCTGATGTCCTCCCAAAACTCAAGCGCAAAATGCATCAACCTGATCACCGAATACTCCGTCCCTAGTCCCAGGTCGTCCCTTTGACAGCCCACTCTTCCAACGTAAGCATCATGATATCAGAATATTGTAATATGTATACACAAGTTTTTCATAGTTTTAAGGTTTCTAATTTCTACTGGTATTGAGTTCCAGATATTGGGTTCCTTGGTTTTCAGTTGGTATTTTGCCATATTTGTTTCTAGTGTGTGTGTGATGTATGTTATTTATCGGTCGTGTGTTATGGAAAGGGATCTGATTGTTTTCTTTGAAGAGATTATCAAATATTTCAGGGTGAAGTTATGAATACAATAATTCACTTTTCCTGTGGTCACATGTATAGTATGCATGTGAAATGCTTATATATATATAGTATATACATGTGTATATAAAAATTAATAGTATGTACATATATACACATATATATGTATACATAGAGACAGATCTGATTCGAGGTAACAATTTCAATTGCGAATTTTTGGTAAAAATGTATTTTCCATAAATATGAACTTTAATTTAGCATTACATTAGTTGCTTGGCTGGAAGATCACCCCTTACTACATGGTTGTGGTTAAATAAAACTCAACTTAAGTCAATGATCAATCTACAAAAGAGCCATTTTATAAATTTTATAAATTTTAAAATATGGCTATGTCTGCCTATGTATCACGCGTTTATCTGTGCCGTTTAATGCATTATCTATGTTGGGATCAATATCTTTAAAGATGCATCGACTGATGTTTTTGAATTTTTCATTTTCTGAAATTTCTTTTTACTTTACAAATAAACACATTAGGTTGATCATTTTAACCTACTTTTCTCTAGTTTGAAGTCATTAATATTTACCTTAAGTTGCTAACATTTGCAATGCACAACAACGGGAACCATGACGCTATTACTATCTAGCGGCGAAAACTAGTCATTGCACTTAACCGTTATGGATAGCATAAATACACCATCACCTAAAAAGAAAAATATCCTCCAGTGCGACTGACACTGGTCTACATCCGGTGGAGGCGAGGAGAGAAGGTGGAGCCACCAGTACAGTGTTGGTCTTACGGAGTATAACAATAATAATATTAAAGCTGCATAGTCCGATTAAGCATCAACTTTTCAAAAACAAAGCAATTATATGGATTTGATTCTACATAGCTAACTTAGATTCTGATGCACTTATTAAGTATTTGTTGCCACATATAAGGGAACACTGAGTCAATTTAATAGAACCTGTTACTGCAGAAGCCTATGGTATCAGAGTTTTGGCGTGCTTGCCAAAATTATTTTCACACGTTTGAATTTCGAATATCTCAAAAGGTAACCATTTCAATTAAAAGCCACTTAAAACTAAACTAAGGTACATAATAATGATCAATTTAATATACTTATCTAAAAGAAAATGTCAGAGATTCAAAGCAATCGGACTATGCAACGTTAATTAACCCTTACGTATCTTTATACTGGCATAATTCGTTATACATCACATAAATGTAGAATCCGGACTCCGGGTTCGAACCTTGGTTGAGTCAAACCAATGAGAATGTATACTTGGGACGACTTAGCCTGGTCCTCAGCATTACTAGCATTAGGCCAAGTAGCAGTGGAATGAAGATCAACATAGGTAATCCTAGTTCCAATGGACTGTGGTAGGAACCCAGCAATCAGGAAAACAGCTTCAGCTTAGTTACACTTACAGGTAGGTGTGGGGTGTTGGTGCCACTCCCAGCCCTATCCTTGAAGTTGCATAGTCCGATGGTTTTGAGTTTCTGTCATTTTTCTGACATAAATATATTAAATTGATTGTTATAATCTACCTTGCATTAGTTTCAAGTACTGTTTATTTTACATGGCTAAGTTTTGAGATATTTGAAGTACAAATATGTCAAATTAGTTTTGGCAGGCATGCCAAAACTCTGACACTATAGACTTTTGAAGTAACAGGTTCTACTAAATTGCCTCAGTATTCCCTTATATGTGGCAAGACATGCTTAATAAGTGCATTAGTATCTAAGTTAGATATGTAGAAGCAATTCTCGATAATTGTTTTGGTTTTGAAAAGTTGATGATTCATCGGACTATGCAGCTTTAACTATAGACACAAATTGAAATTTCCTCGGCTCCTTCAATGCATATGCCAAACATAACATATATATATATATATATATGTGTGTATATATATATGTATATACCATATATGTCCCGATAGAAGCATGCTACCCAACAGAAGCACACCCCCCCCCCCTTTCAAGATTGAAAGCATGCACAAATTTACGATCATATTCAGACTGAATGCACATCAAATGAGACAATCCCACATTATTTCAGAGGCACAACAAAAACAAATCAAAAGTGACGATCATATTCAGACTCAATGCACATACAATAAGACAATCCCACTTTATTTCAGAGGCACGACAAAAACAAATCAATATTGATGATCATATTCCGACTGAATGGACATAAAATAAGACAGTCTCACTTTATTTCAGAGGCATGACAAAAAAAATCATAATTGCCGATCATATTCAGATTGAATGCACATAAAATAAGACAATCCCACTTTATTTCAGAGGCACGACAAAAACAAATCCATGAAATTCTTTAACTTTGAATAGACGCGCATCCATGTGTCTGCACTCCCGCAATATGCATCTAATGGGACATATACGGTATATATAAACATTTGGGCCCCTTGTAAACATAACAACAAAAATACAGGACTGGCGATGATCCAGAGGCGATAGTGATCAATCGCAGGTGGTGCCAGTATCGTCGTGCATGTAACTAAGCCATACACAGTAGGTATGTTGATTAACAAAAAAACAAAAAGAAGACAGATAGATAGAATCCTAGGGCCAGGAGATCCGCACCCTTTAAATAATATACACTCAAAGCTCTGTGGGTCGAATCCGAAATGCATCCCAGACCACACCCTCAAATATAAACAACTCCAAACTCTAGTCCAGACGAGGCTGAACACAGTGGGCTGGCTAGCCGACTGACAGATCTAGACTCTGACCAGGAGTTGACCCCAACCAGTGGTCCACAACTGGTTCATCAATGGCTGTGGTACGTGCAATCCTGTCTGTGGGAAAGTGCATATAAAAGACCCCTTGCTGCTTATCGGAAAGAGTAGCCTTTGTGGCGGCAGCAGGTTTCCTCCAAAAGAAATATGTCAGAATGACCACATGTTTGACATCCAATAGCCGATGATAAAAAAGTCAATGTGCTCTCGAGGCGTCGTTAAATAACACAAACTTTACTTTTTAGAAGTTGACCAGTGGCCAGCAATCAGAAAGTGACCCTCTCTCGCCACATAAATCAGCGGCCCTGAAGCCCGATCCCCCGGATCCAGTGGTCGCCAGTTGAAGGATCCAAGCCGTTGCCATGGTGACCGGGCCGGCTATCAGCGGGCGGCTGGTGTCGGGTGGCCCGACCAGTGGTCAAGCAATAAACTCGCCGGTAATGAGCAGGGCCTCGCGCTGACCAGCGGGCGCCTGATTTATAGCCGCACAGGTGAGAGGTGCGCATGCCCGAGAGCAGGGAAATTGCCAGGAGCGAAGTGTATATATATTTACATATATATATATGCATATATACATATATATATATATATATATATATATATGTGCTCTATAATCTAATATGAATAAGCAATGCTTAGGACCGACCCACCGATATAACTACAGCAAAGTATTTTATGATTTTTTTTTATTCCACTCGCGGTGTTCGATTTGAAATTCTATCAACTCGGGTGACCCGAATATGCTCCCAGTGACATCATCACACCATATATGGAAGGTCTGTCGGGAGGGACCAGTGTACTTGTTCTTCGATTCGACGTGTGCTACTCTGCGGCGGCGCATCATTAAGGCGTTAGGCCAATTGCTGTCGTCCATCCTGCTTGCTCCGTACCGAAGTTTGACGAGTGATTTCCGTTTCCGTTTGCTGGATTTTGATTTCTTGCATAGGAGTTTACAAATGGCGGCGCCCATAGGGGGCTATTTCCGTTTCCGTTTGCTGGATTTTGGTGATTTCATTTCCCACTGGGTAGGAGTATTGTTTATGACTTATGTGTATACATATATCTACATGCGTTAGTCTTAAGCCTCCCCAAAGGGTGGGTCGGTATTATGGAAATATAAACAAGGACACTAACTCTCTTCAGTTTGCTCTATTCTTATATACCATTTATCTAGGCTCTACTGCATGCTGCATGTAGTTCCAAATTCGGCCACACGGGAGCCACTAGTCATAGGCTTTGACACTTGTAGTTGTATGCTAGCTGTGCCTGGTCGTTATCGCCTCCAGACCCATTCGGACGGATGTATAACGCATTATGCGAGTATAAGAATACGGAAGGGAATTGTTTCTAATTATTGATATTAATTGATATTACTGATATTATTGATATTACCGATTGATATACTCCGTAAGACTACACACTTGACAAGTGGTGCCACCTGTGGCCCACATCACCTCCAATGGATGGATGTCAGTCAACAAGTGTCAGTCGCACCAGAGGATTTATGTGATGTATGTATAAGAGTCAGCCTCACGAAAATGGGCCAATTAGTGGTTTATTTAAGATGTCGGCATCGCAATTCTTAAAGTGTAATGCATTTCTTTGTTTTATATTAAATTATCCTAGAAACAAATAAGGTTGTTGTGTTTTCTCTACCTTTACATTCAAGATAAATTTAAGGACTTTCCAATACCTCTGTCAATGTTAAACTATAATTATACTGTTCGATGCCGACATCACATGATCGATGCCGACAATTTTAACAGATGTCGGCATCGCAATTCTTACAAGTGTTGTACATTTCTTTGTTTTATATTAAATTATCCTAGAAACAAATAAGGTTGTTGTGTTTTCTCTACCTTTACATTCAGGATAAATTTAACGACTTTCCAATACCTCTGTCAATGCTAAACTATAATTATACTGTTTGACGCCGACATCCAATGATCGACACCGACAACTTCCCCCAATTGGCCTCTTTTCGTTATCCTGACTCATAAGCATTATGCGAGTATAAAGGCTCGGAAGGGCATTATTATTATTATTACTATTCTATTTACCACTATTCATTGCATCATTTGGTGCGGAGTGCCTCCCGTCCCATGTGACCACTGGCGCCACCATGGCCATCTTGCCTAACCACGGACACTCAACACTGTGATTCGCACCAGGGATATAAATTCCTCGGATACTATATAGGGAGTCTGAAAGGGTTACGCCTGGTACACACCTTCCGTATATGATTCACGTGCTAAAACTGACTGCCCGACGAGACCCATCACAACCCGACCTGTCCCGTTTCCTGACTAAAACTGCCCAATTCATTTTTAAAATCTTTTAAGATTCCAGTCTTAAGCCCTAAAACTGAGTTTTAAGTCATGAATCGGAAGGCTCTGGTGTGTTAGGGGGTCACACACCTAAAGACTGAAGCCGACTAAAACTCAAACTTAGTCGCAAAACGGGCAGTTTTAAGTTTTATACGGGAGGTGTGTACCGGGCATAACTCAGGTGGGTGTGAGATGACAACACGATCAGTTATAATTGAGTATAATACTATAATTAATAAATAGAGTAATGGGGGGGGGGGTATATATCTATATATTTTCAATTATTTATCTTTGGGTAAGTCATTATATTTCATATACACATTTTTACTGACTTCCGGCAGTGTCTCTACTATATAAACATATTTACTTTATCAACAAAATGGCAAGCAGTTTTTGTCGAATTGACTGCAACAGCCGCTGTGCATTATGGGAGGGGGAAGGTGGTGGTGGTGGGGTGGGGGGGGGGGGTGGACGCCAGAGGTCAAAGGTCACAATTAGGGGCCAGCGTCGGGAGAGTTAATCAGGCGAGAGAAGGATCCTACGGGGGCCCGGATGTAGAAGATTATAGGGAGAGACATTCCGTGAGACACCGCGCCGGAACAATGCATGCTGGGAGAAGGGTGGCCGGGACATATTGTGGTGTTGTTTGGAGCCAGTTGGTGTTGCTAGTTAACCCTTTACGCCCGGGCTGTGTCTGCGTCTGAACACATCAATAAACTAGGCATTTCGTTAAAGTTGCATAGTCCGATGCTTTTGACTTTCTGTCATTTTCTGAGATAAATATATTAGGTTGATCACTCGTATCTACCACGCTTTAGTTTGAAGTAACTTTTATTTTAAATGGCTAACTTTTAAGATTGTTGAAGTGCAAACATCGTAAATTAATGTTGTCAAGCATACCAAAACTCTGACACCATGGGCTTTTGCAGTAACAGGTTCTATTAAGTTTCCTCAGTATTCCCTTCTATGTGGTGACAACTGTTTAATAAGCGCACCAGTATCTAAGGTAAATATGTAAAATCAAATCTAGATAATTGTTTTGGTTTTGAAAATTTGATCTTTTCATCGGATTATACAACTTTAATTAAAGTTGCATAGTCCGATGGTTTTTGAATTTCTGTATTTTTTCTGAGATAACTATATTAGATCGATCACTAGTATCTCCTTTACATTAGTTCAAAGTTACTTTTATTTTAAATGGTAAACTTTTGAGATATTTTGAGTGCAAACATGGAAAATTAGTTTTGGCAAGCTTGCCAAAACTCTGACACCACAGACTTCCGCAGTAACAGGTTTTGTTAAATTGACTCAGTATTGCCTTCTACGCAGAAACAAATGCTTAATAAGTGCATCAGTATCTAAGTTAGATATGTCAAATCAAATCTAGATAATTGGTTTTGTTTTGGAAATTTGATATTTCATCGGACTATGCAGCTTTATGTAAGACCTGACCCTACTGCTAGAATAAGGGTATAATAGCATACAATAATGCCCATATATTTGTGTATATATAGTGTCTTTAGGATTAAACCTGCATTTAACTCCAGTCTAATGATTTATATTTTATCCTCATTGTAAACCGTTATTGGAGCAGCAATAATGTGTACATATCTGACACTTGGCCAAAATCTATCCCATTCTTTGTGCATTGCAGTGGGGGGTTGAGGGGGTCCACCTAAACACTGACATTAACGCTATAGGTGTGCTTAGGTGCCAACAAAAAGAAGGGTAGGAGGTTGGTGGGCGGAGGCTCGACCATACCGTATATCCCCACCAAACACTAATTATTTCAAAGTGCACTTCCTAAATATTTCCCTTTCTTGAACGGATGTATAGAGAGGGAATATTTAATCAGAATTTATGTAAATACAGAGAGCTATGAATCTGGCACCTTCCATTATTTGGATACGTAGCTGATATGTATTGAAATTAGAGGATAATACTAGTAATAGGGAAAGATATGATCTCTTTGCTTAAACCGCACTTGACTTTTGTTTAATTATGCTTCACCACTTTGTATATGTATATATATATATATGTATGTATATATAGGTATATATGTATATTAATATGTATATATAATGTATACGTGTGTGTATATGTATGCATATTTATATGATACTGACTCAACAGGTACTACGTGTGATGGTGGAGGTACTAAGCAATATGGGACCAAACTTTGTCCATTGTAACGATCAACATAATATCCGCTTATGCATTTGATCAGGATAAACTGATTTGTTTTTTTATATGGTGTTTCATAATCCCAATAGAATACATATTGATTTGAAGCAAATGTCCTTGTGTTTTCAGTGTAACCGTTTCTGTGATGTTTTGTGTCAATCGTTACAATGGACAAACAAAAGATGAGTGATCACCTTTTGAGATAGGCTCACATATGAATATATGTATATGTATATATGGATAGTAATAACACTGTTATTGCGTGTAATCAGGTAATAATGTCTGTAGTGTCCTGCTCCTATCCCCCGCCCCCCTTTCTGGGTGGGGAATACCAGCATCCTTCACTCCGACCCCTCATGTTCGGGGATTTTGCACGACACTTGCTTAGACGAATTATTATATGTAAGTATATATATATGTGTAAATATCTGTATATATTTGAATATATATGTATATATCTATATATAATTATATATTATATATGTATATGTGTATGTATGTATATATTATATGCATATACTATATATATGTACGAATTATTATATGTAAGTATATATATCTGTATATATCTGTATATATTTTAACCTATATGTATATATGTATATATAATTATATATTATATATGTATATGTATGTATATATTATATGCATATAATATATGTATGTACATGCAGATATATGTATATACATATATTATGTATATGTAAATGAGTATATATGTTTATACATATATATCTTAGTGTATATGGATGTGTATATGTATAATTATGTATATGTATGCATACTTATGCATACATATATGCATACATGTATGTATATCAAAAGGTGCTAACTCTTCATTTTTTTGTCCATTGTAACGATTGACACAAAACAGCACAGAAATGGTTACACTGAAAACACAAGGACATTTGCTTCAAATCAATATGTATTCTATTGGGATTATGAAACACCATGTAAAAAACAAATATATCTAGTGGCCCTTCTCACTGTCATCAGCCCCAGCACATTATCTTAGGAGCTAGGCGCCGGCCCCCGTACACCTAAATGCCTGCGTGGCCGTGCGTCCTGTGGGGCTGGGCGTGGTTTAGGTGGCCGGGTTGTGGAGTGGGCTCTGGCCGCTGCCTCCCTTTGTGGCTGTGGATCGCCTTGGTACTTCTTCATTGTGCTCTGTCTGTGCGTCCACCTGTCCCCGACCACACGGCAGCCATTGTTAGCTGCAGGTAAGATATATGGCTGCGGCCCGCCATTGTGCAAACTACTACCGTCAGTCCTTCCTTCCTCCTGCTGACCCCCCCCCCCCACCCGCATCCCGCCCCCCCCCCACACACACCCTCACTACCCAATCTAGCTCTCTCGCCTCCTCCACTACCACGCCCAATTCTGCCGCTCCACCACCACCACCACCACTCCCACCCTCTCACCGCTACGACCACTGCGCCCAACGCTCTTATACCACCACTACTCCTACCCTCTCACCTCTCTACCTCCACCTCGCTCAACTCTTCTATTCCACCACCACTCCTACCCTCTCACCTCTCTACCACCACCTCGCTCAACTCTTCTATTCCACCACCACTCCTACCCTCTCACCTCTCTACCACCACCTCGCTCAACTCTTCTATTCCACCACCACTCCTACCCTCTCACCTCTCTACCACCACCTCGCTCAACTCTTCTATTCTACTAACACTTCTAAACTCTCACCTCTCTACCACCACCTCGCTCAACTCTTCTATTCTACCAACACTCCTAAACTCTCACCTCTCTACCACCACCTCGTTCAGCTCTTCTCTTCCACCACCACTCTCACCCTATCACCACCACTCACCACACCTATCTGCCAGACTCCATCACCACTCTCACCCTCTCACCCTCTCACCCTCTCACCCTCTCACCCTCTCACCCTCTCACCCTCTCACCCTCTCACCCTCTCACCTCTCACCCTCTCACCCTCTCACCCTCTCACCCTCTCACCCTCTCCCCCTCTCACCCTCTCCCCCTCTCACCCTCTCACCCTCTCACCCTCTCACCCTCTCACCCTCTCACCCTCTCACCCTCTCACCCTCTCACCCTCTCACCCTCTCACCCTCACCATCACACTACGTCCAACTCTCCAACTTCACCACCACTCCTACTCTCTCACCGCCACACCCACCACACCTATTTGCCACACTCCATCACCACTCTCACCCTCTCACCCTCTCACCCTCTCACCTCTACCATCACACCATGTCCAACTCTCCAACTTCAGCACCACTCCCACTCTATCAGTATCACCACTGTGTATATGTATATGTATATATACAAGTGCATGTGCATGTGCATATGGATATGTATATGTATATGCATATGCAATTGCATATACATATGCATATGCATATATATATGTATATGTATATGTATGTGTACATGTGCATGTGCATATGTATATATGTATATATATGTATATGCATATGTGTATATGCATATGTATGTATATGTGTATATGTATATGTGTATGTGTATGTATATGTGTATATTATATATGTATATGTATATGTATAATGTATATTTGTATATGTATATACAGTAAAACCTCTCTAAATCGACGGACCTTTGGACCGACTTTAAGGGGTCCATTTATGGAGGTGGTCGGTTTAGGGAGGTAGAATATGGCGACAATCGTATTGTTGGGAACCAAATAAGTATAAAGCGATCGATATAGGGGAGTGGTCGATCTGTGGAGGTGGTCGGTTAGAGAGGTTTTACGGTATATACTATATGTACATGTATGTGTATGCATGTGTATATATTTGTGTGTATGCCTATGGGTACATATATATACATGTATGTGTGAATATGTATATGTATAGGTAAGTGCAGGTGTGTATATATATACATCTGTGTATGCATATGTGTGTATATGTGTATGTAGGGACAAATAGTTTTGCGCCTGTCTTGACATGTTCTTGCCGGTGTGAAACCTCTATTTGCTCCCCGAGAGAGTGCCGCTGGTAACTTGCAAAAGCCAGCAGCACTTCAACACTTTTGCAGGCAGCTTTCATGAAATGTTGACCGACTCATGACGAAACTCTCACGCAAGAGCTAAATGGAGAGCGCAGTCAAGTAATGAAGCATCTTGGATGCATCGCGACTCACAGCATGATGATGATGATGATGATGATATGTGTATGTGTAGGTCTATGTACATGTATAGTAATGTATAATGCAGATATGTATATCTTATGTAATGTATATCGATGTATTGTATATGCATATGCATATGTATATGTATATGTATATGTATATGTATATGCATATACATATGCATGTATATGTATATGTATATGTATATATGTATCTATAGATGTAGCTGCAGCTGTATGTGTCCGTGTATGTGTATGTGTAGCTGTACCTGTATGTGTATGCACATGTGCATGTCTAGCTGTGTATATAGTTGAAGGTGTATCTGTATCTGTATCTGTATCCTACAAGTGGACATGCACCTTGCCAGCCATCCCGACAATCCGGCCCCACCAAACTGGCCTAATCTGTGTCCGCAGGTATTTCTGGCTGTGTGCACTGTGTGTGCGCTGTGTGTGCACTGGGTGTGCACTGGCCGCCACTTGCACCAGGTCGGTGCAGCCTCGCCCGGCTTTCCACTCGACCAGGTATCGGGCCCACGGGGGTGAAACGGAGAGGCATGGGAACGGAAATGACCACTGTTCAACGCACAGACTGACTGCTAGTGACCAATGAGCCACGGCTTACTAAATATCCACCGGCCGTTGTTTCCACTTGGTTTAATATACTGTTCATATATTACCCATGTAGTATTTGAGTGTGTTAAAGAAAGTTGTTTGGTATATAATATCCAGGAACTAACAGTACAAACCAATGGGCGCCATTAAAGTCTAGATAGGGACTATAATTTAGGGAAGGTTGCACGGTGGGGTTGATGGGTTAATTATTTGTTAGTACACCCTGATGGGGTTTATTCACAACGCTGAGCACATATTTACCCGTGGTTCTAGGGGTGACCATTAATGAGGGGAGAGAGTGGAGGGATGGATGGAGGATTGTGGGATGGTGGTGGTGTGGTGCTGAGGAATGGGTGGGTGGGTAGGTGGGGGGGGGAGACATGTTAGGGGGCCGGGGGGGGGGGGGTATGTGCAGGAGGGATATGTTGGGTTAGGTGATGGAACTGGTACTAGTGCTAAGTGGGGGAAGATAGGTGAGGAGGAGGAGGGATTGGGAGGGAGGGATAGGTGAGGGAGGGATATGTGGGGGAGGGGTATATTTGGAAGGTGTAACATCGATGTGTGTGGGGGGGGGGGGGAGATAGGTGCGGGAGGGATAGATGGGGGAGAGGTAGGTGTAGGTGAGGCAGGCGTAGGTGGGGTAGGGGTAGCTGGGGCAGGGGTAGGTGGGGTAGGGGTAAGAAGGGCAGGGGTAGGTGGTGTGAGGGGATATGTGGGACAGGGGTAGACGGTGTCATGGGATAGGTGGATGAGGGATAGGTGGGTCAGGGATAGATGGAGTGGGGGGAAGACGGGTATCGGTAGGTGGGGCAGGGGGGGGGGAGCTCGGGCAGGGGGGAGGTCGGGCAGGGGGGGGGTCGGGCAGGGTGTAGAGGCTCGCCCGGGCACTGAGTCAGCAGATAGCCGCTGGGGGCGCAGTGCCTTGGGGTGATGATTATACCAGTGCCCTACTGCACCCGCTGGTCGCTTTATCTCCATATCCATGCGCCCTTTACCCTCACACTACCCTGCCACCTACTGACCCACTCACCCACACGCACACGCACACGCACACGCACACGCACACGCTCACGCACACGCACACGCACACGCACACGCACACGCACACGCACACGCACACGCACACGCACACGCACACGCACACGCACACGCACACGCACACGCACACGCACACGCACACGCACACGCACACCCACACGCACACGCACACGCACACGCACACGCATACTCACACGCACACGCACGCACACACGCACACGCACACGCACACGCACACACATGCACACGCACAAGCACACCCACACACACACCCACACCCACACCCCCACCCACACCCCCACCCACACCCACACCCACACCCACACCAACCACACCCACAAACACACCCACCACACCCACCACACCCAAAATCACACCCACAAAACCCAACCTGACACCCACACCCACACCCACACCCACACCCACACCCACATCCACACCCACACCCACACCCACACCCACACCCACACCCACACCCACACCCACACACACCAACACCCACAGCCACACCCTCACACACACCAACAACACCCAACCTGACACCCACACCCACACCCACACCCACACCCACACCCACCACCCACACCCACACCCTCACACTACACCAACACCCACACCCACACCCTCACACACACCAACAACACCCAACCTGACACCCACCCCCACCCCCATACCCACAGCCACACCCATACACATAGCAATACCCATACCCATATTCACACCCGCACCCTCACCACACCCACCACACCCACCACACCCACACCCACATCCATGCCCATGCCAACGCCCATGCCAACACCCACACCCACACCCTCATCACACCCACCACACCCACACCCACACCCACACCCACACCCACACCCACACCCACACCCACACAAACACCCACACCTACCACCCACACCCACACCCACCACACCCACACCCACCACATGCACCAACTCTTCATCATCATCTATATCTAATCTTCCCAACCCCCTGACCTATATACAGAGTAGTGGAGCTGAAGATGGGGATCTGCTCGTCAGAGAATGCTAATCATCATATAGTATGAGATCGGAGACTCTACATATTGTGCTCAAATCTTTGACCGATATGCACCATATTTTTTACCTGAATGATCAATATGAAGATATATGGAGACTATTCAAAAAATTGTTGACTCACCGATCTACACACACGGTTGAATCATTGATGAATACGGCTCTGCTAATGATGCAAAGTAAAGCTTGCTTTATTTAACGACGCTTCTAGAGCAGATTGATTTTTAACATTGGCTATCGGACGTCAAACATATGGTCATTCTGACATATTTCTTTGGAGGAAACGCGGTGCAGCCACATAGGCTACTCTTTCTGATAAGCAGCAAGGGATCTTTTATATGCACTTTCCCACAGACAGGACAGCACATACCACAGTCTTTGAGCAACCAGTTGTGGACCACTGGTTGGAAGGGAAAATAATCCAAACTGCAAATGGGTCCACTGAGAAGGATCGATCTGATGATGAACAGCTTCACAGGTGGACACTCTCCCGCCTGAGCTAGGCCCCGCTCCACTAACCATATATGTACATAATATGTAGAGTGAATGTTCCCAAATCTCTTAGAGTTGCATGGTCCAATCGAGCATATTATTTTCAACACTAAAACAGTCCCATACATTTCATGGTACAGTACAACCCCGTTAAAAGAACCTCGGTTAAGCCAAACGATCGGGTAATCCAAAGTTTGTTCGCCGCCCACCAAAATACTACCATTTATCATATAAAAAAGTTGGTTAAACCAAAGTTGGTTAATCCAAACTATCGGTTAATCCACACAAAATTGTCGGGCCCCAGGCCGCTTCCGGTATGGTTAAACCAAGCTTTCATGTGGTTATAAGGTCATCTGAGACTTTTTTATATGATAAATGGTAGTATTTTGCCAGGCCAACAAATTTTTGTATTAACCGATCATTTGGGTTAACTGAGCTTGGTTTAACTGGGTTATACTGTATATACATAAAGAAAACAATAATCAAAGTGTTCACATACATTGTATATTGCATTCCTAATGCACCTGCATTTTTGCCGAGTCAAAGTCGAAGCGAAAGCCCGGTTAAACAAATGATCGGTTAATCCAAACAAAATTCTAGGGTTCCTTCAAGTTTGGTTTAATGCGGTTATACTATATCATTACATGTCTCCGACTTAGATACTGGGCCTGTATGCATGGAGCGGTGTTAGGGCGGGATTTCTGGTTTAGCGCCGAATAGTCGGTATGCATGGAGCAGTGTTAGACAAACACCGCATGTTTAAACTCGGAAATTCTAACCCCTGCTCATAGCAGGTTTAGAGCGGTGTTAGTGTTAGGTTAGTGTCAGGATGGACCCCAAATCTATTCAATGCTATCATATTTGACAGAATTAAATATGCAATAAGTGAAATTTTATCAAATTAACCCTACATTCGAACCGATATTAATGCTGCCGCCGCATCGGCAGAGAGATTAATATTGTCAAATCGACGAATGTAAACTAAACAAATCGCCGCTGCTGCTTCGACGTCGATATCCATACTGTCGCACATCGACAAATCGCCGTCGCCGAATCGCCAGTAACAAGGTGTGCTGGTTCCCGGTGTGTGGAGAAACAAACCGCCAGATCGGCGGCAATATATTAGGCCCAAATCTATTCAATGCTATCATATTTGAAAGAATTAAATACGCAATAAGTGAAATTTCATCAAATTAACCCTAAAAACGAAAAACGAAGCGTTATTAATGCCGCCGCCGCATCGGCGGCGATATTAATATTGTCGAATCGACGCATGTACAGAAACAAATAGTGGTGCTCGCCGGCTACGGGCGCAGAGGGATTTCCCAAATCTATAAATACATTCACGTCTAGCTAACACTCACCGTGTAAGCACCCATGCATACGGCGTGACATAGTTCTCGTCACGACGCACGCTGCATAACCGCGGTGGTAGCTTACACTCGGTTGTTAGCTACTGGTTACAACCACCACATGCCGCTAACACTACTCCATGCATACGGGCCCTGGTGTATTACCGAATGATTTGGGGTTGCTTATATCGAATAATTTATTTATTGGAATTTAAAGCATTCCTATGGACAACTGCTTTCAGAAAGCCCCAAAAGCAGGGACGCCTCTGATAAAGCAGGCTAATCACGTGACCTGCCATTGTTCTTATTTTAATTCCAACTACGTCTCTTAATAAATGATCGTCATGGCAGATTATAAGTGGAAACATGGCAAAACATTTTGGTTTGGCACAGCACAATGTTGAACGTCATATTGATGCTCGTATGACTTGGAACAGTGACATGTTTTATGTAAACAAATATACTTTAATAGTATTGCTTCTATTTCTTTGCTTCTTGTTGTCTTACTTCCTGGCAACATATAAGGTCATATCGGGACGGGAACATTCCTTCTATGCAGGAATAAATAGCAATTTACTGTGTACGTAGGATTACATATAGGCCAGTGTTTTGGTTTAGAAAATGTTATGGTTTCATCGGATTATGCAAGTTTTAACCGAGCACTTTCGCCTGGATTTTCGCCGCATCCTGACTTCGTCGATGCCGCGGCCATCGCCGACACTTGGTCGATGCCAGGGCCATTTCCAACACTTGGTCGATGAGGCAGCCATCTACGACACTTGGTCGATGCAGGGGATATCGCCGACACTTGGTCGATGCCGGGGCCATTGCCAACACTTGGTCGATGCCGGGGCCATTGCCGACACTTGGTTGATGCCGGGGCTATCGCCAACATTTGGTCGATGTCGCAGCCATCGCTGACATTTGGTCGATGCCATGGCCATCGCCAACCCTTGGTCACTTGGTCGATGCTGCGGCCATCGCCGACACTTGGTCGATGCCGGGGCTATCGCCAACATTTGGTCGATGCCGCAGCCATTGCCGACACTTGTTCGATGCCGGGCTATCGCCAACATTTGGTCGATGCCGGGGCCATCGCTGACATTTGGTCGATGCTGTGGCCATCGCCGAGCCTTGGTCACTTGGTCGATGCTGTGGCCATCGCCGATATTTGGTCGATGCCCCGGCCATCCCTGACCTGGACACGCACAGCGGGCACGGCGAGCTGCACGGGGTCACCCTAAACAACTTATGACGGCTGTGTTCACGAGGCGCCCTATCGGGTGACCAGCGACTCGCCACCGCTGACCGTCGGGGGTCAATGTGATTGACCAGGTCGCTGGACACAGGCCTGCGCACTGGGGTGGTAGGAGGATGGGGGAGGGGGGGCGTGTTATCAACTATTTCAGGATAACCATATTTGTCCCTCCAATTAAGAAAAACTACATAAATAAAACATTTGTTTAAGTAACGGTGCATATATCTAGTGATGGACCCTGCCTTTAATTTCATGGATATTACATTTTTATGAATTGATGAACAACTAATTGGGAGGTCTTCCTTGGTATTTGCTGCGTATGTGTTGTTTTGTTTATTTCTGGAAGTGCTGCTTGGTTTACCTGGGGTGAATGCTGCAGGGTGTGTCGGGTGATGGATGTACATATTCCCCGTCCTGTGATGCGTCTCTGCATGCGTTCGGTCGCCATGGGAATGAGGTATCCATGTACTAAATGAAAAATTCACCCCAATCCAGAGTAGGGGCCAGGGATTGACTACCCAGCCTAAGTTCAGCGCAAAACTGCCTCGGTATAATTTAACTACAGTTAAAGGGCTGTCACACTATGAGGTAAGAGCCAACGTAAGCCTGGCATAGGTGACTTTTTGTCATTACGTTGAGGTACATTGGGTTACTACATTATGATGACGTTAGAATGATGTTAGACTGACTTCGAGCTACGTCACGTTACGTTGTGTTACGTTGGCACACGTCATGGTTTTCAACATGTCCAAAACTTTTGATGTAGCTTGACGTGAAGCCGTTACGTCAGGATGACGTTACGTTGATGTTAGGCCAATGCTAGGCAACCGTTAGAGCTGCGTCGGTGACTTTAGATCTACGTTCCGTTACGTCAGAGCGACGCACAGTCGGGGAGGAATGCGCGGCCAGCATTAAGTCAACGTTGCTCTAATGTCGGCCGAACGAGTCTGTGGCTCATGGCGAACGTCACTCCAACGTTTTGCTAATGTGTCCTGATGTAGTTGACGTCGTTGAAGACCCTTTAGCATACGGGTAACGTTGGTGACGTCATTCGAATGTGTTATGAATGTGGTGTGAACGTATATACACAAGGCGTGGGTGGGTCGGGTGCTTTGACTGACGTCGGCCCATGTTCCCGTTACGTCGAGCACGTCAGCCACGCGCTGTGATCATGCTGACGACATTGGCGTGACGTTAGGGCGACGTTAGGCTCTCGGTCGACCGACGTCGATTGACGTCGAGATATAACGGTCGAGTCGGACGTGGCAATGTTGGGGGGGGGGGGGGGGGGGGGGGGTGATCATGCCAGGGTGTCGCTAAGGCACCGTCAAAGTCATGCTAGCCCGGCATCACGCGTGCTGGAGTGGCACCAGTCCGACGCTTATACAATAGACTAGCCCAACATCACGGTGATGTCACACCCACATCAACTACGCTGCATCGACATCCAACTTGTGCCGCAATTTGCATGCTATGCCGAGAACTTCGACGTAATATAATTATTTTCACATTGCGCCTACGCTGACGTTGTTATGTCGTAGTGTGACAGGGCCTTCAAACATCTCTAACCGACCACTTCCAGAAATCAACCACTCCCCTATATCGATCGCTTTATTTGTGTTCCAAACGATTACCCATGCAATACCACTGTAATGATGAAAAGCTCCATAAACTGACTACATCCCTAAATAGACCATTTACGGTTGGTCCCATGGTCGGTCGTTTTAGACGCAATTAGCGAGGTTTTACTGTATAACCGAGCTGTGGAGGCCCTTGTTTCAGCATTCAGTGTTCATCTATAATAGCTGACAGTGGTAAAGCAAACAATTATATCTAATTTCATGGATATTCCAAGGACATTTAGTTGGGACCGGATTGAGTAAATTAACAGTGAATATTAGGAAATATTTCATTAGTTACAACACATGGCTCCAGGCCAGAACTGCCCATGATAGTACTGTGTTGGTATAGCCATTAATCCCAAACAATAGAGGAACCTCCAGCCAACCATGGGGGTATGTATATACTGGTCTATGGCCCACTCATATACTTCCACTTGGCACCATCATTTAGATATCTTTTTTGCATACCAATATATATATGCATAATAAATAATTCACTGTGATTATGCATCTGATGCATAATCACCACAAATATGGCTTGTCTTGCTGGTACACATTAGAAACTACTTCAATATATTGTATTTGATTTATTTTATTGTTGGTTATCACTTTTTATTTCTATTCATATTATTCAAGGGAAGGCCGTTGCCGGAAGGCCTGGTGCCGGGGGGGGCCCGTAAGTTTAGTTTTAGTTTGGGGCAACTTTTTATTTTAAATCACTATCTTTTGAGATAGTTGAAGTGCAAACATGGAAGATTAATTTTGGCAAGCATGCCAACACTCTGATACCATAGGCTTCTATAGTAATACTAATAGGTTCTATTAATTTGCATCAGTATTCCCTTCTATGTGACGACAAATGTTTGATAAGTGCACAGTATCTAAGTTAGACATCTAGCATCAAATCTACATAATTGCTTTGGTTTGAATCAAAATTTGATGTTTTCATCGAACTATGCAGCTTTTAAGTGGACTATGCAGCTTTATAGTGGACTGTGCAGCTTTAAAGTGGACTATGCAGCTTTAAAGTGGACTATGCAGCTTTAAAGTTTGCCCGATTGTGACCCAGCAGCTATCTGCACTTGTTCCACAAAGAGAACGGTGCTGGGCTTAGTGGCAGCTGTAAAATAATGGAACAGATTGTATCTCTGTGCGGACTTTTGAGTAAATTGAGCAGGGACATGGGAAGTTACTCCCGCAACCCTGTCTCTGTGACAGGGATTATGTTTGGTTGTTTGTTGTTTTACGTCCTAGCAACATCTAAGGTCATAACAGGGCAGGTACCGACTTGTGACAGTGCGGACTCATGGCGACCAGGCCACCAGCACTGATATCCCACTCAGTCACATTATCCTGACACTGAGCCAACCATTCCTTGCCCTATCCTAATAATGCCGAGCACCTGGCTAGGAAGGGACAAGTATCAATTTTTAAGTCATTGGTTTGACTCGACCAGGGTTCGAAATGATGTATTCCAATATGAGAACATCCCAAAACTCAGTGTGCCACAACCATATTTGTGAACCTGCACATTAATCCTATATAAAATTTGACCTTGGTAATTGAACCGCGGATCAAATTAGGTATTTAACCACCATAGCCCAAACAAGGTAAGCTCTCCAACCTGGTAAGGTAGATTATAACGATCAACCTACTGTATTTATCTCAGCAAAAATGACAGAAGCTCAAAACTATCGGAACATGCGAATTTAAGCTACCTAGTCAAATGAAAATATCAAATTGTCAAACCCAAAATACTTAGGCCCTACTGACATTTATTTACTCCTAGCTATACTATGTAGATACTGGTGCAAGTATGAACCATGTGTTGCTTCAATGTAATGTAATGGAATACAAAATCAGTTTTCCTGATTTGACCTTAGATGTTGCCAGGATGTAAAACCACTAGCAGTTATTCACGTTTGAAATTTCCTATGCATAATCAGCCTCAGTTTGAGACCAACCTTTCAAACATTAATATAATTAAGGTTGGTTGGTTGTTGGTCCCTGATATGACCAACAACCAACCAATGGGTACCGACTTGTGACAGTGCACACTCATGGCGACTTTCGAATGCTGCCTGACTGAGATACCAGGTTGCCAGCATCATCATCATCATGCTGTCGGTCATGATGTGACAAAGACTGCTTTCATCACTTGACTGCCGCTCTCCATTTAGCTCTCTGCTGTGAGAGTGATGTCCATGATTCGGTCTTAATGTCTCTCAGCTTAAGTTTTCTCTTGATGGCATCCTTGAACCGGAGACAAGGGGGCCCTCTCTTTCTGTAACCAGAAGACAGTTGAGAATAGAGGATCTGCTTTGGTAGCCTGTCTGATGACATCCTCATTAGGTGTCCAGTCCACTGGAGATTCTTTTTGATCAGAAGATCTTCCATAGAGGGCAGCCCCGTCCGTTCCAGTATTTCCTTATTTGTCACTTTGTCCTTCCAGGTTAGCCTCATGATTGAATGCAAATGTTGCATCATGAAGGCATGCAGCTTTTTCACCTGTTGTCTGTACACTGTCCAGCACCATGACCTGATATCCTACTCAGTCCCATTATCCTGACACTGAGCTAAGCAGGCCTTGCCCTATCCAAATAATGCTGAGTGCCTGCTAGGAACTGACCAATGTCAATTATTAAGTCAATGGTTTGACTCGACCAGGATTCAAACCCATGGGTTTGAATCCCATCATCCACCAAAGCAGGAGACGGACGATCAACTCATTCGGCTCATTCTGGTCGAAATTTGTTTTACATTCTTATTATGTTAAGATGCCCACATATTATTACCAGACTCATGGTTATTCTTTTGTGAATGCATAATGTATGTAGGAGGTTTGACACCGCAACACTAAATATAATATATATATATGAAGAGTTCAGGCGCAAAACCCTGTATACACCCATCCACAAATTGAGCTAAACATTGCAATCAAACCCTCAACAATTTTATTATTTTTTAATTCCTACTTTTTTGTTCATTGTTCCATGATCATGTGATCATAATACAAGTGGAATTAGTGAAAATTAAAATTATTTTCATGTAGAAATCTTTTATTTATACTATATTTTTGGATTGGCGTTTATGGGGATTTGCGCCTGGACTCTTGAAACATACATATTTATATACATATATATATATATTATAAAAGTAATTCACCTTTTTTTAGATGTATAATTTATAATGCGCATATTATTAAAGTTCCATAGTCTGATGGTTTTGAATTTCTGTATTAGATCGATCACTAGTATCTACTTCACATTAGTTCAACGTTACTTTTATTTTAAATGGTAAACTTTTTAGATATTTTGGGTGCAAACATAGAAAATTAGTTTTGGCAAGCGTGCCAAAACTCTGACACCATAGACTTCTGCAGTAACAGATTCTGTTAAATTGACTCAGTATTGCCTTCTACGCAGAAACAAATGCTTAATAAGGGCATCAGTGTCTAATGGGGCTGTCACATTATGACGTTTCTCACCAACGCACGTCGACGTGTGTGATTTTTTGCCGCAACATTGGGATATGTCAGGTGCCAATGTTATGGCTACGTAAGGGGCATGTTGAAATATGTTAAACGTGCTGGAAGATCGTTATGCGAACGGTAGGCACACGCCACGCGCATGTGAGGCTCGTTCCCAAATGTTGCACCAAAATGGTTGCTTTTTGTTGTTTTATGTCATACCAACATCTAAGGTCATATCAGGACGGCGCGCCAAACTTTTACCACAATGTCGGCCGCACGCTACCAATACGTTGCACTGATGCCGAAAACTTTGACGTCTCTCGACAATTAAAAGTGATTTTGTGCATTGGCGGCGCGCCGGCGAGATACATCGTAATGTGACAGCACCAGTAGTTAGATATGTAGAATCAAATCTAGATAATGGTTTGGTTTTGAAAATTTGATAATTCATCGGACTATGCAACTTTAAACTGGAGGGCCTCGATGTTGTCGGGTCATTCTCCTGCGAGCTCACTTGAGTTACATTCAGAAAGTCGGCTGGTGTACGCGGGTGTCAGCGATGACCCACGCCGGCCAGTGTGCATTGCACTCTCTACTCGCGCCCAACTCTCAGCCGCCTGGTGACGCCCCCTCTCTATTAATCAATATATCTGCCACCAGAGGGCAGCACCAGCGACAAAGCGCACAATTCACCCAGCCTTAGTCAACAAATATCCCATATTAAACCTGAATTCTGCGCCTCACACACACTTACACACGCGAGGCTCTGTTTGCATAGGCTCTAATCAGGCTGACCTTTTGTTGGTTTTGTTTGTTTACACTCAGTGCGAGATTAGGAAGCATCGGGTTGCTTAAAATATGTGTTGTTGTGGTTGCTGTTGGAAAATAGTCGGTGAATTATCAGTGTCACGGCGCCCTCGTGGGATCATTGCATGCTCGGCATGCTGGAGTCTCTCCCGAGGGTTCAGATCCAAAGCGAGGCTGACACTGAGTAATGCGTCCAGCAGAGGGCGCGGCGGGATCTCGTGACCAGAGGTCGCGACCTCTCGTTAGGTCATGTGACCACCGGCCGTTCCTTATAAGGCGAATGAATATGTTTGGAGCTAGTTAAGAAGAGGTGTGTGTGTGCGTGTTTGGGTGTGAGTGTGAGTATGTGGGTGTGTCAGTGGGTGTGATTGTGAGAGTAAGTGTTGATGTGTGGGTGTGCGTGTGGGTGGGTGTGGGTGTGTGTGTATGTGGGTGTGGGTGTGGGTGTGGGTGTGGGTGTGGGTGTGAGTGTGGATGTGAGTGTGGGTGTGGGTGTGGGCGTGGGTGTGGGTGTGGGTGTGGGGTAAGGGTGTGGGAATGTGGTAAGGGTGTGGGTTCATTTCTTGGAGATTCTAGAGGTTTAGTCTGGCAAGAGGAGGAGGGAGGAGGGAGGAGGGAGGAGGGAGGAGGGAGGAGGGAGGAGAGAGGAGGGAGGAGGGGGGAGGGAGGAGGGAGGAGGGGGGAGGGAGGAGGGAGGAGGGAGGCCGGAGGACGGAGGCCGGAGGACGGAGGACGGAGGACGGAGGACGGAGGACGGAGGTAGGAGGACGGAGGTAGGAGGGAGGAAGAGGAGCGACGAGGAGCTGGGGTCAGTGGCTCCTCGAGTGGGAGCAGTCAAGTTAGGACAGTTCCCATTCTCTGCACTGGAGTTGAGGAGAAGGTGACCTATAAATAGATTGCAGACCCGTGTGCAGAGGGGAGGAGGGAAAGAGGCAGTTCCTATTCAGTCTACTGGAGGTGAGGTGGTGATCCTTAAATAATAGCTGGTGAGTATGTGCGGGCAGACGGGGAGGGTGAAATTGGGGGCATTCGACTGGGACTCTCTATCCGAATATCAAAATATTTCCGAACAAATTCCTATTAGACTGGGACCGGAAGTGGGTTCATATACCGTTGATTCGGATGTGTGTATGTGGCTCCATCCGTAAAGTTGCGGATAGAAAGGGCCCAGTCGAATGCCCCCATTCTGTTTAAGGGTTCCCATGTATTTACTGGTAGGAATGAATTGATGAGCGTGGTTTATCATCCTAGCAACACCGAAGGTAATATGAGAGCAGTTGAATTTGACTCATTGTTCCAGATTATTTGAACAGTAACGGCCCCTTTGTCGTGTATCTTCATTGGGACTATGGAGACAAACATAAAGTATGCAATTCCTGTTTTTCTTAGTCATTTTCAAGACCTCCCCCTCTCTCCACTCCACACTCAAAGCGCCCACATACAGAACAGAATACAATGTAAAAACTTACCACAATCAGCATGACACCCATCCTGGATTTATTTCCCTATCCGGGATTCCTTAATTATATGACCAGACAGATTGGCCGAATGAGTTAATCATCCGTCTCGTGTTTTGGGAGATTGTGGGATTTGATCCAGTTGAGTCAAACCAATGACTTAAAAATTTACACTTGTCACTTCCTAGCCAGGCGCTCAGCATCATTAGGATTGGGCAAGGACTGTTTGGCTCAGTGCCAGGATAATGTGAGAAACTGAGTGTAAACAAACAAATCTCAGACAGAAAGCGACACTGTCGGACTATTAACTAAAGTTTGGTATGTCTAGATACAGCCCAATTAGAGTAAGAAAATCATGAAGGTTTAGTAAAGTACATAAATTATTTTAAAATCCCTTGAGTATGTGGTAGATGTAAATCCTACATAGTTTGCCAACTCATTCTTAATGGCTCTGACACATTATGACGTATCTCGCCAGCGCGCCGCCAATGCGGAAAATCACTTTTTTACGTCTAGATACGTCAAACTTTTTGGCGCAGGGGGAAAAGTTGGACATACACATACCATATACACAGCGTATGAGCAACGTATGACCAATGTATGGCTAGCATACCTCCCGTTGAAAAATGCTTGAATTACGCTAACGGTATGTTCACAGAATGCTGGTGAACATTATATACCTTATTCGATTGCCAGAACTACCCGTCATACATTACAAACATCAAGACATGCTGGAAAAATGCTAAACGTATGTTAGACTATGTTAGGCATACTTTATCCATACGTTGTCAGTAAGCGGACTGTATGTTCCCACTGCCTTTAATGTAGGTCAACATAGTGAACAACGTTTGACTAACGTACATCTAACATACATCGATATACGCCTAGTGCTTACATAACGTATGGCAGACGTAAAATCTACACGTTGTCGAACGGTGTCATGCGTCGAAAGGTTTGTGCATGCACACAACTTTGTTGACCCCCTGACATGCGATGCTGTATCTTGACGAACGTCGACATACATTGATGTATACCAACATGCGCCTAACATGCACATACGCATACTGACGTATCTCGACGTAGTATAAAAAAATCACATACGTTGACGTACGTTGGTGTGAAGCGTCGTAATGTGACAGCACCATAAGCACCAACACCACACACTGATGTATTTCCATGGCGAGTTTGGACCGGTGTGGTGGTTTCAGCGTGTTCCCGTGCTCAGACGTGTCCCTCGCTTCTGCGCATGCGTCAGAATCTAATAAACATGGCCGTAATCGATTAACACTACCCGGGCGACTCGGGTCATCCCAGTCGTCAGAATTTCAAATAGAACACGGCGAGTGGAGTCGACAAATACACGTGCCGTGTGCCAACAAAGAATAACTTAGATTATTTAAATGGAAATATAGGTAAACTAGGCCATCATAAAATACTTTAAATCCTATTTTGCTGTATTTTTTATCGGCTATTAAAAAACAAACAAAAATTCTCCACCCGAGTGCAGAGAAGCGTATTCGATTATTCGACCCGACATTGTAGGATGTGCGCATGCGCCAATAAGTGTCTCGGGTGATCCAAGTTGATGCGAAATCCGCGCATGCGCAGAAGCAACGGGACACGTCTGAGCACGGGAACACGCTGAAACCACCACACCGGACGCAGTGGCCGAATCGGTATAGTGTAGGCTTCCCGTGCGGAAGGTTGGGAGTTCGAATTTCAGCCGAGTCAAACCAATCACTTATAAAATTGATACTAGTCGCTACCTAGACTGGTGCTCGGCATTAATAGGTTAAGACAAGGATGGGTTAGCACAATGACAGGATAATGTGATTGCGTGGGATATAGGGTCATGGTGCTGGTGGCCTGATCTCCCCGTGGGGAAGCACTATAAAGTGGCCATGAGTGTGCACTGTCACAAGTCGGTAGAAGTCCTGATTTGATCTTAGATGTTGTTAGGAGGAAAAGCAATAACAAGCATACAAAACCAACAAAAACAAACATAGAATTTCGTGGTACAGTATAACCTCGTTAAACCAAACTTAAAGGGACCCTAGAAATTTGTTTGGATTAACCGATCATTGGTTTAACCAAGCTTTGACTTTGACTTGGCTTTGGCAAAAACGGGGGTGCATTATGAATGTACAATGTATGTGGACACTATGATTATTGTTTTTTATGTATATACAGTTTATCCCCATTAAACCAATCTCGGTTAAATCAAACGATCGGTTAATCCAAACTTTTTTCGGCGACCTGGCAAAATACTACCATTTTTCATATACAAAGTTCTCAGATGATCTTATAAACACATGAAAGTTTGGTTTAACTGTACCGGAAGTGGCCCGGGGCCGACAATATTGTTTGGATTAACCAATACTTTGGATTAACCAACTTTGGTTTAACCAACTTTTTTATATGATAAATGGTAGTATTTTGCCGGGCCGCCAAAAAAAGTTTGGATTAACCGATCATTTGGTCTAACCGAGCTTGGTTTATCGGGGTTGTACTGTTGTTGGAATTTTAGGAGAGATTAAAATAACAGAAACAAATGGAGAAGGGTTAACATGTATATTTGCCGCACACATGAATGCACACAGAGATCATGATTGCACATGCCTAATTCACATGTACATTCTTGAGTCTGGGGGTCAACTGGGGTCATGCGACCATGACCACATGATCAAATGTCAATCGCCTTCATTTCGTTAGGCACTCAGAGGTCAAGGTCGCCGGACTTCATCAGGACTCATATGACCCTGCGTATCTCATGGCGGCCATCTTGAACCTGGAATGAGGCTGACCATGGCCCCCCTGGTGGCAGTTCCCATAAATATCATTAACATGGAGGGTGGGGCAGGGACTTGGATGTATGGCGGCGGGGTTTTGATGGCAGGGTGTGTGTGGGTGTGTGGGTGTGTGTGGGTGTGTGGGGTGTGTGGGTGTGTGGGTGTGTGGGGGTGGGGGTGGGACTGATAGCGCAACATCATAAAACATGCACTAAAACCTCTCTAAATCGACCGACCATGGGACCAACTTTAAATGGTCCATTTAGGGAGGGGGTCAGCATAGAGAGCTTTTTTAAAATATAGTTTCAATGGTTTTGTATGGGTGATCGTTTGGGACCCAAATAAAGTGGTCGATATAGCGGTGTGGTCGATCTGTGGAGGTGGTCGGTTTGAGAGGTTTTACTGTGCATCGAAAACAGCTGGAAAGTACACAGACATATGTGGCAAGGCACATGTGTCTGTTATTACCCCAAGTGGTGAATGTTTCCTACACCCGATATCACATGGTTATTGAAGAAGAAGAAAAGAACTATTTTTACTGCATTCAGGATTTGTCAACAAATGTGAAATTCTGTGTTCATTGCCCAGCTGAGTGACTGTCAGTATGTTGGCAATTCGTTGACCATAAATGCCTTATGGGCTGAGGGGGTGAAGGGCTGAGGTGATGAAACGGTGAAGGGCTGAGGTGAGGGGTGAGGGGTGAGGGGTGAGGGGTGAGGGAGGTGAGGGGTGAGGGGTGAGGGTGAGGGGTGAGGGAGGTGAGGGGTGAGGGGTGAGGGTGAAGGTAAGGGGTGAGGGGTGAGTGGTGAGTGGGGAGGGGGTGAGTGGTGAGGGGTAAGGGGTGTGTGCTAAGGGGTGTGGGGTGAGGGGTGAAGGTTGAGCGGTGAGTGGTGAGTGGTGAGGGGTAAGTTGTTTTGGGTGAGGGGTGAGATGTGAAGGGCGGATGGTGAGGTGTGAAGGTTGAGGGTGAGGGGGTGAGGGGTGAGGGGTGAGGGGTGAGTGGTGAGGGGTGAGGGGTGAGCGGTGAGGGCTGAGGGGTGACAGGTGATGGGCTAATGGGCTAATGGGCTAAGGGGCTAAGAGGCTAAGGGGCTAAGGGGCTAAGGGGCTAATGGGCTAAGGGGCTAAGGGGCTAAGGGGCTAATGGGCTAGGGGGCTAAGGGGCTAAGGGGCTAAGGGGCTAAGAGGCTAAGGTGCTAAGGGGCTAAGGGGCTAAGGGACTAAGGGGCTAAGACAGATGACACATTGCACCCCTATGGCCACCCACTGGCTAAGTGGTCAGTGTATGTCTGTGTGTCCCCTCACAAGGCGCGGCCTCGTTCTGATGACAATAATGGCGGTCCTTGCAGTTATTAATGATGCGTCAGATGTCCAGGCATTGTCTCCTAGTGGTGAGGGTATGCAAGTGCCCTGCCAGAAGTGTGTGTGGGAGGGGGGGAGGACAGAGGAGAGGTGTGGCGAATGGGAGGTGGTAGGTGTCGCAGTGATGGGGTAAGGGCATGGGGAGAAGGGGGGTGGGGGGGTAGCTCATTTATCCTGTCGGTCTTTCAGAGCCAAAGTGGGAGTTAGAAACTAGCGGATGGCGGAGTAACTAACTGTGTGCATGATATAGCAATGATACAAGATATGCAGTGGATTCCTATTCATACACACATAATGTATTATATAGCACATAAATATCCGCGCATTAATAATAATATGGATAACCAGTATGTATTAATATAAACAAATTCTTCCTCTTTTTAAATTTAAATGTTAATACTATTAATAGTAGTGTAACTCTTTGCACAATATAGTAAGGCATAACAAAATGATTCTTTATTTTTATGCACATTAGGGTCTAGGCCTATATATTATGCATTTATGCATTTATCTTATAGTATACATCATTAATATGTGCATTTTCTATTATACATTATGTAAAGCGGCTGTCACAACTCGCCGGATTGAGCAACGGACAGAATTGTCTAGTCCGGGCATCATAAGTATCAAAATGTATTAAAATGTGTCAAAATGTTGCGATATCGGGTCAAAGGCCGATGGATGAACGGACATGAAACGGACTGAAACAGACATGAAACGGACATGAACGGATAGCCAATGGACGGTAGGCAGACTAAACGGATGCAAACTGGACGCAAACTGGATGCAAACCATAGACGTCAGTCCAGTGGCATCCGTTCCTAGTTTTGTGCATGTTCAAAACTTGTACAGACACAAAACGAACTTTGTTCGGTTTCTGTCCGTTTCCCCCAATATATGAATATCCATAAATAATGTGTGCACATAGAAAGTATACATTAGAACATAATCACGCATGAAGAGTGTATGTAAAAGGGCTGGAAGACCAGTGCTCCGGCGCTGACACTATACTTCTTCAGATGAACAAACACTTGTGAAATTTACCCCCCAAAAAATCACAATAACAATATACGCTTTTGCTATTTTCTAATGCAAACTATATGTGCTTCGATGGTATTAACCTTAGTGGGTGTGCATTCGGGTATATGCCTGTATCATTGTTGTCGTGGAGGCAATTATCACTTGACCTTGAGGCTGGACACGCCATGGTTAGAGGTCATGAAGGTGGGAGTAGGGCGATGACCATTTGACATAGCGTTTTTGACATCATTAATAACTGTGTCAGTTATAGGGTCCATTGCACTACACACGTGAACCTCCCACCTGGTGGGACCCAGGACACTTCTGTGTGTAATTACCAGCTTCAGTCCACTCTCACCACAGACCCCCACCCCACCCCTCCTATCCCCACCCACAGCCCCATTCACATCCCTACCGCAACCCTCACCCCCACCCCCATTCCTATCCGCACCCCCATCCCCATCTCCATCTCCATCACCATCACAACCCCACCCCCATCCCCACCACAACCCCCACCACCATCACCACCCCTACCTCACTCCTATCCCCACCCAAACCCCCATCTCCACTACAACTCCCAACCCACCTACAGCCCCACCCCACCATTTAATATAATCATGTGTTCTGTGAATATGTTTTTCTATATGTATTTCCAAAGAGAGTTTTGTGTATCTAAGTTGCTTGTGTACGTTTTAGAAATATTTCACTTTTTCTGTATGAAGATTACCCACGGCCATTGACAATGCATTGAGTTTGCCGATACGCGCAGTTCAAAACGTCAATTTTATTCAAAATTAAAAGAAATTCAGAACCCTACCCTTATAAATTGAATATAATCTGTTTGTTGAATATGTTTTCTGTAGGTATTCCAAACGGTTTGTATCTATGTGGTGTATTTTTTAGAGATATTTAACTTTTTCTGTATGAAGATTGCTCACGGTCATTGACAATGCATTGACTCATTGAGTTTGCCGATACGCGCAGTTCAAAACGTCAATTTTATTCAAAATTAATAGAAATTCAGAATCCTAACCTCATAAATTTAATATAATCTATTTGTTGAATATGTTTTCTATATGTGTTCCAAACGGTTTGTATCTAAGTGGTGTATCTTTTAGAGATATTTCACTTTTTCTATATGAAGATTGCTCACGGCCATTGACAATGCATTGAGTTTGCCCATACGTGCAGTGCAAAACGTCAATTTTATTCAAAATTAATAGAAATGGAGAAGCCTAACCATATAAATTTAATGTAATCTGTTTCTTAAATATGGTTTCTATATGTGTTCCAAGCGGTTTGTTTCTAGGCGGTGTGGTTCTAGAGATATTTCACTTGTTCTCGATGAAGATAGCTCATAGCCATTGAGTTTGCAGTGTGACAGTGTGTCATCCGAACCTCCACCTAACACACTAACCTGTTACTTGTTACTGTTACTGTGTTAGGTGCTTTGTTGTTTGTTGGGGTATTACATCCTGGCAACATCTAAGGTCATATGAGGATAGGTACCACCTTGTGTCAGTGCTGAGGCCTGAAACATTAGGATAGGCACTGGAGTCCTATTTAGGTAGTTTTATTTTTCAGGTTCTCTGTGCATAGAGGTTCTCAATTTGCATGAGTTCAAAATCAAAAAGTAGGAAGGGAAAACAAATTCAACTCTGACATATGCACAACATATAAACCTTCATATGAATATTGAATATGAATATTGATTCTGCTATTATGCTATTGGTTTCCACGTCACACGAGTGGTACACAACTTCTGAGAACGACCCACATATCAGTATATCCGTCAATCACGTCAAGCAAGCCAATCACGCCAATCACGCGTCGTCTGTACTATCAGACAACGCCGAATTAGCCGAGGCCCTCAAAGTGGCGATAATACAGGACTTGTGGATTATCTAGATCCGGACATCAGAAGGACATGGACGCCATTACCCAAGAGACGCCGACAGGATTAGGGCTTTGATGGGGGGCCTTAATAAAAGGTTTATCACAGATAAACACAGTCTGTCTTTATCAAGGCCCTGTTTATGGAGGAGGGGGGGGGGGGGGGGGGGGGGGAGGGGAGAGCAGGGGGAGTGGGGGATTTGGAAGGAGGAGGCATTATCACATCTGGTACATCTGGTTTAGCACAATCCCATATGGGGTAATACTTAGTTGTTGTTGTTGGTTGGGTGTTTTACGTCCTGGCAACATCTAAGGGCATACCAGGAGGGTAATAGCTCACTTCTGGGATGCTAATATTGATGCCCGCTATACCGGATCACTATTATCGTGGGGGCGGGGGGGGGGGGTGATGAAAATGGGAAATATTGGGCCTAGAGCGGGACTCGAACCCACATCTTTTGCATGTCGGGTCAGTGTGCTAATCATTACACCACCTAGGTTCCCTGATGTCACCAGCATACCGATGCTTATGTAGGTGGTTTTACACCCTAACAACACCATAACACCATAGCGGGTCTGGTGTGCCTGTATGTGGGTAGCTGTGACTATTCTATCTCACATATAGCCATGCTAGGATAGACCAGTGTTGAGGGTGTGTCTGTATTGCAAGAGGGAAGTCACACTGCTGCGCCCATACATACTGGAAAACTATATGGTCAGTTTCTGTGGAGTTTTTTGGTCTAAAATGTAGTTTATTCAGTGAATAATGCTTTTCTCAGTGCCAGAGCACTGCTATTCTGGCCGTTCAGTACAATTTGTTGGTACATAAATGAAACTATCACTTGCAATAATAACCACAAGAAAATCCTGTTCGATATTAGAAGCATAATATAAATTAACTATTACTAGTTGTAATAGTAACTGCATACAATTCCAGTTCAATAAAAGTAGTATGCATTCGGTGAATATCCATCACATGGTATTGCATGATTCTAGAATTTTCTTTAAACATGTCTTTCTTCCTTTGTCTTTCTCTCTTCTTTTTTCAAAAAGATATTACATATCTCCAATACATATATATATATATAGTGTAAATATGCAAATCACTGGATCCAGTCACCAATACCAAATGCGACAAACCCGCTCAGTGTTGGATCCCATCACAAGTGTTTTGACGAACCTTGTCGGGAAATTGTTAGCAAACCTCCCCCCGGTAGTCCGACGCCATGTTGAGGGGGGGGGGCGCTGCGGTATGCCTCGTGATAACAATGGTATACCGCCTGATAAGGAATGATAAGGGCTTTAAGGGCTATGCGGTTGCAGTGGATTGATTGTTGTGACTGCTACGTGTGTTGCGCAATACCTTCCTGGTTATCCAGTAATGATGTGTATCATGTTACTATAGTGGTACTTAGATAGCTGTAACATCCATAGTAATTAGGCCGCGTGTCGGTCCCATATATAATATTTCTGCGATGTGGTGGCAGCGGGTTTGATCCAAAGAAATATATCAGAATGGCCATATGTTTGACGCCCAATAGCCAATGATACAAAAAAAATCAATGCGCTCCAGAGGTATCGTTAAATAAAACCAAGTTTTACTTATATATATATATATCAAAGCAAAGCTTCTTTCCATTATATAATATATTATTATATTATTTGATTACCATTGTTATTCTCCGTAAGACTCCGCACTTGACTGGTGGCGCCACCTGCGCCCACCTCCCCTCCATCGGGTGTGGACAAATGTCAGTCGCACCGGAGGATATATATATATATATATATTTTACATATATATTTATATATATGGCTCAGTCTCACGAAAATAGGCCAATCGGGGAAAGTTGTCTGTGTCGAGCATTGGATGTCAGCGTCAAACTGCATAGTTATCATTGACAGAGGTGTTGGAAAGTTCTAAAATTTATCCTGAATGTAAAGGTAGAGAATATACAACAACCCTATTTGTTTCTAGGATAATTTAATATGAAACAAAGAAATGCACCACACTTTAACAATTGTGACGCAAACATTTTAATTGACCACCAATTGGCCCATTTTCGTGAGACCGACTCATATATATTTATACATACATACATATATATGTACTGATTTTGTGATATGGGAAGAAGCTCGATGGGACTTGTGCATAGGTGGTGTTCGCTTCCCCCTTTGTGTGTGTGTGGGGGGGGGGGGGAGTCCACAAGGGAGAGGGGATGGGAAGGGACAGGGGGGTGGGGAGGGGTCCGTCAACGATGGGTTATCTCCCGCCGGGTCATGTGACCTTCATTATCGCCCGAACATCAAGTCCGGGCATGTCCCCTGGGATTAATCAGGCAGGGCCCCATACCTCGATGTGTTAATTAAGGTCAAGGTCAGGCTGGTGTGAATCACCGGGCCACATGACCACGAGATTCCGGTATCTAAATGTGAGTACAACTAATTGGTCACGTGTCTATGGATGCCGAGGTGAAGAAGTGGGGGTCAAATACTAAGTGTTCCTTCACACTTGGAGCAAGTGTTGAAACAGTTCATCGTTCACACCTCGTAAATAAAGGTACTTCAAGTTCAACATAACGTATACTATGCATGGGGCCAAATGTATGAAGCCGGGTTGGCCCTCCAAACCCGTGGTTAGTGCGGATTTCCGAGGTTAGCGGCCAAAAGTCGCAATGTATGTGCCCGGGTTAGGCAAACACAGTGAGAGTTAACATTGCCTACACTAACACCAAGAAATATCAAGCTTACCATCGGTGTTATGGACCGATTAGGCCCAAATCTATTCAATGTGATCATATTTAACAGAATTACATACGCAATAAGTGAAATTTTGTCAAATTAACCAAAAATCGAAGCGACATTAACGCCGCCGCTGCATTGGGGGTGATATTAATATTGTCAAATCGACGAATGTAAACTAAACAAATCGCCGCTGCCGTCTCCGAATCAGCAGTGAGATTGTCAAATAGCGGTCGTCGCCGGGTACAGGCTCACACAGTAACAAGGCTGCTGGATCCCGGCCGCTGAATCGGAGGCAATATTGTCAAATAGCGGTGCTTGCCGGCTACAGACTCAAAGGGATTTCCCAAATCTATAAATAACGCATCGGTTAGCTAACCAAGATGCGCTTTGGCCACATACATTTCCCGTGACACATATACCAACACCGACGTTAGCTAACCCACCGGCCACCCTTTACACCAGGGCCCATATGTATGAGCCTGGGTTAGTGGTCGTAACCCGGCGTTGTGCGGATTTCCCGGGTTAGCGGCGAAAAATGCGTATGTATGTGTCGGGGTTAAACTAACTCGGCGAGTGTAAAGTCGCCTGCACTAACCCCATGCGAAAGGAGGGTTAAAGGTGGGGTTAGGCACCGATTATGGCCAAATCTATTCAATGCGATCATATTTAACAGAATTACATACGGAATAAGTGAAATTTTATCAATTTAACCCTAAATTCGAACCCGCCTTAAGGCTACCGCCGCATTGGCGGCGATATTAATAGTTATATTTTCGAATCGACGAAGGTGCAGTCAACAAACCGCCGCCGCCGCCAGCATGGAAAGCGACGTCAATGCGGCGGTGGCGGCGATTTGTTTACTTTACATTCGTCGATTCGAAAATATAACTATTAATATCACCGCCAGTGCGGTGGTAGCCTTAAGGAGGGTTCGAATTTAGGGTTAAATTGATAAAATTTCACTTATTGCGTATGTAATTCTGTTAAATATGATAGCATTTAATATATTTGAGCCTAATATATGGCTACAAACGCAGAGGGATTTCCCAAATCTATAAATAACTGAAACGTTAGCTAACTTGGGCGCGTTTTGGTCACATACTTCCCCTGTGACACATTTGGAACTCTGCGGTTAGCTAACCCGGCACCCTCCTTTAACCCTGGTCCGGTTAAAAATTGGCTCATACATATCTGCCCAGAGCCGATAAAAAGATTTTCATACATTTGGCCCCAGACGGGGTGGCCGAATGAGTTGAGTGTCCTTCTCCTGTTTTTGGAGATGGGGGGGATGCGAACCCATGGGTTCGTGGGTTTGTGGGTTCGAGACAAACCAATGACTTAAAAATTGATACTCGTTGCTTCCTAGCTTGGTGCTCGGCAATATTACTGAGCCAACCAGTCATTGCCCTATCATATATCATATTCCAATCTAAAGCACTTACACGGATTGTATCAAAATATTTCTTTTATAAATATCTGTTTTTTCAGAACACTAGATTTGTCAACACCGAGGCATTGGAAATGAAAATCCATGGAATTCAAGCTACACGCCATGAGAAATGCATGTGTTATAGCATAAATGTAATATAATGTATGGTTGCATGAGATTTAATTGGATTGGTGGCAAACCGACTGTGGGCAACTTAGTTTTTACATGAATATTTTCTACCTTACTGGATGTACCATGTTTTATAAAACGCATCATATGTAATAATATTACTAAATAGTTAATGGATTTGATGGATCTCGACTGCAATATTTTACAAATAATTTGTCCTTCTAATATTCCCAGCAATTTAATTCAATAACATAAATAAACTTGTGGTGCCACCTGTTGAGTGCTGATGTCAACTGTCCAATCATTACATTCCAAAATTATGATCACCTGCCAACAACTAATCGACATCAGGCTTCGGATCTAAAATATCCAATAATTCAGGCTTCCAATTTGAACTTTCCGAGCAGTTTCCAATATCAAAGCGATGTCAGGATTCCAGGGTAAAATTCCTGATTAGTTGGCAATCAGCATTCCGATCTAAAATACTCGATCATCATCTCCAACAGGTAACCGACGTCAGACTTTCCGATACGCGATACATTCCGATGCATTCCATTGTCGGAGTGGCGCCCCCGTGCGAGCTGCGTAGGAGGCACTTGGCTATCAAAACGCAACCACGCCTCTCAGTCCGTGAGCAGCGCGTGCCACGCACTCACCCACAGCACAGGTGGCGCCACTCAGCGCGCGGCTAATTACGGAACTAATCACCAGGCCCGCCGGCAGATCTGGTTGCGTGGCCGCCTGCCGGGTGCGGGCCGTTACGTGGCGACGTACGCAAGCGGCGAGCGGCTGGACGGGGATCAGAGGCCGGGTGAGATAACTAATTATCGTCACGCGGTCCTTAATGAGTTTGAAAAGCAAGGATTACGTCCTCGGTTGAAACCACAAGCGGCGAGGCGTAACTCTCACTACTTTAGGCACCGCCCACCCACCCACCCTCCTCTGAGTCTCAATCCGCCAAACCATCCTTGCACACACGCACCCACATACACGCACACGCAGACCCAGACACAGACGTACGCACACACGCGCACACGCACGCACAGCCATACATACGCACACATATGCACACGCACAGGCGCACAGAGGCACACACGCACATACGCATAGGGCCACAGGTGCACACGTGGATTTACGCCTTAGGACAACCCAGACGAACTGAACGCGATCGATTTAAAGTTCTATAGTCCGATGTTGTTGCCATTGTCTGAGATAAATACAGTAGGACCGTCCTGATATGACCTTAGATGTTTGCAGGACGTAAAACTCCATTAATTGATACTTGTCACTTCCTAGCCAGGCGCTCGGCATTGTTAGGATAGGGCAAGGACTGGTTGGCTCAATGTTGGGGATAATGTGACTGAGTGAGATATCAGGTCATGGTGCTGGCGGCCTGGTCTCTCAGTGCTCCAGCACTATAAAGTCGCCATGACCGCGCACTGTCACAAGTCGGTACCCGTCCTGATGTGACCCTAGATGTTGCTAGGACGTAAAACAACACACAAACAAACTGCATGAAATAGCAAGTTATTTGTTTTGGCTGGGAATGAGAGATAGGTATACCTTCCTTTAAAAAGTAATAACTTCTGACAACTAATACTAATATTTACTAATGGTGCTGTCACATTACGACGTATCTCGCCGGTGTGCCGCCAATGCGCAAAATCACTTTTTAACGTTGAGACACGTCAAACTTTTCGGCACGGTGGGAAAAGTTTGACATAAGCGCAACATAGTGGTAGCGTGCGGCCGACGTTGTGGTAACGTCTATCGACGCGTGAGAAAAAAAACAAAAAAGGTGGGCACAACGTGTGGGAATGAGCCTCACGTGTGCATGCGGCATGTGCATAGCATTCGTCTAACATTATTCCAGTGCTCCGCTAGCGACAGGCCAATGTGTTACACAACGTATGAGAGCGCGTGATCGAAGCGTGATCGACTCGTGACAAATGACACTCCAGCGCGTTTCAGGGCATGACGGCGTGGCGCCAGTATGCAATCAGCGCGCCAATGTTAAGCGAGCAGCAGACACGTGGCCAACACGGCCAAAACATCGAGACATGGTGGAGAAACGCCAACAGCGCATCGGCCATATGCTATGCATACGTCGATGGTATGTTACCGACGCGCTGACGGAACGCTCACTCTCGTTGGAAAAAAAGTCAACATAAGACAATGTCACACAATGTCAGAACAATGTTCCTCCAATGCATGTCTAACGTATGTCGACGTGCCCCTAAGGTCACCATAATGTTAGCACCCGTGCATTGTCACATGTCGAAAGTTTTGTGCAAGCACAAAACTTGGCCGACCCCCTGACGCGCGCCGCTGAAAGTCGCTGTAGATCAACGAAACCAATTTGCACATAACGCTTCCAGACATATCCCGACGTAGCACCAAAAAATCACATACATCAACGCGCTTTGGGGAGAAGCGTCATAATGTGACAGCACCGTAATAACTAACAATAATTTCCTGACAAAAACATAGCAGCATTTTCATCTATTTTATATATTTTGTTTATTCTTTGCTTTAAGATAAAAATGTTTATTAAGCAGGGAACATTTCAATCACGGTCAATGGGTCTTCCACATTCCACTAGTCATTGCCCTATCCTGGTAATGCTGAGAGGCCAGGCTAGGTAGTGACTGACAAGTATACATTTTTAAGGTATTGATTGGACTTGGCCAAGGTTCGAACCCCCACGACCTGCGTACCAGAATGGGAGATGGACGTTCAACTAATTCGGCCATCGCGTGTGGTTTCAGACCTCCATCCACCCAGTCTGGCGATAACTTAGAGTTGGTTGGTTGGTGGTTTGTGTTTGTTTGCTTGTTGTTGTTTTACATCCTAGCAACATCTAAGGTCATATCAGGACGGGTACCAACTTGTGACAGTGCGCACTCATGATGACTTTATAGTGCTGTCTCACTGGGAAACCAGGCCGCCGGGACCATGACCTGGTATCCCACTCAGTCACATTATCCTGACACTGAGCACACCAGTCCTTGCCCTGTCCTAATAATGCCGAGCGCCTGGCTAGGAAGTGACAAGCACCAATTTTCAAGTCATTGGTTTGACTCGACCATGGTTCGATCCCACGACCCCACGATCTACCAGCACGGGAGACGGATGGTTGGTTGTTGGAGTTCAATGTCCTGGCAACATATAAGGTCATATCAGGAGAGGTACCGACTTGTGTCTGTGCAATCATGGCAGCATTATAGTGCTGCCCCACTGGTAAATCAGGCCACTGGCACCATGACCCGATATCCCACTCAGTCACAATATACTGACACTAAGCTAACCTGTCCTTGCCCTATCCTATTAATGCCGAGTGCCAGGCTAGGAATTGACAAGTTTCAATTTTATAAGTCATTGGTCTGACTCGAACTGGAATCCGAACTCCCGGTCTCCCGCTCGCGAGGCCCGCGCTCTACCGATTCGTCCACCGCGCCCGGTGCTAATGTAGAGTGAACTTGGGGCGGTTTGGAAGTAAAACCTGGCCCTCGCCGCCGGGACAGGGCGGTCAGTGAGTGGTCAGTCCAAGCCGCCTGGATGGATGTCACAGGTGAGCGATAATCAAAGGCGGGAACAGCCTCGCAGAGTCCGGGCGATTAGGTGCGCAGAAAGGGCTCCCAACAGGTGCGTTTGTTCGAGGGAAACTGACCATGGGAAAGTCACGGCGGCTGGGGAGGTGGTTGGTGATAGGGAGGGGGGGGGGCGTGGTGTCGGGGGCAGGGTGCTGGACGCTGAGGCCTAGAGAGAGAGGGGAGGGAGGGGGGGGGGGGGGGGGAGTAGGAGGGGATTTGGGAAAGGGGGGTACCTGGATGGGAGTGGTGGGAAAAGAATTCCTGGCAGGTAGGGTTAAGTGGAATGGATGGTAGAGTGTATGGGTGGAAGGGGTGGTACTAGTAGTAGTAGTTGTACTAGTAGTAGTTATACTAGTACTAGTAGTAGTACTTGTACTAGTACTAGTAGTAGTAGTTGTACTAGTTGGGTTGTTGTGGTAGTGGTGGGCGGTGTGTGGAGGGTGGGCGGTGGCGGGATGGTTAAAGGGAGGGTGGGGAGAGGGGAGAAGGGTGTGTTTGCTTGTTTGATTGTTGTATTTAGTCCTAGTAACATCTGAGGTCACTGATGGTGAATTTAAAGTGCTGCCCCACTGGGAGACCAGGTCGCCGGTACTATGACCCGATATCCCACACAGTCTCATTATCCTGAGTGATACTGAGCTAACCAGCTCTTGCCCTATCCTATTAATGCCAATCACCAAGCTGGGTAGAGACAAGTATCAATTTCTATAGATAAGTCATTGGCTTGACTCGGCTTGGATTGGGAGACTGATTCGAATTGCGACTTTCCTCACGGGAAGCTTGTGCTCTACGGATTCAGGCACCGCCGAGAGTAAAAGGTAGTCTAGGACTAATACAAACCAAGAGCAGAGATAAAAGTTAATGGTGTAATCTTGGAGCAGGTAGAGTCATTTGTGTATCTGGGCCATTTTTTAATAACTAGTGATGGCGGATGTGAAAGAGAGATTAAACGGAGAATAAACATTGTCAAAACAACATTTCTAAAGATGCAGAAAGTACTAACATCTAGAGACATAAATATAAAAACAAGACTCCGACTGCTAAAATGCTATGTGTGGTCTACACTTTTATATTGCTGCGAGACATGGACTTTGAAGAAAGCAATAACAACAAAGCTCGAGGCATTTGAAATGTGGCAATACAGAAGAATGTTAAAAATTCCATGGACAGCAATGATAAGCAACGTGGAGGTCCTAACAAGAATGAAAATAAAGAGACAGATAATACAAACGATCAAAAACAGAAAAATTAAATACTTTGGCCACATGATACGACACCAGGAATCACAGAGAAGAATACTGGAAGGGAAGATAGAAGGGAAAAGACCAAGAGGGAGAAGGAGAACAACATGGATGGACAACATCACTGAGTGGACAGCAATGAGCTATGCGGAATGCGTGAGAGGAATGAATGACAGGAAGAGATGGAGGTCCATTGCAGCCAACCTTCTTCGAGAAGACGGCACCCATTGATTGATTGAGGACTAATAGGAGCCTAACACCAGTCCTCTACTAGGGAAGGGGGAGGTTGGTTGGTTGGTGTAGATTTAAGCCCCAGCAAGACTCTAAGCCATACCAGGACGGGAACCACTGACAGTGACAGTGCGCACACATGGCAACTTTATAGTGCTGCCTTAAGCTAGGATTCCTTACACGCGGTATGCGGCATGCGGTATGCAAACCTTTGGGTCCTTTCATCCACACCCACACACATAGTGTCAGGTTTCTCTAACTCTGTTATCTATGGGCATTCGCATTCGCATGCCGCACTGATCGCTACATGGACCGATTCAGTATTCGCATGCCACATGCCACATGCCACATACAGTGTGTAAGGAATCACCCCCATTGACTTAGATGCTTTTCGATGTTTTGCCGCATTCGCATTCACATTCGCATACCGCATATCGCGTGTAAGGAATCTTAGCTTTACTGGGAGATCAGACTGCCTGGACCATGACCCGATATCCAACAGTCACATTATCCTGACATTGTGCAACCAGTCCTTTTCCTAACTGTGAATATGCCATTATCTGGTAGGAATGTGGCGGGTTTGACTAGGTTAGCTGGCATCAAAGCCCCTGGCGGAAGTTGGTGATTTGAAAATTAGGTCATAATGCGCTTTGTACATGGGCTATTCTCCAAAACTGGGCACCACATATTTGGTCTCCATGTTACGATGCTGATAATTAAGTCTTTGTTTTGTCAATAGCAAGTCAAATAATTATTGTAGCCTTTGTCTATTAGGCATGTTAGCAGTTCTATATGTATTGAATTTATCCCACATAAGATATCAAAATTATAATTGTATGATTTTGCGCTAGAGTGAAAATGTGAAAATTGACACATTGACCCCATACATGTAGCCAAACTTTTTTTCAACTTTTTTTTCAACTTTTTTTTCAACTTTTTTTTTGTAAGTCATAACCTTGTCTGCTTAACAGTAATCAATCAAATCTTGTTTGACTATGGTGTATAAGTTAAAATGAGGTTCTGGATGTGTCTTTGATTTTCATATTACACAAGTGATATTAATGTATTGCTCAATTTGTATAAGATCTAATTCAAAAAGTGAAATTCATTTTTTTTCAACTCTGACATATCCACAACATACAAACCTTCATAGGACATTGGACTAGGCTATTATTTGGGAGGATTTTTGCTATTATTTGGAAGGTTTTCACTTTTGGTTTCCACTTCACACTTTGGTGCCCAGTTTTAGAGAATGACCCAAATACAGGTCATTGTGATTAAGTTATGGCTTCTTTCTTGTCCAAATTTGAATTGCTGTCTCTTGAGTTTCTAGCCACCCGACCTTCAGGTACATGAATTGTGTTCATGTCCAAGGCTTCTGGGTGTTGGGAATTTCTGCGATATTTTAGATTATACCTTAAAACCTCTCTAACTGACCACCTCCACAGACCGACCACTCCCCTATATCGATCGCTGTGTTTGCTTCCCAAACGATCACCCATAAAATTCCATTGTAACGATTAAAAAAACTCCGTAAGCCGACCACGTCCCTAAATGGACCATGTAAAGTATGTCCCATGGTCGGTCGATTTAGAGAGGTATTACTATATTGAGGTGGGGGAGTATGGGGGTGGGTGTGGAGGCGGGGGTCTGTGTGAGGGGTGGGGTGGGCTCAGTTTATGCAGTAGAGTGTCTGGATGTGCGCTGAGGTGAAAGGTGACAAGATGGATGTATGATGGTCGCATCCTGTCCAGTTACTGACTCACCCCTAACACCCCACCCACCACACCACGCCCCCACCCACACTCTACGCATCGCCCCGCCCCCCTCACCACCCCAACACGCCCCCACCCACACTCCGCGCATCGCCCCGCCCCCTCACACCCACCACACCTACGCACCATCACCCACACTCAGCCATCCACATTTCACAATCCACATACAGACACCCACACTCCACCACACACACTCCGCCACACACACTCCACAACACACGCCACACACCACACACACCACCACCACCCACCTATGTATTCAACCACTCACACTCCACCACCCACACTCCACCACCCATACTCCAGCACACACACTCCACCACACACCACACACGCACCCACACCACCACCATCCACCGACATATTCAACCACTCAAACACCACCAGCCACACTCGGCCACACACACTCCACCACCCACACCACCCACACCACCCACACCACCCACACCCACACCACCACCATCCACCCACATATTCAACCACTCACACCCCACCAGCCACACTCGGCCACACCCACACTCCACCATACCCACACTCCACCACATCCACACTCCACCACATCCACACTCCACCATACCCACACTCCACCATACCCACACTCCACCACATCCACACTCCACCAATCCACACTCCGCCCCATCCACACTCTGCCACCCACACCCACTTACACCCACCACCACCACCGACACACATATACACTCACCGCCACACCGCCACTCACACACCACCACCCACCCACACCACCACCAACACACCACCACCCCACACACAAACCACCCACACACACCATCACCCACACACACCACCACCACCCACACGACCACCAATACACCACCACCCCATCACCCACACACACCACCACCCACACACACCACCACCCACCCACACCACCACCCACATACACCATCACCCACCCACAGCACCACCCACATACAACACCACCCACATTAAGCACCACCCACGTACACCCACCCCTACACACATATACACCCACCCACTCCACCACCCACATACCACCACCACATCACCACCCACCCACACCCACCTACACACCCACACACACACCCCTCCCAAACACCCCCCACCCCACACCTACATCCCCCCCACACACACCACCTACACCCCCCCCCCCCCCCCCCCCACACACACACCACCCCCCGGCCTGATTACGGCGTGACCACTTCAAAGCATGCGTGGCATCGCTACCGACAAGTAACCATAGTGACCACCTGACGCTGCCAGGCGGTGTGAGGGAGGAGGAGCAGGGAAGCCAGGGAGCCGGGGAAGACGGGGCTGCGGGGGAGCCGGGAAAGATGGGGGAGCCGGGGGAGCCGGGGGAGCCGGGGGAGCCGGGGGAGCCGGGGGAGCCGGGGAGCCGGGGAGCCGGGGAGCCGGGGAACCGGGGAACCGGGGAACCGGGGAACCGGGGAACCGGGGAACAGGGGAAGCCTTGGGGCGAGGGAGCCGGGGAGGCGGGCGGCGGTCGGCGGTCGGCGGAGACGGGGCGGCGGGAGAGCCGGGGGCGACGGGTGAGACTGGGGAACAGGGGGAGACGGGAGACTCGGGGGAGACGGGGAAGACTGGAGAACGGGGAGGGGGAGACGGGGGAGACTGGTGAGCGGGGGGGGGGGCGGGGGAGACGGGGGAGACGGGGGAGACTGAGGAACCGGGGGAGACTGGGGAACTGGGGGAGGCGGGGGAAACTGGGGAACCGGGGGAGAAGGGGGGATGGGGGAACCGGGGGCGGCGGAACACGGGTGTGGGGGGGGGGGGGGGGGGGGGGGGGGCTCAGTTTATGCAGTAGAGCGGTTGGGGGTGGGGGCGGGCGGGCGGGCGGCGGGCCCCCACTGATTGCCATCATCACGGCGACCCTAGGGCGCTGCCCGCATTGTCATGGCAACAGATGAACATGTTCGGGCCAAATGACAACCCTTGTTCCCGACGTAACATACACAGGTGCAGGTGCACCAGCTCGCTGATCGCACCTCACGAGCCGCTAGGTGCAACTGCTCCTTATTTCATCATCTCCACCCTCCCCCGCCCTCCCACTTCTCACACCTGGGTGCAGTTATCGGGTACCCCCGCTCTCCCCCTCCCCCATCCCCTTATCCCCTCGCCCCCTTGTCCCTTCTCCACCTTATCCCCCTCTCCCCCTCACTACTCTCCCTTCACCCCCTCCTCGTCTCCCCATTATTGCCTCTCCCCTCTCCTCCGCTCCTCCTTTCCCCCTTTCCCCATCTCCCCCTCTCCCCCTCTCCCCCTCATCCCTCTCCCTTCGCCCCCTCCTCGTCTCCCCATTATCCCCTCTCCCCTCTGCGCCTCTCCCCCTGTCCCGCCCTCTCCCCCTCTCCCCTCTCCCCCTCTCCCTCTCTCCCCCTCCTCTCCCCGTCTCCCCCTTCTCCCTCTCCCCCACCCTCTCTCCCTCTATCTCCCCTCTCTCTCCCTCTCCCAACCCCCTCTCCTCCCTTATTCCTCTCTCCCCGCCCTCTCTCCCCGCCCTCTCCCCCCTCCCCCTTCCCCCCTCTCTCCTCCCACCGCCCGCCCACTGTCATATCTCTCTTTATCGCCTCATCTACCCGATGGCCATACTGGGGACAGTCTATTTGCTCCTCTGGGATTAGAGGTATGACAATAATGCTTCTCAGCCTACTCCACCCATCACCGTCCGTCCCCCTCATCACCGCCTCAATTCCCACCACACCGAGTTAGTCCCACCACCCCAGACCAAAGCACCGGACATAGCTGCAGGCATTAGTTGCCCGGACATTCCACAATGTCCTGGAACATCTGCGCTATAGTATAACTTATAAGTATAGTATAACGGTGGACATTTGTGCATATATATTTATGTGATATATCAAACTTATGCGAGTATAAAGGCGCGTAAGGGAATCAACTAATTGACTGTGCAATCGTGCTATCCACCCTACTATATGGAGCCGAGGCCTGGAGAGTGTACATACAACACGTGAAAAAGCTGCATGCCTTCATGATGCGACATCTGCGTTCAATCATGAGGCTAACCTGGAAGGACAAAGTGACAAATAAGGAAATACTCGAACGGACCGGGCTGCCCTCTATGGAAGATCTTTTGATCAAAGAGAATCTCCGGTGGACTGGACACCTCATGAGGATGTCATCAGACAGGCTACCAAAGCAGATCCTCTATTCTCAACTGGCTTTTGGTTACAGAAAGAGAGGGCACCCTAGTCTCTGGTTCAAGGATACCATCAAGAGAAACCTGAAGCTGAGAGACATTAAGACTGACTCATGGACATCACTCTCACAGCAGAGAGCTAAATGGAGAGCGGCAGTCAAGTAATGAAAGCAGTCTTTGTTGCATCGTGGCCAACAGCATGATGATGATGATGAAGGGAATCTGCCTTTTATTTCTAATGAATTATTTGCCTTTGGATTCTTACCTTTCATTTACCTGTGATTTTCTTATCATTTACTTGCTTTTGTTTTCTGCCATTCATTTCCCTGTTTTTTTATTGTCATTCATTTACATTTGTTTTATTGTCATTCATTTACATTTGATTTATTGTCATCCATTTACATTTGATGTATTGTCATTCATTTCCTTTTGCTTTATTGTCATTCATTTACATTTGATTTATTGTCATCCATTTACATTTGATTTATTGTCATTCATTTACATTTGATTTATTGGCATCCAATTAGATTAGATTTATTGTCATTCATTTACATTTGATTTATTGTCATTCATTTACATTTGATCTATTATCATTCATTTACATTTGATTATTGTCATCCATTTACATTTGATGTATTTGCCATTCATTTCCCTTTGTTTTATTGTCATTCATTTAGATTTGATTTATTGTCATTCATTTACATTTGATTTATTGTCATCCATTTACATTTGATGTATTGTCATTCATTTCCCTTTGTTTTATTGTCATTCATTTAGATTTGATTTATTGTCATTCATTTCCCTTTGTTTTATTGTCATTCATTTACATTTGATTTATTGTCATTCATTTGCATTTGATTTATTGTCATTCATTCATATGTGTAATGTTTAAATTCATTTGTCTTTGATTTCTCTAATATATTTACCTTTAATTTCTGACATTGACCTACCCTTAATTTCTTATATTGATTCCCTTTTGATATCTAACATTCATATGTCTTTGATTTCTTGCTATTTGCATCATTCGGTTGGATTTCATCTCAGATGCTTGCCTTTGATTAATTGCCATCCATTTGCCTTTGATGTCTGCAATTCATTTTCTTTGATTTCTGTAGTTCATTTTTCTTTGATTTCTGCAGTTCATTTATCTTTGATTTCTGCAGTTCATTTTCTTTGATTTCTACAGTTCATTTTCTTTGATTTCTGCAGTTCATTTTCTTTGATTTCTGCAGTTCATTTTCTTTGATCTCTGCAGTTCATTTTCTTTGATTTCTGCAGTTCATTTATCTTTGATTTCTGCAGTTCATTTTCTTTGATTTCTGCAGTTCATTTTCTTTGATTTCTGCAGTTCATTTTCTTTGATCTCTGCAGTTCATTTTCTTTGATTTCTGCAGTTCATTTTCTTTGATTTCTGCAGTTCATTTTCCTTGATTTCTGCAGCTCATTTTCTTTGATTTCTGCAGCTCATTTTCTTTGATTTCTGCAGCTTATTTTCTTTGATTTCTGCAGTTCATTTTCTTTGATTTCTGCAGTTCATTTTCTTTGATTTCTGCAGTTCATTTTCTTTGATTTCTGCAGTTCATTTTCTTTGATTTCTGCAGTTCATTTTCTTTGATTTCTGCAGCTCATTTTCTTTGATTTCCTCCATTCATTTATCTTCGATTGCTGCAATTCATTTACCTTTATTTCTTGCCATTCATTTGCCTTTAATTTAAATATCTCCCATTCCTGTACCTTTGATCTAGACCATTCACTTCATCTTACTTTCTTGTCATTGATGTACATTTGATCTGTGCCATTCGTTTGGAGAGAGGGATACTATTTTTGCAAAGCTTGAAACCACTTCAAGCTGCATCTGGGGATGGGTACAGGGAGGCTGATGGTGGATGAAGATGAGGATGAGAAGAGAGGATGGCGATGGTGGTTACAGCTGACTGTACTGTTAACCTGAGGCGCCAGGACTCTGCCTACTTAACTACCCTCACGAAATAAGCCAGCACCTGTCCAGCCAACAGCTAATCCATACGCCGCCATCGTTTTCTATGTCGTCTGCTCTGAGCAAATGTCGTCTGTCATCAGAAGAATTTCACTGAAATGCATCATAGAAAAACATAATGCATCAGTTCAATATTATTATTATCAAATCAAATATATATATATATATATATATATATATATATATATATATATATCAATTCTGGTTCTACTTTATAATGATGGAATCGATAGTTGTGATATGGGAGATAATAACAGCAAAAAAGCTCCAAAGTTGGTGGGAGGGTGTCCGCTCCAATTGGGTCAGTTAACTACAGTAAAACCTCTATGTTGACCCACCATGGAACCGACTTAAAGTGGTCCATTTAGGGAGGTGGTCAGTGTGGAGAGGTTTTGCATTGGTACACTGGTATTGTATGAGCGATCGTTTGTGACCAAAATAAAGCGATCGATATAGGGGAGTGGTCGATCTATGGAGGTGGTCGGCTAGAGAGGTTTGACTGTATTCGTAGGACGCGATAAGCGGTGGTGGGGTTGATGGTGGATTGAGATGGCATTGTGGTGCAGCTTAATCCCATAATTCTGCCTTATCTGTCGCACTATGCTTCACACTCGGAGGGGGATGTCAAAGGGCTTCCTTCACTCGGGCTGGGTTTGATATCCCAAAGCCCCTAGGCCCAGATTGGTCAAGATTATTTACCGCTCTTGAAACATGGGAACTCTTAAAGTTCCGTAGGTTGGTTGGTTGTTGGAGTTTTACGTCCCAGTAATACCTAAGGTCATATCAGGATGGGTACCGATTTGTGACAGTGCACACTCATGGGGACACTATAATAATGCTGCCCCAGTGGGAGACCAGGCCACCATCACCAGGCCCTGATATCCCACTCAGTTGCATTATCATGACATTGAACTAACCAGTCCTTGCCATATCCTAATAATGCCAAACACCAGGCTAGGTAGCGACAAATATCCATTTTTACCTCTCTTTTGAACATGTCCAAAGCTTAAATCGGAACTCATGGACCAAACACGTTCTTATCACATTCTCATCATGGAGAAGTATGGATGCCGGTACATTCAACTACGTTCAACTATGTTCAACTATGTTCAACTACGTTCAACTATGTTCAACTGTGTTCAACTAGGTTAGCCTCCACTACGTTCAACTACGTTCAATAACATGCATGTGACCGGGCCTTTACCTTATCCTAGTATTAGTAATGGAGAGTGCAAGGAAAAGTACCGACACATTTACAGGTTTAAGTCACTGGTTTATCTCCGCCAGGGTTTCAACTGTATGGGTTCGAATCCCACAACCTGCCACGCAAAAGCAAAAAGGTGGATGCTCAAGTCATTTAGCCAGCTCGTCTAGTTTAGTTGTATTCACTTATTAGCTTACATATCATATGGTTATATGTACGCATACTTCGTTTATACGCACCATTAGAAAGCTTTCCATATATCATCGCATGAAAACCGAAGCATGAAAATGAAACAAAACAAACATTTTCCAGAAATGGTTTATAACTTTGGGAATGAACACGATGGCCAACCGAGTAGAATGCGTACTTCCATTGTGATATGCCATGGGTTTGAATCCAAACAAAGTCAAACTATAACATAAGTCAAACCAAGTCGAACCAAGTCGAACCAAGTCGAATCAAGTCGAACCAAGTCGAACCGAGTCGAACCGAGTCGAACCGAGTCGAACCAACTCTACCCAAGTCGAACCGAGTCGAACCGAGTCGGACCAAGTCGGACCAAGTCGGACCAAGTCGGACCAAGTCAAACCAAGTCAGACCAATCAGACCAAGTCAAACCAAATCAAATCAAGTCAAACCAAGTCAATCCAAGTCAAACCAAGTCAAACCAAGTCAAACCAAGTCAAACCAAGTCAAACCAAGTCAAACCAAGTCAAACCAAGTCAAACCAAGTCAAACCAAGTCAAACCAAATTAAACCAAATTAAACCAAATTAAACCAAATTAAACCAAATTAAACCAAATTAAACCAACGATGTATTGTAAAGTGTAATAATTGTTGCTCCCGAGCCTGGTGCTCCACCATTACTATTCGCAGGCAGGGAGCAATGGAGTGAAGAAGACCATTTGTTCATGATTGAAATTCCCCGATCTTAATCAACAATAAAATGTTAAATTAATCAAACATATTCATGCTAAAACTTGTGGTGACCAGCATATCGATGTACACACCAAAATTAACTTTACTTCAAATATTTCCAAAGTTAAACCTAGACCATAAAATAACTAAAAAAATGAAGTAGTAAAGTATATTAAGCCTATACCATGAATAATTTCAAAATATAGTAGTAAAGTAGATTAAACAGACCATGAAATAACTTCAAAATAAAGTAGTAAAGTATATTAAACATATACCATGAAATACTTTCAAAATAAAGTAGTAAAGTAGATTAAACATAAACCATGAAATAACTTCAAAATAAAGTAGTAAAGTAGATGAAACATATACCATGAAATAACTTCAAAATAGAGTTGTAAAGTAGATTAAACATAAACCATGAAAAAACTTCAAAATAAAGTAGTAAAGTAGCTTAAACATATAACAGGAAATAACTTCAAAATAAAGTAGTATGGTACATTAAACATATACCAGGAAATAACTTCAAAATAAAGTAAGAAGGTATATTAAACAGAGACCATGAAATAACTTCAAAACAAAGTAGTAAAGTAGATTAAACATAAACCAGGAAATAACTTCAAAATAAAGCACTAAAGCAAATTATAATTATCGACCTAATATATTTATCTTTAAATGAACAGGGCGTAAACCCAAAACCATCGGAGTGTATGTACAGTTTTGACTAAATGGACCTTTGATTTCATTCAATTGGTATTATAGTACATGCTCTATTCACGCTTGTCTAAACACGCACAATAAAAGGAAACAGGGTCCAACTTCCAAGCCTAAGGGGGACGTTTAATGGGGGTCATATGTAGGTGTCGTAGCCATAACCCATAACTGATCTGTGACCCTCCCCATCAGTAATGGTGAGGTGTGGGGGGGGGGGGTGATGTGGGTGGGGGTGGGTGGGTGCTGTAGGGTCAGATATTGGGGTGGGGTGGGGGTGGTGTTTCATTCGGCTCTCATGAGGATGGGATGTTTGAGGGGTTGGTGGAGGAGCTAACATGATTGGTTAGTTGGTTGTTGGAGTTTTATGTCCTGGCAACATCTACGGTCATAGCAGGACGGGTACCGACTTGTGACAGAGCACACTCATGACGCCTTCATAGTTATAATTCTGCCCTCTTGCGAGACCAGGTCGCGGGCAACATGACCTGATGCCCTATGCAGCCACATTATCCTGACACTGCACTAACCCATCCTTCTCCTATCCTAGTTATCAATCAATCAATCAATCAAAAGGATACAGCTATAATAGGCCTTGGACCTGTTAGCCGCTCTTAATTAATAGAAATGGAGACAGTTCTTCAGATGTGGTGGATCATAGCAACTGTCACTGGCTCCAAGATATATGTAGTGCTTGACCAGTATGCATCCAGTCAGGACTTGAAACAGTTCACTGACTCTGCTGCTACGACACTCTCTGGCAGGTCATTCCACAGGTCAACCACCCTAAAGCCGAAAAAGTTGTGTTGCAGGTCCAGTCTGGAGTACCGCTTCCTCAGCTTCAGGGAGTGTCCTCTGGTCCCGGTGTTGGAGTCTCTGATAAGAGGCCTGCCTGTCTTGTAGATACCATGGAGATATTTGAATACTTCAATCTTTGGATCTTCTCAATTGACTCAGCATCCTTCCTGTAGAGTGGTGACCACACATTTCCATATTCCAAAAGTGGCCGTGCAAGGGATGTGTAGTCTGTGCACAACATCCTCGTCTAGGTATGTTATGCTGAGCACCAGGCTAGGTAGCGACAGGTATCAATTTTATAAATCATTCTTTTGACTCGGCTGGGATTCGAACCCCGAACCTTCCAAACAAAAAAGCCTGCGCCCTACTGCTTCGGGCTAGGGTCAATGATGAAATGCCTCATCCATGTAACAACATAATGCAAATATATTTGAGGCGAATTCCCTCAGGCCACTGCCCCTTCTATAGAATCGATAGACCCTGCACAGGTGAAGGCCTAACCGAAAGACAGCCACGCCTCACCAGTCAAGCCCTTACCCATACAACCGGAAATGATAAATAACCCGTAGTCGGGCATTGGACGCAATACATTGAACTCTCATTCTCGTCGCCTTATCCTCCTGACCCCGGGCGCAAGGCATGCTGGTTGTTCCGGCATAGGTCAAAGGTCGTGTGTGTAAAGGCGAGTGGTTTGTGTGGGTGTGGGTGTGGGTGTGGGTGTGGGTGTGGGTGTGGGTGTGGGTGTGGGTGTGGGTGTGGGTGTGGGTGTGGGTGTGAGTGTGGATGTGGATGTGGGTGTGGGTGTGGGTGTGGGTGTGGGTGTGGGTGTGGAGGGTGGGTGAGGAGGGTGGGGGCTGACAAGGACAGGTGGCGCCTGGAGGTGGGGTGCGATAAGGATGGGTTCCCTGGTGACAGGTGTGAATCCCTGCCTGCCCCTGGATGGTGAGGTAACCCTGAATCCACCCAGAGGGTCTTTCCCTGATTTACCTGCATCTGTCAGGGTCATTGTAGGGACACCCATCACCAGGTGTGTGTGTTTATGTAGTTGTGTAATCCAGGGAGAAACCACACACTTATAGATATACTTATCCACACACAACCATACGCCATACATACACCATACCTATACAGCTTAAACATCTGCACACACACACATGCACATACACATATTTATGTGCATAGAAGTACACATACACACAACGTTAGGGACACCCAGCACCAGATGTGTGTGTTTATGTAGTTGTGTAATCCAGGGAGGAAACACACATATATAGTCATAATTGTCTACACATAACCATACACCATGCATATACCCCATACACATACACATACTCCATACATATACACATACCTGATACATATATCCCATACACGTATACACATACATAATACCTATACACTATTTTTATTTATTTTAAATTTTTTATTCGTTAGTTGTTTAAGCACGTGAACGTTCAATCGTGCACAATTGGTCTTCCTCATTCCACTGCTCCTTGCCCTATCCTAATAATGCCGAGTGCCTGGCTAGGAAGCAAAAAGTAACAATTGTTAAGTCATTAGTTTGACTCGACCAGGGTTCGAACCCACGATCCCACGATTTACCAGCACAGGAGACGGATGCTCGAACTCATTCGGCTATCCCGTCTGGCTGTGCACGTTCATATACACACATATGTCTGCACCGATACACACATATACAACCATACATATGAACATACAAATGTACACATATATCTCTAATAAACATATACACATACATAGACATACACATGCATGCATACACATAAATGCACACATACACGTATACACAAATACATGCATACACATATGCACATTTACGCATATACATACACATAGGCAGATATGCACATATACATATACACATATACAGTAAAACCTCTCTAAATCGACCGACCTTGGGACCAACTTTAAGGGGTCCATTTAACGAAGTCGTAGGTTTAGGGACTTAGAATATCATTATAATGGTATTGTTGGGACCTATATAAAGCGATCAATATAATGAAATGGTCGATCTGCGGAGGTGGTCGGTTAGAGAGGTCTTACTGTATACACATAATTATATACACATACATATATGCACACATGTATACATAATAATATATTGTACATGCACATACATGTCATTAATAGGCACAGAGAGTACCGTTAATATCACTTATCACAATATCAGTCTAAGACGATGTACAAGAAAACCATGATATGAGATATTTATGAAAACTAGTTGAAATAATTAATTGATGGCAAAATTTAAGTTGCAATAAGCAAAACTGCCTTAACGACATTAGTCCTGAGGACAGTTAAAAAATTGTCAAGAGATGCAACTTTCCTTACATCCTCAGGCAACATACATACAGCATGAAGGAGGGCCTGTATTACAGAATGGACACTCACCATGTAATTTGAGGCTATACACACATACACATGTATTAATTTCTGACTGAATGATCTGAAACATTATCATGATCATCGTCATCGTCGTCATCGTCGTCATTGTCCTCATCGTCACCATCGTCGTCATCGTCGTCGTCGTCATCATCGTCGTCATCGTTATCATCGTTGTCAACAGTGTCAACATCGTCAACATTGTCGTCGTCATGACCACCCCATCATCATCATCGCCATTACCCGACGGGATGGCCGAAAGAGTTGCCCTGAATCAGTGTGGAGGGGGTGGAGAGGGTAGAGAGGGTGGAGAGGGTGGAGAGGGTGGAGAGGGTGGAGAGAGTGGAGATGGTGCAGAGGGGGGAGAGGGGGAGAGGGGTGGAGAGGGTGGAGAGGGTGGCGAGGGTGAGGAGGGTGGAGATCGTGGAGATCGTGGAGAGGGTGGAGAGGGTGGAGAGGGTGGAGAGGGTGGAGAGGGTGAGGAGGGCGGAGATGGTGGAGAGAGTGGAGAGGGTGGAGAGGGTGGAGAGGGTGGGGAGGGGTGAGGAGGGGTGAGGAGAGGCGAGAAGGGGTGAGGAGGGGTGACGACGGGTGAGGAGAGGAGAGGAGGGGTGAGGAGAGGCGAGGAGAGGCGAGGATGGGTGAGGAGGGGTGAGGAGTGTGAAGAGGGGTGAGGAGGGTGGAGAGGGTGGAGAGAGTGGATAGGGGGGAGAGTGGGGAGAGGGTGGGGAAGGGGGGAGAGGATGGAGAGGGTGGGGAGGGTGGAGACGGTGGAGAGGATGGAGAGGGTGGAGAGGGTGGAGAGGGTGAGGAGGGGCGAGGAGGGGTGAGGAGGGGTGAGGAGGGTGAGGAGGGGTGAGGAGGGTGGAGAGGGTGGAGAGGGGGGAGAGTGGGGAGAGGGTGGGGAGGGTGGAGAGGGTGGAGAGGATGGAGAGGGTGGGGAGGGTCGAGAGGGTCGAGAGGGTCGAGACCGTGGAGAGGATGGAGAGGGTGGAGAGGGTGGAGAGGGTGAGGAGGGGTGAGGAGAGGCGAGGAGGGGTGAGGAGAGGCGAGGAGGGGTGAGGAGGGGTGAGGAGGGGTGAGGAGGGGTGAGGAGGGGTTGTGGAGCATGGTGGGGGGTGCTGGTTAGAGGGTAGGGTGAGGCAGCTGGAAGAGGTGTGAAAGGGGTGAGGTGAGGGGTGCTTAGCCCTGACTGGCCGCCCGTGTATTGGTTGCAGCGTCCCGGCAGAGTCCTATAATCATGACCGTAACAGCCGGGGCCGTAACGTGAACGCCGCAATTACAGCTGGTGCCTGCATTTCCACTGTAAGAACAGCGAACACCTCTCTCACACGGGTTATCACCCACCCGCACGTGTAGGCCTACACACATACCTATTCATATACACACCAGTGCCCCTTACCACACACACGTACATACCCTATAACACACATGCACATCTTACCACACATACACACAGCGCTTACCATTTACACGCGCACACATCCTGACACACCTACACACTCCAACACGAGAGAGAGATAGGTATATATAGGTATATATACCTATTTATACATATATATATATACATGGCTATACATACATAACTATGATGTTTGTTTGTTGGGGCGACATCTTGGCAAAATCTAAGGTCATATCACGATGGGTATTGACTAGCGACAGTGCACACTCATGGTGAATTCATAGTACAGTATAACCCCATTAAACCAAACTTGAAGGGACCCTAGAAATTTGTTTGGATTAACCGATCATTGGTTTAACCGAGCTTTGACTTTGACTTGGCTTTGGCAAAAACAAGGGTGCATTATGAATGTACAATGTATGTAGACACTATGATTATTGTTTTTTTAATGTATATACAGTTTAACCCCATTAAACCGACCTCGGTTAAATCAAATGATCGGTTAATCCAAAGTTTTTTCGGCGACCTGGCAAAATACTACCATTTATCATATAAAAAAGTCTCAGCTGACCTTAAAACCACATGAATGTTTGGTTTAACTGTACCGGAATTGGCCTGGGGCCCGACAATTTTGTTTGGATTAACCGATACTTTGGATTAACCGACTTTGGTTTAACCAACTTTTTTATATGATAAATGGTAGTATTTTGCCGGACCCCCGAAAAAAGTTTGGATTAACCGATCGTTTGGTTTAACAGAGCTTGGTTTAACGGGGTTGTACTGTACTGCCCCACTGGGAGACCAGGCTGCTGGTACCATGACCAGATTTCCCTTTCAGTCTCAGTCACATAATCCTGACACTGCGCTAACCAGTCCTTGCCCCTATCCAAATAATGCTAAGCGCCAGGCTAGGTACCGACAAGTATCCATTTTGTAAGTCATTGATTGTATATTACTAGAAACACTATAACGTATTATCCAATGCCATGCTGAACATGACACTCAAGAGCCAGTGGTAAACAACTAATATATCAAAATTATTTCCCCAAATAAATATGTTAGGGCTGTATTTTTGAAAGGCGCCAACAACCCCCTAAGGGGGTGATTTCCATGTCATTATATCCACATGAGCCCCTGGGCACTAAGTTTGACCAGGGGTTAAGCATGATGCTTATCTTGATGATTACCAGATGGACATAAGCAATTTTGGACAGCCAGCTGGTACTGCTAGGGAATGCAAAGATTAAAGAACACAGTCTAACTAACAAGGTTACCCATTTTCAATCACATAGGCGTGTATCGGCGTCATGGAATGTATATGGGTTTTGCAAAACTTAATAGCATGTCCACTCAGAACACAGATTACAACATACAGCAGCTGACATGGTAGCCCAATTTCTAGCATATCTACAAACACACGTGTGGATGGCTGAGGGAACTTTGCATCACCATTCACTTCCAGGTAGAATAACTTAATGGGGGAAACACGGCCCACTTTGGCATCAGGCTTGATATTGAAGTTTAATGAGTCTATCGTAATGCACTTACTAATGCATCATACTTGCTAAACACCGGTCAAATTCCAAAGTAGATGTGTGTCACTTGTACTCTCTGCTTTGGGACCCTGCCTGGGGTGTGTTCAGATTTGAGTGGTGTGTGTCACCTGAACTGTTCTGCTTCAGAGTGTGTTCAGATTTGAGTAGTGTGTGTCACCTGGACTGTTCTGCTTTGAAGTGTGTTGAGATTTGAGCGGTGTGTGTCACCTGTACTGTTCTGCTTTGGAGTGTGTTGAGATTTGAGCAGTGTGTGTCACCTGCACTGTTCTGCTTTGAAGTGTGTTGAGATTTGAGCGATGTGTGTCACCTGTACTGTTTTGCTTTGGAGTGTGTTGAGATTTGAGTGGTGTGTGTCACCTACACTCTCCTGCTTTCGAGTGTGTTGAGATTTGAGCGGTGTGTGTCACCTACACTGTTCTGCTTCGGAGTGTGTTGAGATTTGAGTGGTATGTGTCACCTGTACTGTTCCGCTTTGAAGTGTGTTGAGATTTGAGCGGTGTGTGTCACCTGTACTGTTCTGCTTTGGAGTGTGTTGAGATTTGAGTGGTGTGTGTCACCTACACTCTCCTGCTTTCGAGTGTGTTGAGATTTGAGCGGTGTGTGTCACCTACACTGTTGTGCTTCGGATTGTGTTGAGATTTGAGCGGTGTGTGTCACCTGTACTGTTCTGCTTTGGAGTGTGTTGAGATCTGAGTGGTGTGTGTCACCTACACTGTTGTGCTTCGGAGTGTGTTGAGATTTGAGCACGTCGCCCTGTGCCTTCCCGGTACACCCCAGCACCATTACCATTAGCCCTTTCTTCTATGGCCGACACTGTCAGCCATAAATTCCAGGCACCCATTCTTTAGTTGCCCATATATCTACATCCACCCGAGCAACCAGAGTAGGCCCACTACCGCATGCATCCCGCCCCCCACCCCTACAAACCCCCCACCCCCACCCCACCACTACCCACTACAAACCCACCACATACAAAGACCCACCGTGGTAGGGTTCTCGGAGCACTTTCAGCCAAATTTGATTTTAAAATATCAAAAATTGTTAAAGCAGTGTCTTTCCAGCTAAACTGCCTGATTACAAAGAGTGGAAGGTAACGTGTTATTATTATTATTATTATTATATAGATGCATACACAATGTACATATACATACAGTGCGTATATAATAGTAATAATATTAATATTAATAATAATTTCGACGCGCAGTGAGGGTAAGAATCAGCAGTGAGGTAGTGCGGTAATGAAACAATGAGGTAGTGGGGTAGTGAGGTAGTGAGGTAGTGCGGTAATGAAACAATGATGTAGTGATGTAGTGAAGTAATGAGGTGGTGAGGTAGTGAGGTAGTGAGGTAGTGATGTAGTGCGGTAGTTAGGTAGTGAGTTAGTGAGGTAGTGCAGTAATGAAATAATGAGGTAGTGAAGTAGTGAGGTAGTGAGGTGGTGAGGTGGTGAGGTAGTGAGGTAGTGAGGTAGTGAGGCAGAAAAGGGTTTGTGTTGAGTCTATAACATTACAGGTGCCACATGCAAAACAAGGCAAATTTAATTACATTTTATAGTGGAGTACAAAATATGAGTACATTACCTTGTATTAATTATACTCATATAATGCACTGCACATCATAAATCATATATGTATATATATATATATATATATATCTATATATATATATATGTATTAGCATCGTTCTATCATTGTATTCTAAACATGTGATATATAACCAATAACACTGAATAAGGGGAAAGGGGCGCTCGGTGATTTGTTAGTGCAGTGGAATGGATGGAGTGGGTGTTTTTGTTGGGGTGTGTGTGGAGGGGTGGCGGAGGAAAGAAGGGTGGGGGTCGGGAGAGAAGTGGATCGGAACACCTCACCCCACCTTACCTACAGGCCGCACACTTACAGGCACACTTCTACCACATCTGTCACGTGGTTCCCCTACGTCCCGCCAGGCGGAGCGCGGCGTCCTTAGCGGGGGTAGGGGAGGGGGAGGAGGATAGTGTCCTTTAATTATCGCCCGCGGGTGGAGGAGACCGGGGGGGGGGATGACTGTGGGGGGGGGGGGGGGGGCGAGTCACGTGCGGTATAGACAAGGGTGTGTGCCTGGGGAGTTCTAGGTACACACATACAGTAAAACCTCTCTAGCCGACCAGCTCCAGAGACTGACCACTCCCTTATATTGATCGCTTTATTTGGGTCCCAAACGATCGCCCATAGAATACCATTCTAATAAAAACAAATTGACTTCCTAAACTGACCACCTCCCTAAATGGACCATTTGAAATTAAACTCGGTCCCATGGTCGGTCGATTTAGAGAGAATTTAATGTACACACAGTAGATAATCTCTAACCGACCACCTCCACAGATCGACCACTCCCCTATTTCAATCGCTATACAGTACCACCCCGTTAAACCAAGCTCGGTTAAACCAAGCGATCGGTTAATCCAAACTTGTTTCGGCGGCCCGGCAAAATACTACCATTTATCATATAAAAAAGTTGGTTAAATCAAAGTCGGTTAATCCAAAGTATCGGTTAATGCAAACAAAATTGTCAGCCCCAGGCCACTTCCGTTACAGTTAAACCAAACTTTCATGTGGTTTTAAGGTCATCTGAGACTTTTTATATGATAAATGGTAGTATTTTGCCAGGTCGCCGAAAAAAGTTTGGATTAACCGATTGTTTGATGTTACCGAGGTTGGTTTAATGTGGTTAAACTGTATATACATAAAAAACAATAATCCTAGTGTCCACATACATTGTACATTCATAATGCACCCCCGTTTTTGCCAAAGCCAAGTCAAAGTCAAAGCTTGGTTAAACCAATGATCGGTTAATCCAAACAAATGTCTAGGGTCCATTCAAGTTTGGTTTAACGGGGTTATACTGTATTTGGTTTCTCAACAGTACCATTGAAAGGATATTCTAACTCCCTAAACCGACCACCTCCCTCAATGGACAATTTAAAATTAAACTCGGTCCCATGGCCGGTCGATTTAGAGAGGATTTACTCTACATATATCTTCAGTCTCAGTCTCACTTTCAGCTCCACCCCAACACCCTCACCACCACACACCCACACACACATAGGCACAAATCACACACAGCGCACCTGAAAGGGGCGTGTGTGGAGGCAGGTGTGAGAGGATCTACTCACGATCCACGGGGACATTGTGCAGGTGGGCTGTAGGGGTAAAGCACAGGTGGGTTTATGATCCTTCCTCTCCTCACCCCACCCCCCCTCTCACCCCCCTCACCCCTCACCCCTCCCCACTCTCCCATCAGCGCCCTGTGAAGTGAAAGTACCTCACCTGATACCCTGGGTGATGGAGGTGTGGGTGTGTGTAGTGGGGAAGATGGGGGAGCTGGGTGATGTGGGGACTGTGATTGAGGTGGGGTTGGCGGGTGAAGTTGGTGAGTTTGGGGAGGGGGGTTTAAGTGAGGTGGGTGAGGTAGGTGAGGTAGGTGAGGTAAGTTGTGGCAGGTGAGGTGGCTGAGTTTGGGGAGGTAAGTATGGTAGATGAGGTAGGTGAGGTAAGTTGTGGCGGGTGAGTTGGATGAGTTTGGGGACGTAAGTTGTGGCGGGTGAGGTGGCTGAGTTTGGGGCAGGTGAGGTAAGTGCCAAGGGTGAGGTGGGTGAGGTGGGTGAGGTGGGTGAGGTGGGTGAGGTGGGTGAGGTGGGTGAGGTGGCTGAGGTGGCTGAGGTGGCTGAGGTGGCTGAGGTGGCTGAGGTGGCTGAGTTTGGGGAGGCCGGTGAGGTGGGTGAGGTAGGTGAGGTAAGTGCCTTGGGTGAGGTGGGTGAGGTGGATGAGTTTGGGGAGGTAAGTGAGGTGGATGAGGTAAGTGAGGTAGATGAGGTAAGTGAGGTAAGTGCATTGGGTGAGGTAGGTAGGTGAGGTAAGTGCCTTGGGTGAGGTGGGTGAAGTAAGTGAGGTGGGTGAGGTAAGTGAGGTAAGTGCATTGGGCCAGGTGGGTGAAGAAAGTGAGGTAAGTGCCTTACATGAGGTGGGTGAAGTAAGTGAGGTAAGTGCATTATGTGAAGTGGGTGAAGTAAGTGAGGTAAATGCCTTGCATAGGGTGGGTGAAGTAAGTGAGGTAAGTGAGGTAAGTGCCTTGGGTGAGGTGGGTAAAGTAAGTGAGGTAAGTGCCTCGCATGAGGTGCGTGAAGTGTAAGTGAGGTAAGTGCCTTGGGTGAGGTGGGTGAAGTAAGTGAGGTAAGTGTGGTGGTGAGGTGGACGAGTGAGGTAAGTGCATTGGGGAGCTAAGTGAGGTAAGTGAAGTAAGTGAGGTGGGTGAGGTAATTGCCTTGCATGAGGTGGGTGAAGTAAGTGAGGTAAGTGCCTTGTGTGAGGTGGGTGAGGTAAGTGAGGTAAGTGAGGTGGGTGAGTTGGATGAACATGCTCGGTCACAGCTTCACCTTCGATGGTGGAATGTGGCGGAGGTGATGAACAAACATACACTATAAGTATAACTTATAAGACAAATTGGTATTTCGTCTAAAGGCCCTGTCACATTACGGTGTATGGCGGGAGCGTATTGAAAACCTACGTAGGTCCTGCACGTGCCAGCCTATGATGACATTTGGTGACCTTTCGGATGGTTTTGAGCGTATGTGGAACCTACGAGGAGCGTACGAGGAGCGTATGAGGAGCGTATGGGAGCGTATGGGAGCGTGCTGTGACATTTTTTGACAGTATGGGCCATACGCCCTCATAGGTCGCGTTTTTTTTAGCATGCACAAAAAAAATTGGACGGACGGATTTATGAAAGCGTATTTATGGCGGCGTTTGCCTCATACGCTTCACATACGCCGGCATCTGGCGGCATCTGGCGGCGTATGAGTAGCGTATGAGTAGCGTATGCGTAGCGTATGAGTAGCGTATACGGCGTATGCCGACGTATATGACGTAACGCGCTTACGCCGCCATACGCTCCCGCAAAAAACCCTAATGTGACAGCCCCTTAATGTAAATATTTGCTTGGAGAATTTCACTGCAGTTTACATTATGGGCCTGTCACACTACGACGCTTCTCCCGTCGACCCGTCAGCGTTGAAAATAAAATCTTGCGCGTCGAGAAACGTCAAACTTTTCGGCGGTTTGGGGGAAAAGATCGGCGTCAGCGCGGCGCGTCATGCGCGCGTGGCCAACGTGTGTCGACGCGCTGGGGGAAAAAAAATAAAGTTTGGCGCGACGTGCTCATATTACCTTAGATGTTGGGAGGACGTAAACCAAGAAAGCAACGATTTGGCGCAACGTGTGCAGACGACTCGCCCGCGCGTGCGCCATCTGCCTAGCGTTCCCATAACATTATTCCGGCGCGTCCAAAGCAGCGCGATGCGCGCCTAACGTCCTCCTAGCGTTCTTACCCTCCTAGTGTTCTTACTCCCGCGCGTCGCCGGTCGCTGGTGGTTTTTGACATGTTCAAAACACGCAGCGACCAATAACGCGCGCCGACGTTGTCCGCCGACCATCAACGTCAAACATAATGTACCGACGTGTACCGACGCGCGCATAACGCGCCCCCAGCGCATCTCGATATTTCACTAATTATCGCCCCAAAACAGCACACGTTGACGGGTCGCCGGCGAGAAGCGTTGTAGTGTGACAGGCCCATAAGGACAAAATGTATGGCAAGAACCCTACCAAGTTCAGTCATCAGGAGGCATGTGGTTACAGGTGGGAGGTGAGTTTAAAACACCAGTTTTGGCTCGGTAACACCGTGTTATGCATACGTGCCATGGGGTGGTGTTAGCGAGCCAAAACTGGTTTTGGATGGGATTTCTAGTTTAGAGGGGAAACGTCATTATGCACGGAGCGGTGTTATGGAAACACCATGAGTTTAACGTCGCCTACACTAACACCACTCCGTAGAAAGTTTACGGGCAGTGTTAGGTACCGAATAGGCCCAAATCTGTTCAATGCTATCATATTTAACAGAATAACATAGTAAAAAAGTGAAATTTGGTCAAATTAACCCCAAAATCAACTCCACTCGCGGTGTTCGATATTAACGACGCCGCTACATCAGCGGCAATATTCATATTGTCGAATGTAAACAAAACCAATGGCCACTGATGCGGCGGCAGCGTTAATATCGCTTCGATTTTGGGCTTAATTTGACCAATTTTATTTAACAGAATAACATACAAAATAAGTGAAATTTGGTCAAATTAAACCAAAAATCGAAGCGATATTAACCCCGCCGCCGAATTTTGGTCAAATTAAACCAAAAATCGAACCAATATTAACACCACCGCCATCGTCGCCACTGCCGCATTGGCGGCGATATTGGCAAATAGCGATGCTCACCGAAAACAGGCTCAGAGGGATTTCCCAAATCTATAAATAACTGCTAGGTTAGATAACGCCACCGCGCTTTGGACCCGTACATACCCGTGACCTATTAGCCCAACATGGGTGTTAGCTAACCCGGCGGCGGCCCTTAACACTGGAGTTGATAAAAGGTTGTTCATACATATGGACCCTGGTGTGTAAGTTAAAGATTGACCTTCCATGCTGAGTTGACCAGACTTGAGGGACCAGCAGAACTCTGAATGCCTGTATTGCCAGGAAATGGTACTTATCAATAGATATGTGTATATAGCTAATGGGAGAGTGCGTCTGTAGTTAGGGTCGGTGGCGGCGGCGGCGCCACTGGTCACATCGGAAGGGTGCTCTTCACCAAATGGATATATATCAATGGGAATATAATAACAATAATAATAATAATCTCCATTCCACGCCTGTATACTCGTATAATGCTTATACATCACACATATATATATCACATACTGTATATGTCCCAATAGAATCACACTACCGAATAGAAGCACACACCCCATTTCAAGATTGAAAGCACACACAAATTAACGATCATATTCAAACTGAATGCACATAAAATAAGACAATCCCACTATATTTCAGAGGCATGACAAAAACAAATCCATGAAATTCTTTAAACTTTGAATAGATGCGCATCTATGTGTATGGACTCACGCCATGTGCGTCTATTGGGATCGGGACATATATAGGGTATGTATATATGAAGAGCTCTTTTCCAAAACGCGATAAGCGCAGATTAAAAAAAAATGAGCTTGCAATACCAATGCCAAGCTCGTAGTTCGAGATTTGGAAACGAGTTTTTCATATGTATTTATGGAGATCTTCATATATATATATATATATATATATATATATATATATATATATATATATATATATATATATATATACATTTATGAAAAACTCTTTTTCAAAGCACGAGCTACGAGCTTGGCATTGGAATTGTCATTGGAAACTCTTTTTTTGGGATCGGCGCTTATCGCGTTTGGGAGAAGAGCTCTTCGTATATCCATGTATATGTGTATATATATATACATATGTATATATATATAAAGGCAAGATCTACCATGCAATCGTGCTATCCACCCTACTATACGGAGCCAAGACCTGGAGAGTGTACAGACGACAGGTGAAAAAGCTGCATGCCTTCATGATGCGACATCTGCGTTCGATCAAAAGGCTAACCTGGAAGGACAAAGTGACAAATAAGGAAATACGCAAACAGACAGGGCTGCCCTCTATGGAAGATCTTCTGATCAAAAAGAATCTCCGGTGGACTGGACACCTCATGAGGATGTCATCAGACAGGCTACCAAAGCAGATCCTCTATTCTCAACTGTCTTCTGGTTACAGAAAGAGAGGGGCCCCTCGTCTCCAGTTCAAGGATACCATCAAAAGAAACCTGAAGCTGAGAGACATTAAGACCGACTCATGGACATCACTCTCACAGCAGAGAGCTAAATGGAGAGCGGCAGTCAAGCAATGAAAGCAGTCTATGTCGCATCACGACCAACAGCATGATGATGTATATATATATATGCATATCAATGTACACATGGGTTAACAGAATATTGGGTTATGTATATGGTGAATCTAGGTGTGTAAAACGAGAGTGTAAGTGTATGGAGTTTGGTTGCAAGGTTCCGGTTCGTGTGATTGTGGAAGGGTTGTGGTCTTGGTGCCGAGTACTAAGGTAAGATATGCAAATGAGGCGCGTGTCAAGAAGACCCCAGCAGACCGCCTGAGCCACCCTATACACACACACCTCTACCTAACTACACACACCCAGACACCTACACACCCTACACACACGCGCCCACCTGTGTTCTTATGTCACAATCACCTTGAACTGATTACAGCACGCCGTCCACCTGCGAGACAGAACATCCCGGCACAGCTGTACCTGCACCCGGCCTGGCCTCTTAGCGCTTTACGAGCGGGCATAAAAGGTCTGTTACTGTTAGTTTGTTTTACAGACGATAGGGGGAAGGGGGTAATGGGAGGACAAGGGGTTGGGTGCGTAGGAAGTTTCCGTAAAGCCTAATCTATATTAACAAGATCGTGTCTCTTACCTCTGGTAATCCCACATTGGTGGGGTATTGCCGGACCATGTTTGTTTGTGGGGTTTTATATCCTGGCAACACCTGGGGTTTGGTTGTTTGTTGTTGTTTTGCGTCCTAGCAACATCTAAGGTCATATCTGGACTGGGCACCTAAGGTCATATCAGCATGGGTACCGACTTCTGAGAGTGCACGCTCATTGGGATTTTATAGTTCCTGTCCCATTGGGAGTCTAGGCTGCTGGCACCATGATCCGATTTCCCACTCAGTCACATTATCCTGATGATGGGCTAACCGGTTCTTGCCCTATCCTAATAATGCCGAGCGCCAGGGTAGGAAGCAACAAATATCAATCTTTAAGTTGTCGGTTTGACTCGACCAGGGTTCGAACACATGGGTTCGCATCCCATAGTCTACCTACAAGGGAGACAGACGCTCAACTCATTCGGCCGTGCGTCTGCCAGGATTTAAAACTCCACAAACAAGGAAACAATAAGTCAAATATCACTTGTTGTTTTAACCCAGCCTGCTGAGGACGAAGCGGGCAGAGGGTTTGTTCTAGGTAAGGTGTGCTGTGTGGTGAGCGGGTGTGGCTGGTAGGTGTGGGTGTGGCTGGTAGGTGTGGGTGTGGCTGCCGGTGTAGGTGTAGGTGTAGGTGTAGGTGTGGGTGTAGGTGTAGGTGTAGGTGTACGTGTACGTGTACGTGTACGTGTAGATGTAGGTGTGGGTGCCGGTTAGAGTGTAGGTGTGGGTATTCCTGTTGGTGTGGGTGTGGGAGAAGGTGTGGGTGTCGGAGTCGGTGTGGACGTGAGTGTGGACTTGGGTGTGGAAGTTGGTGTGGGTCGGGGTGGGTCTGGGTAGGTAGGGTGGATGGGTGTGGGTGTAGGTGTAGGTGTAGGTAGGTGTGGGTCAGGGTCGGTGTGGGTGTAGGTGTAGGTGTAGGTGTAGGTGTAGGTGTAGGTGTAGGTAGGTGTGGGTCGGGGTGGGTCGGGGTAGGTCGGGGTGCGTGTGGGTGTGTGGGTGTAGATGTGGGAGTGGGTGGGGGGGGGGGGTAGCAGGGCGTCACGGATGACGACGTCTCGGCTCGTGCCAGGCACGTGTCGGGAGGGGGTCCCCAGGTGAGGTACACAGGTGGGACAGCCAACCGCAGCGCACCTGTGTGTGGAGTGGGTGGGGGGGAGGGGGGGGCGGGAGGGGGAGTGTTGCTTAAGCCACGCCCACGGCTACGCCGTCTCAACCTCACTCCCTTCCCGGCACGCACGCGGATCAAGCCCGCCTAAGTGTGGTAGGTGCAGGGAACGCAGAGTAAATGCAGCCTGCATTGCACACCTCAGCAGTGAAAGCTGAGAGCACACATACACACACAACACCCCACCCACTCACACCCACACTCACACACACGCGCACACACAACCACAGTCCAACCACAGTAAATCGACCGACCATGGGACCGACTCTAAATCATATAATAAATGGTCCATATACGGAGTGGTCAGATTAGGGAGTTCTTTTTATTGTTACAAATGTATTGTATGGGTTAGCGTTTGGGACCCAAATAAAGCAATCGATATAGGGGAGTGATCGGTCTGTGGAGGTGGTCGGTTAGAGAGGTTTTGCTGTATACACGTGATGCTGCACCGCTCGGCCTCCTGCCGCCTATGTCAAGCTCCATATTCCAGCAGTATTCAAGTTATAGAACCTCAGCTGGCTCACATATTATCCTACTTTGAGGACACACACCTGCAAGTGAACAGCAGTGGGCTGACTGGTGACTGCCACGCCCCACCGATACCATATATTCACCAAAACCTATCCTGGCGCAATCGTAACCTGTCCTGCAAAACCCTATTATTTACATAAATTATAGCTTAAAGGAAAGCAATCCGTATGGATTATGACCACTACTGCACAGCGGCGAAAACAAGTGCATGCACTTAACCGTTATGAGCAGAATAAACAAACAATCAGACACACAAATATAAAAAATATTAGGCTAATTTCTACTTTACCCTATATTGTCCTCGTCTCTCCTAATATACTTTATCATGGCGCGTGGGTACTAAAACTGTGAAAGGCATACCTCACACTCTTCCTTCTCCTACATATAATAGTGAACACTGTTCTGTCATGCCCACTGCGTCACCAGACGGGGTGGCCGAATGAGTAGAGCATCCGTCTCCTGTTTTAGGAGATCGAGAGATCCGTCCGAACCAATGAGTTCATGGCTTCGAATCCTGGTCGAGTTAAACCAATGACTTAAAAATGTATACTTGTCGCTTGCTAGCCTGGCGCTCGCCATTATTAGGATAGGGCAAGGACTGGTTGGCTCAGTGTCAGGATAATGTGACTGATTGGGATATCAGGTGATGGTGCTAGCGGCCTGGTTTCTCAGTGGGGCAACACTATAAAGTTGCCATGAGTGTGCACTGCTACAAGTTGGTACCCATCCTGATATGACATTAGATGTTGCTAGGATGTAAAACAACAAAAAAAACACCTGAGTCACTTTACCAATGTCTATATTGCACAATCACCATATATTACTCCGCTTCGGCCACGCTTTCCTGACCTACACATCGCCACATCACACATCATTTCACCACACATCGGATCAAGGAGATCATTCAATCAAACAGGCCAGGCATCCCAACCAGATCATTCAATCAATCAAATAAACCAAACACATCATTAAATCAACCATAGCACACAATCAACTAGATTGTTCAATCAATCACACAAACTAATCAGCAAGGACAGTCAATCACACTTTTCAATCAACCATATTATTCAATCAATCAGACCAATTCTTGAATCAACCACCCCAATCAATCAACAGTACCACTCTGTTACTCAGAGTCCGACCACTCCATCAACCAGACAAACATATCAGCCAGACCATTAAACCGATCCAATCAATCAAACCACTCAACTCAATAAATGCATTTATGAACAATCAATTAACGAATGAAAGGATATAATCAACCACTCAAACAAACCAATCTATCACAGGTACAGCCAATCAAACCACTCAATCAATCCAACCACTCATTCAAAGCACTGAAATAATGTATTAAGCTATACTAAATCAGACCAATCGATCAATCCAACCACTTTACTCAGGCGCAAGCCTTTCCGTTTACAACAGGTAGCGCCCAAGGCCATCATTGCCACCATTATGGTTTTTTTGGGTGTTTTTTTGGTGTGTTTTTTGGTGGTTTTTGTGTGTGTGTTTTTTGTGTGTTTTTGTGTGTGTTTTCCCCCCCTTCACTGTACATACTTGTGTGTAAATTTGCTGTTCAGCCGTCCACTAACGCCATTCCAACACCAACTACACCCTGCACGCGCCACACCACACCACACCACACCACACCACACCACACCACACCACACCACACAACACCACACCACACCACACCACACCACACCACACCACACCCTAGACTCACCTCACCACATTCAACTACAACTAAATCCCACCTCCTTCGTGTGTTTTTTTCTGCAATTTTTTCTGTCTGCGTTTTTCTTTAATCGATTTTGTTCGTATATGTGTAGTTTTTTTTTTGTTCGTCAAATCTGAAAGACCTTCTTTCACGCATGGCTGACCCCCTCAACCCCCCCCCCTCCCCCGACACACACACGCACACACAGAGTCAGTAACATAAAGCCCTGTTTTGTTTGTTTGTTGTTGTTTTATGTCCTAGCAACATCTAAGGTCATATCAGGATGGGCACCGACTTGTGACAGTACGCGCTCATGGCAATTTTATAGTGCTGCCACACTGGGAAATTAGGCCCCCTGGCACCATGACCCAATATCCCACTCAGTCACATTATCCTGACACTGAGCTAACCAGCCCTTGCCCTATCCTAATAATGCCAAGCACCAGACTAGGAAGCGACAAGTATCAATTTTTAAGTCATTGGTTTGACTCGACCGGAGAATCGAACTCGCGAACTCCCGATCTTCCGCACGCGAGGCCTGTGCTCTACAGATTCGGCCACCGAGCCCGGTTAACGCCCTTGTGGGTTGAGTAACAAACTCAGCAGCCAATCGGTGAATGTATACCAACTTTACTTTACTTCCAAGCAACTTTGTGGCCAATGTTGCAGCCCTGTCTAACTAGACACTTGGATTGTTGTTTGTTTGTTGTTGTTTTACATCCTAGCAACATCTAAGGTCATATCAGAATGGGTACCGACTTGTGACAGTGCGCACTCATGGCAACTTTATAGTGCTGCCCCACTGGGAAGCCAGGCCACCAGCACCATGGCCTAATATCCCACTCAGTCACATTATCCTGACACTGAGCCAACCAGTCCTTGCCCTATCCTGGCTAGGAAGCGACAAGTATCAATTTTTAAGTCATTGGTTTGACTCGACCAGGATTCAAACCCATAACCTCATGGGTTCAGATCTCCCGATCTCCCAAAAATAGGAGACGGACTCATTCGGCCACCCCGTCTGTTCGAGGAGCACTTTAAAGAACACCAATAATACACTTTAGCTGGTAGAACTCCTGATCCCCCCCCCCCCTCTTATCGTTAACTGGGCGTTCATTGGTCAATATCTTCGCATCCTTTGTATTTGGATGGACTCTGGAATAATCTCAATTGAGGTGTGCGTGAACAATTATGTTGAGTACCGAGGGGAGGGTTAGAGACGGGCGGGAGGCGGACGGGGGAGCGCGCAGTAGGCGGGCAGCGGGCGGGCAGTAGGCGGGTGGTGGGCGGGAGGGGTAGACAGGCGGGCGGTGGGCCGGAGACAGGCGGGAGGCGGGCGGGGTGTTGAGCGGGAGACAGGCGGAGACGGGGGGGGGGGGGGCATTAGGCGGGCGGTGGGCGGGAGACAGGCGGGAGGCGTGCGGGTGTTGAGCGGGAGACAGGCGGAGACGGGGGGGGGGGCGAAGGCGGGCAGTAGGCGGGTGGTGGGCGGGAGGGGGATACAGGCGGGGGACGGGGGCCATTAGGCGGGCGGTGGGCGGGAGACAGGCATGAGACGGGGGGCAGTAGGCGGGCTGCCGGCGGGAGGCAGGCGGTAGGCGGGTGGGAGGCGGGCAGTTGTGGGCTAGAGTTGGGAGAGAGACGTGCACTAAGCGGGCGGGAGTTGGGCGGTGGCGGTAGGTGTGCTGAAGGTAAGCGAGAGGTGGCCGGTAGGCGAGGGCTTAGAGGACACAGGTGGGCGGTGGGCGGCCGGTGGGTGGGCAGTGGACGGCCGGTGGGCGGGCAGTAGGCGGACGGGCGGACGGGCGGAAGGCGCGAGGTTACTGGATAACGGTGGGTGATAGGCGGTGAGGCGGGAGGGTGGTGGGTGGACGGGAGGTAGGCGGAGGGTGGCGGCAGGCTGATAGAAGAGGGACGGTAGGAGACATGGGAGGAGGTGGGTGTAGTGAGTGTGTTGGGGGGGGGGGGGGGGGGGGTGATTGCCAGAGAGAATTGGGCAGGGGCGCGGGTTGGAGCCTGGGAGTGGGAGGCGTGGGGCAGACGGGCGGAATGTTGCCGGGAGGAAGGCGGAATGTTGCCGGGAGGAAGGCGGAAGTTAGTTTGGAGGCGGGCGATGTGCAGGAAGGAGAGAGACGGGAGGGGAGGGTGCAGTTGCAGTAAATGTGTGTGAGGAGGAGAGGATGTGTGGAAAGGGGGGGGGGGGGCGGGAGGGGCTGGTAGGGGGAGGTGGGGGAGGAGAAGTATATAGGGGAGTGGATGGGGGGGGGGGGGGAGGGGGGAGGAGGGGACGAGAAGAGGGGAGGGAGGGGAGGAAAATGGAGGACAAATGAAATGAGAGAGGAGGCATGAGTGGATAGGAAGGGATAGAAGGGGATAGGAGGGGAGGGCGGTCGTAGGGGATAGGTGAGGAGGGAGAGGACAGGAGTGTTTTAGAAGGGAGGGGAAGCGAGTGGGTGCCAGGGGATAGGAGAGGAAGGGCGGGGTGGGGGGGAGGAGAGGGGAGGGGAGGGAATGGGATGGGATGGGAAGGGGGAGGAGGGTCAAGGGGCTAGTCAGGAGCATTGTGAAGGGGTTGTGTAAGGTGTGGTCAGCTTGGGGCCATATGACCACATGGGACTGTCTGGGGCGGTGGTTGTTGAATATTTAACATCGCGACCGATTTCTTACCAAAAAAATTACAACCAAAATATAGAACACAAGAAAATGGACCGGATAATCCCCCCCCCCCCCGCTCACACTCACACATACCGGAAACAACGATCTATTGGTGGCTGAATTCATCAACCACGATTGTCGTGTTCTGTACCAGTAAATCGTGTTATCAATGTTACTGTCTCACCACCCTGTTGGCAGCTTACTTTGAACTGTCTAATTATTAGTAATTTCCGGCGGTGAATTATTTGTAACACGATCCAATGGTCACTGGACCGTGGTCACTAGCCGGTCATCCCGTCACACCTGTGGGCTACCACCTGTCGGAACCCTGCCCCCTCCTCCCCCCCCCCCCCCCCACTGGGGGCCTCCTACATCATCACAAGGTCGTAGCAAGGTCATTACTGACCTCCTCGGCGCATCTGCGCAGAAAGTATGCGCATGAGTGATAGAATCCCATAAGCTTGGAGTACAAAGGACTGACTATGGCGGAGGGAATGTGCCAGGTTGGAATTAATCTCCATGTCGTTGTTGTTTAAGCGAACAAATATACAGTAAAACCTCACTAAGTCGCCCGACGGTGGGACCGACTTTAAATGGTCCATTTAGAGAGCTGGTCGGCATAGAGAGGTGTTTTTTTTTTTTTATCCTTACAAGGGTATTGTATGGGCAATCGCTTGGGACCCGAATAAAGTGATCGATTTAGGGGAGTGGTCGATCTGTGGAGGTGGTCGGTTACAGAGGTTTTACTCTATATGGAATGTATCAATTTACTATAAACATATTATTAATTACCTAACTGTCTTGTAATTGTAATTGCTAACTACTCTCGTTGGTATTGTGCTGATGTATGTCAACTAACGACCATACCAATATTATTAACATCCAACTGTTATTTGAGGTCCTTGGGAGACAGTCAGCGACCTGCGGTTGAACTGCTTGCTTGCGGGGTTGTTTGCAACTGGCTGCAAGACTGCAGCAATATAGAAAGGCCCCGATAAATCGGTCCAATCTTTGGTTGAAGATTAATCATCAGTAGCGAAACATTGGGGCGGCCACAAATCTCTCCGGTCCAGCGGTAGCAGAGCACTCATATCCAGTTGACAGCAGCAAGAGTTTAGGAGGAAGGGACGGGCAAAGGTGGGTCCAGCAGTTCCAGCAACAAGAACAAAGCGAGAGAAACGATAAGGCACATGGCCCCACCCAAGGAAACAACTCCCTTGATCAGGGGAGAAGAAAAATGGGTAGAGTATAGGAAAGAGAAATGAGGAGAGTTGAGTCAAAGGACCACGTATATTTGCTCTATGGTGACCAGCCAGTGAGTCAAAGACATGGACAGAGTAGAGTAGAAAGTGAAATGCTGGCGCGCTCCCCCTACTGGAACTTTTTTCAGACATAATCAAGCAGGAGCATGGCCAACGGAGAGGAGATAGAGAGAGGTGTGGACGAAGTGCGGTCCGGATAGCAAGTGGGGGTTGAACTGGTCTGTTACTAGGCAGGCAACCTTCTGTTTCCCAAATCGTTTCGATTTGGGGTTTAATTTGATTGAATTTCACCTTTTGAGTAAGCTATTCTCATAAATAACATTATTTCAACCCCCGAGTGAATATTCATGATTCTAAATAACAGAATTAGATCGTAGCAGTGAATAGATTTGTGCTTTTTGTTTTATTTACATACACTTGATAATAGAAGGAACTGCTTTTATCGAACCACGAGGCAGGAGTAGTGTGATGCCTAAATCACACACAAACCCCTCAATATGCCAGATAATCCTGCGTAAGCAGTACTCCCCCCCCCCCCCCGTTAGAAAAGAACTACAGCCTAATCCAGACGTGGATACAAATGACACTGTGCAGTCTCTGTGAAATGAATAAAAATGCTTCGTTTGTATGGGATTGGTTGTGATTTGTTTACAAGGAATGAATGACTCCCCACAAACCCCCACCCCCTCCTTTATCTGCCCATTCACCCAGTACCCCCCCCCCCCCCCACCCCCACCCCACACACACCTCCAATGGTTCCTAGCATGATCATGCCACCCGCATGGCTGCAGACGGACAGTGAGATGTAATGTATGTCTACACAGTGACACCACTCACAAGGGCCATATATATATGTATATATATACATATGTATATATACATATATATAAATAGGTTCACGTGTACATACATGTATGTGATATATAATTAATTATATTTATATGTCATATATTTATATTTATTGTCCATGCTATTTATTATTTAATATCACATTGAATGCATTATTTGCTGCGGGCCGGTGTGGCCGTCTCAGCTGCCACCAGGCTGATATGCCAAATGTCGCTTCAGCGTCGTCTGCGCATGCGTCAAAACTGGGCCAGTCTCAAAGGCCGTAATCTCTGTTTTTAATACTTTCAGCGTAAATTGCTCTTAGGTTACATTAAATACTTCAGATCTTCCTCTTCAATCGCGCATTAAGATATTTTTAATCGATCCAATGAAAGCTTTTAAACTTATTTTACAAAAATAAATGCCCCACATAGACATAGCATTGCCGTATTTTACCACCCGCGAAGGGTAAACACTGCAGCAATGCTAGGTCTTGCAGAGCATTTATTTTAGCAAAATTAATTTAAAAGCTTCATGAGCGATTAAAAATATTAATGCGCATTGAAGGAAGATCTGAGTATTAATTAACTTAGGGTATTTCCTGAAGTATTAAAACAGATAATAGTGAAGTTGGGCATGGCAAATCAGCCTTGTGGCAGCTGAGACGGCCACACCGGTTCCCTCCATGCGAGGCTGCGCCACCACCGCCTAGGCCACGCGCCAGCCTAACTGCCTCAGAGGCATACGAGCTCCAGATTTTATATATATATATATGCATACATATGCATACATATACATAGAAAGATTCTCGGGAGCGAATAGAATGGGAGCGCATGTAGTTAGCGTCGGGGCGGATGGTGGCGCCACCAGTTCCAGGATGTAGGATAAGGAGTGAATACATCGAGAATAGTGGTTGGTAGATAATGAATAGAACAATTAATAATAATAATTGCATTCCACGCCTCATACTCGCATAATGCTTATACATCATATATATATATATATATATATATGCGCAGACATAGAGTGCCCATGTAAGGACCAGCGCACCTGTTGGAAAATGAAACAATGAAACAAACTCAGTTCTAATTGGATTAATACAATACGCACACAAAACTGGACTAATTCCTACTGGCCGGCTCGGGGCTAGCTTTGTGTTCTGAACAGGAAATGGAGAGTAATCATCTTAGGGCTGGGTGCAAGCTGAGGGAACAATGGGACATGGGGCCGCTTTGAAATTGACAACTATGTATATCACATGCAAACTAGAATCATGCAATACCGTGTGATGCATATTCACCAAAATGCATAATACTTTTATTGAACTGGAATTGTATGCAGTTACTATGACAACTAATACTAATAGTTCAATTATATTATGCTTCTATTATCGAACAGGATTTGCATGTGGTTATTATTGCAACTGATAGTTTCATTTATGTACTAACAAATTGTACTGAACGGCCGGAAGACCAGTGCTCTGGCACTGACAAAAGGCATTATTCACTGAATAAACTACATTTTAATAGGGTTTTTACAACAAGAAAATTAAAAAGCAAAGCCTAACCGACTTGTGTGGTGACTTGTGTGGTGACTTGTGTGGTGACTTGTGTGTTGACTTAGCTAAATTCCACTAGGTCTACCTCTACACAGGTGAGTCCCCTGTGTCACCTCCAGTCGGTGATCACTATTCGACATACCTCTGTTGCCTGCGTACAATACTCACCTATAGTTACCTGAGACCTGGGGGTGGGGGCGGGGTGGGAGGTGGGGGGCACTCCTCCCCCCCCCCTCACATTTCCCCACCCCCACCCGTCCTGACTGGTCACCACCCTGACTCCACTTGGTGCTGTTTCTCCTTAACAATCCAAAAAAAAATGAGACACTTTGCATACCATACCGACATGTGGGGGAACTACTGAGGGTGGGGGTGTGGGGGGGGGGGGGGGAGGTGGGAGATGGACGTCTATCTTTGTATATGATCAGTGAATATCTACCCCCAAATTTAACCACAAAGTTCAAACCCTTGTCATTTATTTATCGATGTGAATTTCCTCTTGGTTACATCGTCATAATAATTTAATATCAATGACAATGTAATGCAGTTTTGAGATGGCTATGCCCAACTGTGTAAATGGGTCACACATGAAGTCGTACAGAAGATATGAGTGATCATATAGGGAACATTCCCTTTCGTGCCTTTATACTCGCATAATTATTATACTTCAAATATATATATAGATATATATATATATATATATATATATAATGTGTAAATGCTCGCTACATACTGTGTAAATGTCAATTGTATATTCCATTTGTATTCTGCTCACACTATTCAGGATGTCATTCTGTGTGTGACCCACCGTTATTCTATACTACCCTCCAGTCATGTCAACATCCAACTTAAAGAACTGCAGTAGCTATGTTTGACCTACATATTTATGTTTTCTGACTAATTAAATATTTATATTTTCTAAGAAAGAAAAACTAACAAAAAACTTGGATAACTATTCGGTAGAGATCTAATGAATCGCGACCTTACTATAAAAAGGTTCTATCTGGCAAAATGGTGCTTTCGAGATAATGAGGACTGAAGCTGGGTAACTGCATGATAAGATAGCAAAACAGATAGAACAATATTATTTTTAATATATCTCAGTGAAAAATACCAGTTGCGGAACAGTTGTGTAACTGCATGATAGCCTTTTGTAGCTGGAACATCTTTACATCCATAAAACCAATTCGGTCACTTTGTCAGATAGAACATGTTTATAGTAAGGTCATGGAATGCACTTATTCCTGAATATTGAAGGACTCAAATTATTGCTTAAAATTAAGTGTGCACTGCTCTGACACTGCCATAATATAGGAAAGGACAGCTGTGGTTCTGAGTTCAGGATCATTGACTCTATGACGTCACTATGTAATATTCAGATATATATATATATAATATATATATATATATATATGGACTAAGAATTAAGTTATTCCCAGCCAACTCATATTTACGAACTAAATCCACCCATACATCCCATTAACACTTTACGTAAATCCAGGCTGGATGCTTGATTCAAACCTTTTTTTGTGAATACAGAAACTGAAGATCATCAGACTATGAAGGGTTTGGGTACAAGAACCGACAAATCCATTTAAATTATTTTCTGTAAAAATATTGTGCTTTCCAGTTAAAGTCTATCAATTGCATAATGAATAGTGCATTTAATAGGGGATGTGGTGATAGCTTCGGCAAACAAACAGATTTGATTATCGGAATAACGGAAGCTTCAGTTCAACCTGGTATAATGTTGACTCACCCGAGTGTTTGTCGTTTTTGCACCTAAACCCTCAATTCCCTAGAAAAACTCCACCAAAAAATACCGCGAACAGACTGCATTTTTTTTTCTTGAAGATTTATACTGCCTATCATGGATAAGTCTGAATAGACTTGTTTTCACCATTAGACAGTTTGTCGAAAGAAAGCCCGAGCCTACACTTTTACCGACCCAAGGGATTTTTAATCTCCCACACCACATAGACATGGTATGAGAGCAACTGGCCTTTGATGACGTTGTAAGTTATACACAGCGGTGGAAATCCAAATTGGAAGAGGTGGAGGCATGGGGAATCGAACCACTGCCCTTCAGATTAGGAGTCTGACCTAGAAAAAAGTCAGACACTCGAACCACTCCGCCACAGAGAACACAGGTATGTGATAGCTTCGGCAAACAAACAGATTTGATTATCGGAATAACGGAAGCTTCAGTTCAAACCTGGTATAGTCATGGTTTGATTTTATCCCAGAAGGTATTTGTCGGTTTTTGCACCTAAACCCTGTGGTGTTCTCTGTGGCGGAGTGGTTAGAGTGTCTGACTTTTTTCTAGGTCGGACTCCTAATCTGAAGGTCGGTGGTTCGATTCATGCCCCCATCTCTGCCAATTTGGATTTCCACCGCTGTGTATAACTTACAGCGTCTTCAAAGGCTGGTTGCTCTCATACCATGTCTATGTGGTGTGGGAGGTTAAAAATCCCTTGGGTCGGTAAAAGTGTAGGCTCGGGCTTTCTATCGACAAACTGTCTAATGGTGAAAACAAGCCTATTCAGGCTTATCCATGATAGGCAGTATAAATCTTCAACAACAACCCTTCAAATTTACCTTTTGAAAAACTCCCACCAAAAAAAATCACCAGCGACAAACAGACTGCAGCTTTAGAGCATCTAGATTCTCCATGACCGTGCAGGTGGCTCTTTAAATATATATCTCCCGTCCACTGATCCTATGTCTGGTGAATGTGTGGAATGACAAGAAGCCAGGGCTCGTTGAACCACAGGCTCTTTCTCCATCATTGCATGCGGTCTAGCCGGGTGGTTAGGGCGTTTGGGTGGCGGGCAATTTGCCAAACTACTTCCTGCTCCAAAGGGACATTTATGGCCGCAGTTACCGCTCGGTGGCCCCTGACTTCGATCCTACTCGCGGGCTGTGGGGGTGGGGTGGGGGCTATCTTTGTGTTCGGAACAGGACATGGAGAGTGATCATCTTAGGGCTGGGTGCAAGCTGAGGGAACAGTGGGACTTAGAGCCGCGTTGAAATTGAAAAATTCAAAGGTTGAAATGTACATTTACTTTCACTGTTTAGTTAGGTAGGTGATATGTGCTTTCTTTCTTTCTTTCTTTCTTTCTTTCTTTCTTTCCTTCTTTCTTTCTTTCTTTCTTTCTTTCCTTCTTTCTGTTCTTTCTTTCTTTCTTTCTTTCTTTACATCGTTCATTCTTTTTTGTTCATTTTGCCTTCCTTCTCTCTTGCTATTTCTCTTCTCTTTTTCCTTTTCTCTTTTTCAGTTTTTCTCATTTTCTCGTTCTCGCTTTCTGTTTTCATTTCTATATGTCGTTCTGGTCTTTCTGTCTTTCTGTCTTTCTGTCTTTCTGTCTTTCTGTCGTTCTTTCTTTCTGTCTTTCTGTCTTTCTGTCTTTCTGTCTTTCTGTCTTTCTGTCTTTCTGTCTGTCTTTCTTTCTGTCTTTCTGTCTTTCTGTCTTTCTGTCTTTCTTTCTTTCTGTCTTTCTGTCTTTCTGTCTTTCTGTCTTTCTGTCCTTCTGCCCTTCTGTCTTTCTGTCTTTCTGTCTTTCTGTCTTTCTGTCTTTCTGTCTTTCTCTTTCTTTCCTTTTGGTTCCTCTCGCTTTCTCTCTTCCTTTCTTTCTCTTTCTCTCTTTCTCTCTTTCTCTCTTTCTCTCTTTCTCTCTTTCCATCTTTCTCTCTTTCTCACTTCTCTCTTTCTCTCTTCTCTCTTTCTCTCTTCTCTCTTTCTCTCTTTCTAGTTCCTTTCCCTCTTTCTCTCTGTCCCCCTTTATCTCTGTCCTCACTTTTCTCTCTGTTCTCTCTTAAACGAGTTATATTTATTCCCTATTTCTGAAATTACTTGGCACTGAAAAGTTAGTCCTGAGCGACGTTATACTCAGAAAATATACCATAAGTGATGAATTTGTAAATAGAAGTAATGAAATGACATTTATCTGGATTGATTTGTGTGTCCCGTATTATTATTATTACATGTACTTTTAGAATAGAAAGGTGAATCCATATATACATATGTATATATATATATATATATATATATAAAGTAGGGCTATGTTAACAAAGGACGGGACACAGACGAGCGATGGGTTGGACACTTTATTGAGCATCTTGGCTAGCACAATAACAGGCTTACCAGTAAAAGTTTCAAATTCAATGGGCCAGTGACTGACCTGGGGCGAGCACCGGCGGAAACGGCCGGTGGCGGCGCTCACGGAGGCAACCTGGGGCAAATCCAGGCAGGTCAACAATTGGCCATAATATATTTTGCGAATAACCTCATAGCAATAATAATAATAAAGGAATACTCCGCCTATTTATATCCGCATAATTAATTATACATCCTATATATATATATACATATATATATATATATATATATATATATATATATATATATATATATAACCAAGTCATCTTGCCCCAACTCCATCTGCAGAGACTGGGTAAACTAGACTAGTTTAGTTTGTCCTTGTCTATATTGAAAGTAGTACCAGTCCAATGGCACTAGTGCCATTAGCAGAGAATACTATCCTATATGATGGCGGTACAGAATATCACCCCCGTGTCTGGCGGGTGCTGTACAATGTAATGCCTCGACATGGCTCTCTTCTACATTATTCTCAATGGGTGCCGACACCGAATCGGTAGAGCGTGGGTCTCGTGTGCGGGCGATCGGGAGTTTGGTTCCCGGTCGAGGGAAACCAATGACTTTAACAATTTATACTTGTCAGTTCTTATCCTTGCGCTCGGCATTAATAGGACAGGACAACACAGGATAGCCCAGTGTCAGGATAATGCGACTGAGTGGGATATCGGGTCATGGTGCAGGCAGCCTGATTTCCCAGTGGCGCAGCACTATTAAGTCACCATGAGTGCACACTGTCACAAATTGGTACCTATCCTGATATGACCATAGATGTTGCTAGGACATAAAACTCTAACAACCAAGCAACATTATTCTCTCTGGGCGTTGGTCAGATTTCCTTATCTCGGAGAGCCATTTCGGCGAGTGGGAGGGAGTGCAGTGTGAAGGGGCCAGTCGTTGACACCCGGGTCGCAGCCCGTGGGTGTGACCATGTGGCCAGGTGTGAAATACATGCGTCAGGCCATGTCATGAGGACTCCCGGCTGACCTTCAACTACCCGCCGCCTGACCTTCACCTGACCTGGGTGCTGACCTCCGTTTGAGGACTGTCCAGCTGCTGACCACGGTACCGCTGAGGGTCACGTGATTGGGTGTGGGGGTTGGGGTGTGGGGTGTGGGTTGTGGGGTGTGGGTGAGTGGGGTGGGGTGTGGGTGAGTGGGGTGGGTTAGGGAGGTGGGTGAAGGGTGCCATGTATCTATGATCCAATCTACTCAGTGGGGCAGGACTATAAAGTCGCCATGAATGCGCGCTGTCACAAGTCAGTGGATGTCCTGGTATGGCCTAGGGTCTTACTGGGGCGTAAAACTTCACCAACCACCCAGCCTCCTCCGGCCCCCACAGAAGACTGTGGTTGGGCTCTTAGGCTGCCTTTTTCCTCCCCCCCCCCCCAGTTTCTCTGACCACTACCCATCAGAAGCCAACACCCGACCACATGGGACCGCTTTCAGAGGTGCCCATTCAGTGCTGCAGATTTGCAGCCTTCATCGCACCAATGCGACTGAAAACTCCCCAAAAGCTTTCTGCCAAGTGACTGAAAATTTGCGCCCCTGATAGTCAACATATATGGTCATATCAGGACAGGTACTGACTTGTGACAGTGCACACTCACAGTGACATTATAGTACTGCCCCATTGGGAGACCAGGCTGCCATGACCTGATTGCCCACTCAGTATAAGTAGATTAGCTTGATTGTTATAATCTACCTAATTTAGTCCCAATAGTTTTGCGCCTGTCTTGACATGTTCTTGCCAGTATGAAACCTCTATTTGCTCCCCGAGAGAGTGCCGCTGGTAACTTGCAAAAGCCAGGAGCACTTCACCACTTTTGCAGGCAGCTTTCATGAAATGTACAACCGCACGAGAGCGGGAGTCAAGTAATGAAAGCAGTCTTTGTTGCATCGTGACCGACAGCATGATGATGATGACCTAATTTAGTCTGAAGTAAGTTTTGATAAAGAAATGGCCGACATTGGAGATCATTTTGGAAACATGCTAAGTTAATTTTGGCATGCACATCGAAATTCTGACACTGTTCGGCAGTACCGTGTTATAACTATAACTTATAAGACATTGACTTAGCAAGCCTTTCGATGCAGCGATACATGCTTAATAACTGCATCGATATATGTATGGTCAAATCTAGATAACTGTTTGGGGTTCTGCAAATTTGATGCTTTCTTCGGACAATGCAACTTGAACAAACACGCTCAGTCTTGTGACTAAATCTGTACAATTAAGCAATATGAATTAATTGCAACATAAAACAACATTTTCAGCCGATCTATCACAATTTAGTGTCACTCATGGTAGCCTGCGCTCCAGTCGCTTAGCTATCTTCGCATAGCATAGATAGCCTTGAATAACATCCCAGAAATATATCATGCATACACATTGGCATTTTATCTACAGGAAATCTGCATTATGTAAAAATAATTAAAATTGAAAGAATCCCAGGATTAGCTAAATTTGTATGAATTTCCACGATTAACAATATATATTGTTTGTGTGATGAAGTTATTTACCCTACCTATAAGGGAATAATGTTACAATATTAATTGTTAAGAGATGAAAAAAGAGGAGAAACTTCACCTGACATTTAGTATTAATAATGACCAGCATGTGGTCTCGAACGCTCTTAAATTACCTTACCCTAACCCCCACCCTCCACCCTCCACCTCCCCTCCACCTCCCACCTCCGCCTCCACCCTCACCCGGATGAGCCTCTAAGAAGGGCGGGGGGTCATCTGTGGCAGTTCCGCACTTGACCCCTGCACATTATCATTTCCTGCGGTGGTCGGCCGGCCTCCCTGCGGGTCTGCCCGGGCAGGGGCTTCCCGGGGCTGGGCGGGCAGTGTCCGGCGCTGACCAGGTGCCCCGGGAGTCGCCTTACCCGTGTAGCAGGGGGCACAGCTAGGCAGGTAGGGAGGCGGGCAGGCAGCAGGGTGGGGCCTGTTTGACCAGTGCATCAGATGAGAATGTTGCTTGCAATTCAGACACCGCATGTATGTATGTTGTTTGGTGATATAAATTATGTTATCTTGTCTTGACGCGGCATAGCGAGGCATCTTTAATTAATTGGCAACATAAACTGGTTATGTATATATATATATATATATATATATATATATATATAGAGAGAGAGAGAGATAGATATATATATATATATATAGATATATATATATATATATATATAGATATATATATATATATATATGACTGTGCAGTGTTAGTTAAATTGTGGTTCAAATCTATAGTGTATACTTTAAATTATTGGTAATTTATTAGTCAAACATGGAGGTGGTTGGGGGGATTGGGCGATAAACAGGTAAACTGGTTGTGAATATATATATATATATATATATACATATGTATATATATATAAACATAGATATATAAATATAAATGTATTGATAGTGCAGTGTTACTTAAATTTAATTTAAATCTAGAGTATTGTCATGGGGGTGATGAAAATGGGAAATATTGCGCCTAGAGTGGGACTCGAACCCACATCTCTTTGCATTCCAGGCCAGTGTGCTAACCATTACACCACCTAGGCTCCCTGATATCAACACACTACCCATGCCTACCTGTCTATGTGGCTCCTTGCCTGAGAGGTCAGTGCAGACCACTACACTCGTCCCCCTGGAATTGTAAGTCTTTTAATGCTTACAATTACATACATACAGGCAGTGCACTTACACATACACAGGGTAGGTTCAACAACTATACAGCGCATAGCTTTATAGGATCCTGGTCACGGCAACCAGTGTCATGGGGGTGATGAAAATGGGAAATATTGTGCCTAGAGCGGGACTCGAACCCACATCTCTTTGCATTCCGGGCCAGTGTGCTAACCATTACACCACCTAGGCTCCCTGATATCAACACACTACCCATGCCTACCTGACTATGTGGTTACTTGCCTGAGAGGTCAGTGCAGCCTACTACACTCGTCCCCCTGGAATTGTAAGTCTTTTAAATGGTCATTTAATGCTTACAATTACATACATGCAGGCAATGCACTTACACATACATAAACAGGGTAGGTTCAACAACCATACAGCGCGTAGCTTGTACATGATCGTGGTCACGGCAACCAGTGTCATGGGGGTGATGAAAATGGGAAATATTGCGCCTAGAGCGGGACTCGAACCCACATCTCTTTGCATTCCGGGCCAGTGTGCTAGCCATTACACCACCTAGGCTCCCTGATATCAACACACTACCCATGCCTACCTGTCTATGCGGCTCCTTGCCTGAGAGGTCAGTGCAGACCACTACAGTATACTTGAAATTAACGGTAATTGATTAGTCAAACATGCACACATGCCGATGGTTGTGCCGAGTGGGCGATAAAGAGGTAAGTTGGTTATGAATATGTATACATATATATATAAATGTAATATATATATAAATATATAAATATATAAATATATATATACATCAATATATATATATATATGTGTGTGTAAAAAAACTATATAAATATACATGTAGGGATAGTGCACTGTTATACTTAAATTTAAACTAAAGCTACAGTGTACTTGAAATTGGCGGTAATTTATTAGTCATACAAGCACACATGGCGATGCTTGCTGGCGGATGAGGGGTAGGGGGTGAGGAGGCGCGGGGGGGAGGCGGGAGGGGGGGAGGGAGGCGGGGGGCGATAAAGAGAGAAAGGGAAGGAGACAGAAGGAAGAGGTGGGGTCGGCGTGGTGCTTGTGTTGGAGGTGAGTGCCTTGGGAATTGGCGGGGAACCCCACCCCTGCATTGACCATCATTACTCATCATGTCACTGACCTTTGATGCCCTTCTGGGTGACCATACACCATGCCGGACAGTGGGCAGCGGACAGGGAAGCCGACTATAAAGGGCCCCCGCACAATAGCCCTCAGCTCCCCATGTCACGTGTGTGTGTATGGGTGTGTGGGTGTGTGGGTGTGTGGGTGTGTGGGTGGGGTGGAGGGGTTGTTTTACTAAGGGTATAACACGCTTCTTGTTGTTGCTGGTTTTTTTTGTCACACCCACCCCTCCCATCATGCACCTTTTTTTCCCCCGCCATTCCTTCACCCCCCCCCCCCCACCTGGTTAAAACTTAGTTACATGTAATGTCTTGGAAGTTGGCACACATTGGGTAGCCCACATTGGGTAGCACTATGGCAATAACAGCCACCTAGTGGAGGCTGGGAAGGAGCGTCAACTCAATGTGGCGATCGATACATTATAGAAATGGCCTTTTGATAATCCAACTGTTAAAAGATATTGAGACCTGAGACCTTTTTCTTTCGGTCTGGTGGGGGAGGGGGGGGGTTAGGGGGGGGGGGCCTTCATGGTCCTCTCAATAGGGCTGTCAGTGTATACAGGGTCCATTGGTCACTGCCTCCCTCAATGGTTGTCAGGAGGGTAAGGGCGGGTTTGGGTGGGGGGGGGGGGGGTCTCCCCATGGGAAAATTTCCCCTTAACTTAAGATGGTTATAGGAGCCTGAATGTTATTGGAATCGTGGTTTGGGGGGGTATTTTGGGTGAATTTTGTGTTGAATAGTGTGTAATATTGAAATTATAGATCGGTTGGGTTTTTTGGGTTAACGTTGTGTTCAATAGTGTATTGCATTGGATTCCGGGTTTAAGTGGGTGTTTTGAGTTAACCTTTTGTTGACTCGTGTATTGCATTGGAATTGTGGTTTGGGCGGGTGTTTGAGGGGAGCTTTTTCTTGAATAGCGTATCGCATTGGGACTGAGGTTCAGGTTGGTGTTTTGGGTTAATTTTATGTTGAATGGTGCATCATATTGGAATTGTGGTTTGGATGGGATTTAGGGGTTAACTTTGTGTTGAATAGTACATCGTATTGGAATCATTATTTGGGTAGGTATTTGGCGTTAACTTTGTGTTGAATAGTAGTACTTCGTATTAGAATCATGGATTGGGCGGGTCTTTGGGGTTAAATTTGTGTTGAATAGTACGTCGTATTGGAACCGTGAATTGGGCCGGTATTTTGTGTTACATTTGCGTGAATGGTACATTGTATTGGACTTTCTGAGATGAGCAAGTCGGGCTTTAAGTTAACTATCCATATCGGACCTATCGACGTGTAAATGTGTCCTCTAGCATATATATATGTGTGTATATTAATATACAGTATAACCCCGTTAAAATAAGCTCGGTTAAACCAAATGATCGGGTAATCCAAACTTTTTTCGGCGGACCGTCAAAATACTACCAGTTATCATATAAAATAGTTGGTTAAACCAAAGTCGGTTAATCCAAATTATAACTCAGCCAGTAGGGGGTCCACCTGTGAAGGTGTTCGTCATCCTATCGATCCTGCTCAGTGGACCCATTTGCAGTTTGGGTTTTTTCTGTTCCAACAAGTGGTCCACAACTGGTTCATCAAAGGCTGTGGTATGTGCTGTACTGCCTGTGGGAAAGTGCATATAAAAGATCCCTTGCCACTCATCGGAAAGAGTAGCCTACGTTGCGGCAGTAGGTTTCCTCCAAAGAAATATGTCAGAATGACCATATATGGTTGACGTCCAATAGCCATCATCATCATCATTATCATCATCATGCTGTCGGTCACGATGCGACAAAGACTGCTTTCATTACTTGATGGTCGCTCTCCATTTAGCTCTCTGCTGTGAGATTTCACTGTCCACTTAAGATGAAATCGAGCAGTGCGGTCCTTGGTAACCCGGGTGACAACCGAGTTTGGTATGATGTTTTGTGTGGTTGTACATTTCATGAAAGCTGCCTGCAAAATTGTTGAAGTGCTGCTGGCTTTTGCAAGTTACCAGCAGCACTCTCTCTGGGAGCAAATAGAGGTCTCACACCAGCAAGAACATGTCTAGACAGGCCGCAAAACTATTTGTCCCTGCACTGGCTGGTCGGGAGATGTTGGGAGTTCCATACATCAACCGCCCTTGATGCTGCCACAGTGACATGGGTTTTTGTTTAGGGTTTGCTCCCTTAGCCTTTGGTTCTGTCAAGAACCTGTACCACAAGGCAGTGGTTTACAACTCTGCAGGGCAGGGGTGTCAAACTTGCTGAGGTATTGCAATACCTGCATGCCCAAAATCCAATAGCCAATGATACAAAAATCAATGTGCTCTAGAGGCATCGTTAAATTCGTTTTTAAACAAGCTTACTTAATCATGAAACGTTTTCTTTCAAAAGCAGTTAGCATGCAAGGAACTGGAATCATAAAAAAAAGTGATAAAGTGCCACACACCACCAGGATTAGCCGTTTTATGTCTCATACTTGCACTATCATAGGACACTGGAGCTCAGGGCATCCACGGTTAAAGACAGCTAGGGCAGGTGACAATGGTCAGTGCTGACATTTAAGTGACCTTGATGTGACCTTCAGGTGACCCTTGGGTTATGCTAACGGTCCACCAGAACCCGACTCGGTGGAAGGAAGCCCAACGAGTCAACAATAAGAATCGCAAAAAGGTAGGCTTATTTCTAAATAGATATAAATAGATCTAAGTAGGTATCTTCAATGTATATTAACAATGTAGTGTGTTTGTGCCAAATGTATACATATATATTATATATCTTCATCATAATAAAATTAAGTAGTGTATTCTGTTGGGTTTCATATGATACGAGAAGTACATTGAATTTCAGCCATATTCTATTTTAAATAAACATAGTAGAATTGGTCACTATGACCTACAGATTCTATTTTAAATAAACATAGTAGAATTGATCACTATGACCTACATATTCTATTTTTTTTAAATATAGTAGAATTGATCACTATGACCTACATATTCTATTTTAAATAAACATAGAAGAATTGATCACTATGACCTACATTTTCTATTTTAAATAAATATAGTAGAATTGGTCACTATGACCTACATATTCTGTTTTAAATAAACATAGTAGAATTGGTCACTATGACCTACATATTCTATTTTAAATAAATATAGTAGAATTGATCACTACGACCTACATATTCTAGTTTAAATAAACATACTAGCAATATCTATAACCCTGAATTGAAAAATGGCTGGAAGACCAGTGCTTCTGCACTGACAAAAGACTTATTCAGCAGAATAAACATATTTACCAAAAAGAAATAGTAAATGTTTATATAGTTATAAGTATATATATAATCAAATATATTTATATGGCTATATGTATATATACAGTTATATGTATATATATAGTTATATGTGTATACATAATTATAGTTATATGTGTATATATATATATATATATATATATAATATAAACGATATATAAGTTACCTCACCAAAAGCTACCCAAGAAGTCTGAACAATGATCGCCTCCTCGCCCCGCTTCTCCCCCCCCCCCCCACCCCCACACACCCATCTCCAATCCAACCCCCTCCCACCCTTTGCCCTTCGCCCTCCCTGCCAAACCCTCCACAAACATACCCCGACATGGCCCGCGGGCAACTTTAAGTTATACAACCCAAAGGGTGGCCCAGACAGATCGACCCGTGCCCGCCCCGAGCTACTACCCCCCCCCCCCCCCATACACACACCTCCCCCCTACCCCTCTCCGCCATCCTGCTCCTACACACACACACACACACACACACATCAAATACCCATTGTGAGACCAGTACAGGGGTGAAAACCAGCCTTATATAAAAACGGTCGAAAAATCGGGCTAATGAAGTGGTGGAAGGCCGAATGAGTTGTTCATCCGTCTCCAGTATTGGTAGATTTTGGGATTCGAACCCACGGGTTCGTCAAGATAGGTATCTAGGTCAGTGCGCGCACCTTTTGGCTGCAGGACAACCCACGGGTTCGAACCCTGGTTGATTCAAACCTATGACTTAAAAATGCATACTTGTCGCTTCCTAGCCAGGTGCTTAGCAGTATTAGGATAGGGCAAGGACTGGTTGGTTCAGTGTCAGGATAATGTGACTGAGTGGGATATCAGGTAATGGTGCTGGTGGTCTGGTCTCCCAGTGGGGCAGCACTATAAACTCGAAACGAGTGCGCACTGTCACAAGTTGGTACATGTCCTGATATGACCCTATATGTTGCCAGGATGTAAAACTCCAACAACCAACCAACAACCGATTGTGAGAAGAACCCATAAGAGAAATCGACCAACCTTGGAACCGACTTTAAGTGGTTCATTTAGGGAGATGGTCGGTTTAATGAGTAAGAATATGGTTACAATGGTATTGTTGGGACCCACATAAAGCGATCGATATAGGGGAGTGCTCGATCTCTGGAGGTAGTCGGTTAGAGAGGTTTTACTGTATGTATATATATATATATATCTGCGCTGGAGGCGGGAGTATATATGTGCAATGCATGCCGAGGAAGGATAGCCACTAGCACTCCAAACATTATCACACATGACCCTAGGTTTGTCACTATATATATATGTGGTGTATAATGCATTATGCGAGTATAAAGGCGCGGAAGGGAATTAACTCCTTTTATTATTATCATGCCCTAATTATTGTTAATATTACACGATATACTGTACTGCCTCCTCCAAATAGCGACTGGTGGCGCCACCCCCGGCGCTGCCCGGTACCTGCCTACTCTGAACACGTCACTCGCGTCCGGGAATTTTTTCTGAAGTATTACTGAGATTCTTACGAATCTACGAATACGAAGGTAAGGATCAGGGGCCCACCCTCCCACACCTATGAATGAGTAGAAGAGAACCCGATCAAACTCGACAATAAAGAACAATCAAGGGTTGACTATTTATAGGAAATTATTATTATGGGAATAGGGGTCCTGATCCTGGTTTTAGGTTTTTTGCTCCCCTCCAAACTTCGAAAACTGAGGCTACTTCCGGCCTGCGCGGGCTTGTATATAATTATCTATAGAGATTGGCTGCATAGATAATAATTATTATTATTATAATATGCATGTATTTATGCATATTCCTATACGAACAGATGAAGGGTATGCAAAGTGCTAAAGAACTCCCCTTAAATTCGCATATATTGACATTCTTGTTTAACTTGTTCAGAAGGGGCTGCTTAGTGTGTTGGGGCAGAGAGGAGCTGTTTGTTAGGTCAGGTTATAACGCCAGAGGGCGAACTGTAAATGTAATGGCTCCGTTTTTCTAACCGATTGTTGTTGTGGCCACCAACATATGTCAAACCCGATGAAGACCATTAAATTGTCTCCGGGTTTAACTTTTTTCCTTTTTTTTTGGTAAATTGATTTTATTCATATATATCTTTTTGTTGCAGTGCCGTAGCACTGGTCTTCTGGCCGTGAGTGTTACATGTATCTAGGTATTTACACAATTTATTTGTAATTATTTTACAATTGCATCGATTAAAACAACGAACACAGATATAACACACAATGCTCACAAGGAACACACTATTCGGAACCTTGCTTGCAAAAAAAAAGCCAATTATAATAGTACAAGTAACGGTGCTATTAATATTAATATTGATATTGATAGGAATGATAACGTGTGCACATTCCTCCACTTTGGCGATTGTAATCGGCGAATAATCTGTACGCCACGTCCGGGTCGGGTCACGTGACCGCGGTCCGATTACTCACCGACCAGTGTCAACTACCCGTAATATCGCCGCTTTTATTGCTCTATTATCGCCCATCGGTGGTACATTGATTGATTGACTCTGGGCGACCCAGGGGACAATGTGAACACCAAATAAAAACAGCCGACACGTTCCACTGAACGCCGCACACTTCGCAAGGCTTTATTTTCTTGCTATGCATGTGTACATGCTTCTTTGTATGTTTAATCTTGGCAGGCATGGGTGGGGTAGATACAAGATTCACCCGGTACTTGTAGTACACGGGTGAAGACCAGCCTTATATAAATACGGACGAAAATAGTGTTAGTATGGAACAAGAAGTAGAATGCCTGGCACCAGTGTCAAATGGTTACTTATATCAGAACAGAGTTGGTGAAATGAGAGAGAATGCAAAAAGACAAGATGGCGGCCAGAGAATGCCGTCGATTTCACTTTTAAATTGCATTAAAGTATATGTTTTATTATATTTTCCAACTCAAATGTAGCGGGTAAACATGAAGATTTATACAAAGAATACATGTTGCTTCTTAGATTGTGAAATTAGGCTCTCATAAAAAATCTCATAAAGCCTCATTTCATTAGCCTGATTTTTCTACCGCTTTTATATAAGGCTGGTTTTCACCCCTGTACTGGAAGTACGGGGTGAATGTTGTATCTAGGGTTGGGGGTGGAGAGGGGGAGGTGGTGGATTCATAAAGTATGATATGGTGAGGGAGGGAGGGTAGCGATGAATGAGAATCATGTCTTAATGGCCGGTGCACACCTACCGTTTACAATTCGCGCACTAAAACTCGCGATTCGACCCGACCCGCTTAAAACTGAAAACGGGCCGATTCGTTTTTCGAATCGCGAATCGCAATCGTAAACGGCTGCTTTTAGCACTAAAAAACTGAGTTTTATGCGCGAATCGCAATCGGTAGGTGTGCGCGGGGGGCGCACACCTAGCGATTTTGGGGCAGTTTTAGATCGTATACGGTAGGTGTGCGCGGAAAAACGGGCAGTTTTAAGTCGTAAACGGTAGGTGTGCACTGGCCATAAAGCTGCATATTCCGATCGCGACCTTACTATAAAAAGGTTCTATCTGACAAACTAATGCTTTGGAGATAATGAGGACTGAAGCTGTGTAACTGCATGATATAGCAAAGCAGATAGAACAATATTATTTTTAATATATCTCACTGAAAAATACCAGTTGAGAAACAGTTGTGTAACTGCATGATATGCTTTTGTAGATAGAACATTTTTACATCCATAAGACCAATTCGGTCACTTTGTCAGATAGAATCTTTTTATAGTAAGCTCATGCGATGAAGCATCACATTTTCGAAACCATGACAAATATCTAGAATTGAGTCTACATAAAAAAGACAAATTATTTACCTTAGATATTGATGCATTTATTAAGCACTTGTTGCCAAATTGAAGGGAGTACCAAGGCAATTTAATAGATCTCGTTACTACTGAAGCCTATCGTATCAGAGTTTTGGCATGCTTGCCCAAATTAATTGTCCATGGTTGCCCTTCAAATATCTCAAAAGGTTAGCCATTTTAAAAAAAAGTTACTTCAAACTAAAGTAATATTAGATTATAGCAACCAATCTAATAATTATATTTATCTCAGGAAAATGACAGAAACCCCAACCCATCGGACTGTGCAACTTTGTCGGCTCCGGCTTTCTATCGACAAACTGTCTAATGGTGAAAACAAGTCTATTCAGACTTATCCATAACAGGCAGTATAAATCTTCAAGAAAAAAACAACAAAAAGAGCTCCATGTGGATCACATATTTTACAATCTATCGAGTCGCTGATTCCACCCAGCTCACAATATTTGTCTATATTGGCGTAGAGTTGAGGAATTGGGAGAGAATGCAGAACTAATTGATTTGAGAGGTTTTGTGTATCAACAATAGCGGGTTGTGGCAGATAAGTATCTGAATGATATAGTTAGCGATCTAGATTGGGAATGTGACAGTGTGCACTCATGAGAAGTTTATAGTACTGCCCCACTGGGAGACCAGGCCGCTGGCACCATGACACAATATCCCACACAGTCATATCCTGATACTGTGCTAGCCAGTCCTTGTTCTATACTATTAATGCATAGCACCAGACTAGGTAATGATAAGTATCAATTTGATAAGTCATTGGTTTCACTTGGTTTTAATCCAAACCCCCGACATTTGATTAGACAAAACCACTTCAGATACTTGGACATTGATTAAGCGCTTCAAAGAAAGGAATATTAAATTAATTTAACAGAGACTGCTGAAACGTATGCCTGTAGTGTAAAGGACCGGTCACATACATGTTAGTGGACATAGTTGAACGTAGAGGAGGCTAACATAGCTGAACATAGTTGAACGTAGTTGAACGTAGTTGAACGTAGTTGAACGTAGTTGAACGTAGTTGAACGTAGTTGAACGTATTTGAACGTATTTGAACGTATTTGAACGTATTTGAACGTATTTGAACGTATTTGAACGTATTTGAACGTAATTGAAGTAATTGAACATAATTTAAATAATTTAAATAATTGAACGTAATGGAACGTAATTGAACGTAATTTAAATAATTTAACGTAATTGAACGTAATTGAAATAGTTCAACGTAGTTCAACATAGTTCAACGTAGTTCAACATAGTTCAATGTAGTTCAACATAGTTCAACATACCAACATCTATACTTCTCCGTCATGCTAACTTGGTAATAACGTGGGTGGGCCGTGAGTTCCGATTTAATATTTGGACACGTTCAAAAGAGCGCTATGTTAGGGGCTGAATTTCCATATGTGATGCTAACGTACTCTAGCATACTGTACCATATTATAGCATACTCTAGCATCCTCTAGCATACTCTAGCATCCTCTATTGTACTCTATCATACTCTAGCATACTCTCGCATACTTGGACAAAGCCATGACCACATAGCCATTAGTGGACATGGGAGTACATAGTGAAGGCTAAAGTAGTTGAACGTAGTTGAACGTACCTGCATCCATACCGTAACATATTTATCCATACCGTAACATATGTATCTGTACTGTAACGTATTTATCCATACCAAAACCTGCCATACCGTAACATATTTCAACATAGGTTAATGTACTTACACTAAAGTTACAGCACGTTTGACCCACGTTAGCCTACACTACGTTCACCTATGTTCAACTACGTCCACTAACGTGTATGTGACCGGCGCATAAGAATGGTGATGTGCGCGGTGAAATTACTTTACTTCAAATATCTCCAAAGTTAGCAGTTACAAAAAAAAGTTACTTCGACCTATTACGGTAGATGATACTGATCAATCTATAAATACCTTTATCTAAAATATATGGCAGGAAGTCAAAACAACTGAACTATCCAACATTAATGTCATGTTGTCAACGCCACAATGGAATCCTTAGCTAGACTCTGACCTGAGTACCGGACCAGCTGTCCAAACTTCCTTTGATATATTTATAATCCTTTGAACGCTTGGTTACTCACCAGATCTTAAATGATTGACCAGCAAGTGAAATCACTTGTGCGGGAAGATTGACACAGTCAGCAACATGATTAATACAACTTAATATATTCAGAATTATCAACATTGAATGTGACTAACCACACTATCAGATTATGTATAGATTGAAACAATGTAGTCCCTGAGTTGGTTGGTTGTTGGAGTTTGACGTCCTAGCAACATAGTCCCTGGGAGTTATTTAGATGGTTGGTGGTTTTAGTTTTACGTCCTGGCAACATATAAGGTCATATCAGGACGGGTACCGACTTGTGACCGTGCACACTCATGGCAAACTTTATACCGCTGCCCCACTGGGAAATTGACCCGCCAGCACCTTGACCCAATTTCCCACTCAGTCATATTATCACATTTTACATCCCAGCAATGTCAATGGTCATATCAGATTGAGTACTGCCTTGTGATAGGGCACAATAATGACGACTTTATAGTGCTGCGCCACTGGGGGCATTACCGTGGCCCCAGGAGGAGTTGTGTCTCATGAATGTACCTCTCTCCCCTACCATAGACTACACCTCTTATGAACTCCTAGTCCTACTCCTCCACCATCTGAATATAGCCTCAGAAGAAAGGAGGGCAATTTGAGTTCGGCGCAGGGTGAGAGCTGCCCACGACTGAGTGCTTAAGGCGCAGACACTCTATGGCCACTCTGAGGACACTTGGTATCGTAACTTTGTTAGTAACGCAGTGATAGTGACACGTGAGGAACACCTGAGTAGGATTCAATGCACACTGTGTTGAGGTATTGTTGAAGTGTCGGAGTGATGGTGGCAGCTTTGAATGTACCTAATCCGCGTGGTTTTGAGTTTATGTCATATAGCTTTTTAGATAAATGTTAGGTTCATCGTTATCAGTTCATCACCTATTTTACTTCAGTTATATATGACTCGGTCTCATGAAACTGGGCCAATTGGTGGTCAATTTAAGATGTTGGCGTCGCAATTGTTAAAGTGTAGTGCATTTCTTTGTTTCATATTAAATTATCCTAGAAACAAATAGGGTTGTTGTATTTTCTCAACCTGTACATTCAGGATAAATTTACTAACTTTCCAACACCTCTGTCAATGCTAAGCTATAATTATGCCATTCAATGCCAACATCCAATAGTCAACGCCAACATTTTTAGCAGATGTCGGCGTCGCAATTGTTACACTGGAGTGCATTTCTTTGTTTCATATTAAATTATCCTAGAAACAAACAGGGTTGTATTTTCTCTACCTTTACATTCAGGATAAATTTTAGAACTTTCCAACACCTCTGTCAATGCTAAGCTATAACTATGCCATTCGACGTCGACATCCAATGCTCGATGCCGACAACTTCCCCCGATTACCCTATTTTTGTGAGACTGATTCATATACCATATATATACTATATATTCTTAATATACTGAAGTGAGCGAGCCTATGCGCAAGTGTGGTTCCTGTCGGGCCGGGTACAGACACAAGTCATATATTGCGGGCCACCGCCTAGATAGGCCTGCAGGGATCCACACATGTGGGAGAGAGCCTGCTGTTGTTTCCCATTGCTATGAAACGCACCATGGTTACAGTGGCGGCATTCATAGTGACAGGAAGAGGTTCAACCTCAGCGCTCAAACCCGTCCGACGTGTCGTTACTCGCTCCGGCGTATTTAATATTGACTATTGTTGTTAATCGGTAGAAGTGCTAATGTGATTTAATTATATAGAGGAGACATCATCTGGTATTTGATCTGGCGAAGTTACGCCCGATGCTGATGTTTATGTATGATATCTGGCTGACAATAAACCTCGTTGTTCACTAATGAATGTGAAATGAAGTTCAGTGCTGTTTCTTACCATTACGAATCATTCCTCTTTATGTAATAACCATACTTATATCAACATCTCTATGTATTTGGGAATTAATCACATGATCAAGACCCCTATACCGGAGCAGGACTAACTAAGCTCAAGGGGAAGGACAAGCATCTCTATAGCACTCTCGGGTGTAACGTTAGGATATCGTAGTCCGATGGTTTTGAATTTCTGTACTTTTTTCTGAGATAAATATATTAGATCGATCACTAGTATCTACGTTACATTAGTTCAAAGTTACTTTCATTTTAAATGGTAAACTTTTGAGATATTTTGAGTGCAAACATGCAAAATTAGTTTTGGCAAGCTTAAATTCTGACACAATAGACTTCTGCAGTAACAGGTTCTGTTAAATTGAGTCAGTATTGCCTTCTACACATAAACAAATGCTTAATAAGTGCATCAGTATCTAAATTAGATATCTAAAATCAAATCTAGATAATTGGTTTCGTTTTGAAAATTTTATATTTCATCGGACTTTGCACCTTTAAGCCAGAGTGCCAGGACTTTGCACCTTTAAGCCAGAGTGCCAGGACTTTGCACCTTTAAGCCAGAGTGCCAGTTACGTGGTTAGGCCTGTGTCCTGGCCGGAGAAAGGCGTGGCTCAGAACTGAGACTAGAAGGGAATAATCCGAAAGAGAGAGAGAGAGCCATTTTAGTATTACTTGAGCGGGGAGTTAAGGGCGCATTCCATATACGCGTAATGCGTAATGCGTTATGCGTTACGCGTTATGCGTTATGCGAATGCCAGCATTCCATATACGCGTAATGCGTATTGCGTTATGTGGCGCACGACTGGCTATATTTAAAAAATAAAAATAAACAATTATTCTCCATACTGCTCTGTATGTGACCAAATATTGCATGTATATCTATGTAACCTTTTGTATGTCACATGGGGGTTCCTACCTTTATTATAACCTAATTATAGATAAGTATTCATATTTCTGTGCATATGGTAGCATTCTTAGCTTTCCCCTAACCCTATGTCTCCCTGGTGCCCAGCTCACCATGTGTTTCCAATTAGCACCCCTCTGTGAGGCTGTTCCTTAATGCTCAGTCTCCTCTCCTGGTGTTAAACTAATGGAGACATCAGACTCAGGTTTCTATTCACATCCAGCTTGACGCATAACGCATTACGCACCGATCGCTACAGGGACCGATCGGGATAATGAATTTCTGACGCATTCGCATTCGCATTCCGCATTACGCATGTATGGAATGTAGCTCATAGGTTTCAAGGCGTTTCGATTTTTTGTCGCATTCGCATTCGCATTCGCATTACGCATTACGCGTATATGGAATGCGCCCTTTAAGGTCGCATTCCTTACATGCGTAATGCGTAATGCTTAATGCGTAATGCGTTAAAATCGAAACGCCTTGAAACCTATGAGGTACATTCCTTACACGCGTAATGCGAATGCGAATGCGAATGCGAATGCGAATGCAAATCCATTATCCCGATCGGTCCATGTAGCGATCGGTGCGTAATGCGTAATGCGTAAAGGTGGTGCGAATAGAAAATCATCAGTCGCATTTGTCCATTGATATAAGGCTGGAGGAGGCGACTGATAATTACGGACACTATCTACACGCCCTGTATCTACACGCAAAATGCTACCAGAGCCACAAAAATATGAATACTTATCTATAATTTGGCAATTATAACGAAAAGGACGGTCCTAACATGGCTCAGTTTAGGATGTTAGGACCGTCCCAATCGGGAGACAGACGGTTACGGGAAAGCTAAGTTGCATTTGGACCGGGTACGTGGCGGCTGGCGTCACGGGCACATGAGCATGAGCCGCCGGTGAGTGAAGCCGGTCAAGCCGCGTAGTTGCTATCAGGAATTACATCGGACATACAACATGTAAAAACGATAAGGATAAAAAGCACGATGGTTAAACTGTTGCTCTACGGTTAAAATAGTATGCGAAAAGTAGAGCTTGTTTTATTTCACGATGCCTCTAGAGCACATTTATTTTTATCATCATCTATTGGATGTCAAACATTCTGACATATTCCTTTGGAGGAAACCCTCTGCGACCACATGGGCTACTCTTTCCGATAGTTGTTGTTTGTTATTTTACGTCCTAGCAACATCTAAGGTCGTATCAGGACGGGTATCGAATTCTGACTATGCCAACTCATGGCGACTTTATAGTGCTGCCCCACTGGGACATAAGGCCGCCAGCACCATGAACTGATATCCCACTCAGTCACATTATTCTGACACTGAGCGAACCAGTCTTTGCCCTATCCTAACAGTGCCGAGCGACAGGCTAGGAAGCGACAAGTATGCATTTTAAAGTCAATGGTTTGACTCGGCCAGGATTCGAACACACAACCTCATGGGTTCGGATGTCCCGATCTCCTAAAACAGGAGACGGATGCTCTACTCATTCGGCCATCCTGTCTGGTCTCTCTTTCCACTAAGCAGCAAGGGGTAATTTATATGCACTTTCCCCCAGACAGGACAGTACATACCACAGCCTTTGATGAACCAGTTGTGGACCAGCGGTTGGAATGGAAAATAACCCACACTGCAAATGGGTCTACTGAGCATAATCGCTCGGATGACCCACACCTTCACAGGTGGACACCTAGATAAAGGATTCACCCAGTACTCACAGTACACGGGTGAATACCAACCCTATATAAAAACGGTCGAAAAAGTGGGTTAATGAAATGAGAGCCTAATTTCACAATCTAAGAAGCAACATTTATTCTTTGTAGATGCCTTCATATTTACCCGCTACCTTTGAGTTGAAAAATATAATAAAACATCTGGTTAAATGAGATTTAAAAGTGAAATCGATGGTGTTCTGTGGCCGCCATCTTGTCTTTTTGCATTCTCTCCCATTTCACCAACTCTGTGCCGATATATCTAGCCATTTCATCCTGGAACCACAGTTTCTAGTTCATGTCCCATACTAAAGCTATTTTCGCCCGTATTTAGAAAACATTGTCCTTCACCCGTGTACTACACAAGTAGCGGATGAATCTTTTATCTAGTGGACACCCAACTGCCTGAGCTACGTCCTGCTTCCCTCGTGTATACTATGTATACTGTAGTAGTCTGCACTGACCTCTCAGGCAAGTAACCACATAAACAGGTAGGTGTGGGTAGTGTGTTGATATCAGGGAGCCTAGGTGGTGTGATGGTTAGCACACTGGCCTGGAATGCAAAGAGATGTGGATTCGAGTCCCGCTCTAGGCGCAATATTTCCCATTGTCATCAGCCCCCATGACAATACTCTGTATACTCTGTATACTCTGTATACTCTGTGTACTCTGTATACTCTTATACTCTGCATACTCTGCATACTCTGTATACTCTGTATACTCTGTATACTCTTTATACTCTGTATACTCTGTATACTCTGTATACTCTGTATGCTCTGTATGCTCTGTATGCTCTGTATGCTCTGTATGCTCTGTATGCTCTGTATACTCTGTATACTCTGTATACTCTGTATACTCTGTATACTCTGGATACTCTGGATACTCTGTATACTCTGGATACTCTGTATACTCTGTATACTCTGTATACTCTGTATGCTCTGTAAATTCTGAATACTATGTATATTATGTATACTATGTATACTATGTATACTATGTATACTATGTAAACTATGTAAATTATGTCTACTATGCATAATATGTATTTTATTATAATATGTATGATATGTATGATATACATGATATGTATGTGATGTATGTGATGTATGATATGTATGATATGTATGTTTTGTATGTTAAATATGATAGGCATGGTATGTATGATATGTATACTATGTATATTATGTATATTATGTCTACTATGCATACTATGTATAGTATGTATAATATGTATGATATATATGATATGTATGCTATGTTTGTGATCTATGCTATGTATGATATGCATGTTAATTGTTATATATGCGATGTGTGTTTTGTATGTTATGTATGATAGGCATGATATCTATGCTATGTATAGTATGCATAACACATCAAATATAACACATAATATATAGCATACAGCCTATAACATATATACATTATAATATAGCAAAGTGATCCATACAGCGAGTGAGCATAAGTACCAAGAACTGCCGGTGGTGGCGCCACCGTAGGCCAACAGGCCGCAGTTAATTGATATTTGTCCGTTATTGGACATTAACAATATTATACAGCAACAATCATAATAATAATAATAAACCTCATACCGATGATTTATACCCGTATATTTATATACTGGTTATATAAGACAAATAATATTTTTTAAATAAAATATCTTATATATGTTTTGTATATTATAATTTATATATTTATATATACAATATATATTATACAGCTGAGTGGTTTACAATATACAACATCCCCAACTCAAATAACCCTGCTATAATGACATGATGCATGCACCGCGGAAGGTGTGGGTCAAGAGGGTTTCACAGGAGCTAATCACAAGGGTGTGTGCTGTTTGCAGGGTGGGTGTCTTGCGGGCTTTACACGAGGTTAAAGTTCAGCAGGCGGCAGTCTCCTACACGTCAACTTTGTGACAGGGTGCTTACTGTCTTGCAGGCTTTAATTACAACTCCAACACACCACCTAGCCTTGACAGCAGTGGCGCCTCCAATTGGGGCCTGGGTAAAAGTCGATTTTAACCCCACTTATTTGTCAACGAAAATGGGGTCTCTGTGACTGACAAAATACCGATGTTGCAAAGCTCATCATATGTATTCATTAGTAAACCTCAAGTGGTGGGGACTGAGAGGAAGACAGGTAGATATATAGTACTACAGTAAAACCTCCCTAGCTGACCACCTGCACAGATCGACCACTCCCCTATATCGATTGCTTTATTTGGGTCCCAATAATACCATTGTAGCCATATTCTATTCTAATTCCCTAAACCGACGACCTGCCTAAATGAACCACTTAAACTTAAAGTCGGTCCCAAGGTCGGTCGATTTAAAGACGTTTTACTGTATATAGATTTTCGGCAGTAAATGAATGAGGTTAATTAACAGAGGCGAGCAGTGGCAGCACCGTCGGAGCTGAGGTTCAGTAGGTTGGAGCAGTAGATGACCAGCCCCAGGCTCCATCACCCGATTGCTGGCAGGTGGAGCTGAGGAGCGATTATGGAATTCCAAGTTATTATACTCGTATAATTCATATACAACATATATATATATGTAAGGACAAGCAACAATGGTAGACTGGCCGATATGATCATTTATTACATCAACAACTATGATCCACCTTCAAATATATATCTATATAGGCAACTGGCTGGGCAAACCCGCCTTGCCGATCAATTAGAATAAACAGTAATAAGAACATAACAAAGAGAAGAGAAAAGAGAAAAAAAAGAAAAAGAGAAAACCCCCCAAAAAACCAAGACGAGTGGCACCGATAAGTGGCTATGGTGCTGGATGGGCGGGCAGTGATGAGCCAAGCCAAGCCCATATATATATATATATATATATATATATACCAGGTATGGTCAAGCGTAGACATCCAGTTGGTTAAACACACCAAACAGACATGACAGGGCGGCGAAATGCATGCCGTCGACACTGTCAACGCTTTGACAGACAGCTCACGCACTGACAGCCACCTCACGCACTGACTGACACCTCCACACTGCACAGGACATGCACACCTAGGAGAGGGCTCCTAAAGGCCCTTCCCAACCCATTGTACTTGTATGCCAGGTGCGGATTTAGGTGCCACACCACCGGGCAGTGTCCGGAACACACAGTCTCTTTAATTCGGGTATTATTAATACGCGCCGTAGCAAACAAGTCAAAGGCATATATGCAAACAAGGCAAAGACATTGATATATATGTAGTTGGATGAGTCATTCCTCTGGCTGGTACCTCTAAAAGGCCCCTCCGTTTATTTATGAAGCAAATTTCCTGCCGAATGAATGCAGATACAGTGTCGCGTGGAGGCGACAAGGCCCAGCCGTGCTGCTGGAGCCTGGTGGGCGCTGCCCGGACACATCAAAGCAGCGCCGGGCTGCACAAAACATCAAAGCAGCATAGTGCTGCATAAACCACGTCGGCTTCAACGTCCCACCGGACCGTTTCACCAACGAATCAACTAGCCTTAGCTTTCAATAATACTTGCGTAACATGTTACACTCCTCATTATTAATACGCGCCGTAGCAAACAAGTCAAAGGCATATATGCAAACAAGGCAAAGACATTGATATATATGTAGTTGGATGAGTCATTCCTCTGGCTGGTACCTCTAAAAGGCCCAAACCCACCAAACCAGCTAATGATTATCTACCGGCCAATATGGTGGCCACCCTCAGGTCCCTTGATAGTCTCTCTTGTAGAGATGCCTTCAGGTACTCGAACACCGCGTCCGATTTCCAATCGCCCCTTTCTTTTATTTCGAGCACTGAGGCGCCAGATAGTCGTAGAAAGGTGGCACCACCCCGCCTCAAGCTGTGAGTGGAGAATTCACTGGGATTCATACCCGCCCGTGCACATAGTATCCTTATTGCCGCTAAGTAGAACGAATAGGGCATTGATACCGAGGTCTCACCCATGGGCAGCCTAAATGCGTGGGCGTTTCCCCCCGCTTCTACATCCCGGAAGTGTTTTTTCACCCAGTAGACTGCGCACAGCGCCCGATCTGCGACTTTCGATACCGGGATTAGATGGACCCGTTCTCTGTACTGTATCGTTTTTGACTTCCGGACCGTCACCATCATGCCCCATTCATAAAATGCGAAATCGGATCTTATTAGTGAAGCATCGGACTCTGATACATGACACTTACGTAGTAAAGCCCTGAAGGAGACCAACATAGCCGCCCTCAGCGCTACGTGCCCCTTCGTATCCAGCATCAGGCTAAATATCACCCGGAGTTGTTTTGGTAGTAAGGGCGCTGCCTGCCTTGGACTGTCACCCAGGATCCGACGGATCCCGGCCAAGCACTTCTTTAGTCTATGGCTAGTATAATCGACGGCCCCCAAGCCCAGATCTTTCAGGTGATTGCTAAGGGCGCTCAGATATTGCCTGATTGAGTTGTAACACAGGCGTCTCGCTAAGAAAGATATGTACAAACACGTTTGAGCTGTAGAGCAAGGATATGGTGATAATTGCTCCGCAAAGATTTCACAGAACTCGAGATATGCTTTAATTTGTACAGATCTGGTTAGTTTCGTCGAGTCCGCTTGGTAGGCGTCCTCGTATCGCGCACACTCCCGCCTTAGCCGTCCCCAATCTGCAATCAACATGAGAAAAGTTCATGGCAGCACATCGCCCTGGCTGAGTCTGCGTCTCGTATGCGCGCAATGTTTTTGTACGCGTCCAGCCTGCTTAGGCTGTCACATATTACGTTGTCTCGTGTATTTATGTATACTGATTGAACATTGAAGTTATGTTTTATCGACAACCAGAATATCAGTCTCAGCCAGGTCATAGTGGTCTTATTCTTACTTCTGCCAGAGTTGAGAGCTGCCCTTACCTGGGTGTTATCAGTCACGAATATCACTGTCCTGTTTTCCCAGAGATGGCCCCACCTACGCACCCCCACCAGGATTGGCCATAATTCTAACACGTTAATGTTCTCCGTCCTGCAGCCCCCGTCCTTCGCTTCCGCATAGTGGTGACCCAGCCACTTACCCAACTGCCTTCCCCCCTTGGTGTTAAAGGCGCCAGCCAACCAGTCCTCCCCATGCGTAGCCCCGAACCCTGCCAACGACGCGTCACTGTACACTGAGATACATGGGTCGCATGGTTTGATTATCTTGGCTTTCCCGTTGAAGGAGCTGGCGAACTCTACCCACCATTTCAGGTCTAACCTAAATTCGTTGTTTATCCTAACCTTGTGCGTGCTTTTATTCACTGATGCCACTAGATCATAGACACGCCGGGAGAAGGTTCTTCCACCGTGGATCACCTTACAGCAGTGCGCCAGCACCCCCGCCAGGCTTTCTAGTTCTTTCTTTGATGCCTTCCGTTTGCGTAGGAACCAGGTCAGAAGTGTCTGTAACTTTCCTAGTTTGTCAGCAGGGAGTCTTAACTCCATCAATACCGAATCTATGTCAATGCCTAAAAACCGTATCGTCTGACTTGGGCACACTAGTTTTTTATAGCTAACGTAAAACCCGAGCCTACGCAGTATACTTACCAGCACCCGCTGGGCAGCCTTGCATTCTCCCTCCGTGCGTGCTACCACGCAGAAGTCATCTAGGTAGTTAATGCAGCAGGTGTAGCCTTCTCTTACCATACAACGAACTACCATATCGCTCACTTTGGAGAATACGTATGGGCTGCTGCTCAGACCCATGCATAAGCGGTTATCACGGAGGTAGACCGTGCCTCCCCCGAAGTCCCATGCCAGCCCCTGCTTCTCCCTGGATGTAGGGTGGATGCTCACTGCCCTATAGGCATTACTTATATCTACCGTGGCTATATAGTCCCCTACCTGGAGTATATCCGTGACTGATTCCACCGAGTTGTAACAAAAGTTTGCCCGACAGCCGTCGGTGTGGTCATTGACACATATGCCCTCTGGACTAGAGCAGTCCACTATGGCTCTGAAATCGTCATGCCCCTTAGGCACCGCGCCTAGGCCATGAATACAGACACATGGTTTATCAACAATAGTCAACATTTGTTCATCAAGCTCAGATTGCAACCTCCCACACATTGCTACCCCGACCTCGCCCTTAGTTATAGAGCCATAATTGGCTTTATTGTATCTGCTGTCGCACGCTTCATCGATTACCCTGAAACCGAAACAGGCACCCCGCAACACGTATTCCCAATCAGGATCCACATCGCCCCTACAAAAGCATTCTGAGAACATACGACAAGGTTTTAATTGGGCCAGCGCCCCATCGATACAGTACACACAGTCACAATAACCCCTAATACAAGCGTTGAATATGTCAATGTAGTGTTCAGTCCAGCTATAGCGACACTCCCTGTCCACTACCCATAGGGTGCATACTAATTCACCACTCTCCATGCGGGCTGGTTCCGGGCCAATTACCCTGAACCAGTCCTCGTTACGGGTAGCTAACTCCGGGTGCGATACATCAGAGCTATCATAGATGCGCACGCCCCCCCGGCCTTTGTTTGCGCCTGTCCCTTTGTTGTTGTCTTCCCCGGCGGCAGTCTCAAGCACGAGATCCCTGCCCGGGTGTGTGTGTGCAGCACTGGCCTCTACCTTTGTTTTTCCTTCCATCACCACCGCTTCCCTTTGGTCGCCGTCGTGGCTTCCTGTGCTAATCCCTGTGGTTAGATTAGCCGCGTCGATTTCGCATCCCCCGTTTGTACAGTCATTTAGCCGCCCGATGGCGGTAACTTCAAGGGGATTACCGATGTAACCCCCCCCGGCCGATGCCGTCCCGTTCCTGGCGCGAGCTACCTCGGCGCCTTCCTCATTCATGCCGCCCTTACTGTAACCGCCTTCCGACAGTCAATATTTCTTCTGCGGGCATGCTTCGGCCACATGAGCCTTACTGCGACACGTTAAGCAGTGATGATCCCACGAGCATTTCTCACGCGTACAGCCGTCCTTGTTGTAGTTGTGTGCGAAGCACGCACCTTTCACCTTATGCTGCGCACTTCCCCTGATTTCACTTTCCTTACTGTGGTTGCCCTTAGGCTTCCGCACCTCCTTGTATGATTTGGAATTGTCCATATTAAAGTGCAGTAGGGACAAACCGTTGTCGCCCATTTTGAATGCCCGCAGCCCTTTCTCCTTCGCCTTCTCCCGTATCGCCATGTCATAGCCCCTATACGCCTCATCCGAGTAGTTATTGGTAGTAGCATGCATGCACATGTAGGCTAAGTGTCCTAGATAACCCATCAGTGCCTCAACATCCATGCCTGCCTTTTTTGCCCTCTTGGAGCCCCACACACACGCAGCGTACATAAGTTCATTATAGTTCACGTTTTTTACATTTTTTCTCCCTTTTGTATATTTATCCAGGGCAAACTTACTGCGTTTCTTGCGCCGGCGCCTCCGGCGCTCCCTACTGCGTTCTGTGCTGCTATCCGTGTCCGAAGATTCCGTCGAGGTACTCGACGAACCACTGCTCGGGCTTGAATCGTTGTCTCCTGTCTCCTGTCGCCGTCTACTGCTCTTCCGCGTCTTTCTCTTCTTCTTCTTCTCCCTCCTCTTTTTCCTTGATCGGCTCTCCGACATCTCGTCTTCCTCTGAACTAGTGTCCTTTTCTAGTTCCGCCCTCAATCTCGCCTTGCGTTTATCACGCACTCTTTGCGCCAGTCTGCGCCGCAGTTCTATCTCCTCTTCATCCGGCTCGACATCTATCACACAGATCGGTTTACTCACAGGATCATCTTTTTCATTCCCACCGCCGATCGCCATGCATCGCATCTTATCGACTGCCTCCTCCACACTTCCTGTATCGTCCCTGTTTTCCTCCCCCAACGGTTCACTTTTCACCATACGTCTCGATACCTTTGCCTTGACAACTTTGCATTTCGCACCACGTGGTGCCTCGTGCTCGTCCCCACAGCCTTGACACAGATCGATACCCATTGTGCACCGCTAGCAGTGTGCACCCTCCAGTTCGATTGCCCACGCAATCTTCCTCCCACTTGTGTAGTGCCTTAGACGTGGCACTCCTACGTGGCAGCGCAAGCTCCTGTACTAGCGCAGCTGACACGTCCGTCTCAAGCAAATTTCCTGCCGAATGAATGCAGATACAGTGTCGCGTGGAGGCGACAAGGCCCAGCCGTGCTGCTGGAGCCTGGTGGGCGCTGCCCGGACACATCAAAGCAGCGCCGGGCTGCACAAAACATCAAAGCAGCATAGTGCTGCATAAACCACGTCGGCTTCAACGTCCCACCGGACCGTTTCACCAACGAATCAACTAGCCTTAGCTTTCAATAATACTTGCGTAACATGTTACACTCCTCAATTTGTGGGATGCGTGTGTGAAGCTTGTTTGTAGTTGTGGGTTGTGTCCCACCCCCACTCCCACCCCCACTCCCCACCCCGCATTCTCTCTCTCTCTCTCTCTCTCTCTCTCTCTCTGTATCTCTCTGTCTCTCACTTTCGCATTCTCCTTGTCTCCCGACAAACTGCTATTGCTGTTCTTAATGACATAGATTGGCTGACACTGCAAACATGCATGGCATATAATTAAAGGCTGTGTCACGCTGTCATCTCTTGACACGGGCCTAAAGTCGCACGGAGGGGGGGGGGGGATTTAAAATAACACAGTATAGCAACTGAGGTTGGTCGGTTGTTGGAGTTTTACATCCTGGAAACATCTATTGTCATATCAGGATGGGTACCCACTTGTGACAGTGCACACTCATGGCGATTTTTATAGTGCTGCCCAACTGGGATTTTAGGAAAATGTTGTGAGCCGATTATAAAATGATAGCAAAATGTAACACTTCCGGCCTAGTATAACTATAAGGCACTAGTTTGAGGACTAACGTCTAGAGTATATAATGAACACAGTCTGAGGCCCCACAGGGGAAAGAAGCATAGATATTAATTATAAAGATTGGTTGGTTGGTTGTTGGAGTGTTACGCCCTGGCAACATCTAAGGTCATATCTGGATGGGTACCGACTTGTCAAATTGCGTACTCATGGCGATTTTATAGTGCTGTCCAACTGGGAGACAAGGCCGCCAGCACTATGACCTGATACCCCACTCAATCACATTATCCTGACACTGAGCCAACCAGTCCTTACCCTATCCTAATAATGCCAAGCGCCTCGATAGGAAGTGACAAGTATCAATTTTTAAGTTATTGGCTTGACTCGACTAGTCAAATCCCACGATCTACCAATAGCGGGAGACGGACGCTCAACTCATTCGGCCATCCCGTCTGGTGCAGCAACTTAGGCGGTGAAGAGGTCATGTTTGAGGTACTAATGTTTGGTTCCTTTGGAAAGCCTTGTTCACACTAGAGAGTTTGTGTGTTAATGACTGATGAGTCCAATTTGTGCTCAAAATGTGCACATTGGATATGTGTGTAGCTGTAGTAAGAGAGTCTTGGCTTGTAGATGAAGGAGATAATATTTACTCTGCTGACATTTTTAGTTAGCTTACGATATACGTTCAGTTTCAAGCCGTGTTGTGCCTTTATGAATAGAAGCATGCCATGGATTCCTGTCCATATATATATCCATATACATAGACAGATAATGTATTTGAATGCCAGCTAGACCGATATATATGTATAAATACATATATAAATATAGATATACATACACATTGAGTTGTCATTGACTGCATAACTTGACACTTGATCGAATTGTGAAATTGCCTCTACAGCTCTGACACCCGGTGACAAACATAGTTAAGAGGCAGCGTCAGACCTGGAGGCTGTAAAGGGTTTGTAGGGATATTGCGCCCCCCACCCCTACCCCGCCACCACCACCGCCACTCACCGCCACGTCTTACCCACCCACCCCCCTCCTCCCTCTCCCCTTCTCCCCTCACCCGCCATCACAAGCCCCACCGCCACAGCACCGCCACTCACCGCCACTCACCGCCACGTATACTGGTATTAGACCCCCACTTCACGCCCACACACCCCGCCGCGCTCCAGACGAGTATTGTTCGCATATCGGGGTAATTACACTTGGGGACACGATGGAGGACGGCCGGGCGCCGTCTACCACCTGCCGGGTGGCGGCTGTGTGGTTGGAGGATCCAGGATCCGGGCCCTGACAGGTGCAGCAAGGCGAGGAGGAAGGCGGGGGATCCAACATGTACAGGACGCTCAGACAGACGCACAGATGCACCGACAGACATACATACATGCATACAGACACACACATGCGCACAGAGACCGCAACGTACAGAGCGATGCGCGTGCACATACACATATTCACACATACTCACTAACAGTAACAATAACACACAAACACATACACACACAAACAGACACACATTAACATACACATTAACGCACAAACACACATACACACATACACACATACACAACAACACACACATGCACACATACACATCAACACACAAAGACACATACACACATACACACAAACACACAACCACAAAAACGCTCAAACATACAAACACACAACACACACATACCTATTAACCCTCAAACACACATACACACTAACACACACTCACACATACACACATACCCATACCACACAAACACACATACACATTAACAGACACATATACACACATTAACACACAAACACACACATTAACACACACATACACATACTCGCATACACACATGCACACTAACACACCAACACACCCATACACACATACACACACATTAACACACAAACACACATACACATACACATAACCAGACAAACACACACCTACACACATACACATTAACACCCACACCCACACATACACATTAACACACAAACACACACAACCACACAAATGCACATTAACACACAAATACACACATCCACATTAACACACAAACACACCCATACACATTAACACACAAACACACATACACATTAACACACAGACACACACATACACATTAACATACAAACATAAATACACATTAACACACAAACACGCACATACACAAATACACATTAACACACATACACATTAACACACATACACACACATACACACACATACACACCACCACACACAGACATGCACACACAGGCGCACACAAACACATAGCCACACATACACACATACGGACACACACAGAGACTCACAGCAGGTGGTGACGATCCGGATCCAACCCAGGCCAGCAGGTGATAGATCCTTATACACCGTCTAGCCAACACACACACAAACTCTAATAATAAATGAATACATTGAGCACCCTCTCACCCCCCCCCCCTCTTCCGTTACCACCATCACCACCATTATTCACACCTTCTACCCACTCAAACCATTTCCACCAGCCACTACATCTGAAACCACACCAACACCAACAACAAAAAGAGCCTGGTTTTAGGTGATTTATTATCACCTAAATGCTCGACCAATTGTTAGTAGTTGCGGTCAATTGACATGCATTCTAGTACGAGACGCCGCCGCCACGCGCCGCCACGCGTCAGCAGCCACCATCTCCTGGCGGCACACGTCTCAAGCAGGTGGTACTAACAATCCAGAGACCACATTCTCTCAAAATCATCGACCAAAATATATATTACACTTTTCTTTTTAATTGTTTAAAGGGCGAAATTCAGATTCCAACTATTTACCGAAGATTTAAAATACAATGTTAACTCTCCAGAAAATTAACATGTCCAATTTGATATTGCTGAAGGTGTGTATGTCGGTGGCAGTCAGGGAAACTGACGATACAATTTAGTTTTAAATAAGATTAAATGTAAAGTGGGTAGAGTGAGTTGAGTCAGAGGTAAACAGCCGCTTAGCCCCGCAGAAAAAAATATAATATTTTAAAATGTAATGAGTGTTATTTAACATTGCTGATTCATATCTTTCTAGAGCTTAACTGAATGAATTTGATCTAGATAAAGAAAAGAAAAGCTAGTCTCACACAATGTCCGCCGAATACTAAAGCACAAGTATGTGCCTTTGACTAAGGATTTATAGAATGCAGACCACTCAGTACTTAGCATTAAATACTCAAAAATATCATTCTGCCAATGCCATGCAACGCAAAATATCATTCAGCCAATGCCATACAGCATATGTACATGAGTCAGCCTCACGAAAATGGGCCAATTGGTGGTTTATTTAAGATGTCGGCATCGCAATTCTTAAAGTGTACTGCATATCTTTGTTTTATATTAAATTATCCTAGAAACAAATAAGGTTGTTGTATTTTCTCTAACTTTACATTCAGGATAAATTTAAGGACTTTCCAACACCTCTCTGTCAATGCTAAACTATAAGTATGCTGATCGGTGCCGACGTCCAATGCTCGACGTTGACAACTTTAACAGATGTCGGCGTCGCAATTCTTAAAGTGTTGTGCATTTCTTTTTTTTATATTAAATTATCCTAGAAACAAATAAGGTTGTTGTATTTTCTCTAACTTTACATTCAGGATAAATTTGAGGACTTTGCAACACCTCTGTGTCAATGCTAAACTATAAGTATGCCGATCGACGCCGACATACAATGCTCGACGCCGACAACTTCCCCCAATTGACCGCTTTTCGTGATCCTGACTCACATATTGCTCACATGATTTGAGATAAACCGGGACGATTAAAGTTGCATAGTTCGATGGATTTGAGTTTCTGTCATTTTCTGATAAAAGTGCTCTCTGTGGCAGAGTGGTTAGAGTGTCAGACTTTTTTCGAGCTCAGACTCCTAATCTGAAGCTTGATGGTTCGATTCCCTGTGCCCCCCCCCCCCCCCACCTCTACCAATTTGGATTTCCACTGCTGTGTATAACTTACAGCGTTATCAAAGGCCAGTTGCTCTCATACCATGTCTATGTGGTGTGGGAGGTTAAAAATCCCTTGGGTCGGTAAAAGTGTAGGGCTGGGCTTTCTATTGACAAACTGTCTCATGGTGAAAATAGGTCTATTCAGACTTATCCATGACAGACATAATGAAGAAAAAAAGAAGTGAATTAGATTGAGTGTTGTAATCTACATTACATTAGTTTGAAGGCCAACTTTTGGGATATTAACTGATATTTGAAGTGAAAGCATGTCAAATTAGTTTTGGCAGGCATGCCAAAACTCTGACACCATAGGCCTCAGCATTAACAGGTTCTGTTAAAGTGTGCCAGTATTTCCTTCTATGTGGCAACAAAAGTATTAATATGTGCATCAGTATCTAAGTTAGATATGTAGAAGCATATCTAGAGAATTGTCTTGGTTTTGACAATTTGACGCTTTCATCGGACTATGCAGGTTTAAGCTCAATGAACAATCCGCACAGCTTATCTAGAAGTTTGGAGGGTGTCAATACAATTATGTTATGTTTTCCATTTGGAGGAAAGTCCTTGTGAATAAATTCATGGCAGAATATGCAGGAATTATTAATGTGAAAATATGTTATGATTTGCATTTGGGGTAAATTTCTTGCAAATAAATCTATAACAGAATGTACAGGAATTATTAATGTGAAAATATTCACATTTGGGGTAAAGTTCTTGTGAATGTATCCATAGCAGAATTTCGCAGGAATTATTAATGTGAAATTATCTTCTGATCTGCATTTTATGATAAGGTTCCTGGGAAAATCCACAAGAGAATGTGCAGGAAATATCAATGCGAAATAATGCTATGATTTGCATTTAGAGGAAGGTTCTTGTGCAGAAGAATATACAGCAATGATTAATGTGAAAAAACACCCCAACATTTATAACTGGGTTGACAGAAGTGAGTATGTATGTGTGTGTGTTTGTCTCTCATGGTCTAGTGACCATGTCTCATCTACACACCCACTCCCTACACACACGCTCCGCACAAACCCGATACACCCACATCCTCCACACACACACACGCTCCACACACACACCGTCCACACACACACCCTCCACACATACACCCTCCACACATACACCATCCATACACACACCCTCCGCACAAACCCGATACACCCACATCCTCCACACACACACCTTCCACACACACACCCTCCACACATACACCCTCCACACATACACCCTCCACACACACACCCTCCACACACACACTCCACACACACCCTCTACACACACCCTCCACACACACCCTCCACCCAATACACGCCCACCCTGCACCCACCCACATCCTCCACACCCACCCACACCCTCCACACCCATCCACACCGTCCACACATACTCACACCGTCCACCCCCCCCCCACACACACACACACTCTCCACCCCCCACACACACATATCCCCCACATCCACACACACCCTCCTTACACACTCACACCCTCCACACACACTCCATCAGCCCTAGACGGACATTATGACATGTAGGTGAGGCCCGCCGGGTGGTTGACCTACTTACAGATCGCGCCTGCGCGATGCACCTGCGCGGCCTCGTTTGCGCAGGGATCCAATCCCTCACGGGCAGGTGCCGACAAGCAGCGGATCCAACTCGTTCACCACCTGCCCGTTGGGGGCGCCACTGTGACGCCATTGTAGGCCACAACAAAGGCGGCGCTTTGACAGGTCCTCACCGGGTAGAGGGCGCTGTGGGGCAGACAGTAAACATGTAATGATGGGGGTGGGGTGGAGGTGGTGGAGGTGCTGTTGGAGGTGGTGGAGGTAGTGGAGGTGGTGGAGATGGTAGAGGTGGTGGAGGTGGTGGAGGTGGTGGAGGTGGTGCAGATGGTGGAGATGGTTGAGGAGGTGGAGATGGTGGAGATGGTGGAGGTGTGTTGGTGGGGTGTCGGAAGTAAAGATGAATGTGGAGGTTGTGGTGTGGTGGGTGGTTGTGTGGTGGGGTGGGGTGGTTGGGTGATGGAGGTGGGGTGCTGAGGAGGAGGTAGGGGTGAAGGGTAGAATTAAAGATAGTCGTCCGGGGTGAAGGGCTTGTGGGGTGGTGGGGTGAGTGGGAGGAGTTAGGGGGTGGGTGGTGAAGGCGGTAGGATTGTGGGTGGAGATGTCGTGGGGGTGAGGGTGGAAGTAAAGATATTCCTTGTGGCTGAAAGGTGTGTGGAGTGTAATGTATGTAATGTATGCACAATATAACTAATTAGCCAACGGATACATATGTGATGCTTCTAAGCTCAAAATGTTTAAGTATGGCTAGTTTTGTCTTAGTTATATTCATTAGATCATTATATTGCATGTGTGCATACATGTTTATGCAAAATTGCTATGTATTTCTATTAATTTTGAATACAATCGAAGTTTTGCCCTGTTGTATCGACAAACTGAATGGCCGTACGCATTTGCTTTGCTGCCAACACCGTTTTCAGCACATGTGCACTCGGAATGGTGATCTCGTCTATTGGCGAACTTGGAGAGAATTCAAAACCAAGCCAAGATGGCTGCCAATGGGATGTTCTTGATTAGCCTTTTAACATCTAATAATCGAAATAATTTCGTCAATTGTTCTTCCAAAATAGCGTGCTATGGGAGATGTGCCCGATATATTTAACCTGTTATATTGCAAATTCATGTGGTTATGTCTATAACCCAGCCTTTTGACACGTTTTCAATAAGTTGTTTAGCAGCCCTGTCACAGGGATCTGGGAATACCTTGAAGAGACGGTCTTTAGCTCATTCGGCCAATCCGCCCCTCCACACTGAACCCACTGCACCCACTCCGCCCCTCCTCCCCTCCACCTCCCCTCCACCTCCCATCCACCTCCCCTCCACCTCCCCTCCACCTCTCCTCCTCTCCTCCCCTCCACCCGTCCTCTCCTCCTCGCCGCCACCTCTCCTCCCCTCCACCTTTCCTTCCCTCCATCCCTATTACGTCCAGCAAACACTAGTCATCTCAAGATGGCTGATATATTATGACTGGCTGGCTAGATCTAGTACCTCTCTCTTAGACCTACCCAGCCCTATTGCGTCACATCTCCCAAAAAGTACTTCCGGTTACCAATCTTGCATTATGGCCGAATGGTCCTGATACCAATGGCAACATGGTTACATCTGAACAACAGGGAGTTCGACGGGGGGAGGGCGGGGGGGGGGGGCTCTTTCTTCCTGTTTGATGGCTTACACATGTATATGACATCACGTTGTTGATCTGTATATTGAGACGCGGGCGTTTGAAGGAACTGGACATTATTTCGTGATTACCAAATCAAGTTTGTCTGGTAGTGATTCGGCGGAGAAATGACACGGACGCAGAATCGCGGGTAACAACAGTTTATTCCGAATTTACTGTAGCGTCCAGACCCGGCCCTGTGAAGTACAGAAAGAGCAGTAAAGTAGAAAGGTGGGTTGAAAGGTTTGCAGATCACCAGCTTACGGTGAAGTGAAAGCACAAACTCTGGCCAATTGTGGAAAAGGTGTGAATGACCGCTGGACAATCAGGTCGGTTGGTTGGTTGTTGGAGTTTTACGTCCTGGCAACATGTAAGGTCATATCAGGATGGGTAATGACTTGTAACAGTGCACACTCATGGTGACTTCATACTGCTGCCCCACTAGGAAATCAGGCCGCCAGCACCATGACCCGATGTCCACTCAGTCACATTATCCTGACTCTGAGGTAACCCATCCATTCCCTATCCTATTAATGCCGAGCGCCAGGCTAGGAAGCGACAAGTATCAATTTGATAAATCATTGATTTGACTCGGCTGGGGTTCCAAAACCAGACCTTCCGCACGGGAATCCTGCGCTCTACCGATTCGGCCACTCAGCTGCAGGAGATATATGTGGTTGGCGAATTGTTGGTCTCTCGTGTCAGCTTCTTGTGGTGGTTTGTGAGGGCTGGGCTCTCTGTGAGCACTCAAGCGGAAAGAGCTGGTCACATATTCTGTACACTTCAGCTGGAAATAAGGTTCTACCAAAATCCCTTTGAGGAAAAGATAAATTGGTTCTCCAATGTAATTATCACAATCATGTCTCGCCACCCCTTGCATTCCCATTTGGGTAAAATTCCGGGCTAAGTTTGTTTGTTTGTTGTTGTTTGTTTGTTGTTGTTTTACATCCTAGCAACATCTAAGGTCATATCAGGGTGGGTACCGACTTGTGACAGTGCGCACTCATAGCGACTTTATAGTGCTGTCCCACTGGGAAACCAGACTGCTGGCACCATGACCTGGTATCCCACTCAGTCACATTATCCTGACACTGAGCACACCCGTCCTTGCCCTATCCTAATAATGCCAAGCGCCTGGCTTGGAAGCGACAAGTATCAATTTTAAAGTCATTGGTTTGACTCGACCGGGACTCGAACCCACGACCCCACGATCTACCAGTACGGGAGACGGACGCTCTAACTCATTCGGCCATCCCGTCTGGTCCGGGCTAAGTGAGCAGACAAGCACCTGCTGACCAACCCAGACTACACCGATCTCTGTGCAGACTGCCCGTCGACAGATCAGAGGGGATGGCCGAATGAGTTGAGCATCTGTCTCCCGCTTTAGTAGATCATGTTGATTTTCCTTATGTAAGTCAAAATCAATGAATTAAAAATGTAAGCTTGTCACTTCCTAGCCAGGCGCTCGGTATTATTAGGATAGGGCAAGGAGTGGTTGACTCAGTGTCAGGATAATGTGAGTGAGTGGACTATTAGGTCATGGTGTTGCTGGGCTGATCTCTCAATGAGGCAGTGCTAAAACGTTGACATGAGTGCCACAAGTCGGTACCTGTCCTGATATGACCTTAGATGTTGCCAGGGGGTAAAGGTCCAACAACCGAACAATACGCCCGCCCCCAAGGTTGCTCTTACAGCACCACCACAGATCATTCTAGAAACATCGGATGCAACCATACCAGGCAACTGCTACATTTAAATAATATCCAAATAATTCTGAATAATGTGCCCTAAATCAATTTAATAGGGAATGGTAATGCTGAAACCTATGATGTTCAAGCTTTCTTTGTGTATTCCAAAAGTATTTTGTGTATGTTTTCATTTCAAAGATCTCCAAGGTGAACTATGCATGAAAATGAAAAGTTGGCTCAAAATAAATATTATTGTAGATTATAATGAACAAACTATTCCATTCAATTTTAAAAACATAGCAGAAACTGAAGACCATTGGATTATGCAATGTGGATAACAATAACATTTTTCGAACCTAAACCACTTACCTGGTGTTGATCTTCCCTACATATCCAATTTAGATACTGGTGTATGTATTAACCAGGTATTGCCAGCTAGAAAGAATATTTACCAAACTTAATAGAAACTGTCATATATATATATGTATCTCGGAAAAATGACAGACACTCAAAACCATCTAACTAAGCTACTGCAACAGGGTAATATTAGTAAGATTCCAGAAATATTAAGTTTTTACTTCACGAGACATTTTGAAACCCACTTGAGTTGGGCCTGGAATGTGGGGTTAGTTTTTTGTCCACTCCTTGTACCGGAAGTCATTGTTGTAACGGTTATGGCATAGCATGCTTGCCCGCCCTCTGACGGTGTGCCTCCGGGGCGGACAGAGATCAGGTCCAGATGATCCTGGCTACCCCCCCACCCCTACACACACCACCCTATACCTCCACCCCTCCACCCCTACCCCTTCATCCCCACCCCTCCACCCTCCACCCTCCACCCCTCCACCCCCACCCCTCCATCCCCACCCCTCCATCCCCACCCCTCCATCCCGCCCCCCCCCCAACCCCACCCCTCCACCCCTCTACCCCTCCACCCCTCCACCGCTCCACCCCTCCACCCCTCCATCCGTCCATAACTCCTTCCCTCCACCCTCCTCCCCTCCACCCCTCCACCCCTCCCCTCCTCCCCTCCCTCTTCCCCTCTTCCCTCCTCTTCCCTTCCTCCCCTCCTTCCCTCCTCCCCTCCTCCGCTCCTCCCCTCCTCCCTCCTCCCCTCCTCGGCTCCTCCCCTCCTCCCCTCCTCCTCCCCCCTCCTCCCCGTCTCCCTCGTCCTCCCATCCACCCACCCTCTCCTATCGCCCGCCGTGGAGGCGCTCCCACGGGGACCCCAGGCCGGCACGCCCGCCACTACTCCGCGGGGAGACCACCGTCCCTCATGCCGTTATATAGAGTGGGTCGTGAGTTGACGGTGCCGATCTGACATCGGGGACAGTCCTGAAAGGGGCCCGGAATGATGCATTAGTCTGTACAGACTTCACCTAGTCCAATTATTGTATTTATGAACACAGATTAAAATAATTAAAAAGGAATCGGACTAATTCAAAAGCATCGGACTATGCAACTTTAAATGGAGTGAGATCAAGTCTGGTGCAGTCTGGCCGGTTACCGCTCGGCATGACAGGCCACCACCCCCATCTCCCATGCGATGGCAGACCGCTATGTACGGCTACTGGGTAGTGCTTGCTTCGAGAATTCCTTCACGCCTTTGCCACTTGATATAGGATTTGTGGGAATTGCTACAGGCATAAAAATGCCACACGGAGAATTTAAAAAAAAGTGTTGGTAGCACACGGAGGTGTATGTGCAAGTGTGGCTGGGTGGGTGGGTGGGTGGGTGGGTGTAGGACATGAGTAGGGTATGGGAAACTGGGAGAGCCAATTACATGCCAATCCTTTAACCTTTACTTCAAGCCTCAATCAATCAATAGTTCCGTCCTCTAGTCGAGGGTTGGATGCAATGGTTCTCCACTTGTCCCGATGGTGTGCTGTTCTGATAGACTGTGAATAATTCAAGCCTGTCCACTGTGAAATATTTGTAAACCATGATGTTCTTGGTCTCCCTCTCCCTCTGCTGCCATTCAGCTTCCCTTCCAACAATGTACGTTATATTGAACTCTGACGAATGATGTGGCCAAAATAAATAAGTTTCTTTGTCTGTATAGTGGCAAACAAGCGTTCCTTATTTTTTATTTTTCTGAGAACTTCTTTGTTGGTGATCTTCTTTGTCCATGATATTTTCATCATCCTTCGATAAGTCCACATCTCAAATGCTAGACGTTTGCACATTTTCTTAGAGATTGTCCATGTCTCAGCCCCATACATTAGAGTAGACCACACATAACACTGAAGAATACGCTTCCTTGTATGTATTAATATCTTACTTGATGTTAAAGTTGCATAGTCCGATGGTTTTGAGTTTCTGACTTTTTTCTGAGATAAGTATATTAAATTGATCATTATAATCTACCTTACTTTAGTTTGAAGTAACTTTTAATTGAAACGGCTACCTTTTGAGATATTTGAAATTCAAACATGTGAAAATAGTTTTGGCAAGCATGCCAAAACTCTGATACCATAGGCTTCTGCAGTAACAGGTTCTATTAAATTAACTCAGTGTTCCCTTCTATGTGGCAATACATACTTAATAAGTGCATCAGTATCTAAGTTAGATATGTAGAATCAAATCTAGATAATTGTTTTGATTTTGAAAACTTGATGCTTCATCGGACTATGCAGCTTTAACACTCTATAGATTTTGGAGAATGTTGTTCGGGCTATTGTTATCCTCCTCATCATTTCTTCCTCATATCTCCCATCATTTGTAATCTTTAGTCCGAGATATATGAATTCAGATACTTGTTCTATGTTTGTGCCATCTATGGTTATATTGATATTTGGTTCAAGCCTGCCCGATACAAAGCGGGAAGTGTCATGAGGGGAAGGTCGGGGTGGGGTTTGGGGTGGGGGTGGGGTGGGGTTAGGAGGGATGTGTGGGGGGAGTGGGGCGTGGGGCGTGTGGGAGTTGGGTATGAAGAAGAGGTGGTAGTCATAGCTTTGTCAGATACACCCTCGTGAGCTCTGTCATATGCCGGCGTTTCTTTTTACACTGTATGCCTTTACTATAACGAAGGAGGAACTCTTCTATTAGTAATCAACGATATGTGTTAATATATGATTACATGAAGATATATACTGTCAACAAATCTGACTGCCCGGTCATATATATATATATATATATTTATATATATATATATATACATAGTATGTATATATATATAATATAATATGTATATATATATGTATATATATGTATATATATGTATATATATGTATATATATGTATATATATGTATATATATTATATATATGTATATATATGTATATATATGTATATATATGTATATATATATATATATATATATATATATATATATTTACTGACATATATGTCTACTGGCAGCAAACTGGGCGCGGTGGCCGAATCAGTAGAGATAGAGACTCGCGTGCGCGAGACATCGGTTGATCGGGAATGGTGGTGGTGATGATGATGATGATGATGATGATAGCACAATAGAGCTAAAGGTGCTGTCACACTACGATGTATCACCTCAATGTGTGCCAATGTATGTGATTTTCGATGAACACGTCAGCGTACATTGTCATACGTTACGTATACGTCGGATACCTTCTGGATACATCGTTATACGTCGTCTTACATCGCCGCGTGTTGAAGCTCTGAAAAAATTGTGTGCATGCTCAAAATTTCCAATGTATGTCGGTGTGTGGCTCGTACATTCAATATATGCTACATGTACGTTATGGATATGTTGGCGTACATTAGGAATACATTGGCATACATTAGCATATGTTAGACATATGTTCAGGTGGTGCCGTTCGCATGTCTCTGACGTATATAACATACACCCAACGTTCTGCTAACATATCCAAGCATACCCCTAGTGTATGCGAGCGTACCCCTAGCATATCCGAGTGTACCCCTAGCGTATAGCGAGCGTATCGCCAGTGTGTTGGCAGTCGGTATATCAAGGCACCACCAGGCATCTTCCAGTAGACCTGCTCAACTGATCAGAGAGGATGGATGTCCCTACACTCCATCTACAGTTCCAGCATGAGTACCGAGTTGCCATTTACCGTGTTTGTGTCCCTCAGTGACTTGACCCACCCTCGCAGATGCCCGGAAGACCTGCCCATCTGGTTTACCTGGTCTTCCCACATCTTCTCCTTCTTGTCAGACCACCTGTAGTCTGTCATTTTGACATTCCACATGACTGGGTTCTCCTGGAGGAAATCCAACATCATATCCTCCTCGGATATTGACAGAGAACAGTCATTTTCTTTGCACTCTTCTTCTTGCCAGAGGTGCTAGTGGAGGCTGAGGCAGTGGAGGCGGAGGCGGAGGCAGAGGCGGAGGCGGAGGCGGAGGCAGAGGTGGAGGCGGAGGCGGAGGCGGAGGCGGAGGCAGGGGCGGTGGAGGCAACAGCGCCCGAGCTCCTATGTGAAGTAGGAGATGGTGAGCTGGAATGTGGTCGCGTCTGGCTCTATGTTTACATTTGCGTCTGCCTCTGCGTCTGCATCTCAGACTCAAACTCCATCTCCATCTCTTCAGGCTGGCTAGATGGAGAGTGGTGTGATGGAGAGTGGTGTGATGGAGAGTGGTGTGGTGAGGAGGCAGCTGATGGTGATGGTGATGAATGTGGTGATGGTGATGGTGATGCAGGCAGAATCTGCTTCTTCCTGCCTCTCACACTCCCTAGGCCTGTACTGAGAGCTAGCTAGCTAGCTACCTTGCAGGAAGCTGAAGATGTGATGTTCTTCTTGCCAGTCATGGTGGTTTTGTGAGGAGAGAGCCAAAACTCCTGGGTATTTATACCCATCGGCGACCGATTACGTGACCAGGGCATGACTGGGGCATGTCCTAAATGTACTCCCATACGTCATGAATACGCTTTGCATATGTTATGCATACATTTTGCATAGGCTAGGCACACGCTACGCACTCGTTGACACCCTAGGCGTATGTTGACCATACGTCGCTGTTAGTCCCTCATACACTGAAAATGTCGACTTCAACTGTCACTACACATTATGGAATGCCGCGTATACATCGCTATACGCCACATATATGTCGGTATACACCACGTATACGTCAGTATACACCAGCCATACGCCAGCCATACACCAGCCATACGACAGCCATATGCCAGCCATACTCTCTGTATATGTTTCATATGTTGCACAGGCCTCCCACAGCGCAAAAAGTTTAGCGAATGCCGACCTAATTAAATTTTATTTTATTTCAAAATGTTGCGCACATGCTAACGCCATACTTTGTAGTGTGACAGGGCCTTAAACCTGTTTCATGCAACGATCCATGTTTGTAAAAGGGAACTGTGGGATCTAGTTATTAACCCCACCCCCCGCTGAGCCTCCCCCCTCCCCCCCCAACCTCAATATGTCCTCGTCACACACCCATCCCCCTCCTCTTCCCCCTCCTCCTCCCCCTCCCCTTCCCCCTCCCCTCCCCTCCGACTCACACTCCCCCTCCCCTCTCACTCCCCGTTTCCTCCCCCTCCCCTCCACTCCCATTCCGCATTCCCTCCCCCTCTCCCCCCCCCCCCCCACTCCCCTCTCCCTTCACTTCCCTCTCCCCTTCCCCCTCCCCATCCCTCTCTCCCCCCCGCCTCCCCCGTCCTCCTCATCTCCTTCCCTCCCTCTCCCCTTCACCCGCCCCTTCCCTTCCCGCCCCTCCTCATCACATTCCCATCCTCTCCTCTTCATCTCCTTCCCCTCCCCTCCCCCCTCCCTCTCACGCCCCCCCCCCCCCCCCCTCCCCGCCCCTCCTCCCACCCACCCCACACTCTACAGGGTGCCTGTGAATGTGAGTGAGTTCCCACCGACGTAACCCCGCCGTCACCACCCCCACCCCGCCTCACGAGACAGCCCGCCCCCACCCAACCCCTTACACCAGCACCACCACCAGCACCACTCCTCCACCCACTCCCATCTCCCTCCACCACCACCCTTAGCCCCATCAAAACGACCGGAAGTGCCAAAGGGGGATCCAACTGGTGGGAATGAATTATGGGAGGAAGTCTGTCCCAGTAGACACGTGGCGGCAGGTCGCGCGTCTGGTCTGATGTTTCCCCAGCCTCTCCCCATCTTCTCTCCCCCTCCTCCACATCCCTCGCCGGACGCGGTAGCCGAATCGGTAGAGCGCGGGTGGGAGATCGGAAGTTCGGTTCCCGGTCGAGTCAAACCAATGACCTATACAAATTGATACTTGTCGCTTCCTAGTCTGGCGCTCGGCATTAATAGCATAGGATTGTTGGAGTTTTACGTTCTGGCAACATCTAAGGTCATCTCAGGATGGGTATCAACTTGTGACAGTGTGCACTCATGGCAACTCTATAGTGCTGCCCCACTGGGAAAACAGGCTGCCAGCACCATGACCCAATATCCCACTCAGTCACATTATCCTTAGACTGAGCTAACCAGTCCTTGCCATATCCTATTAATGCCGAGCGCCAGGCTAGGTAGTGACAAGTATAAATTTTATAAGTCATTGGTTTGACTCGACCGGGACCCGAACTCCTGATCTCCCGTATGTGAGGGCCGCACTCTACCAATTCGGTCACCCTGCCCGGTGGGTCCTATTTATTTAAGGTAAGCATTTTTGCAATAAAATAAATGCTTCTAGATAACCAAATTACAAACACTTTCAACTTGTCTTTTTAAACGCTCATGGGTTTTGGGGGGTTTTGTTAGTAACACAGACCATGTAGTGCCTTAAGTTCTCTCAAATCCTTTGTTCGGTGGTTGACTTCTGGATGTATGTAACTCAACACACTCTATTACAGTAACACATGCATCATTTAGTTCACCATTTCTTTGTTATGTAATTCACATAATTATGTAATGTTATATCAAGCATGACTCAGCCACTTCGGGGATTCGTGCTTTTTGGTAGCAATAGGTGAACTCGGATCTATGGAAGATCTTCTGATCAAAAAGAATCTCTGGTGGACTGGACACCTCATGAGGATGTCATCAGACAGGCTACCAAAGCAGATCCTCTATTCTCAACTGTCTTCTGGTTACAGAAAGAGAGGGTGTCCTTGTCTCCGGTTCAAGGATACCATCAAGAGAAAGCTGAAGCTGAGAGACATTAAGACCGACTCATGGACATCACTCACACAGCCGAGAGCTAAATGGAGAGCGGCAGTCAAGTAATGAAAGCAGTCTTTGTCACATTGCGACCGACAGCATGATGATGATGATGATGAGGTGAACTCGATAAAGGAAAGAGTGGACGGGTCATGTTAAATGTATTACCCTTATATCAACCAAAACACCAGATTAAAGTGACATTGCTTATTTTGGGAGATTACATTTTGGGTACACTATAGTTGGCAGGATAATCAATCATGTACAATGTGTTGGTTATTCATAGGACATACTCATGTTGCCACTAATTCAGTATGGAAAATAATAGCTACTGATTTGTGAGTCGTTCGTTGTTGGTGATTTTAGGTCCTAGCAACATCTAAGTTCATATGAGGACGGATATCGACTTGGGATACTGCGCATTCATGGCGATGCTATACTTCTTTTATTATAGTGATGCCTCACTGGAAAATCAGGCCACCGGTGTCAGCGTCTCATTTCCCTCACGTCTCATTTCCCAAATATCGCTTCTGCGCATGCGTCGAATCCAACAGCGTCGTCTGCGCATGCGTCAAAAATGAGCCAGTCTGGTTTGGGTATTGACACAATCAAGAAATACGTATCCTCCTGTTTAACTCCAATAAATTCTTTAATATATGCGTCAATATTCTAAAATTCATAGAATATTGTTCTCCACAAGCAATACGTATTCTCCTGTATTCTTGGGTTTAAACTCATAAGAATAACCGCTAAAAAACAAATAGTGATAATCAGGTCGAGCAAGCGACCAGAAGTAAACACGGCGATGTCACCGAATCGGTTTTTCGCCAATAACTTCTTTAATATATTCACCAATATTCTCAAACTCGTAGAGAATATTGTTGTACACGTTTCCTCCAGTATTCTTGGGTTTAAAGTCAGAAAGCCAACCAAAGTACCGCCCTCCCCCTCAGCGATATTTGGGAAATGAGATTTGTGGGAAATGAGAGTCTGACAAGCTGCAGTTTGCATTCGTCACTCGAATCCGCGCATGCGCAGAAGCGATATTTGGGAAATGAGACGTGAGGGAAATGAGACGCTGACACCGGCACCATGACATGATATCCTACCCAGTCAATATTATCCTGACACTGAGCAACCGAGTCATTGCCCTGAAAGCCAGGATAGACAAGGACAAGCATCACTTTTGTTTTAAATGCATGAGTGTCTATTGACACATACTTGAGTGTATGCTTTTACATTATATGTAAAGGTGATGGTTGAATAAAGAACAAACAATTCTCGCTGTGAATATGGCCTATGATTCCGACGCGGCGTAAAGAAACCACCAATCAATCATGCAATCACTTTTGTATGTCATTGGCTTGAGTCAGTCAGGGTTTGAACCCAGGACCTTCTACATGGTAACCCAGCCAGTGCTCCATTCGGTCACTATTTGTGAGAGTTGACAGGCTAGATGATCAGGATTGCATTAAATGGTAAGTCTATTAACACAGACTTAAGCCCATGAATCTACCACGTTTGTTCAATAGATGGGCTCAAGGTGACATAACAGAGATAATAATAATAATAAATAAAATATTTATTTCCACATGATCATTATACATCAATTTGATATACAATGTAATAATAATAATAGTAAATAAAATATTTATTTCCACATCATCATTATACATCAATTTGATATACAATTTAATAATAATAATAATAAATAAAATATTTATTTCCACATGATCATTATACATACAATTTTATATGTATATCAGTAATGTTTCACATGAAAAGGGAAAAAGCAGAAGAACAATACTTATGAGGCGCTTTTCCCAGTTAAAAATAACATAGAAGCATATACCATAAAGGCTCCATATATAAAACTGGATTTATCTCCAGAGGAGACCAGAGGACACGCACTTAGGATTAAAAATCCCAGGACCAACCGTTTAGTTAGCAAAAACGTTCTCCTTCCGTGAGAGAGTGGCAAAAATATGGAATAGGCTTCCACCTGAAATAGATGCAGATCCATCACTAAATACATTGAAAAACAGACTAGATAAATGTATGAGTCAGTATTGGCATAATCAGTCCTTGCGGCATGACCACTATAATTATGACACGTCATATATAAACAGGCCAAATTTGTTGACACAATATTATGCCGAAATATATAAACAGAACATGATAGGTAAATCCTTCTAGATCATTAGTGCATGTCTGGTACAGGGCTGCTTTCTGCTCAGCCACGTAAATGGTACTCGTACCATATGGAATAACATTGAGAGCACCAAAATAGATGAGACTGTCTCAAAAGGTGCTAAGCAATATGGGACAAAACTTTGTCCATTGTAACGATCAACATACTATCTGCCTATGCATTTGCTCAGGATAAACTGATTTGTTTTTTACGTGGTGTTTCATAATCCCAATAGAATTCATATTGATTTGAAGCAAATGTCCTTGTGTTTTTAGTGTAACCGTTTCTGTGCTGTTTTGTGTGAATGGTTACAATGGACAAAAAAAAAGAGTTATCACCTTTTGAGACTGGCTCAGATCTATATATGTGCATTGAAAAGCAAAAGACGAGGCTATGTATTTGCAGGCATCATGATAGTCTTCATCATGGGTGGCCGAATGAGATAGAGCGTCCATCTCCCATGTTGGTAGATCATGAGATTGTGGCTTCGAACGCTGGTCGAGTCAAACCAATGACTTAAAAATTGATACTGGTCGCTTCCTAGCCAGGTGCTCGGCATTATTAGGATAGGGCAAGGAGCAGTGGAATGAGGAAGACCCATCATCCGCGATTGAAATTTCCCGTGCTTAAACAACTAATGTACAACGACAATAAAGGAAAAATAGGTGGGCGGGTTCATTTCACATGGGCCTTGACCTTTGGGTTGGACTCTGCTGGCCCAGTTGGATTATTACTTGTGTCTACACATATCACATGTATTATTCTACACTCCATAAGACACAACAAAACACGGGTATTTGGTTGAGGTCAATACCTCTGGCTGGGCAAAATATTACCCTACCATTTTATTATTTGGTACAAATTTCCAACGGGAGTGAGGGTGATAGTAGCGCTCACACCAGCTCGGCAGCGACTCACAGTGGGTTGCCTAGCTGAGTGCAAACCGAAGTTGCCCAGGCTGCTGTGATACCCAGCAGCGCGGCATGCGGCATGCGGCATGCAGCGATTTGGTTTTATCTTTACAGTAACAACTTTAAAAAGTCCATAAGGAATCTTAGCTTTACTCACAACTCACCGCCAAACTTTACTCACCCACACTCACTTACACATGCATATACACACGCATATACACATGCATATACACACGCATATACACACGCATATACACATGCATATACACACGCATATACACACGCATATACACACGCATATACACACGCATATACACACGCATATGGGTCGTTCTCAGAAACTGTGTACCACTTGAGGTAGTCTACTAGAAATGCATATTTCAAAGAAACCCTTTATTGGAGTGTCAATATTTAGATTTCATCAGTTAGCCAAATAATGTGGGAGATAGTTTAGATCAAAAGTAAATGTTAATATTGTGTATTATGTATCTTATTGGGATGGATGTAGCTAAATACATAGAAAATTACATCACTAATTTGTGACATTGTCAACAGCATTGAAAATAAAGTGTCACAAACTTAATGAAACCTCTGAACAACAGCTCATTTCACTTCAAATGGTCATATACAATGTCTTCATTAAGTTGAAGACATTTATTTCTAAAAAAAAAAATTTAATTATGAAATAGTTAACATTTTCTGGAGTCATTAACATCGTAACATTTCGTTTCCACTTGCAAGTACTATGAAACTCTGTATCAAACACTGAGTACAGATACAGTACAGGAACTATTTTCACCATTTGACACTATGCATGGACCCAGTTATGGTATAGTAAAAGATAAATCCTGAAATTGCCCCTAAACATTGAAATTTGAGCCGAACATTTGTGTAAAATTGTTGTTTCCACTTTGTTACTCTGCTAATCTGTTACTCTGCTAATATTTTCTTGCTTTTCTCTTTAATATTCACAAATAAGACAAAACCATAGCAATGAGGTTTCAAATTATTATTACTACTGTTTATAAAGCAAGTGGCATGTGAAATGTCCTAAAAATGTCAAGTTTTGTGTGGAAAATATTTGATTTTGGAGTCAGATTGGTTTCCATGCTATACTGCTATTTATTGGTGGTGGCATCATTTGACCTACTTAAAAATGCCGAATATGTTTATTTTCAATTATTCAGATGCAAAAGGACAATCACATTGAGGAAACTTGCTTATAGGACTTTGGCAGCATTTAGATTTTCTGGTACTGATGTCACACTATTGGTACACAACTTCTGAGAACGACCCATATACACATGCATATACACACATATACACACGCATATACACACGCATATACACACGCATATACACACGCATATACACACGCATATACACACGCATATACACACGCTTATACACACGCATATACACACACAAATACACATGCATATACACACACATATACACACGCATATACACACGCATATACACACGCATATACACATGCATATACACACGCATATACACACGCATATACACACGCATATACACACGCATATACACACGCATATACACATGCATATACACACACATATACACATGCATATACACACATATACACACGCATATACACATGCATATACACGCGCATATACACATGCATATACACATGCATATACACACATATACACATGCATATGCACACGCATATACACAAGCATATACACATGCATATACACACACACGGTGACAGGTTTCTCACAACTGTTTTCTATGACAAACGCACCAGTATTCGCATTCACATGCCGCACCGATCGGTCCATGGACCGATTCAGTTACCACATTCGCATTCGCGTTCGCATTTGCATTTGCATTTGCATTTGCATTTGCATTCGCATTCACATTTGCATTCGCATTCGGACGTATGGAAGCACCACTATTCTCTTACATGCTTTTCGATTTTATTGCCGCATTCGCATTCGCATTTGCATTCGCATTCGCATTCACATTCACATTCGCATTCACATGCCGCATACCGCATATAAGGAATCTTAGCTGCAGGTCAAATGATACTGGAACTACATTTAATAATATTCATATAATATAATTTAATATAGCAGAAAATGCGAGTTTGGATTCTAGTAGTGTATCACTGCATTTTTTACTTCTTTCTCTCTTTTTTGTGTGTGATGAATCTATTGACCGTGCGCATAACGTACGAGTGTGTTAACACTTGTTTTCACCGCTGGGCAGCACTAATCCAATTTTATATAAGTCTGTTGACTATGCTGGGTGTATTTTTGTTACTGCGCATGGCTAAGTTGTCACTATACGCACACCTTTGTAATGGCCACGTTTGTTTAATGGGGTATTGCATCCTGGCAACATCTAAGGTAATATCAGGAAAGGCAACGACTTGTGACAGTGCGCACTCATGGCGACTTTATAGTGCTGCCCCACTGGGAGCCCAGAGCGCCGGTGCTGTGAACCAGATTTCTTTGCAAGCACCATGACAGGGTTGGGTGGGTGAGCGTGTGAAGGGGGAGAGGGGTGCTGACCTAGCCATGTGAACACGCACTTGCTATCCGGACCGCACTTCGTCCACACCTCTCTATCTCCTCTCTGCTGGGCATGCTCCTCCTTGATAATGTCTGAAAAGAGTTCCAGGAGGGGGAGCCCGCCAGCATTTCACTTTCTACTCTTACTCTGACTCAACTCTCCTCATTTCTCTTTCCTATACTCTACCCTTTTTTTCTCCCAGGCTTACTTCTCTCCCTGGAGTTGTTTGCTTGGGAAGGGCCCTTTACCTTATCGTTTCTCTCGCTTTGTTCTTGTTGCTGGAACCACTGGACCCACCTTTACCCGTCCCTTCCTCCTAAACCCTTGCTGCTGTCTACCGGATACGAGTGCTGCACTACCGGCGGACAGGCATGATTCGGGGCCGCCCCAATGATTCGTCATTTAATTCTTGTGAAGACATCCCCAGCTTCTAAAACCGTCCCACCAGAAGATTAATCTTCAACCAAAGATTGGACCGATTTAGCGGTGCCTCTCTATATTGCTGCAGTTCTGCAGCTGGTAACCGCCGTAATGTAGCAGTCACACTACGACGACAAGGGAGGGACGACAGCCCGGCGGCTGGAATTTTGTGAAATCCCGACGACCTATGCAAATTCGGGCTAAGTTGGACGACAATCGGACGACATCCGGACGACATCGGGACGACAGAGGGACAACAGTGTCTGTGTGTCTGTGTGTCTGTGTGTGTGACTCTGTGTCTCTGTGTGTGTCTCTATGTGTGTGTCTGTGTCTCTGTGTGTCTGTGTCTATGTGTGTGTCTGTGTCTATGTGTGTCTATGTGTGTCTATGTGTGTGTCTGTGTGTGTGTCTGTGTCTCTATGTGTCTCTGTGTGTCTGTGTCTATGTGTGTGTCTGTGTCTATGTGTGTCTATGTGTGTATATGTGTGTGTCTGTGTGTGTGTCTCTGTGTGTGTCTGTGTGTGTATGTGTGTGTCTGTGTGTGTCTGTGTCTGTGTGTGTATGTGTCTCTGTGTGTGTGTCTGTGTCTCTGTGTGTGTGTCTGTGTATGTGTGTGTCTGTGTCTGTGTGTGTGTGTCTGTGTCTCTGTGTGTGCCTGACTCTGACTCTCAGTCTGACTCTGACTCTGACTCTCAGTCTGACTCTCACTCTGACTCTCAGTCTGACTCTCACTCTCAGTCTGACTCTGACTCTCACTCTCAGTCTGACTCTCACTCTCACTCTCAGTCTGACTCTCACTCTCACTCTCAGTCTGACTCTCACTCTCACTCTCAGTCTGACTCTCACTCTCACTCTGACTCTCACTCTCAGAGACACAGAGACACACAGAAACACAGAGACACACACAGAGACACACACAGAGACACACACACAGACACACAGAAACACAGAGACACACACAGAGACACAGACACACACATAGAGACACACAGAGACAGAGTCACACACACAGAGACACACACAGAGACACACACACAGAAACAGAGACACACACACAGACACACAGAGACACACACACATAGAGACACTTTCACAGACACAGAGTCAGACTGTGTGTGTCTCTGTGTGTGTCTCTGTGTTTCTGTGTGTCAGACTCAGAGTCAGACTGAGAGGGAGAGTCAGACTCCGAGTGAGAGTGAGAGTCAGACTGAGAGTGAGAGTCAGAGTCAGACTCAGAGTGAGAGTCAGACTGAGAGTGAGAGTGAGAGTCAGACTGAGAGTCAGAGTCAGAGTCAGAGTCAGACTGAGAGTGAGGCACACACAGAGACACAGACACACACACACAGACACATACACACAGACACAGACACACACACAGACACACACAGACACAGACACACACAGAGACACAGACACACACAGACACACACATAGACACAGACACACACATATGCACAGACACAGGGACACACAGAGACACATACATGGTGAGGCACACACAGAGACACAGACACACACACAGACACAGACACACACACACATAGACACACATATACACACACAGACACACACATATACACACACAGACACACATATACACACACAGACACACACATAGACACAGACACACACATAGACACATACACACACATACACACAGAGACACAGACACACACACAGACACACACACACAGACACACACAGACACACACAGAGACACAGACACACACACATACACACATAGACACACAGACACACATAGACACACATAGACACACATAGACACAGACACACACATAGACACAGACACATAGACACACAGAGACACATACATGGAGAGAGAAGCAACTACAGCTTAACGACAAGACAACAGTGCCACGACAGTGCCGCGGCAGTGCGACAGTGCCGCGACAGTGCCGCGACAGTGCCGCGACAGTGCCGCAACCTCGGCTGTCGTCGGCTGTCGTAGAAGTTTTTCAACATGTCCAAAATCCCCACGACAATCCGGCGACAGTGGAGAAAGAGTAGAGAAACTGGAGGTGTCGCGCAGGTGTCGCGGCGACACCTGCGCGACACCTGCGCGACACCTGCGCGACACCTGCGCGACACCTGCGCGACACCGGAAGTCGCTGTCGCAGAGCTGTCGTCGCCGCTTGTCGTCGTAGTGTGACTGCTACATTAGGTTATAAACACCCCAGAAGTCAAGTGAACAGGCCGGTGTGGGTGTGTATATATGTGGGTGGGTGGGTGGTGGATGGTGGGGCAGTATGTGTTGGACAGTATGTGTGAGTGCATGAGTGTGTGTGTTAAGGTCGCATTCCTTACACGCGTAATGCGTAATGCGAATGCGAATGCGAATGCAACAAAACATCGAAATGCCTTGAAACCTATGAGCTACATTCCTTACACACGTAATGCGACTGCGAATGCGAATGCATTATCCCGCTCGGTCCATGTAGCGATCGGTGCGTAATGCGTAATGCGTCAAGCTAGAGTGAATAGAAAAGCATCAGTCGCATTTGTCCATTGATATAAGGCTGGAGGAGGCGACTGATAATTACGGACAGCCGGTCTTCATGAGAAATATGAAGAATGGAACCTGTTAGGAAGCAGTCTTCATGAGAAATATGAAGAATGGGATGGTGCAAACATGGCTCAGTTTAGCTTGCTCCGAGGGATGTTAGGAGAATAATTGTTTAGTTTTATTTTTTAAATATAGCCAGTCGTGTGGCGCATAAAGCATTACGCATAACGTGTGTATGGAATGATGGCATTCGCATACCGCATAACGCATTACGCATTACGCATTACGCGTGTAAGGAATGCCAGCTTCCTGATGCTTTCCTATTCGCACCACCTTTACGCATTACGCATTACGCACCGATCGCTACATGGAGCGATCGGGATAATGGATTTTATTCGCATTCGCATTCGCATTACGCATTACGCGTATATGGAATGTAGCTCATAGGTTTCAAGGCGTTTCGATTTTTTGTTGCATTCGCATTCGCATTACGCATTACGCGTATATGGAATGCGCCCTTTAGTGTGTAGCTGTGTTTGGTACAGCCTGTGACCGGCAGGGATTGGCTGTCGCCCTCACTTCCCGTCTTATTTAACTGCTTGATCGGGCGGCGTAAATGACAAGCAGCCCCCTGTGTTTCCCCCGGGGCGCGGACCGGACGTGGTGACGAAATTGGTTAGACTTAGAGCACAGGATTTCCGTGCGGAAGGTGGGGAGTACTAATCCTAGCCGAATCAAACCAATAACGTATCAAATGTATACTCGTCACTTCCTAGACTGACACTCATCATTATTAGGCTAGGACATGGACTGGTTAGCTCAGTATCAGGATAATGTGACTGTGTGGGACATCAGGTCATGGTGCTGGCGGCCTGATCTTCCAGTTTGAGAGTGCCATGAGTGCGCACTGTCACAAGTCGGTACCCATCCTGATATGACATTAGATGTTGCTAGGACATAAAACAATAGCAAACAACGAATCCTCCAGGGTGGGTGTGAGAAACCCCCCAGACCTGTCGGAGTGTGCGTGCGCCCCCTGGCGACTCGTAGATGGCCGGTGCCACCTGGCGGTGATGGGGGGAGCATTTCTGCCGTGATGCCGACTGGGAAGGACGAGTTTTTGTTTGTTTGTTGTTTTACGTCCTAGCAACATCTAAGGTCATATCAGGAGTTGTTTCCTGTGCTCAATCTCGGGCTGGAAGAAGCATACTCCTCTTTGTTGTTGGTGATCCATGTAAAGGCTATACTGCTACAGTATAACCCCATTAAACCAAACTTCAAGGGACCCGAGAAATTTGTTTGGATTAACCGATCATTGGTTTAACCGAGCTTTAGCTTCGACTTTGACTTGGCTTTGGCAAAAACGTGGTTGCATTATGAATGTAATATATAATGTATGTGGAGACTTTGATTATTGTTTTTTTTTATGTATATACAGTATAACCCTGTTAAACCAAGCTTGGTTAACCCAAACGATCGGTTACTCCAAACTTTTTTCGGCGGCCCGGCACAAAATGCAACCATTTATCATATTAAAAAAGTCGCTGGGGTCTCAGATGACCTTATAACCACATGAAAGTTTGGTTTAACTGTACTGGATGTGGCTGGGGTCCGGAAATTGTGTTTGGATTAACCGACTTTGGTTTAACCAACTTTTTTATATGACAAATGATAGTATTTTGCCGGCATGCGGTATGCGAATGCAAATGCGACAAAAAATCGAAATGCCTTGAAGCCTATGGGCTACATTCCTTACACGCGGTATGTGAATGCGAATGCGAATGCGGCAACTCGATCGATCCCTGTAGCGATCAGTGCGGCATGCGGCATGCGGCACATGGTATGTGAATAGAAACCTCAGTCGATTAGTTTTAGACTAGGAGAGGCGACTGATCATTACGGAACGGTCACACACAGGGGTGCGGAGGGTAAACATATGGTAGTGGTGTTGGTGGGGGTTCGGGTTGGTAAAAATGCTACCATAGCCACAAAAATATGAATACTTATCTATGATTTGGTAATTATAAAGGTAGGAACCCCCATGTGACATACCAAGAGGTACATAGATATAAATGCCATATTAGGTCATATACAGTGCAGTATTGAGTATACTTGTTTATTTTTTAAATATAGCCAGTCGTGTGCCACATGCCGCATGCTGCATACCACATAGAAGGAATCATGCCATTCGCATACCGCATACCGCATACCGCATGCCGCATACCGCATACCGGGTGTCAGGAATGCACGCTTAACTGGTTCAGTATTAGGACAATGTGACTGAGTGGTGCTTGTGACACGGTCTCCCAACGGGGCAGCACTATAAGTTCACCACAAGTGTACCCAATCATTACTCAGTGGATACCCATTCTGATATGATTCTAGAGATGACCGGGATATAAAAAAAACCATCATTATATTAGGACATTCCAGCGAAATCGACATAGGCTTTCAGAGTGTGCTCCCTAGGGCCTGTGCTTGGTGATTACTAGGACACTTGTGCTTGGAGAGTTGGGAGATGACTCTTGGGAGGACATCACCCCACCCCCACTTACGCACCCACACACCCACACACCCACACACCCACACACCCAAACACCCACACACCCACACACCCACGCACAGACACACCCACAAGTCCACTTCCGGTCTAGCTCGGTCTAGGCGGTACCAGGCCGAGGACAGGTCCGGCGAGTGTGGCAGACATAGATCCTCCACGTGTGTCACCATAGCAACCGTGCCTGACAACCAGGCTGACACCCCTCTGTACGCAGTTGTCAAGGAAGTGGTTGGCCGGTGCCAGTGTCACCGATTTACTAACATCTTCCCGACCCCCCACCCCCACCCCCGTCCCTCACCACATCCACTCCCGACCTGTCGGAAATTATTGAATGAAGGATAGCTGTGTATTTAATATTATATTAATGCATTTTATGAGGTCTATATCTAAACCCTTTTTTCCTAACCTAATAATAGAGGTGGTCTCTATCAATGGTGGTATATTAATTATTAGGCCAACAAAGGTGTTTTGAAACAAGCCCTCAAAATGTTTAGAGACTTTTCACATGTGTTCTTCTGTTTGCTTTTGTTGTTCGCTGGAGTTTTACATCCGGGCAACATCTTAGGTCATGCATATCATGAACTCTTCATTTTGCAATCAACCAACTTAAATTAAATATTGTCAGCGAGGCCTGCTTAGGTCCTTGACAATCTTCCATTCTGTGTTGCCATTTGCTGTTAGGAGTGTTACATTGCTCTGATCCATCTGATCAGATTCTGTTCAATTCTATCTTCTGAGGAATCCAATGGGAGCTATGCACGCACATCCCTTATCTGTCCCCTACACACATACAGATAGAGTTCCAGCAAACCTCTATGCGCATGCATTGTTGTTGTTTTTGTAAATATAGTTTATTCATTGAATATAGTCTTTTGTCAGCTCCGTGGCACTGGTCTTCCAGCCATGTTACAATACAGTTATTTACAATATATATATATATATATATATATATGTATTCTGATATTGTCATCAGCAGCTAGCTCAAGTCAGCTGAAATAACAATATTAATCATTCCAAGACTTACATATGGTATAGTTTGACAATTCACATATAAAAATAGTAGTTATACGTTGTATTCATACATACTTAGAAACATACATGTGTATTGATTAGACCTTTACATTACGGAGTGGTTAGGTGCATAGTTTCCCTTCATAGATTTGTATGCCTACTGTGTTGTGAATTGCATAATACATTTTCTGAATTTGCTGGGCAAATAATTTGTAAGGTGGATAATTGGTGTGTTGGCAGCAGGTAAAGGAGCATGTGGGGTGGTGGGGGGATAGCCATAGGTGCTAATAATAGATAGATCATTAAATATGTAATTCTGACTGGGAGTTCATTCCATAGTGTGCCGCCTTTGTAGATAGGGGCTCTTGTCAGTATAGTTCACTGCATGTTAATACCTCAGTGCTAAGGGTCATCCTCAGGCGAGCGACTGGACATGGTGGACGAATCGGTAGCGCGCAGGCCTCCCGTGTGAAAGATCGGGATTCCAATTCCCAGTCGAGTCAAACCAATGACTTCCAAAATTGATACTTGTCACATGCTAGTTTGGTCCTCAGCATTAATATGATAGGGCAAGGACTGGTTGGCTGAGTGTCAGGATGGTGTGGCAGTGTGGAATATCAGGTTATGGTGCTGCTGGCGGCCTGATTTCCCAGTGGGGTGGAATTATAAAGTTGCCATGAGTGTGCACGGTCATGAGCCAATACCTATCCTGTTGTAGAATGGCTAAAGATCGAATGTGTGTTTGTGTAGGCAGGCTATAGTGAAATCAATACAGACAAAGAGAAAGGAAGAGTATAAAGTGTAAAGGAAGAGAGAGAGTCAAGCCCTCTGGTTTATTATTTATATGGTACATGGGTTCATTGTAGAGTATCACCCCACCCTGTTCCTCCAATGGGAAACAAGCATTCTTAGCCCTACCAATAGGAATCCAGCATTCCTAGTCCCCATGGTTACTAGTGGTCTGCCCACCACCACCAAGCTGTGTGGCTCCCCTGACCCTGAGTGTGGTGATCCTACCCAGCAGAGGGGGAGGAGGTAGGACCTGAGTGCCCTTTACACACATCCCTGCCAGCACCAATATGTCTATTTACATCCCACTCAGGCACCACCAATACTTAAATATATATATACATACATGCGCTTGGTCACGTACACCTGTTTAGTAATAGAACATTTGCATTCCCCAATACCGTAAATCGGAATATTTTACACTGTGATATTACCTTGGATGTTGCCAGGGCGAAAAACTCCAACAAACGAACACATAATCAAACAAGCTCAGGAAAGCACATGCCCATCGGATTCTTCATCCAAGCATTGTACAGAGTGCATGATTTGTTTAGATAAATAGTAAAAATCCAGTTATATCATATTCAAAACTATCATCATCATCATCATCATCGTCAATCCGTTAACCAGAACAGTCATTGGGACACTACATATAAAATTGCGACCGTATTTTCTCCATGCTGTTCATCCCTGCCCTCTGGGACTTGCAGAAACCTGTCCATTCAAAGCTATATATTTTCGCCAAAACTAATGATGTATTTTCAAAAGGTCCACAGCTTATACTTATTCATACTATGATTCTTTCTACCTAGCATGCTGCCACCACCCCACCCCCAACCCCTAACCCTCCCTGATAGAGAGCTCCATTTCTGATCTCTTCCTGACCGGATGTGTCCGCTCAGGGCTGCTTGCACCCGAGCTGCTCTTTGCGCCGTATCCCATAGCAGGCTGAAAGCGAGTGGTCTGCGCGCCGCGTGGCGGATTGTGATTGGACCGTACAGGGGTCACGTGGGAGGCCATGGGAAGGTAGTCCGAATGTCGACTGCTCACAATTAAAGTCAGAAATGAAAAACATGGCCGCCCGACCACCCCGCGATGTAAGCAGTGGAAGCCGACTGTGGATCGACGAGCGTCTGATGACAACCACCACGCGGGGCGCGCTGCTAACTATTCACACACCTAAAGGCGCGCTGCTAACTATTCACACACCTAATGGAACAAACAATTACTACGGTTCCATTGTCTGAAAACAAAAACAAAAATGTCGAAAGCAAACCAGTTATCTAGATGTGTATTCTGATAGAAGAATACAGTTTTCACAAGTATATTTATCTCAGAAAATGACAAAAACTGAAAACCATCGGACTATGCAACATGAAATTAAACTTAAAGAGCCACATTCCAAAGTTTTTCAGTTATGTCAGATTATTCTTGAATAAATTTACTAGGTTGATTGTCATATCTATTTCACTTTAGTTTGAAGGAACCTTTTTATTAAGCACATAAAATTGGAATGCAAATTATTCTAAATTAATTTTCGTGTGCACAGCAAATATATTTAAACGTCGTATTCTTCCTTTGCTCATTTCAGGCATAGCTGCAGCAGCGTAGTGCAGGAGCAACTAAATTAAATAAATATTTACCAAATCCACCAGTATCTCTAAACTGGAAACTTAGGCTTAACTCCTGCTAAGTGCCTTGCTTTGGGAAATATGATGTTTTAAATGGTCTGTGTAGAAAACTTAATTTTGTGAAGTCCTTTTTAATTTACAACTATAGTGAATATATATTTATTTTATTATGTTTGTCCACTAGAAAAGGAGAGAGAAGGGGCAGTCTTAGTGGAAGACACATGCGTGTGCTTTCTTTCTGCTTTGTTTTGTTTTATTTTTGCCTTCTTTTCGCTTTAAATTTATTTGTATTTTCGTATAGATTTGCATGTGGAAAATGGATTTGTGAGACTCAACATTTAGTATTTACAGTCTTCAATTTTGCAGGTTATCTATTAGTAAATCAGTCAGCAACTGACATTCCCGCACCTACTACCATACTTGTAGACACACACCGCCCCTACATCATCAACATCATGACAACATTACGCCACCCACACCCACACCCACACACGTCACTTCCGGGAGACCTGGCCTTCACCCCACATCTAAAGAGCTGGGGGAAAGGCCGGCAAAGCATGTTCACTATACACCATCCACACCACTGACTTCGACTCCCCACACCAAGACCTATACCTACACCACGCTATTCCACTCCCTGTACCCACAACCACACCAGCACCCACATATATAACCACAGTCACACCCACATTCATAACCACACCCACACTCACATACATAACCACATCCACACCCATGACTACACCCACACCCACATACACAACCACATCCACACCCATAACCACACCCACACCCACATCCATAACCACACCCACACCCAAATACATAACCACATCCACGTCCATAACCACACCCACACCCACATCCACATCTACTTACATAACCACACCTACACCTACACCTACACCTACACCCACGCCTACACCTACGCCCACACCCACACCCACATCCATAACCACACCCACACCTACACACACACTCACACACACCCACACCTACACCTACATGTACACAGAACACCACCTACACCTACACCTGCACCTACACCTACACCTACACCTTTACCTACACCCACGCCTACACCTACACCCACACCCACACCCACATCCATAACCACAGCCACACCTACACCCACACTCACACAGACACACACCTACACCTTCGTGTACACAGAACAACACCTACACCTACACCTGCACCTACACCTACACCTACACCTACACCCACACCCACACCTACACCCACACCCACGCCCACATACACAGGCACACCCACACCAATATCCACACCCATGTCCACCCACACACACATCCAGATCCACTCCCACATCCACATCGACTTCTACACCCACACCCATACCTACACCCACACCCACATCCACAACCACACCCACACCCACACCCACACCCACACCCACACACGCCTACACCCACACATACATACCGACAGTCACACACTCACACACCCACACACCCACACATACACGCACCAACATACCAACATACCCACACACCCACAACCCAAACACCTACACACCTACACACCCACACACCCACACACCCACACACCCACACACCCACACACCCACACACCCACACACCCACACACCCACACACACCTGCACTTCCTCACATACCCATCAGCACTGACGTACATATATACCAATCGGACAGCCCATGGCATCACCCAACAGTCAGGGTAACTTATACAACTAATACCTTGAAGATGACATGTTACTGATGATGATGATGGTGATGATGGTAATGATGGTGGTGATGGTGATTGTGCTGATTATGGGGATGGTGACGATGACGGTGAAAATGACGGAGACAATGACGGTGATGTTGACGGTGATGGTGATGGTGCTGGAGGTAATAATATTAATATTGATAATGATGGTGAAAATGAAAATGAAATTAATGGCAACAATGTCGATGTTGATGGTGGTGGTGATGGTGATGGTGTTGATGATAACGATGATGATGATAACAATAATAATAACACTGCAAACGCAAATAATAGCGACAACAATAATGATGACAATAATACTATCAACAACAACAACGACGGTGACTACAACAACAACGCCGAACGACAACGACAATGACAATGACAACGACGATGACAACCAGAACCACGACGGCAACCACAACTACGACCACAACCATGACCACAACCACGACCACGACCACAAACACGACCACGACCACGACCACGACCACGACCACGACCACGACCACAACCATGACCACAACCACAGTGACGACAACTACAACGAAAACCACAACACTAATACTACTTACTACTAACAATAATAACAATAACAACACCAACAATAATAGTGACAATAGTGGTATCACTCTGAGAACCTTCCCCGAAACCCATTCTAAATGCTTTACTCTAATATAACGAATATATTATCAACACCGTTTAGAGAGTTCATAACACACCATTGCACATGCGCGACCCTCAGCCTATATGACTACCAGAACATACCAATTGTTGTATATGTATATGTAAGTAACAAGGAAGGAATGTGAGCCGGGCTACACCGGCTAAGGTCACGTGACAACAGCATGTGATACTCGAGGAAATAAAGTCAGTCGGTACACGAGACTCAAGGTGTCCGGGTGCTTCATACTACACCAATGAGACCACGTGACGTGATGTAAAACCGCGTGACGGCGTGTAATCACGTGACATTGTGTAACCGGAAGCCATCCTATCGCCATTTTTGACATGCCACCCATGCGACGTCTTACACTCACTCTCCAAGCACAGGTTCCGCCGGCGCCTGCGCACACAGCCACACCACACGCCGCTGGGTGAGCGAGGGGCCGCTGAGAATGTTATCATATTCTGTAAGAGATAAACATGTCTCGGATTCAGCGTCCTGCCTCGTCGCCCCCATCATGCGACCAATTTTCGGGACTAATGGGCGTGGTGTAGGGGTGTGACTGTAGAGTGTGGGAAAAAGAAGGGGGTGCAATGTGTGTGGTTGGAGCGTCGGTTCCTAGGTTCGTTGGTTGTTGGGATTTTCGTCCTGGCAACATCTTTGATCATATCACGACGAGTTCCGACTTCAGACGTGTACACTCATGGCAACTTTATAGTGCTGCCCCACTGGCAAGGGAGACCAGGCCACTGGCACCATGACCTGATACCCACTCAGTCACAGTATCCTGGTGTTGGACATGGCCGGAAACGCCGAGCTTGGCGCGAACCCGCCTGAATGCGGGCCATACCGGAAGATCCGGTTCTACGCGAAATAGCATAATCCACCTTGCTGTACACAATAATTACAAAGTATAGTTCCTATAAATTTATATCAATATAATTAATTATATAACACACATATATAGATATATATGCATACGCACATCTCATCATAGTATATATGTGGATACCATGATCTTTCAATGACAAATGCTATCGATTGACTAATTACTTCCGGTGATATGCGTGTGGTCGGTTGCCATGGTGTCCTTCCTACATGGGGCGTTCCAGTCTCTTCGTGTCACATTCCCAAAGCACGCCGGGTAGTCCTCCAAGAACCACGTGACCCGTGACTGCCAGTTCGTGGTATTTCTAGGAAGATACACCAAAGCATCTAGTCCCTTACTCAGTGCGCAGCCCTTTCTTTATTTAGACTTACTATGTATAGAGAACAATTTCGATCTACCTTTTTATTGTAACATTCTTTGATTGAAAGGGAATACTTGAACGGACAGGGCTGCCCTCTATGGAAGATCTTCTGATCAAAAAGAATCTCCGGTGGACTGGACACCTCATGAGGATGTCATCAGACAGGCTACCAAAGCAGATCCTCTACTCTCAACTGTCTTCTGGTTTTGGAAAGAGAGGGCGCCTTCGTCACCGGTTCAAGGATACCATCAAGAGAAACCTGAAGCTGAGACACATTAAGACCGACTCATGGACATCACTCTCACAGCAGAGAGCTAAATGGAGTGCGACAGTCAATTAATGAAAGCAGTCTTTGTCTCATCGCGACCAACAGCATGATGATGATGATGATTTAAAGGGGGTGATTTAAAATTAAATCCAAGGTAATTGATCTTCTTCATTATTCATCTGTTCATTGCGCCAGATCCTTGCTAATTCTGACATTATAAAGTCACAGTTGAGACTCGTTGGAACTTTGATATCACACACGCATGGGGAAGCGAACTCGTCCGGGATTGTTTAAATATATATTGAGCCTCTCTATGTCTAATACCAACATCACGACCATTTGTCCTCATGTATATATATATCCCTTCCCAGACTTCTAGTTCTACGAACCCAGTCATTACAAACCCTTTCAATAACTAGCAACAGTCCACCTGCTTCCTCGACCTCGCCTGCCCCCTTCCACCCAAAGAACTTAAGTTGGTTGGTTGGTTGTTGGAGTTTTACGTCCTGGCAACATCTGAAGTCATATTGGGATGGGTACCAACTTGTGACAGTGCACACTCATGGCTACTTTATAGTGATGCCCCCCTAGGAGACCAGGCCGCCAGCACCAGCACCTGATATCCCATTCAGTCATATTATCATGGCCCTGAGCCAACGAGCCCTTGCCCTACAAGTATCAATTATTTAACTCATTGGTTTGACTCGACCAGGGTTCGAAGTCGTGGCTTCGAATCCCACGATCTACCAAAACTGGAGACGGACGCTCATGAAAGTCATGGCAGTCTGGTCATGAAAACAACACATTTTTGAATTCGAAACACAGACCTCAATTTTATCATACATCCCCAGCTTAGATATTCGTGTGCTCGTTAAACATTTAGTGCAGCTTGGTGCAACTGTGCAATTCTGCTACATTCGCAAAGAGGTAAAGCAAGCCCATGTCCAGCATTACGGTGTGTACACTGAAATTAATCTGGCATATTTTAACTTCAAATATTTTCTTTTTTTCCTTTTTTTTGTAAATGATCATTATATTCAGCGAATAAGGGTCTTTTTTTTTCAGCGCCGCTCGAGGCATTGGTCTTCCGGCCATATCACACCAAAGCTCCAATTGTATCCGTTGGAACAAAAGGTTTCTGCAAGCTTATGCAAAGTAGTGCCTAGAACATAACTGACCAACCCAACTTATTTATCTTTTTTTTTTAAATAGCAGAAACTTAAAACCATCGGAGTGTATAAGACATTTAGATAAGTCCTTGAATTTATGTTCAGTCCTATTGCTCTTATTCTCTCCTCTGGTATCGAACCAATCGCAGCTCCACTCAGGGGAACCATACCAGGCAATGGCGGCCGCACAGGGTCATACATACACGCCAAGATTGCGCTTCCACCGGTTGACCTTGACATTGACCTTGGTAACAAGACCCTCCAGTATCAACACATGTACAAGCCTTCCCCGGGATGATGCCTCGCTTGGCAACGGAGTCATGACGTCGCTATGATAGACACCCCCCTCGCCCTCCCCTCGCCCTCCCCCTCCCCCTCCCCCTCCCCCCTTCCTACTCCTCATAAACCCAACATGACGTCAGGATCGTCATTCTGCCGACGCGTCGCCGGTGTCAGGTTCAATGCGCGAATCTCAAGGTCATTCCCAAGGTAATGCGCGAAGGTCAATCCCTCCATGGGGCCTGCCGCTGGGTGGCGCAGCGTGGGGCGGGCTCCTGCAGCTGTGGCAGACATGCAGCGCTCGGGGTGGCGTGATTTGTCATAAAGAGGATGGCGGCTCCTGAATGTCACCTGGCCCCGTAGGGACGAGTGCTGTGAGGGTGGATTTAGGAGTGTCCAGCGGCGAACTGTCAGGGCGAGGACTTGACCAACCCTTCGGCGATTTTCTACATCCGGAACTGAATGAACTAAGGCAACTGGGAATAATCCCATGAGCGCGTCAGATTTATTTTTCTTCTGATAAACAAAAAACACTTACTGTTTACTGCTAATGAACGATGTATCCTGACAAATAAATATATAAATATGAATATATATATATATATATATATTAGTCCGATAAAAACATCAACATTTCAAAAACAAAACAATTATCTAGATTGTATCTTACATATCTAACTTAGATCTTGATTCACGCATAGTCATACCCATCCTGATATGATCTTAGATGTTGCTAGGACGTAAAACAACAAAGAAACTATATGCACTTATTAAGCATTTGCTGCCAGATAGAGAGGAATATTAAGCCAATTTTATGGAATATGTTACAGCTGAAGCCTATGGTATCAGAGTTTTCGCATGTTTGCCTAAATTAATTTGGCATGTTTGCACTTCAAATAACTCCAAGGTTAGCCATTTAACATAAAATTTGCTTCAAACTTAACTACGGTAGATAGTTCACACTATTCACGCGTGACCTAATTCGGCATCAGAACGAGTCTGAGTGAGCGTTGGTATTGGAAATGGCCATAAGACATTACTGTGTGCCGATGTGTATGAACTACTACATAAATTAAAGGAGTAAAATTTGAAGATATTAACTTTTGAAACTATCATAATTATTTTTGCTTACCTTTTTTCTATTTATTGGTCAATTTTCATGAAGATTGAGTGATGATCAGATGCATTTGTGTAGGCAATGTCAACAAAGTCACTCACCTTGGCTGCCAATCTTTTCTTAAATTCAAAATTGCATAACGTTCTTAATATAGATATATTTTTAAAATATATTTTAACCCTTTTAAAGCTTTTATTAATTTGTAATTACTATGACTAGTTGTTTAACTGTGTTGCACAGATAACTACACTGACAGTGCTGCATTACATGATACCACCATAACTATGCAAACTTGAAGTTGACAGTCACATTGTAGTTAAAGAATGGGAAAAGCACCATGCAAGGGTCACCCAATCTTCGTAAAAATTGGCCAATAGATAGAAAACAGGTATGCAAAGATGAATATGGCAGTTTAAAAAATGAATACCCTAAAATGTGAGTGATTTCGAGAGGTATTGGTCGACGAAAAAGTATTCACATTACTTTTCATATGGCAGCGCCTCGGAGATGCTTACTTGGCCTCGGTCTGGTTTCAACATGGCCGTGGCGTGAATAGTGTGAATAGCTATCAATGTAATATATTTAGCTCAGAAAATAACAGAAACTCAAAACCCTCGGACAATTTTTATTTATTTTCTTGTTTGGTCCATTAGTTATTTAAGCAGGGGAAATTTCAGTCATAGACGACTGGTCTTCCTCATTCCACTGCTGGTCGATAGAAAGCCCGAGCATACACTTTTACCGACCCAAGGGATTTTTAACCTCCCACACCAGATAGACATCATATGAGAGCAACCGGCCTTTGATGACACTGTAAATTATACACAGCGGTGGAAATCCAAATTGGCAGAGCTGGGGGCACGCAACTTTAATTAAGCATTGAATGGACTAAGTGATCAAACGGAGTAAATTAAGACTATGAAGAGACTCCCCTTTGTATCAAAGATGAATCACCTACAATCCATTTGCAACCAATCAAAGTTAATCCTGCGCAAAACCAAATATTGCATTCGTCGACAAATCAAAGAAGTGCATTGGCAATTTTTGTTGTGATGATCCTATTTGCTCCTCACTGCCATGGATTTTCATTATTACATTTTTCTTAACTGTTATCAAAAAAATTATTTGTATGAAAGTATAAGAAGTTACTTCCACAGAATCACAGGATGCATGTGACTTCAAGTCCCAGGGCTGTAACAGATTGTTCTAATCGAGAATTGGTCTCTGGAGCCATACAAAAGGATGTTCCTGAACCAACTCTACAATACAGGCGCTACTCCAGAAGTCTGCAAGAATGCAGGATGCTAATAACAACATATAATAATTATATATATATATATATATATATATATATATATATGCACAGACAGATAGTTAAGGATGTACATTGATAACATAAGAATGGATAGAGATGCGCCCTTTTCAGACTTGGTTGTTTGTTTCTCAGAGTATTCCGTCCTAGCAACATCTAAGGTCATATCAGGATGGGTACCGACTTGTGACAGTGCACACTCATGGCAACTCATGGCAATAGTGTAGTGCTGCCCCACTGGGAGACCAGGCCACCAGCACCATGACCTGATATCCCACTCAGTCACAATCATTATCCTGACACTGAGTCAACCAGTCCTTACCCTATCCTAATAATACTCAGTGCCAGGCTAAGAAGTATCAATTTTTAAGTCATTGGTTTGGCTCGACCAGGGTTCCCATGGATTCGAATCCCGCCATTTCCCAAAGCGGAAGAGGGACGCTCAAGTCATTCGGCCATCCGATCTGGCATATATATATAAGGTATATATAATATATATATATTTATTTATCATGTTAAAGGTGTAACAAATGCAATTATTAATATGGACATGGATGAAGCAAGGTATATGACATAGCTAAATGGTGAGGATTATGACACCGATATGACATGACATTGACATGATTGTCCTATGGTACACATGATTATAATCTCTCTCTCTATTTTGTTGTTGTTGTTTATGTGGTAAATATGTTTATTCTGATGATTAACTCTTTTGTGAGGGCCGAAGCACTGGTCTTCCAGCTATTTTGTTCAATTCAGGGTTATTTAAGCGAAAACGTATAGAAAGGTATACAATAACTGTGGAATACACAATTTACAGCATATAGCACAATTAAATTCTCTAACCTAAAACTTCAAAGCATGTCATTTAACGAGATTAATATTAATCAGATCAATGTGACATGGTATTCAACGTATAAGCAGAAGGTATCTTCTGTATTCATTTGCTACACAGATTGTTAAAGATATACATTGATAACATAAGAATGGGCAGAAATGCTCCCTTTTCAGCGGGCAGGCTCAGACTCAGATTGCTTCTCGCGAGGCAGGAGCTGGTGGGACTGGACAGCATGGAGAGACCCTCAGCCTAGTTTGTCTGGAATTCATTGCCGGCGCGCTGGTGGGCTGGAGATTTATGAGACAGAATGTGTTGGGTGGGTGACGAGGGGAGGGAAGGCCGGGGGGTCAGGGGCGGGGGTAGAAGGGAGGCAAGGCCGGGGGGACAGGGGCGGGGGGAAGGGGATGGAGGCACGGGGGAGCGGTGGAGTTAAACGATGCGAAGCTCCTCCTCCCCCTAATTTCTCTCAGCGTCTCGCTCCCCTCACTCTTTCACTCTCTTCTTCCGCTCTCCCCTTTCTCTCTCACTCCTTCCTTACATCTCTCTCACTAGTACTTCCACCCATTTCATTCTACCCCCTATCACACGCTCTCCCTCATCCATCCTTATCTCCCTCATACCCCTCCCCCTTTCTTACCGCTCACTCACTATGTCTTCTCCACCTCCTTGTCTCCCTCATCCTCCCTCTCACCTTCTCCTCTTCTTCCCTCGCCCCCTTTTCCTCCCTCATCCCCCGTTGTCCTCTCTCCTCATCTCACCTCTACTTCCTCCCCTCCCCTCTCCCTCCATCCCGCCTGCTCTCTTCTTCCCTTCACTTCCCCTCGCTCTTCCCTCTCCCGGTATTCTTCTTCCCGTCTCCCTCATCCACGCTCCCTCATCCCCTCTCCCTTACACTCATCAATTCCCCCCTCTCTCTCTTTTCCCTTCCCTCTTCCTCATCCCCATCACCCTCATCCCATCTCCATTAGCCCTTCTCCACCATCCTATTATCCGTCCCTCTCCCCCTTCCATCTCCTCCCCTCTCCTCCCCTACCCCACCTCCTTACCCCTCTCCGTATATCAGTCCTCCGCCCATCTCCTCTCTCCGTTCTCCTCCTGCCCCTAACCCTTCTAGCTCATCGTAAGACAACCATTTTGCACTGCGGAGCTTTTGAAGCGTATGCATAACCTATACGTAACCTATACATAACCTACCCCTAGCCTATGGTGGCGTATTCAAAGCATAACCCAACCTATGCACGGCGTTCTGTGATGTGGCGTGACAGTTGTGATTGACAGGTCAAGCGTATGGCTAACCTATGCCGACCTACCCTTAACCTAACCTATGTCGGCGGCTCGGCGTATGATGGCATATGAAGAGTGTATACAGCATATGCCCAACCTATGCCCAACCTATGCGTAACCTATGACAGCATATGACAACATATTGGTCGAAAACCTCATACACCGGCATACGCTAACACCATAGGTGGTAGTGTGACAGGCCCATACGGCTCACTGGCCGCTAATTCCCTGCCTTTTGTTTTGGACCCTTTTTCTAGATGGCTGAAATATGAGCACTCTTTCAGTCTGAGGGCAATATTCCTGTATGTATTGAACTACTGATAATAATGGACACTGGTATGTTCACCAGCCCAGTTCTTATGTAATGCACCCATTCATTGAACCCATAATTCTTTAATTCAAAATCACCCCCCGATTTAGAACGAACATGCTGGTTTCACAATGACATTTCAAGGACCCACCGATCACGTTATAACGGGGTTTCACTGTATGCAATTTATACATATTTTAACATATGTCACATGCTCAGAACCATCCGAGTATGCAACAGTAACTGATTTCTTTCCTAACCCAATGTATGGCACTTGTACTGGATGTACTTGTAGAAAAGAAGGAAGAGTCCCACAGAGGCTTCATTGTAGCAAAGTGGAGTGGGCACACACAACCTGATATCAACATTTACTGTTTTTTGCCAGCGAGTTGTCTTCCGTAGTTATAACACAGAACGTAGGGTCGGTATAAATATACTTGACACTCTCTAGGTTGTGCCTCAGCCACTATCCTAAACACCAGGGCAGGAAAGAACATCAAGCAGCAAACATATTAGTAAACACACGTGTAAACAAACTTATAAACACAGTATATGGTGAGAATGGACATGCATTGTGGTCTGTTGGGGGGGTGGGGGTGGAGGACGGGTGGGGAGGGTGGGGAGGGAGGGGAGGGGAGGGAGGGGGCGAGGAGGCGAGGGGATGGACGGAGGGGAGGGGCGAGGGGAGGGGACGGTGATGGGGACGGTGTAAGGGGACGGGGAGGGGAGGGTGGGGAGGGAGAGGGGGGAGGGGAGAGGGAGGAGGGAGGGGAGGGAGGGGAGGGAGGGGTAGGGTAGGGGAGGGTTGGGAGGGATGGATGGGGTGGAGAAGGGAGGGAGGGGGTGGGAGAGGGAGGGAGAGAGGGGTAGGGGAGGGAGGGGAGGGAGGGAGGGGAGGGAGGGGGCGAGGGGAGGGATGGGATGGGCGAGGGGAGGGGACGGAGGACGGGAGGTAGGGGAGGGGGAGGGGACGGGACAGGAGGGAGGGGAGGGAGGGGGGGAGGGAAGCGGGGAAGGCGAACAGGGAAAGCTCATTTTTTTCTGGTTAAAGGTTTTATATAATGTATCGCTTTTTAAATAGAAACACTTTCCGGTGATAAGATTGTATTATCTTGTGCAGATCAAGTTTATTAATGAATATATTATGCCTGTCATTTTGTCCAGTAATGACATTCCAAGGGAAGGGGATAATCTCAGTTTAGTGGCCGTATCCATGTCGAATTATCTATGTACACTAAAACCTCTCTAAATCGACCGACCGTGAGGGCAGCTTTAGATGGTTCATTTAGGGAGGTGATCGGTTAGAGTGTTTTTTTTAGCATTGCAATGGTATTGTATGTGCGATCTTTTGGGATCCAAATAAAGCGATCGATATAGGGGAGTAATCGATCTGTGGTGTTCTTCCTGTTTTAACCAGATGCGGTGGCCGAATGAGTTGAGCGTCTGTCTCCTGTTTTGGGAGGTCGGGGAATCCAAATCCATGGGTTCATGGGTTCGAACCCTGGTCAAGTCAAATCAATGACTTAAAAATTTATATTTGTCACTTCCTAGCCAGGCACTCAGCATTATTACTTATTAGTATAGGGCAAGGACTGGTTGGCTCAGTGTTAGGATAATGTGGCTGAATGGGATATCAGGTCCATGGTGCTGGCAGTCTGGTCTCCCAGTGGGGCAGCACTATAAAGTTCCAATGAGTGCACACTGTCATAAGTCGGTACCTGTCCTGATATGACCCTAGATGTTGCTAGGACGCAAAACAACAACAAATAAAGAAATTAATATTGTTTGCTTGTTGAGAGTGTACGTCTAAAGATTGATAGATACGCACAGAGACCGACAGTCTGATCTACACCCTGAGCTGACTGACACTAGTGACAGACTAGCAGACAGACCGACGCGCAAGCAGGCCAACATACCCACATAAAGACAGACAGAGTGGCAGACTGATAGACAAATTTACCATTTGAAAGACTGGCGGACAGATAGGCGGGCAGATAGACAGACGAACATACTGACCGGTGAACATACAGACCTAGAGGCAGGCTGACATATATTTTGATAGACAGACCTGTATACAGATAGACATCAAATACCCTATAATACTAAGACAGCTCACTCCCTATCTCTCCCATGGTAATGTAAATTTTGCAGTGCCACCTTGTGGTGGGTTTGATCAGCCCGGCTGCTGGTTGGTGTTTCACATGTAAACACATACAATTATATTATACATGAGATAGGTAAGTATGAATACACATCAATATGAAATTGCTTTGAACATATACACATCATCATCAGCATCATCATCAGCATCACCATCATCACACATCTTTCACATTCATATATACATTAATACATATAATATAACACCTGTTTAACCAAGAGAACAGCCAGCGCACCAAGTGGTGGGTTTGATCATTTTGATTACACAGTACAGGCTGAGTGAGCCATCTTAGTAGTATAGGGTCTTTGTAGACATACAGACTTGCTGGTACTAGTGGTAGACGCATCGACAGATGCAGACACCGACAGACAGACCAGACAGACACACCGGTAGACAGACATACCGATAGGCAGGCATGTACAGTTACAGACACCGATAAAGATGCTGACTGACACTAAGTGACAGACAGACAGACAGACCGGTAGACAGACAGACAGGCAGCCTGAGAGACATACACTGATACAGACTGAGACAAACCTACACACAGGCGGGTCGACAGACAACCAGGCAGGCAAATAGACAGGAAGTCGATGGGACCAGACTGGGGCATGTTGAGCTAAAAAAAACTAACACAAAAACACCAAAAACCAACAATAAACATTATATACAAAAAATGTAAAAACATTAATGGAGTATTAAAAACAAAATGTGGGTAGTCTGTGTGGTGTACATAACCCGAGCTGGGAGTGGACAATGGGGTGGTTGTGTAGGTGCGAGGCCAACAATGTGAATGGGACGCGCCGACCACCCTGATTGTCCACACCCCTCCTTCCTTGATGACATGCGCAGAGAGCGCTCCATCAGGACGCGGGGCGGGGAGGGGCGCGGAGGGGAGGGGTGGGGAGGGGCAGGGATGGGCGGGGCGGGGCGGGGCGGGGCGGGGCGGGGGGGGGGGGGGGGCGGGGCGGGCGGGGCAGATACTGTTTTACGTCATCAAGTGGGAACGATCCACTCGGAATGCTGCGATTTGGTGTCCTGATTGGGAACACTGCCACAAAGGGCCATATGTATGTATGTATGTATGTATATATGTATGTATGTATGTATGTATGTATATATGTATGTATGTATATATGTATGTATATATGTCTGTATGTATGTCTTTAGGTATGCATATATATATATATATATATATATATATATATATATATGCACATGTATATGTCCGCATGAATGTGTATATATATGATACGCAGCGAAGGAGGAAGACAAAGGCAGGGGTGGAATAAGAGCACTTTATTCAGGTGCGAGGTGACAAACAGAGTGCAGCTGATAAAGTACAATAAGCAAGTAATGAGGAAAGCCTATATATATGCACATCTATATGTCCGCATGAATGTGTATATGTATAAATATACTGTATGTAATTGAAATGTGTGTGTGGAAGCGCGGATGTATGCATGTGTGAATGCATGTCTATATGAATGTGTGTATGTGCGCAAGGCACAGTGAAACTGAATGAGGGAAAACTGGTTGCAAAGTCATCTATCTGATCTGGCAGCGACCCTCACAGTTGAGGCATTGGCGATAATGTATGTGTGAATGTGTATGTCTGTGTGTCTGTATATATGTGTGTATGAATGTATGTATATTTGTAGGGTTGTATGTGTGTAGGTCTGTATATCTGTATGTATGTATGTGTGTGTGTATGTGTGTATGCCTGCATGTCTGTATGACTCTACACATATATGCATGTATGTGTGTATGTATGTATGTTTGTATATATGTATGTCTGTATGCATGTATGTATGCCTGAATGTATGTATGTATGTATGGATGCATGTATGTATGTGTGTCTGTATGTGTGTCTGTATGTCTGTGGAGAGTGGCAGTCAAGTAATGAAAGCAGTCTTTGTCACATCGCGACCGACAGCATGTTGATGATGATGATGATGTTTGTATGCCTGTAGGTCTATATGGATGTATGTCTGCATGTATTTATGTATGAATGTATGTATGTATGTCTGTATAAATGAATGAATGTCTGTATGTCTGTATATATGTATGTATGCATGTATGTATGTATGCATGTCTGTATGTCTCTATGTCTCTATGTCTGTTTGTCTGTGTCTGTATGTCTGTATATCCGTATGTCTGTATGTCTCTATGGTCCATTTTCTGTCCTCCACTAAAACCCATTTATAAAGAAAGGGGGGTCATCTTTTGGTGAATGTTCCCCCAATTCCTAGTTCAATTTGATTCCTATAGAAATAGCACTGGCCATAAAATGTTAGCAGCTGATGCATCAGTATTTTATACAAATTATAATGCAATATATACATATATTGCATATGTTATATATGGGGACACATGAATGTGGTGTTCTCTGTGGCGGATTGGTTAGAGTGTCTGACTTTTTTCTAGGTCGGACTCCTAATCTGAAGGTCAGTGGTTCGATTCCCTGTGCCCCCACTTCTGCCTATTTGGATTTCCACCGCTGTGTATAACTTACAGCGTCATCAAAGGCCGGTTGCTCTCATACCATGTCTATATGGTGTGGGAGGTTAAAAATCCCTTGGGTCGGTAAATTGTAGGCTCGGGCTTTCTATCGACAAACTGTCTAATGGTGAAAACAAGCCTATTCAGGCTTATCCATGATAGGCAGTATAAATCTTCAACAACAATGTAAGCGGGTATTTTCTAGCAACACCACAAACCATGAAGGACTCATGCAGTATATGTACTGTGAGTGTGAGGGTAAACTATCGCAAGAAGAACTTGGTTTACTTGGTTAAGACTAATGCATTAAAACCAGCACAAACGGACGATGGACTACCAGACGGGATGACCGAATGAGTTTAGCGTCCGTCTCCCGTTTTTGAGAGATCGTGGGATCTGAACCCATAGCTTCGAACCCTGTTTGAGTCAAACCAATGACTTACAAATTTATACTTGTCACTTCCTAGTCAGGCGTTCAACATCATTAGGTGTTCTCTGTGGCGGAGTGGTTAGAGTGTCTGACTTTTTTCTGGTCAGACTCCTAATCTGAGGGTCGGTGGTTCGATTCCCCATGCCCACACATCTGCCAATTTGGATTTCCACCGCTATGGATTACTTACAGTGTCATCAAAGGCCAGTTTCTCTCATACCATGTCTATGTGGTGAGGGAGGTTAAAAATCCCTTGGGTCGGTAAAAGTGTAGGCTCAGGCTTTCTATCGCCAATCTGTCTAATGGTGAAAACAAGTCTAGTCAGACTTATCCATTATAGGCAGTATAAATCTTCAAGAGAAAAAAAAGAGAGGGCAAGGACTGGTTGGCTCAGTGTCAGGATAAGGTGACTGAGTGGGATATCAGGACATGCTGCTGATGGCCTGGTCTCCCAGTGGGGCAGCACTATAGTGTCACCATGAGTCCACACTGTCACAAGTCATTACCCTTGATGATATGACCGTAGATGTTGCCAGGATGTAAAACTCCAACAACCAACGAACCAATCTTATTACATAGATTAGCCTGCTGTCTATTCCCGTCGTTCTAATCTATCAGAGATGCCATTTATCTTCTTTTATTTTCGCTCCTTCCTGTGACATGTGTCCATTCTTATTCCTCCTAATAAAAAACGCCCACCCATGGGAGTGAACTCGTCCGAATGTTGTTTTGTCTTCAAACGTGGGTTCCTTGAATCTTTAAAGTGCCATTAAAAGTGTTATTTGGGCAACCGGGCGCCGACCCAGAGAATGCGCTGTCGACGGCTCACCCCCCCCCCCCTCCACCCCCCACCCCCCCACACACACCTACCCCCACACCCACCCCCACCCCACCCCCCCCCCCCACCCACCCCCCACCCCCCCCCCCACCCCCCCCCACCCACCCCCACACCCCCCCCACCACCCCCACCCACCCCCACCCCACCACCCCACCCCACCCCCACCCCACCCCCACCCCCCACCCACCCACCACCCCCCCCACCCCCCCCCCCCACCCCCCACCCACCCCCCCCCCACACCACACCCCCCACCCCCACCCCCCCCCCCCACCCCCACCCCCACCCCACCCCACCACCCCACCCCCACCCCCCCCACCCCCACACCCCCCCACCCCCCACCCACCCCCACCCACCCCCCCACCCCCACCCCCCACCCACCCCACCCCCCACCCCACCCACCCCCCACCACCCCACCCCCACCCCCCCCCACCCACCCCACCCACACCCCCCACCCCCCACCCCCCCCCCCACCCCCCACCCCACCCACCCCCACCCCCCCCCACCCCACCCACACCACCCCTACACCCACGCCACACCACCCCCCCACACCCACCCCCGACAACCCACAACCCACAACCACAAGCCACAGCCCACACCCACACCCACACCCACACCCACCACCCACACCCCCACCACCCCTACACCCACCGCCACCGCCACCCCGACACCCACACCCACACCCACACATACCCACACCCACACCCACACCCACACCCACACCCACACCCACACCCACACCCACACCCACACCCACACCCACACCCACACCCACACCCACACCCACACCCACACCCAAACCCAAACCCAAATCACCCCTACCCCCACCCCCACGCCACCCCTACACCCATCCCACCACCCCACCCCCACACTCACACCCATAGTCACACCCACATCGCACCCATACCCACGAACACATTGATAGCCTGTCGTGGAATGACGACAAACCATAAATCACAACAACAGCGCCATAACGCCCCAATCTCCAACCACACACACACACACACATCACCCCAACTCCAATGTGCTTACCTAATGCTTGCTGAGTGACTTATGGGGATTTTCTCCTGGCTGGGCATCGCCTATGTGACCTGCTCCAGGGTGGGCCAAGTTAGGGGAGGAGGAGTGACCTTCACCCGATGGGTCAATGTCACGGCGCTCCTCCGCCCTTCCTGTCCCTCCTGCCCCTCCTGCCCCTCCTGCCCCTTCTGCCCCTCCTGCCCCCCCTCCTCCCCCTCCTACCCCTCCTCCCCTCCTTCCCCTCCCCCCCCCCCCCTCCTCCCCTCCTCCCCCTCCTCCCCTTCCTCCCCCTCCTCCCCTCCTCCCTCTCCTCCCCTCCTCCTCTCCTCCTCCCCTCCCCCCCCTTCCTCCCCCTCCTCCCACTCCTCCCTCTCCTCCCCTCCTCCCTCTCCTCCCCCTCCTCCCCTCCTCCCTCTTCTCCTCCTCCCACTCCCCACCTTCCTCACCCTCCTCCCTCTCCTCCCCTCCTCACCCTCCTCTCCTCCCCTCCTCCCTCTCCCCCTCTTCTCCCTCCTCTCCTTCCTCCCTCTTCTCCTCCTCCTCCCCACTCCCCACCCTCCTCACCCTTCCCCCTTCCCCCTCCCCACCCTCCTTACCCTCCTCCTATAAGTTACATCCAGCTAAGGAAAGGTAGATTATGACGGTTACCCTTATTTATTTCACTATGAAATAAAAGACAATATGGTAGAAACTTATAACTATTATCGGCTTATGAAACTTAAAACAAATACATGATTGACATGGTGATTCTGACGATTTGCATGGCGTCAGGTTCAGGTGGTCTGTGAATTAATGGAGACACCCCCACCCCAACCCACCCCACCCAAGCCCCAGACCTTGCCCCCGCCCACCCACCCTTTCCCATGTCCCCCTGGTGAGAATGTTGTGAACTGAAGTCATGGCACGTCACGGGAGATCATAGGTGTTGTGGACAGATGAGGGTTGGACAAGGGAGTCGGGGTCATGGCCGGTTGTCAGTGTGGAGGAGCAGGAGGTGCAGGTGCTGGAGGAGGTGGGGGCGGGGGACTAGGTGGAGGAGGGAGGGGGAGGGGGGAAGAGAAGGGAGGTGGAAGAGGATGGGGAGGAGAGTGAGGAGGTGAAGGTTGGGGATGAGGTGGGGGATGAGGTGGAGGAGGAGGAGGGGGCTACGAGGAGGAGGAAGGAAGAGATGCCATACTGTAGGAGGAGGAGTAGCAGGAGGAAAGTGAAGGAAGCGGGGTGCAGGAGGTGGAGGAGGGGGTGGTGGAGGGGGGGGGGGCGCTAAGAGCAGGAAGGAATAGGAGGAAGAGATGGGGGTGGGGGAGGAGGAAGTGGAGGAGAAAGAAGAAGAAGAAGAAGAGGACGAGGAGGTCCTGATAAATCGGCGGGAGTAAGACGGGACCCTGGCGGAAGTGTGTGGGATGTAATTGTAAGCAGAATAATGAATACAATTAGATGATTATTTATTGCTCCATTTATTAAAGTTGCATGTTCCGATGGCGTTTGAATTGGTTAGTCATATTTGAGATAAATAGCTGAGGTTGACCATTGTATCCTAAAGGCCCTGTCAGACCTTGACGGACTGGGGAACAGGACGAGAACCGGACACTGTCCAGTTGTGTATGGCGATGTTCGGGTACCGTCCGGTAACCATCCAGCGGTGTCCGGTGGTGTCGGATGGTGTCCGGTGCAAGTTTTGAACATGCACAAAACTTCTACCGCACACCACCAGACTGAGGTGTCCGGTTGCTGTCTGGTTTGTCCGGTACATGTCCGGTACCCATCCGTACATGTCCGGTACCCATCTGTTGGTGACCGGTTTGTCCGTACCCATCCGTTACGTGTCCAGTTCTCATCCGGTTCTCGTCTGGTACATGTACGGTACATGTATGGTACTTATCCGGTTGTGCGGCAGCAATTAACCCAATTTTATGCTCCATTTTGACATTTCGATAGATTTCTTCACCGGACAACACCGGACTAGAAAATTCTTTGTCCGGTGGTCTCCGGTGGTCAGTCCGGTGAGGTGTGACAATGACTTTATATGCATTAGTCCCGAGTAAATTTGATGAAAATGGCTAGTTTTGGAGCAATTTGAGCTGAAAGAACCCAAAATAATTCCGACAAGCTTGCCAAAAGTCCTGTGGCTATGACCCAGATGGCCATCTGGCGATGACCATGTGATGTGAGATGACCTACTAATCCCAGGTATGGCCCTGCATAGTAGGCCTACTTGGCTCTAATGAGGTCATGAGATTGGCCTAATTGATTAATGGTCTCCCTGAATAATGGGTGTTTCAAAGTGAGTGTCCAAAGGGGTGATGTTATAAATTCACAGGTTATTCTGTATATGCTGTCCCAAATCATTAGCTAATAGTGCACCAGTATCTAAGTTGGATATATAGGATCAAATGTAAGTAATTGTTTTAATTTTGACAAAATTATATTTCATCGGACCATGCAACTTTAACCTTGGTTCATTAAACAGAGCACATTTCAATACATGTATTCCGCTGGTTTATGAGGCGGATCTGAAACTGCGACTCGGGATGTTCCCGCTAGATACAGAATACTATTCAATGGGCAATTCTACAGTCAGACCAATAATGCCCTGACCTAGCAGGTGTCCTCTCATTGGAAGGACATATAAATTGTTCTTAAATTGAATTTTCTTTCCCAAACATAGTTCGTTGCAAAGCACAGATCACTGGAGACAAGATATTTAGACATTTACTAGACATTTTAAAGACATTTAAGGATATTTATAGACACTTGAAATACATATAAAAGACATTAAACAATATTTTAAATTATATTTAAAAGACATTTTAAAGACACTTTAAATACATTTTAAGGAAATCTTAAAGACAGGTTAAAGACATTTTAAAGACATTTTTAAAGACAAGTACTTCTGTGCAAATAGCCGCATATGGGGTGTGGTTCTAAAACCCCAATCATCACATCTGAGTTATACCCGTGACCCATGACAAATGGCGTGTGTGTCTGCCGGGGTGTGGGTGGGGTGGTCATCGCCAGTGGCGCCACCTAGCACGATTCGTTGTAACTAATCATAAAGACGTGCCGGTCAGCTAAGAACTGGTCATCACACAAAAACGCTCTGTATTCTTTCTGATTCAAGCCTCGTGCATATGGGATGTTATCTATAACACAATACGTATATATATATATAGTCAAACCTCTCTAAATCGACCGACTATGGGACCGACTTTAAATGGTCCATTTAGGGAGGTGTTCGGTTTAAGGAGTTACAATATGGTTACAATGGTATTGGTGGGACCCAAATAAAGCGATCGATATAGACCCCTTTCAATATTTACAAACATTGTGTATGCGCACGCAGCTTGGCTGCAGAACGAAGGCACACTGCCATTGAGTTTGTCGATATGCGCAGTGCAAAACGTTATTTTTATTCAAAATTACTAGAAATCCAGAAATTAGTTTTATGAAAATTGTCCAAAATATCATGTCGAAAACCCGAAAACACAAACCTGGGCAACTGAAAGTGTCAATATGTATGTAATATGAACGTGTGAATATGTATGTACATACACATGCTGGTGTATATATAACAATATATATCTATATATTTACATAGCATATGGCGATCTGGAGGTACCCGGCGAATGAGGTCAAAGGATCGAGAGGCGGCCCCTGGGCACCTATCCAATGAGGATTTTCCGAGGATAGGAGGGCTCATAAAAATAAAAATAAATAAAAATCGATATATTTACATATAGACAAACAATTGCATACATAGTCTGATGGTTTTGAGTTTCTGACAATATAATATATAGATAGCATTAAGATGTACAGGTAGTCAGGAAACAAGGGCATTTACTCTAAATTTAGTGATGGCATAAAGCTAAGATTCCTTATATGCGGTATGCGGCATGCGGCATGCCGCATGCCGCATCCGGCATGCGGCTTGTGGATGTTGTATATGCAGCATAGATATATGCCAACCCCTAACATTTGTTGGGGTTTTTCCTCCAAATTTGTGAAGGAACAGTATTGGTTTCTATGGCAAATGCACCAGCATTCACATTTGCATGCCGCACCGATGGCTACAGGGACCGATTCAGTTGCCGCATTCACATTCGCATTCGCATTCGGAGGCATGGAAGCACCCCTATTTACTTAGATGCTTTTCCATTGTTTGCCGCATTCGCATTTGCATTCGCATGCCGCATACCGCGTGTAAGGAATGCTAGCTTTAGTATGATTGCGCAGTGTATGTCGGGTAGTAAATATACCGAGACACACACGGCATGAGAAAGGTATAGTGCACATGGACTGTGGGATCAAGCACTTCACCTATTATCAATCCACATTCCGCTAGACGTTAATTATGTGGATTAGTGCGAGAGTAGGTCTGCGTGTGCTACGTTGCTATGTATGTGTAGGTATGTTGGCATTTCGGTATGAAGGTATGTCTCAGTCGTTCAGTTCTTATCGTGTGTATGTCGACGCACAGTACCTCCTGGCATATGGAACATGGGTACGTGGCACATGCCACATGTGTACATACACATGCCACATGGGATACATGCCACATGCAACATGCAACATGCAACTTGCCACGCGCCACACGCATGTACCCATGTGCCACATGGGTACATACATGCACATGCCACATGTGCCATGTACCCATGTGACATGCACAATGTACCACCCATGTGGCACATATCACATGGGTAGGTGGTACATGCCGCATGAGTACATGTCATACGGGTACGTGTGACATGCCACATGGGGATGTGATGCATTCCACATGGGTATGTGTCACATGTAATATGGGTATGTGGCACATGCCACATTGGTACATGGGACATTACACTTTTATTTTTTGGTAAATATTTGTATTCATCTGAATACATATTTTGTCAGCTCCGAGGCACTGGTCTTCCAGCCGTTGGAGTGATCGCATTTGATCTGTACATAGTGGAAGTGGAATGTGTTGCATTGTGTGCAGCACAACCCATTCTGAACATAAAAAGAAAGTGAGGGAACAACCTATGCTATATAGTGTACAGCATCGATACTCAACATAGTACAAGGTATATGCATCAAGATAGAGTGTGCAGTAATGTACACTTGTGGTTAAATCATATGTTGTGTTTGTATATCAGTTAGATTTGGTTTTATTAATGGTTAGTCTTTTAATAGTGCCATGTTGTGCATGTATAGTGGTTTATATTGCGTGCAATGCTGGTTGAAGATGTAATTATATTCATGGTGGTAGTGCATCTTGAATGTTAATATGTCATTGAGTTATAATAGTTTGTAGGCATGTACATGGGTATGATATGAGGCATATGCCACATTGGGACAGGGAACAAATCACATGGTTATTGGGCACATGCCCCATGCGTAGTGAGCACATACCACATTGGTACAGGGAACATGCCATATTGGTACAGTGAACATGCCACATTGGTACACTCCAGGAAGTGTAAGCGAACTGCACAGCAGATGACATGGTTTACCAGAATATCCCACTAGGGCCGGAAGTGGCAGCACTGGAGCATTGCCTGACCAGAGTCCAGCGCGTGATGTTAGAGTTCAGGCGGTGTCAGAACGCACCCATGCACTGCTTTTTGGGAGGTCAGCAGTGATGGGAATAGACGATATCACGCTTCCGAGTGCGCATGCGCTGAAAACGGCGCTGGGAGCAAAGCAAAGGCGTACAGCCATTGAGTTTGCCGATATGCGTAGGGCAAAACTTCCATTTTATTCAAAATTAATAGAAATACATAAGAATTTGGCACAAACATGGACGGAAGGATGCAATATAATAATATAATGAATATGTTTAAGACACAACTCTCCATAATTAAGCATTTTGAGCTAAGAAACATACAATTTCAGTCACTTTACAGGCTGATGTTTACATCACCATTGATTAAACATAAGTAATTCTTGTTCTAAATATTAAAATGTCAAATGTGTCAATAAAAACTTGTTTCAAAGAAATATATAACCAATATCTGATTAACCCTACTCATTTTGTATTTCTACATATGTCATTAACCATAGGATATAAATAAAAACATGAATGAAATAAGTAAAACTGACTCTGGCTACGGCTCTAACACTAGTCTGAGTGCCCAGATTTGTTTGAATCTAAATGCACATGGCATAAGATGTGCTGATTATATTGATGTAAATGCAATGTTGGATAACAAATTAATTTATTATATATATTTTTTTAGTTAGTGTTCTGGCACATTTCATAGCTTCACCCAGTGTATTAGCATGTGCCATGTGCTTCTCGCAGCTTTGTTTTTCTTCCACGCATCCCACAATGCACCGCGCGGCTGGAATGGTGATGTAGTCTATTGCCTCTGTGGGGGTGCGCGTGTATGTGCGTGTATGGGTGTGTAAGGGTGTGTGTAGGGGTGTGTGTAGGGGTGTGTCTGGGGGTATACCATTAGATGAATTGTTGGTTACTGCAGTTTTACGTCCTAAGAACATCTATGGTCATATCAAGATAGGTACTGACTTGGGACAGCGCACACTCATGGTACCTTTATAGTGCTGACCCACTGGGAGACCAGGTTGCCAGTACCATGGCCTGATATCACACTGAGGCACATTATCCTGACACTCAGCCAACCAGTCCTTGCCATATCCTAATAATGCTGAGCGCCTAGCTACGAAGTGACAAGTATCGATTTTGCAAGTCATAGGTTTGACTCAAATGGGAATTGAACTCCCAACCTTCCGACGCTTGGGAGGCCTGTGTTCTATCGATTCAGACACCGCGTCCATGTACATTTGTTGTTGTTGAAGATTTATACTGCCTATCATGGATAAGCCTGAATAGGCTTGTTTTCACCATGAGACAGTTTGATGCAAGATTCACCCCTCAAACCCCCATAGCAGTGAATGTCTAAAATCTGAGCAAAAACGGCTTCAAATCGGAATTAACTGTGATGATAATGGTTCCATTGTGCCGAATTGATCTATGTTGGGGTACAGTTGATGAAATGTAGAGAATGCAGACATACGATATGGCGGCCTCATAATGCTCTCGATTTGAGTTTCAAAGTGTATAAATCTATATCATTTAATCAATTTGCATTCAAAAGTAGCAGGTAGACATGCAGATGACCACCATGACCACCATGATCACCATGACCACCATGACAACCATGCGCACCATGACCACCATGATCACCATGACCACCATGACCACCGTGACCACCATGACCACCATGACCACCATGACCACCATGACAATCATGACCACCATCACCACCATGACCAACATTACCACCATCACCACCATCACCACCATCACCACCATCACCACAGCATATCACACAGCGGGGTCCTTGGCTATTCCAGGCTTGCTCGTACCCCACACCTAAACCTGCGCTTGGAGATTGGCTGACCATCCACATGACCGAGTAATCAGCACCTTTGACCCCCGGGGGTGATGACCTCTTGACCTTCTGGAACATTTCGGCGCTTTGACCCTAGGCACGGGAGAGGCCCCTCTGTTTGTTGTCAATATGATGCGTCCGGTTGTTTGTTTGGTTGTTGGAATTTTAGGTCCTGGTAACATCTAAGGTCATATCAGGACAGGTACCGAATTGTGACTGGGCGCACTCATGACGGCTTTATAGTGCTGCTCCCCTGGGAGATCAGACTGTCAGCACCATGACCTGATATCCCACAGATTCACATTATCCTGACACTGAGCCAACCAGCCCTTGCCCTATCCTAATTATGTTGAGTGCCTGGCTAGGAAGCAACACGTACACATTTTTAAAGTCATCGGTTTGACTCGAATCCCACGATCTACCAAGACAGGAGACGGACGCCCAACTCATTCGGCCATCCTGCCTGGTCGTGATGCGTCCGTCTACACACTGATGAGGACACCGAGCCCTGAGTATGACGGAAGGACTGAGGTTGTTTGCTTTGTTGGAGGGCTTTACGTCTTACAACATCTAAGGGCATATCAGAACGGGTGCCGACTTGTGTCAGAGCTCACTCAGGGTGGAAGCTTTATAGGGCTGTCTTACTGGGAGATCAATCTGCGGCACCATGTTTCTGTATCCCACTCAGTCGCGTTATCCTGATTCGAGGGGAATCATGCACTCTATCCGGCAAACTATGCCCTATCCTATATGCCACTCAGTCACATTATCGTGACAAGTATGCATCTTATACGTCATTGGTTTGACTCAATGGGGAACCAAACTCCCGACCTTCCGCCTGCACTCTACCGATTCGTGGTAAAGGCACAGTCAGACCTTACCGGACCGAGTACCGGACACCACCGGACAAAGATTTGTCTAGTCCGGTGGTATTCGGTGTCGAACTGTTGCAACGGCCGCCGGACGAAACGGACGCTAAATGGACAAGAAACGCACATTAATGAATAGCCAACAGACGAGAACCAGATGAGAACCAGACGGCAACCGAATGTCAAACGGACACCAAATTGACACCAACCAGACACCAACCGGACACCTACCGGACTGTTCACGGATGCGCCAAAAACTGACGGACCGAATTCCCACAGCACCGTCAATGGATTCTTCAGGATACAAACCGGACACCTAACGGTTGAGTAACGAACATGAAACGGACAAAATGGACTAAACGGACTTAAAACGGACACCAACCATACACCTCAGTCCGGCGGTGTCCGGTAAAAGTTTTGTGCATGTTCAAAACTTGTACTGGACACCGCCGGACACCACCGGACAGATAATGGACACGCCGGATGCCAACCATATATAAACCGTACATTGCTGTATTTCACCGGACAGTGTCCGTTTTCTATCCGGTTCCTCAATCCGGTGAGGTCTGACTGGGGCTTAAGCAGCTAACATGCTGATCTATGGGTGTTAGGACGTCCAAAGTTAGTTACATTGATAAGTGGAAACTTCTCACAATTGTGATTAGAAACCCGAGCCACCTGAACTGTATGACCAGCTAACTGGACTGCACTAGTCGCACGCTATAGGCCAGGGTGCCCCGACAGCTGGACCGGAAACAGCAGGACGCAACCTCTGAGATGAGTAGGTATATATTCACAACAGTTCAAAGTGTACTTGTACTTGATACTCTACATTGCCAGACAAGGCAGTGCAACATTTTATTATCACTAGGGCCGTACAGTTGGCCCTAGAAAAAAATCCTCCGACATGAGTGATATTTTCAGGGTATGCAGGTACCGGGGAGCGCCGGGGATGGCGCCACCAGTCGCGAACATGGAGGAGGCAGTACAGTATATAGTGTAATACTAATAATAATTAGCACACGATAATAATAATAAGGACTTAATTTCATTCTGCGGCTTTATACTCGGATAATGCGTTATACATCACATATAAATATGTAGGGGGTAGGTATATACCAAAATGTGGCAAATGTGGCACCAAAAAAACAAACGTAACTACTAACACTAAGTAACTAACAGCTAAGATGACAAATCTACTACAAAGTTGAGACTATAGGTGTTCAGCAATGAAAATAAGCCGTGATCTGACTTACTCGTTATGGACAGGGTAAATAAACAATCACAAAAATATATAGATGCATGTCTATATGTATATATATATATACATATTCATATGCATATGCATAATACATATATATATATATATATATGTGATGTATGCAAATTGTGCGAGTCTGAAGGCATGAAAGGGAATGTTCCCTATATGATCACCCATATGTTGGGTACTACTTTATGGGTGACCCAGAATTGTGCTCTGCCTGAACATAGGAAAAGTTGGTTGGTTGATTGAGTTTTACGTTCTGTCAACATCTAAGGTATAAGTGTAGTAGTCTGCACTGACCTACATCTCAGGCAAGGAGCCACATAGACAGGGAGGGGTGGACATGATGAGGAGCCCCAGAATGATAAAGCCCCAGTCACACGTTACCGGATTGGAGAAACGGACAGAAACCGGACAGTGTCCGGTGAAATATGGCAATGTACGGTTTATATATGGTTGGCATCTGGCGTGTCCGTTATCTGTCTGGTGGTGTCCGGCGGTCTCCGGTACAAGTTTTGAACATGCACAAAACTTTTAGCGGACACCACCGGACTGAAGATTATGTACGGTTGGTGTCCGGTTTAAGTCTGTTTAGTCCGTTTTGTCTGTTTCATGTCCGGTACCCATCCGTTGACAGTGTTGTTGTTTTTTTTGTTGTTTTTTGTTGTTTTTTTATTGCGGGAATTCGGTCAGTATATGTTTTTGGTGCGTCCGTGAACAATCCAGTATGTCCGTTTGACATTCGGTTTTTATCCGGTTCTCATCCGGTTCTCGTTCAGTGGATATTCGTTAATGTATGTTCCTTGTCCATTTAGCGTCCATTTCGTTTGGTACATTTCAGTACATTTCAGTACATTTTGATACCGAACACCATCGGACTCGAACATTCTTTGTCCGGTGGTGTCCGGTACTCAGTCCGGTGAGGTGTGACTGGGCCTGAAGACTCCACCAACCAAACAACTACAGGGTCCCCCCGGCTTCCAGTTTCCAGAGGTGTCTAACAGTCTGGACATCCCCAGGTTCTCAAAGAGAGCCAATCGGCAGACGGTGGAGCAGCAGGCAAACTGTGAGCGATGATACTAATACTAGGGTACTGTCTTACTCTTAGGGGCCGTCCAAAGTTCTCAACATTGTTACGGTCATAAAAAGCGTACATCAAGGCGGGCGGGAGGGGGGGGGGGGTGTTGACACTGACACTGACAGTAAAGTACACCTTTTATCGCCCAATAAAAATATTGATATTGTTCAACGATTTTTGTTGTTTTACATTTGTTGGTTGGTGTTTTATCTTCTGACACCATCTAAGGTCATATCAGGATGGTTTATAGGGCTTCCCCACTGGGAGACCAGGCCACCAGCACCATGACCCGATATCCCACAGGCACATTATCCTGATACGGTGCTAACTAGGCTTTGTTATATATCCTAATAATGCTGAGCACCAAGCTAGCTAGCAACAAGCGTACATTTTAAATCATTGGTTTGACTCAGCTGGGTTTTGAAGTTCCAACCTTCCTCACGGGATGCTTGCGCTCTTACTAGTCTTAGTGAATCGGCCATCGCATCCGGTCTTTATACATTAGTTGATTAAAGTTGCGTAGTCCGATGCTTTTAAGCTTGGGTCATTTTTCTGATATAAATATATTAAATTGATTGTTATAATCTATATTACTTTAGTTTGCAGTAACTTTTATTTTAAATGGCTAACCTTGGAGATATTTGAGGTGCAAGCATGCAAGATTAATTTTGGCAAGCATGCCAAAACTCTGACACCATAGGCTTATACAGAAAAAGGTTCTATTGAATAGACTCAGCATGCCCTTCTAAGTTCTATGTGGCAACAAATGCTTAATAAGTCCACCAGTATCTAAGTTAGATATGCAGAATCAAATGAAGAGTTCAGGCGCAAAACCACGTAACCGCCAATCCAAAAATGTAGATTAAATCAAAGATGTGTACCTAAAAATAATTGGAATTCTCACTAATTCCACTTTTTATATGATCACATGGTTGTGGAGCAATGAACAAAAGAGAAGGAATATTTTAAAAAAAGGGTTTTTTTTATTATTTGATTCCAATGTTTATCTCCATTTTTGGATTGGCATTTACCTCGTTTTGCGCCTGAACGCTTCAAATATAGATGAGTGTTTTGGTTTTGAAAATTTGATGTTTTCATCGGACTATGCAACTTTAAGCTGGGGAATTTTCAATCGCAGACAATTGGTCTTCTTCATTTCACTGCTTCTTGTCCAATAGTAGCAATGCCAAACACCAGACTAGGTAGCGACAGGTATCAATGTTTGACTCAACCAGGCTGCGAACGTGAGGGTTTGAACCCCATCACTTACCAAATCGGGCGGCAAGCACTCAACTCATTCACCCACCTCATCTTGGTTTGTTGTGAAATGTTCATGCATACTATTTTCGGGGTGAAGGCGTGTGGTGGTGGTGGGGGGGGGGGGGCTGGAAAGGTAATACTTTGTTTACTATCTCTACAATGTCGCCAACTTTGGATTACCTCTTAGTCATGTAAAACTGCCTTTCCTGTGAGGATAGTGAACTAAGGAGGGTTCTCGCAGAGGGAACGACCAAGTCAGTCTGAGCCATGCCCAATATGAGGCTGACTTTCTTCGGAAGGGGTTTGATGAGTATTGATTAGTATGTGCCAGATAATAGGTGGAATAAGGAGGGTTCTCACAGAGGGAACGATCAAGGTACTGGGCTTTTACTAGCAATAATATGATGGACAATTACCTTAGTATGTGCCAGATAACAGGTGAAATGAGGAGGGCTCTCACAGCGGGAATGACCAAGTTACTGGCTTTTACTAGCAATAATATGTAGGTACCTTAGTATGTGCCAGATAACAGGTCAAATGAGGAGGGCTCTCACAGAGGGAATTACCAAGTTACTGGCTTTTACTAGCAAAAATATATAGGTACTTCAGTATGTGCCAGATAACAGGTGAAATGAGGAGGGCTCTCACAGTGGGAATGACCAAGTTACTGGCTTTTACTAGCAATAATATGTAGGTACCTTAGTATGTGCCAGATAACAGGTCAAATGAGGAGGGCTCTCACAGTGGGAATGACCAAGTTACTGGCCTTTACTAGCAAAAATATATAGGTACTTCAGTATGTGCCAGATAACAGGTGAAATGAGCAGGGCTCTCGCAGAGGGAACGACCAAGATATTGGATTTTACTAGCAATAATATGTAGGTACTTTAGTATGTGCCAGATAACAGGTCAAATGAGGAGGGCTCTCGTAGAAGAAACGACCAAATGAGTATCTTTTAGCAATAGTGTCAACACTGCTGCTATAATACACACGCACCCTCACCCCCGCCCCTCAACCCCCCACCCCCACCCACCCACCCACCACCAGCAGCACTAAACGCGTGCACTTTGAACCAGCTCAGCGCGCACCAAATCGAACGCTCTGAAATATAACTATAACCATCAAAGGCTTGGAACCCAGTGTCTAAAAGTAAAAGCGAGTTGTGTGTATCTGGGGGGGGGGGGGGGTGCGGGGGGTTCTGGGGGCTCAGGGTGTCACCACATATGTATTGTATGTGTGTGTGCGTGAGCAGTCTGCCGAGAAAGACAGAAAAAACCGCCACAATCACGCTCCTCACGACAAAGGCCCCCCCAGTTATTGTTCACTGACTCCGTTGTTTCTGTTTTCCGCCGCCGCTCGGTTATTTCGGGATCTCAAACGAGGCGGCGCGTTCAGCAAGCCTCATTCTGATAATTCGGTAAACGCGGCGGCAGGTGCAGCGGGCTGCCGCCCCATTCCTCCAGCAGGCCGGCCTTTTGAAGTGGTGGATGCAGGTGTTGCTTGCCCGCCTGCCCGCCCGGCTGCCCGGCTGCCCGCCTGTTCGGCTGCCCGCCTCCACGCCTCCACGCGTCCACGCCTCCGCGCCTCCCCGCCCACCGCCTCCCCGCCCCCCCCGCCTCCCCGCCTACCCGCCTCCCCACCTACCCGCCTCCCCGCCTCCCCGCCTCCCCGCCTACCCGCCTCCCCGCCTACCCGCCTCCCCGCCTCCCCGCCTCCCCGCCTACCCGCCTACCCGCCTACCCGCCTCCTCCCCGCCTACCCGCCTCCCCGCCTCCCCGCCCGGCTGCCCGGCTGCCCGGCTGCCCGCCTGTTCGGCTGCCCACATCCATGCCTCCACGCCTCCACGCCTCCCCGCCTCCATGCCTCCCCGCCTCCCCGCCCACCGCCTCCCCGCCTCCGCTCCTCCCCGCCTCCCCGTCTACCTCCTCCCCACCTACCCGCCTCCCCGCCTCCGCGCCTCCCCGTCTCCCCGTCTCCCTGCCTCCCTGTCTCCCCCGCCTCCCCACCTCCCCGTCTCCCCATCTCCCCATCTCCCCATCTCCCCGCATCCCTGTCTCACTGCCTCCCCCCCTCCCCATCTCCCCGTCTCCCCGCATCCCCTCCTTTCCGCTTCCACGCCTCCCAGGCTCCCCGCATCCACGCCTCCATGCCTCCACGCATCCCCGCCTCCACGCCTCCCCACCCACCACCTCCCCACCTCCCCGCCTCCCCCCTCCCCGCCTCCCCGCCTCCACGCCTCCCCCCTCCCTGCCTCCCGCCTCCCAGCCTCCCTGCCTCCCCGCCTCCCCGCCTCCCAGGCTCCCCGCATCAACGCCTCCATGCCTCCCCGCCTCCCCATCTCCACGTCTCCCCGCCTCCCCATCTCCCTGCCTTCCCCGCCTGCCTGTCTCCCCGTCTCCCCACATCCCCTCCTTTCCGCCTCCATGCCTCCCAGGCTCCCCGCATCCACGCCTCCATGCCTCTCTGCCTCCACGCCTCCCCGCCCACCGCCTCCCGGCCTCCACGCCTCCCCGACTCCCAGGCTCCCTGCATCCACGCCTCCATGCCTCTGCGCCTCCCCGCCTATCCGCCTCCCCGCCTCCCGGCGTCCCCGCCTCCCGGTCTTCTCGCCTCTCCGCCTCCACGCCTCCCCGCCCACCGCCTCCCGCCTCCCCGCCTCCTCGTCTCCCTGCCTCCCCGACTCACCGCCTCCACGCCTCCACGCCTCCCCGCCCACCGCCTCTCCGCCTCCCCGCCTCCCCGCCTCCCTGCCTGCCCGCATCCCCTCCTCCCCAACTCCCCACCTCCCCGCCTCTCCGCCTCCCCGCCTCTCCGCCTCCCCGCCTCTCCGCCTCTCCGCCTCTCTGCCTCTCCGCCTCTCCGCCTCTCCGCCTCTCCGCCTCCACACATCCACGCCACTAGGCGGTGGAGGAAAAGCCGGCGTTGTGTCGGGAACTTGGTGATGGGCGTGGCCTTCTTGTCCAAAAGCTCGCCCTGCGGGAGGGGTCGAGGGGGGGGGGGGAGGGCGGGAGCGGGGGGGGGGGGGTGGCGGAAAGAGGACCATTGTTTTTAGGGCGGCGGCTCGAGGGGGCGCTGTGATAATAATGAATGAATGAATGTCCGACATGTATGTATAGTACGGCTAGGAGTGAATGTGTGTATGTGTATGTATGCATGTGTGTATATGTCTGTACACATGCATATTCGTGCATATGTATATGCATTTACAAGCGCATTGTGTATACATGCATGCACATATATTATATGTGCATGTATCCTTATGCATGCACATGCATATAAATGTGTGGATGTGTATGCATATGTATACCTTTGTATAAATACATATTTATGCATATATATAGACATGCATACATATGCACACATATATATGTATGTAATAATTTCCATACATATTCTACAAACATAAACTATAGACAATAGAAATTGTAGGAACAGTGCAACCATTAATGTTTCTCTTCCCACTGCCCTCTTATATATATATATATATATATATATATATATAAACTAGGCATGGTCAAGTTTGATCGTGTACCCATTTACATACGTATGTGCATGCATGCATTTGTATACATATGTATTATGTATGCATATGTATGTCTACATCTGTGTGTCTACTTATGTGTAGATATGTACGTATGTGTGTGTATGTGCATGTGTATGCATATGTATGTATATGTATGTATATGTATGTATATGTATGTTTTTTGGTTCAAGTATTTATTCATCGAATAATATCTTTTGTCAGCGCCAGAGCACTGGTCTTTCGGCCGTACAGTACAATTCCTTAATACATAAATGAAACTACTATCAGTCGTAATAGCGACTGTATGCAAATCCTGTTTGTTACTAAAAGTATTATACATTTTATAAATGAAGTATCAGCTGTGTACACGTCCAGTCCAATAAAAGTATCATGCATAAATGAAACTACTATCAGTTGTAATAGTGACTGCATGCAAATCCTGTTTGTTACTAGAAGTACTATACATTTTATAAATGAAGTATCAGCTGTAGTAGTAACTGTGTACAAATTCAGTCCAACAAAGTATCATGCAAATTCAGTCAACAATATGTATTACATGGGTATAGAAAGAAATATATCAAAATATATATACCTATTTTCAAATACATGCACAGTATATATGCAAATCAGTGGGTCTGATCACAATTAATATGCTGGTATCCAGCAAATACCTACACTGATTTTCCCATAAATGTAAGTCATCATATACTGAAGGGTATGGTATGATGGTGACAAGAACACTAGATGTCAATGTGTATGATGTTAATTTTGCAATACTGTCATTTAATTAGTAATTGTTAGTTCTTTGTATTGTATGATTTGATGAATGGAATGGGGGTCTGAGATTGTATTGGGGATAAAATGGTACTAGGTACGTACTGGACGTTTTAGCAGGGGTGGGTAGGGGCTTAGCTCACTGGGCCATGTAGTGAATTTGAGACCATTTGTATGTATGTGTGTATATGCACATCTATTTATATATATATGTATGTATATCTATATATCATATGAGATGACGGGGGAGATCAGCGCCCTCCCTACACCAGTATATCATAGATATACGCATGTATATATATAGCCCATCTTCAATGGAAAACAAATCTGCTTCCAGTAATATGAGAATATCAATGTAATACACACACAAAAAGAAGGGTTCGGGCGCAAAACCACGTCAACGCCAATCCAAAAATGCAGATAAAAATTGGAATCAAATCTTCAAAAAGTTAGTTTGTTTATATTCCTACTCTTTTGTCCATTGCTCCAGAACCATGTGATCATAGGAAAATTGGAATTAGTGAGCTTTAAATTCATTTTCCTGTAAACAATCCTATATTTAAACTACATTTTTGGATTGGCGTTTACGTGGTTTTGCGCCTGAACCCTTCGTTTGTACATGGGAAAAATGTCCGCGCATCCCTGAGATTTGTCAAGGGGAGAAATTGGATAGAATGGAAAAGTGAGTGAGAGAAGAAGAGAAAAGTTTGATATTACTCATTATTTGTGCAATCACATAAAAAGCGAACCTGAACTTGTTCGGAAGTCGTTATGCTCTGCTGTCTGCATGGGCTGTGTATATCTGAGCGCCATTGTTCTTGAAAACAGATGGGTCCGTTAGATATGGGGGTTTAATGGGGTCTGTGTCAGTGGGAAGATTGACATATGAATGGGGGAAGGAATTCTGGAGGGAATTCACCCTTTTCCTGCTAACCACATCCGCGTTGTTTCCAGTTCGGGGTGGCTGAGGGACCAGGCGGAGAGAGGCTGGTCATCAGCGTTGCTGGGGACCAGGTGGATAGTGGCTGACTACCAGAGTGGCTAGGGAGCCGGTCGTAGAGAATGACCACCAGTGTAGGTGGGGAGAAGGTGGTAACGACTAGCCATCAGTGTGGGTGGGGACCAGGCGGTAAATAATGGCCACCAGCGTTGTTGGGGACCCAGCCGGTGGCAAAGACTAGCCACCAGTGTGGCTGGGGACCAGGTAGTAGTATAGACTGGCCACCAGTATGGCAGGGGACCAGGTGCTAGAAACCAGCCATCATCATCATCATGCTGTCGGGCGCGATGCGACAAAGACTGCTTTCATTACTTGACTGCCGCTCTCCATTTAGCTCTCTGCTGTGAGAGTTGCGTCCAGTGTGGATTAGTACCAGGTAGTAGAGAATGGCCATCAGCATGGCTGCGGACCAGGTTGTAGAGAGACTGGCCTTAAGTGTGGCTGGGGGACCAGGCTGATAGAGACCTGCCACCAGTATGGCTGAGGACCAGCTAGTAGAGACTGGCCCCCAGAGTGGCCGGGGACCGGGCTGATAGAGGCTGGCCACCAGTCTGACTGGGAACCAGGTGGTGGAGACTGGTCCCCAGAGTGGCTGGAGACCAGGTAGTAGAGACTGGCCCCTAGAGTATAGCTGAGGACCAGGTAGTACAGAGTGGCCCAGAGAGTGGCTGGGGACCAGGTGGTGGAGGCTGACCCCTAGAGTGGCTGGGGACCAGGTAGTAGAAACTGGCCCTTAAAGTGGCTGGGGACCAGGTACTAGAGACTGGCCCCTCGAGTGGCGAAGGACCAGGTAGTAGAGACTGGCCCCCAGTGTGGCTGGGGACCAGGTAGTAGAAACTGGCCCCTAGAGTGGCTGGGGACCAGGTAATAGAGACTGGCCCCCAGTGCGGCTGGGGACCAGGTAGTAGACGATGGCTAGCTGTTCCGGTCCTGTTCACGAGGGTTCTGGTTGAGGAGATGAGCGAGGATCCTGCACAACCTGTCAGCGGGAGATGCCCACCGCAACGACCCTCACATGACCTCGCGACTGTCCTCCCTCCCACACACCGTGCCCAGTGAGAGGGGCTGGAGGGGCGAGAGGGGTGGGAGAGGCGGGAGGGGCGGGAGGGGCGGGAGGGGCGGGAGGGGCGGGAGGGGCGGGAGGGGTGGGAGGGGTGGGAGAGGCTGGAGGGGCGGGAGGGGTGGGAGGGGTGGGAGAGGCTGGAGGGGCGGGAGGGGTGGGAGAGGCGGGAGAGGCTGGAGGGGTGGGAGAGGCTGGAGGGGCGGGAGGGGCGGGAGGAGCATGTGGGCCTCTACTCTAGTTCATCTTCTCAATGCTGGTTCCCCCCTCCACTCCTTACTACTACCCCCCCCCCCTCCACCTCCCAGTGTTGGCCCTGATCCCTACCTTTCTACCCCCCCCCCCCACCACACCCACACACACATATGCACCACCCCGCCCCCTCATTGACGTCAATGAGGTATTCCGCACTGACTCACTCTCCATCACCATCCAATTATATTGCCCATATCCGTCAACATTGTTACTTTTTCTCTCTTTTCTCTCTTTTCTCTCTCTTTTAGTCTCCTTTCTCTCTCTTTTTCTCTCCTTTCTCTCCTTTCTCTCCCCTTTTCTCTCTTTTCTCTCTCTTTTTCTATATTTTCTCCATCTTCTCTCTCTCTTTTCTCTCTTTTTCTCTATTTTCAGTCTCTCTTTTCTCTCTTTTCTCTTTTTCCTTGTCTCCTTTCTTCTTTGTAAATTGTGTTGTTGTTGGTACATTCGTTGATTAACTAGGGAAAATTTCAATTGCAGACAATTGCTCTGTTGAAAATCAAATGGTTCCAATCCAAGGTTTCTTTGTTTGTTTCAACTTACATGCTAACATCAAGAGAAACCTGAAGCTAAGAGACATTAAGACCGACTCATGGACATCACTCTCACAGCAGAGAGCTAAATCGAGAGCGACTGTGAAGTAATGAAAGTAGTCTTCGTCGCATCATGACCGACAGCATGATGATGATGATGATGATGACATGCTAACACCATCTGAGCATGTTATCAGAATGGGTATTGACTTGTGACAGTGCACCGTCGTGATGACTTCATAGTGCTGCCCCACTGGAACGGAGACCGGACAGTCAGCACCATTACCATGGTCTCATATATATATACTCAGTCAGATTTTCCTGACACTGAGCAAACCAATCCTTGCCCTATCATATTAAAGCCAAGCGCTAGGCTAGGTAGTGAGACATATTAAGTTTATAAGTCATTGGTTTCCGTGGTCGGGGTTCAAATGCACAAACTGGTACCCAGTCTGGTCCCAATAAGTTACCGGCAATTACTTGGTTGGTTGGTTGTTGGAGTTTTGCATCCTGGCAACATCTAAGGTCATATCAGAACGGGTACCGACTTGTCACAGTGTGCACTCATGGTGACTTTATAGTGCTGCCCCACTGGGAGACTAGGCCACCAGCACCATTACCTGATATCCCACTCAATCACATTATCATGACACTGAACTAACGACTGCTTGCCCAATCCTAATAATGCTGAGCACCTGACTAGGAAGTGACAAGTATCAATTTTTCATTAATTGTTTTGACTCGACCAGGGTTCGAGCAAACAAAATGGGAGACGGACGCTCAACTCATTCGCGCATCCCGTCTGGTCAATTTCTAGACATCTTTGGTCTGAATCCGGCGATGAAGGCTCCTCCTATTAGTAGTACCTACCAGATGTGAAGAAGCGGATGCTTTAACCACTTAGCCATCCTGCCCTGTTGAAGGGGCAGAAACTGGATGGCTGGTGTGAGTGAGTGGGTGGGGGAGGGGGTGGGGGTGGGGGTGGGCTGAGCTGGCCACATAGCGGGTCACTGAGGGTTGATGAGGAGGAGTGGCTTTGTCAGGCCACCAGGGGGCGGGCCGGTGACAAAAGTCATTCCTGCCATGCCTGTGGTGGCTACCCCCTATCCTTGGATCTTGCACAGTCCGATTGGTTTGAGGTTCTAGCACTGTTCGAGGTAAATGTAAAAAACGTTGATCATTATAGTTTATCTTATTTTAGTTTGAAGTATCTTTTATTATAAGTTGCTAACTTTCGAGATATTTTAATTACAAAGATGGCAAATTAATTTTGGTGTGCGGGGCAAAATTGATGTTGGCATGCATGGGACAATTCTGACACCGTTCGTTTGAGCAGCTTGTTTGTTTGTTGTTGTTTTACATACTAGCAACATCTAATGTCATATCAGGATGGGTACCGACTTGTGACAGTATGCACTCATGGCGATTTTATAGTGCTGCCCCACTGGGAAATCAGGCCACCAGCACCATGACCTGATAACCCACTCAGTCACATTATCCTGACACTGAGCTACCCAGTCCTTGCCCTATCCTAATAATGCTGAGCACCAGGCTAGGAAGTGACAAGTATCAATTTTTAAGTCATTGGTTTGACTCGACTGGGAACCAAACTCGTAAACTCCCGATCTTCCGCACACGAGGCCTGTGCTCTACCGATTCAGCCACCGCGCCCGGTGTTGGTTTTAGCAGTAATGGGTTCTATTAAATTTACTTCGTGTACACCTCTATCTAACAACACAATCATTGATCAGGGCTCCATTAACGAAGCTGGATATGTAGGAGAAAATATATGCAAAGTATTTTGGTTTTGAACATTTGTTTTTTTCAATGTTTCATCGGACAATGCGGCTTTAAAAATTAACGACTCACTAGTCAAATTAAAGCCAGAAAAGTCGACTATAATTATTGTAGATGTGGATGTACAAAGTTCTGTGCTTTTGGATCTTGGTGTGTGCCTTTTGGTACATCAACTGACAGGAATGAGCCTACTTTGCAATGAAGGGTGATGTGTCCAAGGAGAAAGTCACTCCAAGTTCAGGCCATTATTCTTGTTATTTTTCTCTTTCATTTTATTTTAGCTAAACACTGGTGGCATTCATTCATCTCAGGGTAGGCATGTCTACGGTTTTCCACAGTCTGTAGATCCCCGCCGACCGACAATCCCCCTCCCCATTCACCCCACAATACACATCCACTCACCCGTCCCCCTCCCCCGACACACATTCACACAGTCACACATTCACACATTCACACATTCACACATTCACACATTCACACATTCACACATACACACACGCACACATTCACACATTCACACATTCACACATTCACACATTCACACATTCACACATTCACACATGCACACATGCACACATTCACACATTCACACATTCAGGCATTCACACATGCACACATTCACACATTCATACATTCACACCGACCGACCCGAGATGGAGTGGAGTGGGGCGACCTCTTTGATGTTACCGCCACTGATAAAGTCGCCATGGAAACCTGCGGTCAACTTGGATCCCCATTAACCCTCAAGCGCAACCTGCCTACCTCCCCCCCTCAGCCTCTCGCCGTCGCCCATTGATCACTCATGTGCTTGCAGCGTTTGGATCTCCCCACCCCATTGTGTGCACACCGGATGTAACCGGTTCGCCCCTAGTGGGCGGGTTTAGAACCAATTCCGCTTGGTCAATGTCCACAGGGGGCGACACTTCACAAACAAAATTCCGATTATTTTTGCCCAAATTTATAATGACAAATATTCAAGCCATTTTTCTTTTCATTAAAAAAAAAAAAACGCAATTAATGCCAATGTAAATTAATGGTACTTATGTAAATTGATGAATACACTGTGAATAAATACCCTTTTAAAAGTTGCACAGTCCGATGAAAACATCAAATTTTCAAAACCGAAACACTTAACTAGACTTAATTCTACAAATTCAACTTAGATACGGGTGCACTTATTAAGCATGTTTCTGCTGCATAGAAGATCATAAAAAAGTCAATGTAATAGAACATGTCACTACTGAAGCATATGGTGCCATAGTTTTGGCGTGCTTGCCAGAATTATTTTGGCATCTTTGATGTCGAATATCTCCGAAGTTAGCCATTTAAAATCAACGTTATTTCAAACTAAACTAATGTAGACTATATTGATTAGCATAATGTATTCATCTCAGAAAAATGTCAGAAAACATCAGATTGTGGACGTTTAACCAGTTTGGTAAATAACTCCCTTTTGCTACATCATGTGCATGGCTATGTCGCCATTTTCATTTGATAAATGGTGGTAAGCTATGTTTATGGCCCTGTCACACTACGACGTAATGACGTCAGCATAGGGAGAACGTGAAGAACGTTGAACTTCTCGGCGTAGTATGCAAATTTGGGCACAAATTGAACGTGGATGCAGCGTAGTGGACGAGAGAGTAACGGCGGTAAAGCGTAGTGATGGTGTCATTCAACGAGAGAGGACAACGTAATTACGCTCAGGGAACGTTATGTATGTTATTCCATCGCCAGAACTACGTTGCTTTACATTACCTTACGTTACTTATGTCATTAAACGTTGGCAAAACACTGAACGTACATTCTCCTGATGTTCTCCTGAGGTTCTCCTGACATTCCCATTATGCCGCATGGACGTTTCCACCGGCTTTAATGTGGGTCAACGAGTGGAACGTAGTGGAACGTAGTGAGGAACGTTTGACTAACGTCCGTTTAACGTCATTGATGTTCACCGAACGTGTACAGAACGTATGGCGAACGTAAACCCTTACATTCGCATCACGTTGAAAGTTTTGAACAGGTTCAAAACCTTGACGCGCGCCGACGTAACACGATGTAACGTGACGTAGCTCGACATCAGTCTAACGTCATTCTGACGTCATCATAACGTAACCAAACATACGGCAACGTAATGACGAAAAGTGATCACATCAGGCTCATGTTGGCTCGTTACGTCTTAGTGTGACAGGGGTATTACTAAGAGCACCGACTGACAAAGCTATAACTAATATAAGCGGGCAGCAATGCGGATGGACTAAACGACTTGACTTTGGCTGGAGTTGCAGGTTGGATAATGAACTTACTTGAGGCACATTCCTTTAAGCCCCAGTCACACCTCACCGGATTGAGGAACCGGATAGAAAATGGACACTGTCCGGTGAAGTACGGCAATGTACGGTTTATATACAGTACCCATCCGGAGTGTCCGTTCTATCTCCAGTGGTGTTCGGCGGGGTCCTATGCACAAAACTTGTACCAGACACCGCCGGACTGATGTGTATGGATGATGTTCGTTTTAAGTCCGTTTTGTCCGTTTTGTCCATTTCATGTCCGGTACCCATCTGTTACGTCACCGGTTTGCTTCCTGCAGTGTCCGTTGACGATGTTTTTTCTTGTGTTTTTTTGTTGTTGTTTTTTTTAATTGCGGTAATTCATTCAGTATATGTTTTCTGCGTGTCCGTGAACAATCCATTACGTCCGTTTGACATTTGGTTTTCATCCGGTTATCGTCCGGTGGCTATTCATTAATGTATGTTTCTTGTCCCTTTAGCGTCTGTTTTGTCTGGCAGCCGTTGCAACAGTTCGACACCGGACACCACCGGACTAGGCAATTCTTTGTCCGGTGGTGTCCAGTACTCAGTCCGGTAAGGTCTGACTGGGTCTTAACACTTACTAACAAATGAACAGGATGCTGTGGCTAACCCATCTTCCTGTTAAAATCAAGGATAGATTTCATGATCGATGAGACTGTCCATGATTTTATGGTCTTGCTGGATATATGATTATTCAGGTTGTTTAAATAAAAAGGACACATTGTATTTGGACTGAGTGTTACTTAAGTAGCCCAGCCCAGGCGATAGAGTGTCCACCTGTGAAGGTGTGGGTCATTCGATCGAACCTGCTCAGTGGAGACATTTGCATTTTGGGCAATTTTCCGTTCCAACCAGTGGTCCGCAACTGGTTCATCAAAGGATGTGGTATGTGCTGTCCTGTATGTGGGAAAGTGCATATAAAAGACCCCTTGCTGCTTATTGGAAAAAGTAGCCTATATGGCGGCAGTAGGTTTCCTCAAAAGAAATATGTCAGAATAACCATATATTTGATGTCCAATAGCCAATGATAAAAATCAATGTGCTCTCGAGGCATCGTTAAATAAAACAACCATTTTTTGGTAAGGATTTATGTATGTGTGTATGTCTGCATGTCTGCATGTCTGCATGTCTGCATGTCTGCATGTCTGCATGTCTGCATGTCTGCATGTATGCATGTATGCATGTATGCATGTATGCATGTATGCATGTATGCATTATGCATGCATGCATGTATGCATGTATGCATGTATGCATGTATGCATGTATGCATGTATGCATGTATGCATGTATGCATGTATGCATGTATGCATGTATGCATGTATGCATGTATGCATGTATGCATCAAGAGAAACCTGAAGCTGAGAGACATTAAGACCGACTCATGGACATCACTCTCACAGCAGAGAGTTAAATGGAGAGCGGCAGTCAAGTATTGAAAGCAGTCTTTGTCCCATTGCGACCAACAGCATGATGATGATGATGATGATGATGGATACATGTATGCATGGATACATGGTTGCATGAATGCATAGGTGCATGGTTGCATGTATGCATGCATGTATGCATGCATGCATGGAGGCATGTATGCATCGATGCATGGATGCATGGATACATGTTTGCATGGATAGATGGATGCATGGTTGTATGGATGCATGGATGCATGATTGCATGGATGCATGGATGCATTAATGCATGGACATATGAATGCATTGACGCATGGTTACATGGATGCATGGATGAATGGATGCATGGTTGCATGAATTCATGGATGCATGATTGCATGGTTGCATGGATGCATGGTTTTATTGATGCATGGATGCATGGATGCAACTATGCATGGTTGTCTGGATGCATGGTTGCATGGATGCATGGATGCATGTATGCATCCATGCATATATGTATGGATGTATGGATGCATGGTTGCATGGATGCATTGATGCATGGTTGCATGAATGCATGGATGCATGGTTGCATGTACATATGCATGCTTGTCAAAGTCCACGTATGAAAATGTATGGCTGACTGCATGGATATATGAATGGTGGAGAGCAGCAAGATAGGAGAGTATGAATGCATGAATGTATGAATGTATGAACGTATGAATGTATGAATGTATGAGTGTATGAATGTATGAATGTATGAATGTATGAATGTATGAATGTATGAATGCATGAATGTATGAATGTATGAATGTATGAATGCATGAATGTATGAATGTATGAATGCATGAATGTATGAATGTATGAATGTATGAATGTATGACTGTATGACTGTATGAATGTATGAATGTATGAATGTATGAATGGATGAAGGGATGAATGTATGAATGTATGAATGCATGAATGCATGAATGTATATAATGTATGAATGCATGAATGCATTCATGCATGAATGTGTGAATGTCTGAATGTATGAATGTATGCATGTATGCATGTATGCATCTATGAATGTATGAATGCATTCATGCATTCATACATTCAGACATTCAGACAATCATTCATCATCATCATCATCATCATGCTGTCGGTCGCGATGCGACAAAGACTGCTTTCATTACTTGACTGCCGCTTGTACATTTCATGAAAGCTGCCTGCAAAAGTGTTGAAGTGCTGCTGGCTTTTGCAAGTTACCAGCAGCACTCTCTCGGGGAGCAAACCGGCAAAACTATTTGTCCCTGCAGTGGCTGGTCGGGAGATGTTGGGAGTTCCATACATCAACCGCCCTTAATGCTGCCACACTGACATGGTTTTCTGTTTAGGGTTTGCTCCCTTAGCCTTCGGTTCTGTCAAGGACCTGTACCACAAGGCAGTGGTTTACAACTCTGCAAGGCAGGGGTGTCAAACTCCCTGAGGTATTGCTATACCTGCAAATACCTGCATACCATTCATAGATACATACATTCATGCATTCATGCATTCATGCATTCATGCATTCATGCATTCATGCATTCACCTACAGTATATATATATATATATATACATATATATATATATATATATATATATACCATAGCACAGTATGGATGTCTAAAGCATGTGGTGTTGTTTTCAGATTAAGGTAATCAATGAAATACACGAATCACAACATTCACGTGTCGGATTAATGAGACGGCGGCATCGATTAGTCAATCACTGCCTACTGCTATCTGGGGCTGATCCTCCGGGGCTGGTTATTGATCGCTGATTAGGAGAGTGTGTGGTCGGTGAGTTCTGTCTGAAGGCGGATGTGCACTGATACTGGCGATATGGTGGGATAGGTGTTCTTATCTGGAAGGCTGCAACACCAACACATTATTATATAAACAGTGGGCATCAGCATTTCTCAAGTACTGATAATGATATTGATATGAGAGGTCAGTTCGCAAAAAAAAAGAATTAAAAAAGATTTAACAAAAACAAGAATAAGAAAAATACACAAAAAAACAGGGGCTTCTGTCATCTAGAGACCTACATTTTAAAGGCGCCATCTAGCCCAGTGGCAGATAATGGTACTAACTAGCCAGACTATCAGCTCTAGAATGGTGCATGACTCATGACTGCCAGCAGCCACAGGTGCCCCGTTGAGCTAACCTGCATGTACTTCTCATATCGCATATTTTCAGCATTAATAGAAACCAATGGAAAGGGAATACTGTTGTTAAATAAATACTATTAAATGAATATTACAAATATAATTTGTCCTCCGTCTACCTCATCGAAATCCGTTCTACCTGGGATTACGACGGACTAAGACTATATAATATCTAATATCTAATGTCTAATATCTAATATGTAATATATGATATATAATATATAATATATAATATGTAATAGGCAATATAGGATATATAATATATGATATATAATATATAATATATAATATAATATATAATATATAATATATTATATATTATATATTATATATTATATATTATATATTATATATTATAATAATATACTATATACAATATTCTGTGCATCGTGCATCATGTACCATGCATCATACATCATACATTATACAACGTATATCATATTCATAATCGTACAACATAAGCATACATTACACATCGTACAGTACAGATCATACATCAGACAGCATACATCATGCATCATACAGCATACATCATACATAAGTCATACAACGTACACCATTCAACGCACATCATACATCACACAACATACTTCACACAACATATATCATACATCATACAACATACAACGTACATTATATATTATATATTCATGGCGTTATGACTGTATATATATACAGTGAAGCCTCTCTAACCGACCACCTCCACGGATCGACCACTCCGCTAGATCGGTCGCTTTATTTGGGTCCCAACAATACCATTCTAACCATATTCTAACTCCCTAATCCGACCACCTCTTTAAATGGACCACTTAAAGTTGGTTTTATGGTCGGTCGATTTAAAGAGGTGTTACTGTATTTCTTCACTGCGCCATGGACTTATGCGTGATACATATGATATCGAAATATATATTATAATGATACCAAGTCAAATCACTATATTTGAAATAAATTATTGACTGCCGTCATTTGTATTCTAGTGAAAAATACCAAGCACACTGAACTTGAATTTATATATCTATATCTATATTCATATATATATATTACATATATATATATCTGCACTTATTGAGCATTTGTTTCTGCGTAGAAGGCAATACTGAGTCAATTTAACAGAACCTGTTACTGCAAAAGTCTATGGTGTCAGAGTTTTGGCAAGCTTGCCCTCAAAATATCTCAAAAGTTTACCATTTAAAATAAAAGTAACTTTGAACTAATGTAAAGTAGATACTAGTGATCGATCTAATATATTTATCTCAGAGAAAATACAGAAATTCAAAACCATCGGACTATGCAACTTTAATGGGCGATGTATTGCATATCTGCACTTTCAAAATTAAGAAAGTAATTCAGGATGTTGAGATAATACGTGGATTAACAATATGTGGCCTTTCTTGTACATAGGACATAACATCGCTATCATCCACCCTAACCGGACATGTCCACTCCAGAGTCAAGCAGCAGTAGGGCTTCCCCCTTCGGCCCTTTGAGATATCATGATATCAAGCCGATAGGCATATTTTAATATCACTTTTGCATATACTGATGGTTTTTTGATCTTCTCCCATTTTATGAAGACACATATATTAGGCATATCGTTGTTATCTACATCATTTATTTTAGCGTCTGTTTTGAATGGCTAACTTTCAATTCATTGTGTAAATCTAAATTTAAATTATTTGAATTTAAATGGATTTCTTCTTAAGTTGCATAGTCCGATGGCTTTCGAAGTTTTGCATCAATTTTTAGATTCATATATCAGGTTGACAATTATAACCTACTATTCATTATTCCCATGGCATTTTGATGGAAAATCGCTAGTTTTGAAGCAATTTGAGCTGAAGGAAGCCAAAATCATTTCAGCAAGCTTGTCCAAAGTCTTCTTGTTGTGGCTCCGATTAACATCTCGCGATGGTCACATGATGTGGAATGACCTATTAAGGTGTAGGTAGTCTGGAACTTCTCTAATGCTATATATGGTACTGGGAATGAGGGTAGGACTAATAAGGTCACGAGATTGACCTAATTGGTTAGTGGCTGCCCATCTTAATGGCTGTCTCAAAGTAGGCACCCAAAGGGATAGGATAATAACTTCACTGATTGCTCTGTATCAATCAATCAATGGGTGCCGTCTTCTCGAAGAAGGTTGGCTGCAATGGACCTCCATCTCTTCCTGTCATTTGTTCCTCTCACGCATTCCGCATAGCTCATTGCTGTCCACTCAGTGATGTTGTCCATCCATGTTGTTCTCCTTCTCCCTCTTGGTCGTTTCCCTTCTATCTTCCCTTCCAGTATTCTTCTCTGTGATTCCTGGTGCCGTATCATGTGGCCAAAGTATTTAATTTTTCTGTTTTTGATCGTTTGTATTATCTGTCTCTTTATTTTCATTCTTGTTAGGACCTCCACGTTGCTTATCATTGCTGTCCATGGAATTTTTAACATTCTTCTCTATTGCCACATTTCAAATGCCTCGAGCTTTGTTGTTATTGCTTTCTTCAAAGTCCATGTCTCGCAGCAATATAAAAGTGTAGACCACACATAGCATTTTAGCAGTCGGAGTCTTGTTTTTATATTTATGTCTCTAGATGTTAGTACTTTCTGCATCTTTAGAAATGTTGTTTTGACAATGTTTATTCTCCGTTTAATCTCTCTTTCACATCCGCCATCACTAGTTATTAAATGGCCCAGATACACAAATGACTCTACCTGCTCCAAGATTACACCATTAACTTTTATCTCTGCTCTTGGTTTGTATTCCTTTCTGCTGACAACCATGGATTTTGTCTTCTTTACATTCATTTTGAGGCCACATCTCTCACTTTTTTCTTTTACTTCATCCACTATATCTTGTAGTCGATTTGACGTTAAGGCTAGCAGTGCTGTATCGTCTGCGTATCTTGTGTTATTGATATTTCCACCTCCAACATTTATTCCTATGATGTCATCTATTTCTCTGAAAATCATTTCCGTATAAATGTTGAAAAGACTAGGTGATAGAACACATCCTTGTCGCACTCCACATTTGATCTTCACTTCTGGTGTCAATGAGTCTCCAATTCTTACAGCAGCATACTGTTCCCAGTAGAGGTTGGCCACAAGCCGAACGTCCTTACCGTCTAGACCGATTTTTTGTAGAGCTTGTATGAGTTTCTTATGATGTACTTTGTCAAATGCTTTAGCGTAGTCTATATAACATATGTATATATCCTTATCTACTTCTAGGTGTCTCTCAATTATTGTTCTCATGTTAAAAATGGCTTCCCTTGTTCCACTGTTTGGTCTGAATCCAAATTGCTCTTCTGATACCTCTCGATTAATTTTTGTTTTAATCCTTTCTAGTAGTATTTTGAGTAAAGCTTTAATAACATGGCTCATGAGGCTTATTGTTCTGAAATCCGAGCATTCCACCGCTTTTGGTTTCTTAGGAAGGGCAATAAATATAGATTTTCTTAAGTCTGATGGAATATATCCGGTGTTATATATGTCATTAAAAAGAGCAGTTATCCTTGTGATGCTAGCTCCCTCCAAAGCTTTTAACATTTCAGAAGAGATATCGTCTGTTCCTACTGCTTTCCCATTCCGAAGTTGCCCAATGGCTCTTATTACTTCGCTCTCCAGAATAGGAAGCCCATCAGTATTCCTCATCTCAGGTATTTCCTCTCTCTGCCCGTCAAAAAGTTCTTCGATATATTCAGACCATCTATGAGAGACTTCCTCTTCATCAAAAAGTAGTTGTCCTTTCTTATTCTTGATACATCCTCTTTGTTTCGAAGACTGCTTATTATTTGTCATTTCTCTGACCCTTTCGTACATATGCCTTGTCTGATGATTGTTTTCAAGGGTTTCTATTTCCTCACATTTCGATCTCAGCCATCTTTCTTTTTCTTGGGAGCACTTGTTCTTTACTTCCCTGTCCATTCCATGGTATTTCATTGTATTCTTATGTATCTTCCTCTCTTTCATTAGTTGTAGGATTTCATCTGTCATCCATGCCTTCTGTGTTACCCTTTTTTTCAGTGGGAGCAATATTTCATTTGTTTGTTTTAGGCTTTCTTTGAAACACTTCCAATTATTCTCCATTTTTGATTCTTTATTTTCATTTTGTTCTCTTAGTTCCATGAGTAAAGATTTGTATTTGTTGTTCACCTCCACTGCATAAGTTATCCTCAGTTCTGGTTGTTTAAGTGCTGTGATGTCATAGTATGGCCTCTTTATCTGTGAGGATTTCGACTTCCTCAGTTTGACTTCTATGGTGGCAATGAGTATATACTCTGTATATGCTGTCCCAAACCTTAGTTAATGCACCATACCTAAGGTGGATATATAGAATCAAATGGAGGTGAGTGTTTTGGTTTTGAAAAGAAATACAGTACAACCCCGTTAAACCATGCTTGGTTAAACCAAACGATCGGTTAATCCAAACTTTTTTCGGCGACCCGGCAAAATACTACCATTTATCATATAAAAATGTTGGTTAAACCAAAGTCGGTTAATCCAAAGTATCGGTTAAGCCAAACAAAAAAGTCGGCCCCAGACCACTTCCGGTACTCTTAAACCAAACTTTCATGTGGTTGTAAGGTCATCTGAGACTTTTGTTATATGATAAATGGTAGTATTTTGCCAGGTCGCCGAAAAAAGTTTGGATTAACCGATAGTTTGATTTAACCGAGGTTAGTTTAATGGGGTAATGTGGCTGTCACACTACGATGACTAGGCCGGCGACAGTCCAACGACTTGTCGTTTTGCTCTGTCGTTGGCTGTCGTCGGTTGTCGCTAAGATGTCGCTATGCTGTCGTTCGCGTGTCGCCGCGACACCTCCGCGACACCTCCGCGACACCTCCGCGACAACTCCAGTTTCTCCACTATTGCCCGGTTGTCGTCGGGTTTTTGTGCATGTTGAAAAACCTCGACGACAGCCGGCGATACATGCTGTCGTTCGGCTGTCGCTACGCTGTCGCTACGCTGTCGCTACGCTGTCGCTACGGTGTCGTCTTGTCGTTAAGCTGTCGTTAAGCTGTCGCTGCGGCCATTTGGCGTCCATTTGGCCGTGTGTCTCTGTGTCTGTGTGTGTGTCTGTGTGTGTGTGTCTGTGTGTGTGTCTCTGCGTGTGTCTGTGTGTGTGTCTCTGTGTGTGTGTCTCTGTGTGTGTGTCTCTGTATGTGTCTCTGTGTCTGTGTGTGTGTCTGTGTCTCTGTGTCTCTGTGTGTGTCTCTGTGTTGTCTCTTTGTCTCTGTGTGTGTCTGTGTGTGTGTCTCTGTGTCTCTGTTGCTGTGTGTGTCTGTGTGTGTATCAGTGTGTCTCTGTGTGTGTATCTCTGTGTCTGTGTGTGTGTGTCTGTGTGTGTCTCTCTGTTGTGTCTCTTTGTCTCTGTGTGTGTATGTGTGTGTCTCTGTGTCTTTGTGTCTCTGTTGCTGTGTGTTTGTCTCTGTGTGTGTCTGTGTGTGTGTCTCTGTGTGTGTTTGTGTGTGTCTGTGTGTGTGTCTGTGTGTGTGTCTCTGTGTGTGTCTGTGTGTATCTGTGTCTGTGTGTGTCTCTGTGTGTGTGTCTCTGTATGTGTGTGTCTGTGTGTGTGTCTGTGTGTGTCTCTGTGTGTGTCTCTGTATGTGTCTCTGTGTCTGTGTGTGTGTCTGTGTCTGTGTGTGTGTCTCTGTGTTGTGTCTCTTTGTCTCTGTGTGTGTCTGTGTGTGTCTCTGTGTCTTTGTGTCTCTGTTGATGTGTGTGTGTCTCTGTGTGTGTATGTGTGTCTGTGTGTGTCTGTGTGTGTCTGTGTGTGTCTCTGTGTGTGTCTCTGTGTGTGTCTGTGTGTATGTGTGTCTATGTGTGTGTCTCTGTGTGTGTCTCTGTGTGTGTCTCTGAGAGACACACAGAGACACACACAAACACAGGGACACACACACAGACACACAGACACAGACACACAGACACACACAGACACACACAGACACACACAGACACACACAGACACACACAGACACAGAGTGACACACACAGAGACACACACAAACAGACACACAGAAACATAGAGACACAGAGTCACACACACAGACACACACAGAGACACACATAGAGACACAGACACACACACAGAGACACACATAGAGACACACAGAGACACAGAGTCACACAGAGACACACACAGAGACACACACACAGATACACACACACAGATACACACACACAGAAACACAGAGACACACACAGAGACACACACACAGAGACACACACAGACACAGATACACACATAGAGACACACACAGAGACACAGAGTCACACACACACAGACACACACAGAGACACACACAGAGACACAGAGACACATACACACACTGTCAGTTTGGTGGGGGGGGCACTGTCGCGGCACTGTCGCGGCACTGTCACAGCACTGTCGCGGCACTGTCGTCCGATTGTCGTCGAACTTGGCCCGAATTTGCATATGTCGTCGGGTTTTCACAAAATCCAAGTCGCTGGGCTGTCGTCGCCCCTTGTCGTCGTAGTGTGACAGCCACATTAAACTGTATATACATAAAAAACAATAATCATAGTGTCCACATACATTGTACATTCATAATGCACCCCTGTTTTCGCCAAAGCCAAGTCAAAGTCAAAGCTTGGTTAAACCAATGATCGATTAATCGAAACGCATTTCTAGGGTCCCTTAAAGTTTGGTTTAACGGGGTTATACTGTATGTTTCATCGGACCATGCAACTTTAATTAAAGTGAACATATGCTAAATTAATATTGGCGGTCAAGCCCATATGCTGCCAGCAGTCAGTGGTTATATTACGCCCCGTGATGTGAGGCGATGGTCTCCCGATGCATCAGGTATACTCTGTATGTTATATTCTGTATAAGTCAAATTTAAAGACCAGGAATACTTTCAACGAAAGGAGAGTCCAATTATACAATACACTGAGTTAAGTGATAGGTGGATATCAATATCAGGTCACATCCCATATAGTTAGGTTAAAAGCAGAAGGCCAGCTTATTCATGAATGTGATTACTAATACTACACGACAATATGTCGCTAATGCCTAGTACACACCTCCCGTATATGATCTAAAACTGCCCGTTTCGCGCATAAAACTCAGTTTTAGTCGTTAGGTGTGCGACCCCCGCGCAAAGTAGACGCTTGCGATTCGCGTATAAAACTAAGTTTTAGGGCTTACAACTCGAATCGCAACCGATTCGAAAAACGAATCGGCCCGTTCGAGAATCGGTATATGTGAGCGGTCAGTCGTATCGTATACGGTAGGTGTGTGCTAGTCGGCGATCAATCGCGTCGGGGTTTTAAGGCATCAGCCAATCGCCGGGCCGGGAAGGGTCATGTGACCGTGTCCATACAAAAACGATAAAAATGGCGGACTGGACGAACGAGGCGGAGGTAGCGACGGTCGAGATGTGGCAAACTCTGCCATGTCTGTTCGATGTGTCCTGCCAAGACTATTCTAACCGAGTCAAGAAGGTTGGTGCGTTGGCGGCGATCTCCGCAGAAATCGGACAGTCAGGTAGGCCCGTTTTTCCCGATAATATTGTATTTTTTGTTTGTCATCATTGTTGTGAAATGCGCCGGTGGTTGAAAACGGCTCCTGCTTACGTCGTCGCTCGCACATGAAAATTACATTAAGTTATTGGTTTTCAAATCAAAGTTGGCGGGCTAACATTAACACATCGGTAGAGAATAAATGTTCTTTCTTTATTTGTCTTATTCACGAAAGGGCCAGTTTTTGTGTCATTGACAAGTTTACAAGAAATGCAACTTCAAATTAGCTGTAAGTAATCGCGAAACGTAATCGCAGAACGGCCATAATGACGATAAATAATCAGATAGATGACCTAAATGTTCTAATCGCGAAACGGCTCGCGTTGTATGTCAAAGTGCCGAATAAAATATGGGGTGCCAGGTTGTAGCATTTATTATTTGTCGGGTTTCCTACTGCTATTTTTCCCTAATATACAATACAATACAAGACGGGTATAATATGTTTTTACAGCGACGTCCATCCAGAAAAGGATGACAAACCTCTTCACCCAGTACACACGCTTTCGTAAACAAGCGGCCTCGGGTTCTGAAGGGAAGCGTCTGACCGCCAGGCAGAAATGGATCCAGAGCTCGCTGTCGTTCCTGCCCCTCCAGACGACGCGCTCACGACATTTGGCAAACATGTAACCAATAGACTACGAACGATCACAGATCCCGAAGTGTTGATGGTAGTCCAAAATGACATTGATCAGGCTTGCTTCCGCGGGAACATGAAAATCATCGCGGCGCGAAACGCGGCGCGAAACAGTACCCCACAGGCGGACAGTGGAAACAGACCAGGACCATCGGGGACCGACGCACATAGGCCCGGTGCGCATAGGCCCGGTGCTGGGTTTTCGTTCGTAAACATGTTGGAATCTGATCAATATTCCGAGTATGACAATTAAATTAGTTGGTTAACGTTTTTTAGTCGGTTCCATTATTCAAGTTTAAGACAAAGATGTAGCTCATAGGCCCGTTACTGGGTCCTTTTCGTTCGTAAACATGTTGGAATCAGATCATTATTCCGAGTATGACAATTAAATTAGTTGGTTAACGTTTGTTAGTCGGTTCCATTATTCAAGTTTAAGACAAAGATGTAGCTTAAGTTTTAGTCGGATCCATTTTTTTAATCACACTGTGTGTACTCACACTGCTAAAGAAAGTTCGATAAAGTTATTAGTCAGTTTAGGGTTTAGTTTTAGTCGGTTCCATTATATTTTACTCACACTGTGTGTATGCACAGTGCTAAAGATTGATTCTGATTCTGCTGTGGCAGAGTTGTTGTTACTGTATTCTATACTTGCTACGGTATACTTGTTACGGTATTCTACCATTGTATGAAAATCAATAAAAGAAACCATATAAAGCAATCTTACCTTGAAATAATCGTTCTTCAGCGACTGGTAGATGGCATCGCAGGTCGCGGGGACAATTTGGCCGATGGTGTATGCCCCCACACGAAACAGGTAGCTGAGACTCCGGAAGGATTCACCTACAAACAAAATTAATTTTTTTGGTTAGATATATCGGTTTATTTAGATTTCTAGTTGTATTGATTTAAAACTGGTAGCTCAGACTCCGGAAGGAGTCACCTAAAAACAATGACAAGGACTAACAAAATTTGTTTGCTAAACTAAATTATTTGGTTACATATTTCGGTTTATCTCAATTTAAATATATTTAAATGTGAACTCAGAGCAAGGATATTGTGAATCTGACAAGGAGAAAAATATGTTTAAAATATGTTTAAAATAAAGTTAAGTCCTTACCAGTTGCCCATGAATCGCAGGGTGATGGCCAACCTCTCCGCAGCCGATATCGACGCTCGATATCGGGTGTTTTGGCGCGCGATACGATCCTCTACCAGGCGCAACAACTCGTCGAACTGATCCGACGGCATGCGGCTGAAGTTGGTGAAGGCCTGCGGCTCGTCCCTGCGTAGACCAGCCATCAGGGCATTGAATGCTCCTAGTTCCGATCTTTGAGCGATGTGTGGCCGAACCCACACATTTCGAGCAATCTTCCGACGTCGTCGTCGGCGGCGTATGGCAAGCAGAGCAAGCCCAATAGCCACGGCTCTCTTTTGAGCAGTTGAACGCGGCGCCATTTTGCTGCTCACTCTAAACGGCTCAACGTGGTTTGCGGCCCCGACGCCAGTCGCAGTGATAAAAAACAACTTGGCGCCATCTAGCGTTGCTGGCCGACGGCCGATCAACAACTGCTAGGAGGCGCTGATGCGAGTGTAGTTTGCGCTAAATACACCAGGTTCGTGGAACGCAGTCGCAAAGCGGACGGTATATGTGCGCACACCCGGTTGGTATATGTGAGCACCCCCTGTCGTCAGTTTTAAGTCGCAAACGGGATGGACGGGTCGTGACGCGTTGCGTTGGCCAGCCAGTTTTAGTGCGCGAATCGTATACGGTAGGTGTGTACCGGGCATAATATCCATGATATTACACGGGTCGGCGCAGTGGCCAAATCTGTAGAGCGCAGACCTCCCATGCAGGACATCGAGAGTTCAATTCCTGGTCGAGTCAAACCAATGCCTTATAAAATTGATACTTGTCAATTCCTAGCTTGGCACTCGGCATTATTAGGATAGGGCAAGGACTGGTTAGCTCAGTGTCAGGATAATGTGATGGAGTGGGATATCGGGTCATGGGGCTGGCAATCTGATTTCCCCAGCAGGGCAGTACTATAAAGCCACCATGAGTGTGTACTTTCACAAGTCGGTATCTATCCTGATATGACCTTAGATGTTGCTAGGACGTAAAACAACAATAAAGAAACAAACATATTCTGTATAACTATAAGTCTTGGAAGACCGGGAATACTTTGCACAAAAGGAGAGTCCGATTAGACAATACACGGAGTCAAGTGATAGGTACATATCAACATCAGGTCAGGTCTCAGATAGTCACGGTCAAAGCAGAAGGCCAGCTTATCCATACAATATGTCGCTATGTATTCATCATATTACACGGGTCAGCGCGATGGCCGAATCTGTAGAGCGCAGACCTCCTGTGCATGAGATCGTGAGTTCAATTCCCGGTCGAGTCAAACCAATGCCTTATGAAATGTATACGTGTCGCTTCCTAGCCTGGCGCTCGGCATCAATAGGATGGGGCAAGGACTGGTTAGCCCAGTGTCAGCATAATGTGACTGAGTGGGATATCGGATCATGGAGCTGGCAGCCTGATTTCCCAGCTGGGCAGTACTATAAAGCCACCATGTATGTGCACTGTCACAAGTCGGTATCCGTTTTAATATGACCTTAGATCATGCTAGGGCGTGAAACTCCAACAATCAATGAACAAATATTACACGGGCTTGAACTACACGCCACGTCCTGCTGCAATTATTCGCACAGGGAAAGGGATCACATATAATCAAATACTTTTGAGTTTCTGCCATATGTATTTTTAGATAATTATATTAAATTGATTAATGTGATCTACATTACTTTAGTTTGACGTCATTTATATATTTAAGGGTTAAATTTGATGATATCTATAGTGAACATATGCCATATTAATTTTGGTGTGCATATGATCTTGAGCATAGATTTTGCTTGTCCACTTTTGAACATAAATAGAAGATATTATTAAGTGTATTAGTATCTAATAAGTTGAATTTGTATCATCAAATATAGCCAATTGGTTTTCGTTGGTTGGGTGATTGTTGGAGTTTTACGTCCTCGCAGCATCTAAGGTAATATCAGGACGGGTGCACACTTGTGGCAATTGTTGTAGTGCTGCCCTAATGGAAGACCAGGCCACCAGGACCAGGACCTGATATCGCACTCAATCACAGTGACACTGAGCCAACCAGTCCTTGCCCTATTCTACCACTAATGCCGAGCGTCAAGCTAGCAAGCGACAAGTATCAATGCTTAAAGTCATCGGTTTGACTCGATGAGTGTTCGAACCCATGGGTTCGAATCTCACGACCCACCAAAACGGGAGACGGACGTTCAACTCATTGGGCCATCCCGGCTGGTGGGGGTTTTGGTTTAGAAAATGTTAGGCTTTCATCGGGCTATGCAGCGCTAATGACATCGAACCCCTCAGCCCGATTCAATGGGGTGTAAAAGGGCGGCTTGGGTGTGGTGCAATTCCTTGTGTTGTGGGTGCAATGTCAGTCTTGCACGCATTGGTCACCCTTTGTGCGCATGTGCGAAGTACCCTATTTCCTCTCCATGCATATTGGCTTTTTGGCTGTTAAGTGTTAAGTGTTAATGACTGACACGTGATGGTGTGGCAGATATATGACTAGACTATGACTGAGGTTTTTGCGCTGAGAGTCAGTTCACACCTGCAGATCATAGCCACCATCTCCCCAGGCACATCTCGACACCACTCTCACACCCGGAGGGAGGGGAGGGAGACGGACGGGGTGGGGGAGGGAGGCAGACGGGTGGGGGGGAGAGAGGGGGGAGAGGGAGGTGGGAGGAGGGAGCGAGATGAAGAGGGGAGGGGACGGGGGAGGGGGGGGGGGAGGCGGGCGGGGGGAGGGGTGAGAGGGAGAGGGGGAAAGGGATGTGGGAGGGGGAGGGGATATGGAGAGGGGAGGGGGACGGGGGAGGGAGGAGAGGGGGAGGAGGACGGGGAGAGGAGGGGAACACGCCAGTCAGACACGTGTAGTCACAGGTAATTACGAGGTAGATTAGAGATGTATTGTCTTAATTAGAAACCCTACCAATCCTTGACAAAGAACCATCTTGTAGCTCTCGTGGGGGGGGGGGGGGTGAAAGGGGAGGGGAGGGGGAGGAGAGGATAAGGAGGAGAGGAGGGGATTGGTGGGGGAGAGGATGGAGAGGAGGGTGGACAGGGGAGGAGGAGGTCGAGGGGGAAGTGGAATGGGAGAGGTGGGTGGGGAGTGGGAGAAGGGGGATATGGAGGAGAGGAGGAGATGGGAAGGGGAGGAGCAGGGGGGGGGGGGGAATGGAGGGGAAGTGTGGGGAAGGGAGAGGAGTGGAGGGTAGGGGAAGAGAGGAGAAGGGAGAGGAGGGGAGGGGAGGAGAGGGGAGCAGGGGATCGGGAGGTGGGAGGTTGAGGGGGAACGGGGGGTGGTAGGAGGGAAGGAGCGATGGGAGGCAGGTGAGGCGAGGACGGAGGGGGGGGGAGGGGGGAGTGGGAGGTGGGATTGGGGTGACGGGGGGTGGGGGTTGGGAGAAATGGAGGTGGGAGTGGACAGACGTCTTTGATGTCATACATTGCAGGTTAATGGCATTGGATCGTTCCGCCTTCAATTATCTTAAGTGCTAATGAGCAAGTCTTTTGTCTTGAGTCTTTTGGTGGTGAATGCTGGTCTGCTGGACTGGAGACAATTGGCAGTCACCTTGTCGGAGACGCTGGAGTGTATTTTGTGTGTATGTATGTGTGCAATTTGTGTGTTTGTGTGTGGTGCTGGGAAGAGTAAGTATACATACAATTGGCGCCGTGACATACGCTGTGTTATCCATTCAGCCCGTAGACACCGCATGTAGACACTACATGTAGACAACACATGCAGACAAAGCATGCAGACAAAGCATCCAGACCATTCCTGTAGACAAATATCAGCCAATTTGTCGACAATTGCACTTAAAGTTACAAAATCAGATGAATTCATACCTTTTTTTCGAAACCAAAATACTCACTTAGATTTCATCCCACATTTCCAACTTAGAGGCATGTGTACTACTTATTGATACATTTATTACTCCATAGAATGAATGTTGAGTTATTTTGAATCAGTTTGTAAATCATAGTTTGGAAAAGAGATTCATATATATATATAAATAGCTCCTCACATATATATATATATATATATATATATATATATATATCAGACTGACTCAAAAGGTGCTAAGCAATATGGGACAAAACTTTGTCCATTGTAACGATCAACATACTATCTGCTTATGCATTTGCTCAGGATAAACTGATTTGTTTTTTACATGGTGTTTCATAATCCCAATAGAATACATATTGATTTGAAGCAAATATCCTTGTGTTTTCAGTGTAACCGTTTCTGTGCTGTTTTGTGTCAATCGTTACAATGGACAAAACAAAATGAGTTATCACCTTTGAGACAGGCTCATGTATATATATATATATGTGAAGAGCTATTTTCCAAAACATGATCTACAAACTTGGTATTGACATTGCAAAATCAATTTTTGGATTGGCGCTTATCACATTTTGGAAAGAGCTCTTCAAATATTGTCAAAATTGGCTTTTGATAATCAATGTTACTTCAAACTAACGTGAGGGAACTTATAGCGATCAGCATAATAATATATCGATCTATTTCATGATATGGCAAACACTCAAAACCATTAGATTATACAACTCGAGATCTACTATGTATGTCACGACTATATGTGACGGTGTCTATCTCACTGCCTATCAGCTGATGGAACAATCGAACCTTGGAATTAAGCAGACGAATTGAACCTTGGCACTGCGCCAACTATGTAGGCCTATCATTGTTTACGCTCGTCCATACGCGATAGGTGATGGGTTCGTTTACTGAGGAGTTATATCCTATTATCGCCCAAGTTCAAATCAAAACGGCTACCTACATGAAACAATATGTCATCTAGTTGGCTCTATAGTGCTGCCAATTTGGAATAGCCCATGGTGGGGGTGGACAAGTCGGCGGTTACGTTGTGTGGTTTCATGTGGTCGCGGGTTCGAATCCCTAACGCAGGTAAGAGAGTAGGTTTCACGTGCGGTTGGCTGGGAGAGTCAACCCAATAACCTACAAATACCCGTCCTACTATGACCTTAGATGTTGCCAGGAGGTAAAACTCCAACATACTAATTTGATACTTGTCACTACCTAGCCTGACACTCGGTATTACAAGGACAGGGCAAGGACTGGTTAGCTCATTATCAGAATATTGTGACTGAGTGGGATATCGGGTCATGGTGCAGGCGCCATGAGTGCGCACTGTCACAAGTCTGTGTCCGTCCTGATGTGACCACATATGTTGCTAGGGCGTAATCCCCTGATAGACAGACGTTTGGAATATCATGTCACTAACATGCTGATTTGCTATCTCACCGGGTAAGATTATTCTGATACTGAGCCTCGGATTAAGGCTTGGCTTGTTGGTACATTGACTGGCGCTCAACATGATAAAGTAAGACTAACATAGATCTACTAACCATAACCACCAACTATAAGTAAAAGAAAAAAGCCGAAAACTGCCCAGCATTGAAAACAAACCCGATCATCCGGGTTTACATGTTATGGACAGCATAAACACCCCATCAAAAAAAAGAAGAAGAAGATTGGTTGACGGCAGTTGGTATCCCAGTGGCGCAACACTATGAAGTCGCCATCAGTGCGCATGCTGCTACAAGTCGGTACACTCCTAAAATAATACACATCTCACACAAAGACCATGATATCAACCAGGAAGTCCATTCCAAGATCCAGTGGAAAGATCTCCTAGACGACGGTAAAGAGATGCAAACTGTAGTGGCATGGCCACATTTCACATTCAGTAGGGACCAGACGATCGTTTTTGCGCACCCACCCACCATATACGATCTAAAACTGCCCAAAAGTCGTGAGGTGTGCACTCCCCTAGCACACCTACCGATTGCGATTTGCGATTTTTAGGGCTAAAACGGTAGGTGTGTGCTAGCATTACGATTGCGATTCGCGATTCGAAAAATGAATCGGCCCGTTTTCAGTTTTAAGCGGATCGGGAGTTTTAGTGCGCGAATCCTATATGGTATGTGTGTACTTGGCATTAGAGTGTCCGTCTCCTGTGTTGGTAGATCGTGGGGTCGTGGGTTCGAACCCTGGTCGAGTCAAACCAATTACTTTAAAAATGATACTTGTTGCTTCCTAGCCTGGCGCTTGGCATTATTAGGATAGGACAAGGATAATGTGACTGATAATGTGACTGAGTGGGATATCAGGTCATGGTGCTGGCGGCCTGGTCTTCCAGTGGGGCAGCACTATAAAGTCGCCATGAGTGCGCACTGTCACAAGTCGGTACCCGTCCTGATATGCCCTTAGATGTTGCTACGATGTAAAACAACAACAAACAAACAAACATTTATTAGGTCTGGCCAAAATCGTCTTGGAAGGCAGAGTGAAAGGGGGAAGAAGACGCGGTATGCGGTATGCCGGATGCGGCATGCGGTATGCGGTATGCGAATGGCATGATTCCTTACACGCGGTATGCGGTATGTGGCACACGACTGGCTATATTTAAAAAATAAAAATAAACAATTATTCTCCATACTGCTCTGTATATGACCAAATATTGCATTTATATATATGTACCTTTTTGTACGTCACATGGGGGTTCCTACCTTTATTATAACCAAATTATAGATAAGTATTCATATTTCTGTGCATATGGTAGCATTTTTAGCTTTCCCCTAACCGTATTTCTCCCGGGTGCCCAGCTCACCATGTGTTTCCAATCAGCACCCCTCTGTGTGTCTGTTCCGTAATGCTCAGTCGCCTATCCTGGTGTTAAACTAATGGACACATCAGACTCAGGTTTCTATTCGCACCCAGCTTGACGCATACCGCATGCCGCACCGATCGCTACATGGACCGATCGGGAAAATGCATTCGGATTCGCATTCCCGTGCGGATTCGCATACCGCGTGTAAGGAATGTAGCTCATAGGTTTCAAGGCGTTTCGATTTTTTGTCGCATTCGCATTCGCATTCGCATACCACATAACACGTGTAAGGAATGCGCCCTTTAGACAAAGGAAGAGGTTGGATGACAACATCGGTGAATGGACAGGGGCATGGAGTTTGGCAAGTTCCACGGGGCAGTGGAGAACAGGGGGAAAATGGAAAAAAACACTGGTTGCAAAGATGACCTGAGGTTCTCCAATGAACCTTTCTAATGCTAATAGGAACTCCTATGTTGCTAGTAGTACGTAAAACCCCAACAAACACCTAACCACGCCGCTCACAATCTCCGTCTAATCTGGTGATCTAATAATATTTAGATAAGTTATGCGCATCCTCACTCCCTCCATGCCGCATCCATGTTGTGACGTCACTGTGTGTAGCGCAGGAGAGATATCCCCGCACAGTCGGAGCAGGCGGGATGGCCAAATGAGTTGAGTGGTAGATTGTGGGATTCCAACCCGTCATCATCATCATCATCATGCTGTCGGTCACGATGCGACAAAGACTGCTTTCATTACTTGACTGCTGCTCTCCTTTGTGCGGTTGTACATTTCATGAAAGCTGCCTGCAAAAGTGTTGGAGTGCTGCTGGCTTTTGCAAGTTACCAGCGGCACTCTCTCAGGGAGCAATTACAGGCTTCACACCAGCAAGAACATGTCAAGACAGGTGCAAAACTATTTGTCCCTGCAGTGGCTGGTCGGGTGATGTTGGGAGTTCCATACATCAACCGCCCTTAATGCTGCCACAGTGACATGGTTTTCTGTTTAGGGTTTGCGCCCTTATGGCCCTGTCACACTACGACATGACTACGTCAGCGTAGGCAGAACGTGAAAATAATTATATTACGTCGACGTTATGGGCGTAATATGCAAATTGTGGACGTGAGCGTAACGTGAAAGTAACGTCGGTGTACGTCGTGACCTTAGCTGTAACGTGACAACGTTAGGGGGGAGGGGTAATTGGCGACGTGATCGGGCGTTAGTGTAACGTGAGCGTAACATCGCCGTAACGGGTGCGACGTGGACATAACGTGACCGTAACGCCACCGTAACGCCACCGTAACGTGACCGTAACGTGACCGTAACGTGTCCGTAACATGACCATAACCGTGACCATAACGTGACCGTAACGTGACCGTAACGTGACCGTAACGTGACCGTAACGTGACCGTAGTGTGACCGTAACGTGACCGTAACGTGACCGTAACGTGCAAAATGCTGCCCACACGTTGCTCCCACCCGGGCCGTCGGTCTGACGTGACATAACGTGAATCTAACGTCATTTACGCTGCTATAACGATCGCGGAACGTCTACCTAACGTCATTGTCACGTCATCCCGACGTAACGGCTTCACGTCGAGATACGTCGAAAGTTTTGAACAGGTTCAAAACCTCGACGCGCGCCGACGTAGCACGACGTAACATGACGTTGCTCGACGTCACTCTAACGTCATTATGACGTCATCATAACGTAACCCAACGTACGGCAACGTAATGACGAAAAATCTTCACGTTAGGCTCACGTTGGCTCGTTACGTCGTAGTGTGACAGGGGTATTACCCTTTGGTTCTGTCAAGAACCTGTACCACAAGGCAGTGGTTTACACCTCTGCAGGGCAGGGGCGTTAAACTTCCTGAGGTATTGCTATACCTGCAATACCTGCATACCACATTATTCCAACCCACAGTGTCAGGATAATGTGACTGAGTGGGATACCAGGTCATGGTGCTGGTGGCCTGGTTTCCCAGTGGGACAGCACTATAAAGTCGCCATGAGTGCACACTGTCACAAGTCGGTACCCGTCCTGATATGACCTTAGATGTTCCTAGGGCGTAAAACAACAACAAACAAACCAACCCACGGGTTCGAACGCTGGTCGAGTCAAACCAATTATTTAAAAATTGATACTTGTCACTTCCTAGACAGGCGTTCGACAGTATTATGACTGGTTGTCTCAGTGTCAGGATAATGTGAGTGAGTGGGTTATTAGGTGGCCTGGTCTCCCAGTGGGGCAGCATTATAAAGTTGACATCTTTTATTTTGCCAGGATTTAAAACTCCAACAACCAACCAACTGACAGGCTCCTTGTAGGGCAATGTGTCCAGCCTGATGGGCAGAGTGTTGGTCAGGTCCTTGTGCATGGCGTCCACGTGAGACAACTGGCTGAATGTGTAGTCAGTGAGGCCGCCGATCGAGAGGCCATCATAGGTGCAACAGTCCACCACCTTCACAGCATGCTGCCGTTGGGCTGACTCGCACAATACATACCGGCCGACAAGTCGACTAGGAAGTTGCTGGGGTCCCACTTCTGCAAGGACATAGCAAAGGATGTTAAGGTGGCGAGTTTGTTACAGTGTGTGACAAGGTTTACAGGTTCTGTAACTTGTAATTGCAATTAAAATAACAAAGTCCGACAACCAATCAAACCGCACAGTCAGCTGACATCTGCACTCATTGGCCAGGCATGGTGAGCGGAAAAGGTTGGGGACCCCGGTGTCGCAGTTTCAGCTAACTGCCATTTTCAGCTGACTGCATAGACTTAAACTCAAGGCATTGTCAATGGTCGTGAGCAATCTTCATACAGAAAATACAGAAAAAGTGAAATATCTCTAAAACCACACCACCTATTAACAAATCGCTTGGTACACATATAGAAAACATCTTTACCAAAAATATTATTTTAAATTTATAACATTAGGGTTCTTGATTTCTATTAATTTTGAATAAAACTAATGTCTTGCACTGCACATACCATCAAACTCAAGGCATTGTCAATGGTCGTGAGCAATCTTCATACAGAAAATACAGGAAAACTGAAATATCTCTAAAACCACACCACCTAGAAAAAAATCGCTTGGTACACATATACAAAACATCTTTACCAAAAACATTATATTAAATTTATAAGGTTAGTGACGATGCTGTTAGAGTTTGATGCATGCGCATGAAACTGACAGTCAGCTGAAAATGGCAGTCAGCTGAAACTGCGACACCCGCTCCAATGAATGCCCCCCACCCACACCCAGTCACTCCTACACACCCCTCAAACAGGTGTTTCCGGCCAAGATCGCCTGCACTCTGCGCCAGGCGGCGCGTCGGGAGGCGGCAGGAAAGAGGAGGTGTTTGATGGGAAAACAGTGATGACGTCAGTGGTGACGTCACGCGCGTCTGACGCGACGCGTTGGTTGGCAATGAGGAACGAGGGAAAAGTACAAGCATACACATGTCACCGATTTACATCTACCCGTCGGGTTTTAGTAGTATGTACATGATATTTTATACATATTTATATACATATATTATGTATATATATTTTTTTTTATTGAGGGCAAAAGAAAGCTAATACATGGAATTGTAGAGCATCAAGGTCACTTATGCAACCTGAGTTGTGATGCCCTACAATCCAGCCCAGGTGGTGCTTAGAACTATTTACATATCAAATTCAGTAATTTCTGAATTTTATGGAAGATGAGATGGGTGATATGAGGCAAGAGAGAAAACAAACAAAATATAAATATAAATAACACACAAAAACACCTCAACTGCAACAGATGTACAAATAACAATTTGATGTTCTAAGAAATACGACATAGCAGTCCAGATTAGCAACTTCAATAAATGAAACAGTACATGCTTAGTATTTACTAATACTGAGACCAATACAAGGAATGTATTAGTTGTTAGGCACATTTATAAACAAATGCTTGGAGTAATTCTTGAATGCATCATAGGTGGGTAAGATCTGAGCTACAAGAGACATGTCATTCCAGATTATATATGTATATTTATATACATTGATATTGATATATATATGTATATATGTATATATATTTATATGAAGAGTTCAGGCGCAAAACCACATAAACGCCAATCCAAAAATTGAGATAAACATTGAAATCGAACCTTCAAAAAATGTATTTTTTTTACATTCCTATTTTTTTGTTCATTGCTCCATAATCAGTATATCACTAGTAACGTGGAATTAGTAAGAATTAAAATTAGCTTCTTTGACAAATCTTTTCATATATATATATTACATATGCCCGCACATATATGATATATATATATATATATATGTATATATATATATATATATATATATATATATATATATATGGAGGCATATGTAATATTCCTTCAGCGTTAGCCTAATTGAGATCACCCGCCCACATTTCCGTTATGTGTGGTTATGCAACGACCAGACGGAATGGCAGAATGAGTTAGAGCGTCCGTCTCCCGTGCTGGTAGATCGTGGGGTTGTGGGTTCAAACCCTGGTCGAGTCAAACCAATGTCTTTAAAATTTATACTTGTCACTTCCTAGCCTGGCGCTCGGCATTATTACGATAGGACAAGGACTGGTTGGCTCAATGTCAGGTCATGGTGCCGGCGGCCTGGTTTCCCAGTGGGACAGCACTATAAAGTCACAAGTCGGTACCCGTCCTGATATGACCTTATATGTTGCTATGACGTAAAACAACAAACAAAGCTATGTAAAGCTATATCAAAACATTACTCTCGATGGTAATGGTATCGATGGTGATGATATCCTAAACTGCCTTACTCTAATATTTATTGTCTAGTGATAACAAGTTCCTGCAACTACACATTATACAGTAAGGCTACATACCCGTCACCCACTGGAGGCAGCTTCCAGGTACTATTAGTATTACGTCATACTTTCGCAAATGGGTGTGACAGCTCTATCTCTCGCCGCCGTCAGGTGTGAAGTTCGTCAGCAGACAGGTGTGAAAGCTGGGAAGTGTGAAACTAGGCGGACGCTGTCAGACTATGAAGTAACTCGCAGGAGGTAAACCCCATAATAGGGGGTTTCCAAATCCGATTTGTAGAATAGCCTATAATTAGAACATCCAATTTGGAGCAGATATTTTACATGAGCTGATTTAACACAGTTGTTCCTATGAACTTTAAGTTATATATATATATATACATATATATATATATATATATATATATATATATATGTATGTATCGAAATATACATATTGCCTCTTTGTAGACTATTTAAACAAGTGTAGCCTATATTAAAACCATAAAGGTAAGATCACTGGGAATAGCTAGTGATGTTGTCTCTCATGGTGATAAACTACCAGCAAGCATTCGACCATATATGTATTTATTTATGTATTAATTTATGTACGGTGAAGCCATCATTAAAATCACCTACTTGTGATTTCATTAGGCGATCAACTTTTTTTTCATTTTAACACACACAAAATAGTAAAAATACCGAGTTGAGAATGAGAAACCGGATTGTATTTTTTTTTCTTGAGGATTTATACTGCCTATGACGTATAAGTCTGAATACCCTCTGATCACTTGGCGAGGGTTCGAATCCAGGGGTTCAAATTGACTTACTAAAATCGGGAGGCGGATGGTCAACTCATTTGGCCATCCCGTCAAGCAATACTAATCGCAAGGTGGGGGTGGTAGCATCACATGGTGTGATATACACAGGCATAACGCACGGTATGACGTCACTGTGTGCTACGACAATATAAACATACACTAGGATTACACAAGTATGTCACGTTGTTATTGCGTTATGACGCTTAGGAGAAGGACAGCACTGGTTATTGAATACCAGCTTCTGCTGCCAAAACACCGCAGCTCCTTTGTGACGTCACCAGGCACATGTGACGTAACCGTGCCTCGCTGTCACGTGACATCTTGGCTGTCCAGTTCCTTCACTCTCTCCCTGGGGAATAAACATAATAGTGAGACCCTGCTTGCTGTGCTGCAACTACAGCTTACTTACATAGTGAATGATGGTGATGACGATGATGACATGGTTGGTTGGTTATTGGAGCTAAACCAATCCTTTCCCTATCCTATTAATGCAGAGCGCCAGGCTAGGAAGCGACAAGTACCAATTTTGAAAGTCATGGGTTTGACTTCCGGAAATCGAACATGCTGGATGATGATGATGATGATAATGATGATAATGGTGATGGTACTGATGTTTCGCGCCGTGTTGGGCACAAGAGACAAATACGTGGTAAAATGTTAGTGGTGTGTATTCTGTCAATTTTGTTTATCACATTTACATGCATAGATTGAAATTTTCATGCAAATCTTAAGTGGTCAGATTTGTTTCAAGTGACAGCAAAAAAAAATCACCCAACATAGCTAAAATGATTGGAGGCGATACAGTCCAGTAGTTCTGAGGAACTCTAAAAAGTTTGTTTTATTTAACGATGCCTCGAGAGCACATTTATTTTTACCATCGGCTATTGGACGTCAAACATGTGATCATTCAGACATATTTCTGTGGAGGACACATAGGCTACTCCTTCTGATAAGCAGCAAGGGGTGTTATATATGTGCTTTCCCACAGACGGGACAGCACATACCACATCCTTTGGTGAACCAGTTGTGGACCACTGGTTGGAAGGAAAAATAGCCCAAACTGCAAAGGGGTCCAGTAAGCAGGATCGATCGGATGACCCATATCTTCACAGGTGGACAACCTACCGCCTGAGCTATGTCCCGATCCTGATGTATGTGGGGGATACATCGGAATGGGTGCTATGCAACAGCAGCATGACACCCTTATAACATGATCATTCAGGTCCATATAATGCGATCACGCCACAATCAGGGTCATATTAAATCGGGGTTCGTTTCACTGAATCACCTTTGAATTAAGAAATTCTGGGTCCAATGAATCAACGCATCAAATCCAAATTCACGTTAAATCAGGGTGCTTTTATAACATTGCTTCACTGTATTTAGCTACGTCCTGCTGCTATAAAATGTGTTCAAGCTCTATGTTGATAAATAGGCGCGGTATGATATTTATATCAAAACGTTGTTGGTGCAAACCCCTGAAATAATACTAATCCTAGCAATAGGCAATGTTGCTGTTGGTTAATGCACATACACATATACCACCATACAGGAATCTTGTGTGTTTATTTATCGATACACACTATCAAACATGTGAGACTGCATTGCGTCCTCAACGGGATGACCGAATGAATTAGAGCTTCCGTCTCCCATGTTGGTAGATCATGGGATCGTGGGATCGTGGATTCAAACCAATGACTTACAAATTGATACTTGTCGCTTCCTAGCCAGACGCTCAGCATTACTAGGATAGGGCAAAGAGCAGTGGAATGAGGAAGACCAGTCGTCTGCGACTGAAATTCCACTGCTTAAACAACTAAAATACAAAAACAACAAAAAACAAACAAAAGGAATCACATCTAGCTGGACAGGAAGACGTTTATTTCGTAGTGTATTAGAAGAAGTTCCCGTACAAAATATACACACACCTATATATGTGCGTATATAAATTATAGCCAATTAAAGATAGCCTATTTTCGGACTCGTTTTCATTTGCATCAATGAGGAAGGAATATTCACTAAACACACTCATCATACAAATGGATTTTACTTGAATACAAACGTATTATATATTCAACCCAACAACACCGTTAGATAGAACATATGTTGATCTTCTAAGTGATGCAATTGCATCAAAATCAAATCCATACAGAGATAGTTATGACTGTGAATATTTATGAAATAAAGGACCATTCCACAAGTTTGTCATGGCGCTGTCGGTATCTAATAAATATGCCCTACACTAGAGAAATGTCACGTGACCACAAACCTACAACACCCTGCTTTTTAAAGCGGTTTGGGGTTGGGGTGGAGCAGAACCAACTTGCTGAAGCGGCGAGAATCACCAAACTGTGAAAATTAAATAAACCCCAATATTTATGTATGCCTCAAAGCTGCATGATCCGATCAAAACATAACATTTTCAAAACGAAAACAATTATCTAGATTTGATTCTGCATATCTAACTTAGATACTGGTGCACTTATTAAACATTGGTCATCACATATAAGGGAATAATTAGTCAATTTAATAGAACCTGTTACTGCATTAAGGTGATAAGTCTATGGTGTTTAGAGTTTTAGCAAGCGTTCCAAAATTAATTTTGCACATTTGCACTTCAAATATCTCAAAAGTTAGCCATTTAAAATAAAAGTTACTTCAATCTAATGCAAGGTAGATTATAATGATCAACCTAATAACTTTATCTCAGGAAATAACAGAAACTCAAAATCATGGGATTATGCCACTTTAAGTTGGTTTTTAATAGTGGAACCTCGACGTGCCTAGCTCCGACGTGGCAGCAATTATTGTTAATGAGTATTAATAGGGTGTGTGGGGACGGCGGGCAGCAGGCACTGGAGGCAGTCTCCTGTGTTTACCGGGCAGGCCCTTCTAATGGCTCATTAGGTTCAGCCACGGCCAGCCGGGCGTTGGAGGCCTGGAGGGGTCGGGGGGTGGGGCTGGAACGGTGGAGGGCTGGGGTGTGTGTGGGTGGAGGGGTGGAAGGCTGGGCGCTGGAGAGCTATGGGGCTGCAAGGGTGAAGGGGTGGAGGGGTGAAGGGGTGGAGGGGTGGAAGGGTGGAGGGGTGGAGGGGTGGAAGGGTGGAGGGGTGGATGGTGGAGGGGTGGAGGGGTGGAGGGGTGGAGGGGTGGAGGGGTGGAGGGGTGGAGAGGTGGAGGGGTGGAGGGGAGGAGAGGCGGAGGGGAGGAGGGGAGGAGAGGTGGAGGGGAGGAGGGGTGGAGGGGTGGAGGGGTGGAGGGGTGGAGGGGTGGAGGGGTGGAGGGTCAGAGGGCTGGAGGGTTGGATAGGTGGAGCACTGGAGGGGGTGGGGGGTGGGGGGTCTGAGGGCTTGAGAATTTTGCCGGGAGGTGTCAGTGTGGTGTGTGGCGTAGGTTGAAGGTTGGGGGAAAATAGGAACATTTGTTATATTTAACGACACCTCTAAAGTACATTGATTTTTATCATCAGCTATTGGACATCAAACATATGACATAATGGTAATTCTGACATATTTCTTTGGAATGAACCCGCTGCCGCCACATAGGCTCTTTCCGATAAGCAGCAAGGGATCTTTTATATGCACTTTCCCACAGACAGGACAGAACATACCACAGCCTTTGATGAACCAGTTGTGGACCGATGGTTGTGAGTGGGGGGTGAGGGGGTGAGATGGTGGCGATAAGAAGTGGTGGAGGAAGCCAGATCTCTCTGGGTTCAGGATGGGGGGGGGGGGGGCATCTTGGTGCGGATGGGAGTGGGGGTTGGGTGGGGGTGGGGGCTGCGGGGGACATTGGGGCGATAATATATACATATATATATATACATATATATATATGCATATGGATATATATATGTATATGTATATGTATATGTACATCTATATGTATATGTGCGTATGTACGTAAATGAAAGGGTAACATGTACACCTTACATTTCCTCTGTGCGCATTGCTGGAGTGCCCCCCCTCCCAGTTGTCGAGTTAATTATAGGTGTATATATGTATGTCTGTATGTATATATGTATATCTGTATGTATATATATATGTATATATATGCATATGTATGCATATGTATATTTACGTATATAATCATTAAACCAGATGGGATGGCCGAATGAGTTAGAGCATCTGTCTCCCGTGTTGGTAGATCGTGTGTTCGAACCCTTGTCGAGTCAAACCAATGACGTAAAAATGTATACTTGTCGCTTCCTAGGCAGGGCCTCGGCATTATTAGGACAGGGCAAGGAGCTGTGGAATGGGGAAGACCAATCGTCTGCGATTAAAATTGTCCATGCTTAAACAACTAATGTACCCAAAACTATATATATATATATATATATATATATATATATATATATATATATAAGACTTCCCTACGAATGACAAGGAGACCAGCAGATTGGGTTGGATCATTTATTCGACTCCGGGCTGAGCGATGAATGCCCTACGTAATTCAAAAGCAAAAAACTAGAGGCAAGTGACGATTTGACCGTCTCATGAGCAACCGCCGGGGCCAAAGGACGCAGCCAGAGGCCGGAGGAAGGCGATTGGATAATATTTAACTCGAGCCAAATCGAATAAATAAATAATAAATAATTCTCCGAGCATTTATATGTATATAATAGATTATATATAATATATATATAAAGTCATGCATGTATGTATATATATATATATATATATATATATATATATATATATATATATATATATGCATACTTGTATATCTTCGAACAATCAGCAGGACTGCCCATCCATCACGCGTGGCCTGAATCAACACGAGACATTTTATATTAGATAATGACGACAGCGCGATAGTCGCTACGTCAACGACGTTCACCTCGAGTGGTGTTTACAACCCTTTGCCTCCCTCCTCCAACGCTCACCTTCACGGTTCACTGACCTGGAGCCCCCTGGAGGCGACTTGTGGCAGCCCTAGCTCATTAGTGCCCACAGGCCAACGTCATTCGGCATTCTGCAACAGATGTCTGCAGTTGATGATGGAGAGGACAGACGGGGAAGATCAAAATAAAAGATTGCCGTCCTCCAAATATTGAGTGATACGCTCTATCATGTGTCACTTGAATGACATTGAAATAAATTACTGTTGTTGTAAGCTGTATCAATACCGGGTTATATTGCCAGCTGAACTCCTTTCTGAATATCCGTAGATGTAAAGATATTTGACTGCAACGGTGGAAGGCTATTTGACAGTATGGATATTTGACTAAATATATTTGACTGTAAATATACTTGACCGTAAATATACTTGTTTGTAAATATATCCGACTGTAAAGATAGTTTAATATAGAGATATTTGATTGGAAAGATTGTTTGACTGTGAAGGTATTTGACTGTAACCTACAGTAAAACCTCTCTAAATCGACCGATCATGGCACCGACTTTAACTGGTCCATCTAGGGAGGGGGTCGGTTTAGAGAGTTAGAATATCCTTACAATGGTATTTTTGGGACCCAAATAAAGTGTTCGATATAGGAGAGTGGTCGATCTGTGGAGTGGTCGGTTGGGACCCAAATAAAGTGGTCGGTCTGTGGATGGGTCGGTATAAAGAGGTGTTACTGTATTTGACTGTAAAGACTGTAACGAAATGTGACTGAAAAGGTTTTACCTGTAGGCAGATATTTGACTGTAAATATATTTAATTGTAAATATATTTGACTGTACATATACTTGAATGCTAAGAATAAGATATTAATTGTGTTTAAATATTTGACTGTAAATATATTTGACTGTACATAATATTTGACTGTTAATATATTTGTATGTTAATATATTTGTCTGTGAGCATATTTTAATTTAAACATATTTTAATGTAAGTATTACTTATTATGCCAGTCTGTGGTGTGTGGTGTGTGAGTCTGTGGTGTGTCCTGTGTGAAGCTGGGGTGTAGAATGGGGGTGGGTGGTGTGTCGTGGGTGGTGTGTTGTGGGTGTAGTCCGTGCTGTGGTGTGTCCTGTGTGGTGTGTGGTGTCTCGTGGGATGTGTGTGGTGTGTGATTCTGTGGTGTGTGGTGGGTGGAGGGTTGTGGTGGGATCTGTGTGGTGGGTGGTATGTGATTGGTGGTGTGTGGTGTGTGATGAGTGGTGGGTGGTGGGTTGTGCTTTGTGTGTGGTGGGTGGTGTGTGGTGTGGTGGGTGGTGTCGTGGTGGTGTCAGTTTGTGGTGTGTGATGGTGGGTGGATATGGTGGGTGGTGGGTGGTGTGGTGGGTGGTCGGTGGTTTGTGAGTTTGTGGTGTGAGGTGGGTGGTAGGTAGTGGGTGGTGGGTGGTGGGTGGTGGGTGGTGGGTGGTGAGTGGTGGGTGGTGGGTGGTGAGTGGCGGGATGTGTGTGGTGGATGGCAGGTGGTGGGATGTGAGATGTGAGATGGGATGTGTGGTTGGATGTGTGTGGTGGGATGTGGGATGTGTGGGTGGGTGGTGTGTGTTGTGTTGTGTGTGATGGCACAGCGTTGTCTCCAGACTAAGGAGGCTAGTGCTTGATTAACGAGGGCTTAATGGTGACGGAGATCAGCCCGAGGTGTGGCCGAGATGGTATCGGAGCCCGTAGATGCTGGCAGACGGTGGGACCGCGCCCCTGTGGAACGTACGCTCGGGAACGTTACGGCAATGGGGGCTCGGGGGAGAGGGGGGTGTGGGTGGCGGGGGGGGGGGGGGGGGGGGGGAGGTGGGGGGGGGGGGGGGGGGGGGGGGGGGGGTAAACTGCATAGTCTTAAAAAAGCGTTATTGACACATTTGTTATATATTTTCTAATGCAGCATTTGCTTAAAGCTGCATTGTTTGTTAAGAACATAACTTTTTGTAAGTGATTCGGATTTGAACCTATATATCTAATATATACACAGGTGCACTCATTTAAGCATTTGTTGCTACATCGAAGGGAATATTGAATCAATTTAATAGAACCTGCTACTGTTGAATGAAGCCTATGGGGTTTGAGTTTTGTCATGCATGCCAAAATCAATTTAACACATTTCCACTTCAAATATCTCTGAAGTTAGTCATTTGAGTATACCATATTGGTACTACTGGTATTAGTGTTAATGGTGGTATTTAATTGTGACACTATCTGCTTCCAGTCTTTTTTTCACAGTGCACTATGTGTTAGTCTTCTGGTTACAGAAAGAGAGGGCACCCTAGTCTCCGGTTCAAGGATACCATCAAGAGAAACCTGAAGCTGAGAGACATTAAGACCGACTTATGGACATCATTCTCACAGCAGAGAGCTAAATGGAGAGAGGCAGTCAAGTAATGAAAGCAGTCTTTGTCTCATGGCAACCAACATCATGATGATGATGACTACATGTTAGTTTACATCCTCGCGGTTAAAGTTGAACAGTCCGATGGTTTTCTGTTTTTGTCATTTACTGAGATAAACATATTAGGTTGATTGTTATAATCTACCTTACTTTAGTTTGAAGTAACTTTTATTTTGACTGGTTAACCTTTGAGATATTTGAAGTGTGAGCATGTATAATTAATTGTGGCAAGCTCACCAAAACTCTGACCCCATAGGCTTCTGCAGTAACAGGCTCTATTAAATTGACTCTGTATTTCCTTATATATGGCAAGACACAATAATGAGTGCTCCACTATCTAAGTTAGATATCTAGAATCAAGTCTAGATAGTTGCTTTGGTTTTGAAAAATTGATGTTTTTATCGGACTATGCAGCTTTAAGGGATTGTTGACTGTGATGATTTTGATAATGAGTTTACATTTGGGACAAGGTTCTCAGGGTATGCGCTAATTAATGTGTGTTCTTAGATACAGTGATTGCCTAACCAGACACTTTGCAGATATCTCCCATATCTGATTGGATATAATGTGATTAGGATAGGTTTTGAAAACACTAGCACGTGTACAGTCTATGAAACACACTACATTAGATTATACCGCATTAGAAAATATATCAAATGTATAAATAACCTTAATGGTTTATTTGTACTGGAGAAGACCGGGACAGTTGGAACAGCTAATATAATGAAAAGGGTCAGTGATAATAGATGGGAGTCAGGGGAAGTGAGCGTTAATAGGGGATGAGTGATAATACGTGGGAGTGGAGGAAGTGGGCGAGAATAGAGGGAGGTGAATGATGATCGATGGGAGTGGGGGAAGTGAGGGATAACAGAGGGATGTGAGTGATAATAGGTGTGAGTGCGATGAAGTGAGCGATAACAGGGGGTGGTCAGAGATAATACTAGGTGGGAGTTGGTGATCGATTAAAAATGCCAGCATCGTAATTGTTAAAGTGTAGTGCATTTCTTTGTTTCATATTAAATTATCCTAGAAACATATAGGTTTGTTGCATTTTCTCTACCTTTACATACAGGATAAATTTAAGAACTTTCCAGCACCTCTGTCAATGCTAAACTATAACTATGCTGTTCGATGCCAACATCCAATAGTCGATGCTGACATCTTTAACAGATATCGGCGTCACAATTGTTACAGTGTAGTGCATTTCTTTGTTTCATATTAAATTATCCTAGAAATAAACCGGGTTGTTGTATTTTCTCCACCTTTACATATAGGATAAATTTTAGAACTTTCCAACACCTCTGTCAATGCTAAGCTATAACTATGCCGTTCGACGCCGACATCCAATGCTCGACGCCGACAACTTTCCCCGATTGGCTGATTTTCATGAGACTGACTCATATATATATATATATATATATATATTTTTTCATTTAACACATATATGCAATGAAGGATTTTAATCCGATAATTGTTCATAGGATTAATTATTATTAATCATGGTTGCATTTGAAAGATCGTGTATGCTATAGTTCACTAACTCACAGGACGTAAAACAACAACAAACAAATCACTAACTCACTAAAGTCTGAAATCTACACAGTCCGATGAAAACATAAAATTTTAAGAACTAAAGCAATTATCTAGATTGAATTACACACTTATTAAAAAAAGATTTTGGCACATAGAAGGGAATACTGATGCAATTTAAGCTGTTAATGCAGAAGGCTATGGTCTCAGAGTTTTGATATGCTTGTCAACATTAATTTGGCATGTTACTTCAAAAATCTCAAGAGATACCCATTTAAATTGACAAATTATTTCAACTTAGAGTAAGGTATATATTAAGTAGAAATTTAATATATATCGAACTGAAACAGAACATCAAAAACCATCGGACCATGCAACTTTAAGTTCAATACAGTAATTTATCGAGATTATTTGTATTCTTATTTTCTTTATTTCTGTTTGTATTTCCCCCAAAAAGCACAGCAGCCTCTAATATAATTCACAAAGGTGGAAACGTCAAGGAAAATTGTGAGGACCAAACATCTGAGCGACAGACTTTGAAATTACAAAACAAAACAACCCGTCTGCAGATCCAGACAGACATCACCCCCCCCCCCACCTCACACACACACACAAACAGACACCATCCATCCAACCATCATCAATATTGTGCTAACTTCTCACGTGGGAGCTAACCACACCAGCCAGCGAGATTACGCGGATGCAGTCTGCGCTGCCGCTCCTTTCTTCGGTGAGAATCGTGGTGGAATATGGCCATTGTTGTCATATCCTCTTTGTCCCACAGATACAACAATTGGAAGGAGGAGGAGAAAAAGAAGAAGAAAACCCCAAGTATTTACTGAAGCTATTTCGCCGCGCCGACGCCAGGTAACCAACCAGTGGCGCCCCCTTACGGCGGCGACGGATTATGTTTGGGCGCCAGTTGGCGTCACGTCAGTTCACGTCACAGCACGTCATCATGGCGAGCATGACGTCAAGCCCCGGGGAGACGAGGAGACCACACCTCGGGTCGACAGGCGGGGGTGGGGTGGGGGTGGGGGGGTGGGGGGGGGGGGGGGGGGGGTGCTGGTGTCGCCTACAAATATTGACCCCAAGCGCTGTCACGTGTTTTTGTTGATAAACATCATCACCATCGGCACCGAGCGAAGGAAGGATGGAAGGAGCTACTCGGGGGGGGGGGGGGGGGAGGAGGAGGATGGGCTATGATAGAGGGGTGGAAAGAAGTGAGCGATAATAGGGAGGGTCAGTGATAATAGATGGGAGTCAGGGGGAGTGAGCGTTAATAGGGGATGAGTGATAATATGTGGGAGTGGAGGAACTGGGCGAGAATAGAGGGAGGTGAATGATGATACATGGGAGTGGGGGAAGTGAGGGATAACAGAGGGATGTGAGTGATAATAGGTGTGAGTGCCATGAAGTGAGCGATAACAGGGGGTAGTCAGAGATAATACTAGGTGGGAGTGGGTGAACTAAGCAATAGGTGATCAAAAATGGGCTAAAGATGATAGGAGCCATAATAGGGGCTGGTCGATGATAGTAGATGGGAGTGGGAGGAAGTGAGCGATATAATATAACAGGTGAGTGATAGATAATATGATGATGTCAATTATAACTGGTGGAAGTGGGGGGAACTGAGCGAGAATAGGTGCAATGATAATAGGTTAGCTGACACCACTTAGGTGTCGCTAGCAGTGGTGGCATACTACTGACGGCCACTGCTCCTGCCCTGCCTCAGCATATAATAGGTGGGAGTGGCGGTAAAGTGAGTGATAAGAGGGAACCTGAGCAATATATCATAGGGGGATGTAAGTTATAATAGGTGGGAATGGAGGGAAGTGAGCGATAATCGGTGCAGCGATAATAAGTTAGGTGACGCCATTTCTGATATGTGATAGTCACTGCTCTTGGCCTGCCTCAGCAGATAATAGGTGGGAGTGGGGAGAGTGAGCGATAATAGGTGCAGCCATAATAAATTAGGTGACTCCACATAGGTGGCTCTATCAGCGGTAGGAATGCTGCTGACAGGCACTCCTCCTGGCCTGCCTCAGCGGATAATAGGTGGGAGTAGGGGGTGAGCGATAATAGGTGCAGCGATAATAGGTGGGAGTAGTGGGGTGAGCGATAATAGGCGCAGCCATAATAGGTGGGAGTGGGGGTTCTGAGCGATAATAAGTGCAGCGATAATAAGTGGGAGTGTGAGGGGAGGTGAGCGATAATAGGTGTAGCGATACTAGGTGGCGCTATCAGCGGCGGCATGACCGACACTGTTCCTGACCTGCCTCAGTTGGCATCACCAGCTACCACCTGGCGGCAATGCGGGCGGCAGACCGTTGTGTGCACACAGGACGACTGTGTTTGCGAGCAGTAGCGTCTGTGTCGGAAAATAAGATGGCAGCCATGTTTCATGTTGCACAACCGTGTCATGCGCCTCGTGCGTATAAACAGGTCGTGGGTGGTTGATGTGTGGATGTGTGGATGGGTGGATGGGTGTATGGGTGGATGTGTGGATGTGTGGATATGTGGGTGTGTGGATGGGTGCATGGGTGGATGTGTGGATGTGTGATCTGATCGATGAAAGGTGCATTATGCTTTGGGATTGTTGGGTGTGGAAATGCACACATATGCCGCAAAGGGAAAACACGGGCGTACCGCCCGTTTTCCTTAAAGCTAGGATTCCTTACATGCGGTATGCGGTATGCGAATGCGAATGCGAATGCGGCAAAAAATCGAAACGCCTTGAAGTCAATGGACTACAACCCTTACACGCGGTATGCGAATGCGAATGCAAATGCGAATGCGAATGCGTTTTTCCGATCGGTCCATGTAGCGATCGGTGCGGCATGCGGCATGCGACAAGGGGGGTGCAAATAGAAACCTGAGTCTGATTTGTCCATTAGTTTAACACTAGGAGAGGCGACTGAGCATTACGGAACAGTCACGCACAAGGGTGCTGAGTGGAAACATATGGTAGTGGTGGTGGTGGGGGTTCGGGTTAGTAAAAATGCTACCAGAGCTACAAAAATATGAATACTTATCTATAATTTGGTAATTATATAGGTAGGAACCTCCATGTGACGTACCAAAAGTTACATAGATATAAATGCCATATTAGGCCATATACAGTGCAGTATGGTGTATGATTGTTTATTTTTATTTTTTAAATATAGCAGGTCGTGTGCCGCATGCGTACGCCGCATACCGCGTAGAAGGAATCTTCCCATTCGCATACCGCATACCGCATTCCACATACCGCATGCCGCATACCGCGTAGAAGGAATCTCAGCTTTAATCGTGGGAAATAATTATGACAATGAGGATCATAATATTATTAGCAGTAGTTATATATATTCTATATAGGGAATTATATATTATATATATATGTATATATATCATAGAAAATAATATGTATAGAATATAGGATATATAGCATAGAATAAAATATAATCTGGAATCTGGATTCTGGAATCTGGTATATAGAATAAATGATATAGAATATGGAATAAAGTATATAGAATGTGGAATGTGGAATATGGAATACGGAATACGGAATATGGAATACGGAATATGGAATATAGAATGTAGGATGCAAGATGTTGAATATACATAGAATATCCATAGAATACAGATGGAATATACATATAATATACATGGAATTTACATAGAATATACATAGAATATACATAGAATATACTTAGAATATACATAGAATATACATAGAATATATATATATATACCAGTGACATACAACATTAATTCTTGTCACTACTCAGCCTGCTGCTCAGCATCAATAGGATATGATAAGGACTGGTTTACTCAGTAGGCCTATATCAGTATCAGCACGCGGTTATGGGGTGGTCATGGTGCTAGCGGCCCAGTCTCCCAGTAGCCAGCACTACAGAAAGTTGCCACGAATGCGCATTATCAATAGTCGGTACCCAGCCTGCAATCTTCCAGATATGACCTTAGATGTTGCCAGGACGTAAAACTCTAATGACGAACCAACCAATCCTGCAATAACCTGCGATGTTGCTAGGACATAAAACCCCCAACCACCACTGACTATGCCTGGTGACAGCCGGAGATCTCCATCGCGCCCGGATGGGCCCCAATCGCTGCTGATTGCCGGCAGGTTGGGTGTATTGGATTAGGGCGGGTTTAGTGGGTTAAGCATTGCTAATGCGAACATATCACGCCCCGGGGGCTAAGTCGACAGGTGGCATCTCAGTCTGACACTCAGTGGACGATAACCTGATCAAACCCCTAGATACTTTGCCTGACCAGACAAGATGGCCGGATGAGTTGAGCGTCCGACTCCCGCTTTGGTAGATCGTGGGATTTGGACCAACGGGTTCGAACCCTGGTTGAGTCAAAGCGATGACTTACTAAATTTATACTTGTCGCTTGCTAGCCTGGCACTTGGCATTAATAGGATAGGGCAGGGATTGGTTAGCTCAGTGTCAGGATAATGTGATTGAGTGGGATATCCGGTCATGGTGCCAGTGGCCTGATTTTCCAGTGGGGCAGCACGTTAAAGTTGCCATGAGCGTGCACTTTAGCCCATCCTGATATGACCATAGATGTTGCCAGAACGTGAAACTCCTAACAATCTACCAACCAACTTACTTACGTACAACCCACCTCCCTCACACTGCCATTGTGTATATGTGTCTGTATATGTCTGTACCCACCGTGCTGTATATGTATGTGTCTGCCTGTATGTGTATGTGTGTTTTCTGCGTATGTGTATCTATGTCTAACCTCGGTGAGTATGTCTATGTATATTTCTCTGCGACTTTGCTTGTTTGTATCTATGTGTCTTTATATGTTCGATTAATAACATTATTATTGCTACGTTAAAGCTGCATAGTCCGATGAAAATATCAAATTTTCAAAACCAAATAATTATCTCAATTTGATTCTACATATCTAAGTTAGATACTGGCGCACTTATTAAACATTTGTCAGCACATAGAAGAGAATGCTGAGGCAATTGAATAGAACCTGGTACTGCAGAAGCCTATGGTGTCCGAGTGTTGGCATGCTTGCCTAAATTAATTTTGCTTGGTTGCACTTCAAATATCTCGAAAGTTAGCCATATAAAATAAAAGTTACTTCAAACTGCAGCAAAGTAGATTATAACGATCAACCTAACATATTTATCTCAGAAAAATGACAGAAAATCAAAACCAGCGGCCTATGCAACTTTAAGCAAACTTTGGCTTAGCATATTTTGCTATCTTCCTAAGTGTATTGAATCCATATCTGAAGGTGTCAAACACAAGTCAATATCACACCAACATTATGCGTTCTTCGACAATACTGCCAGGATTATCGACAACTAGTTAAAGTTGCCTAGTCCGATGGTTTTGAATTTCTGTATTTTTTCTGAGATAAATATATTAGATCGATCACTTGTATCTACTTTACATTAGTTCAAAGTTACTTTTATTTTAAATGGTAAACTTTTGAGAGATTTTGGGTGCAAATCTGGAAAATTAGTTTTGGCAAGCTTGCCAAAAATCTGACACCATAGACCTTCTGTGGTAACAGGTTCTGTTAAATTGACTCAGTATTGCCTTCTATACAGAAACAAATGCTTAATAAGTGCATCAGTATCTAAGTTAGATATGTAGAATCAAATTTAGATTATTGTTTTGATTTTGACAATTTGATGTTTCATCGGACTATGCAGCTTTAACTTTATAAAGCTTACATAATCAGCTCACGTCGCCTCAACACCAGCAGCAGATTTAGCCCCAGCCACCCCAGCTCCCGGGTGATGTGGATTAGCTTCCCCCTACGTCGTGACGTAACTGTGACGTCACGACGAGTGACAAGGTGATAACATGATAATTAATGGGACGACCATTCAATCAATAAGGGACGTGTGAAGACACCAGGAGTTGACACCTGTTAAAGTTGCATGGTCCGATGGTTTTGAGTTTCTCTCATTTTTCTGAGATAAATATATTAAATTGATTGTTACAATCTACCTAATTTTAAAGCTGCATGGTCCGATCAAAATATCATTTAAAAAAAAAAAGAAAGAATGATCTGGATTTGATTCTGGATATCTAACTTAGATACTGGTGCACTTATTGAACATTTGTCATCACATATAAGGGAATACTTAATCAATTTAATAGAACCTGTTACTGCATAAACCAAGCTTGCCAAAATTAATTTCCCACATTTGTACTTCAAATATCTCAAAAGTTAGCCATTTAAAATAAAAATTACTTCAATCCAATGTAAGGTAGATTATAATGATCAACCTAATTTCTGTATCTCAGGAAATAACAGAAACTCAAAATCATCGGTTTATGCAACTTTAAATTGAAGTGACTTTTAACACGTTAAATGGCTGACTTTTGATATATTTGAAGTGCAAAGATGTGAAATTAATTTAGGCAAGCATGCCCAACCTCTGACACTATAGGTTTCTGCAGTAACATGTTCTATTAAATTGCCTCAGCATTCCCTTCTATGTGGTGACAAACGCTTGATAAGTGCACCAGTATCTAAGTTAGACAATTAGAATCAAAATTAGATAACTGCTTTGGTTTTGAAAATTTGAAGTTTTCAGCGGAAGAGGCAGCTTTAACTTAAAACTGTGTAATGGCCCATGGCCCTCCGACTCTCACCCTGCGACGCACACACGGAAGAACGCCAAGATCCAATATGAGTACGCTTCACTTTGGTTTATTGAACCAATCTGCTCTCCGTGGCGTCCACAGTCATCTGACCCGCCCGCTGACTCGCCAGGTCCCACATCGACTCTATAGGTATGTGGGGGGGGTGAGCTAGCCACACGCAATAGAGGGCAGCCCAGTCGGGGTCTGCCCAGTGGCTAGCCTGCCACCACCTAGCACAGTTCAGTGTAACTGCGTAGGTGTGCGGCGTAGTCTCCACCGCTACCGTGTGGTAGTAGAACTCATGTACAGACTACTACACCTGCATAATCCGATGAAGTACCAAATTTTCAAAACCAAAACAATTATCTAGATTTTATCATACATATCTAACTTAGATACTGATGCACTCATTAAACATTTGTTTCTGTATAGAAGGGAATAGTGAGTCAACTTAATAGAATCTGTCACTGCAGAAGCCTATGGTGTGAGAGTTTTGGCATGCTTGCCAAAACTAATTTGACATGTTTTCATTTCAAAACTTAGCCATTTAAAATAACATCAATGCCATACATTGTTTCTAATGTAGATTGCAGTGGAATCTACCTAGCAAATTAATATTGACATAAAATGCCACTTCCTATCAAGACCTATGGGCATTAACCCCTCACCTCCACCCACACTCCACCCAACATCCTCCTTATAACCTGCTCACCGGACACGGTGCCGAATAGGTAGAGTGCAGGCCTCCAGTGCGGAAGGTCGGGAGTTTACTTCTCACTTGAGTCAAACAAATGACTTACAAAATTGATACTAGTCCCTTCCCAGCCAGGCGCTCGGCATTATTAGGATATGGCAAGGACCGGTTCGCTCGGTGTCAGGATAATGTGACAGAATGGAATATCAGGTCATGGTACTGGTGGCCTGGTCTCCCGAGTGGGACAGCACTATAAAGTCACCATGATTGCGCACTGTCACAAGTTGGTACCCGTCCTGATATGACCTTAGATGCTGCCTGGACGTAAAGCTCCAACAACCAACCAACCATCCGTGTAAGCTGTTGCTGCGACCATGACATGTTGGGACCCAGGTTCAGTGGTTCTTGAGGTACCAGCGGAAGTAGGTAGAGCCCTACACACCATATTGTGGCAGCTTATGTTATTCAAACCCCAGGGCCCGTATGCATGGAGCAGTGTTAGAGGCGTGTGGTGTTATCACTCTAACACTGTATAGCTATCACCGTTTATCGGTATCGTCGAAAACGTATGCATAGCGGCCTAAACGGTGAGTGTTAGCTAAATGTGAATGTATTTATAGATTTGGGAAATCCCTCTGCATTTGTATCCATATATTTAGCTCAAATCTATTGAATCCGATCATATTTAACAGAATTAGATACGCAATAAGTGAACTTTGATCAATTTAACCCTAAATTTGAACCCTCCTTAAGGCTAACCGCCGCATTGGCGGCGATATTAATAATTATATTTTCGAATCGACAAACGTAATGTAAACAAATCGCCGCCGTCGCGACCGCTGCGTCGACGTCGACATCCATACTGGCCGACGTCTACGCATTGGCATCAGTGTATAAGCGATTTGACAATATGAATAACGCCGCCAATGCTGCGGCTACATTAATATCGTTTCGAATTTAGGGTTAAATTGATAAGATTTCACTTATTGCGTATGTAATTCTGTTAAATATGACAGCATTTAATAGATTTGGGCACAAGAAATTCCCGCCGATTCGGCGGCGGCGATTTGTTTACATTATGTTCGTCGATTCGAAAATATAACTATTAATATCACCGCCAATACGGCTGCTGCGCTAATATCGCTTCGTTTTTAGGGTTAATTTGCTTAAATTTCACTTATTGCGTATGTAATTCTGTTAAATATGATAGCATTGAGTAGATTTGGGGTCCATCCTGACACTAACACCGCTGTAAACCAGATATAATCGGAGTTAGAACTTCCGAGTTTAAACGCTCGGTGTTAGGCCTAACACTGCTCCATGCATACCAACTTGTCCGCGCTAAACCAGAAATCCCGCGATAAACGCGTTTTGCCTCCTAACACTGCTCCATGCATATGGCCCCAGGTTCCAATCCTGGACACGTCAAGGGGGGATATGTTGGAAGAGTTTGCAAAGCGGCAGGGGTGGGAGGGGGATTGTGTGCGGGGCATGTTGGAAGAGTTTTGCAAAGCGGTGGGGATGGGGGTGGGGATTGTGGGGGGTATGTTAGAAGAGTTTTCAAAGCAGCGGGGGTGGTTGGGGATTGTGGGGGTGGGTATGTTGAAGAGTTTGCAAAGCAGCGGGGGTGGGGGTGGGGATTGTGGGTGGGTTTGTTGGAAGAGTTTGCAAAGCGGCATGGGGTGGGGGGATTGTGGGGGGGGGGTTGGAAGATTTTGCAAAGTGGCAGGGTGAGGGGTGGATTGTGGGGGTGGGTTTTAATGTGTTTTTTTTATTTTTTTTTATAATTGTTTGGAAAAAGAGTTTGCAAAGCGGCGGGGTGGGGAGATTGTGGGGGGTATGTTGGAAGAGTTTACAAAGCAGCGCATGTGGTGGGGGGGGGGGATTGTGAGGGTGGGGGTTTGTTGGAAAAGTTTGCAAACCGGCGGGGGTGGGGGGTGGGGGGATTGTGGGGGGCGGGGTATGTTGGAAAAGTTTGCAAACCGGCGGGGGTGGGGGGTGGGGGGATTGTGTGGGGGGGGGGGCGGGGTATGTTGGAAGAGTTTGTAAAGCGGCGAAAAAGGGACGCGTCATGCATTATAAAATATTGCCGATTTGCGACCAAAAGTTGCGTCACGCTCCCACTGGCAGCACCTGTAGCGAGTGATATCGGCGATAAATTCAAACGTCAACAATGGAACCAGCGGAGGCGGCGCGCCGGGGGACGGCGGGCGGCGGGCGGGAAACAACGGGAACCAGCTCCGGCAAGGTCAGGTCTCACAACGCTAATTACCACCGCGCAACTACCCCCCCCCCCCCACCCTTCCCACCCGCACACAACTCCCCGGCCGCCCCCGACACAACACACCGTCCCCCCGCCCCCCGCCCACCTCCTCCCGCCCCCTGGGAGAGGCGCGCCCCCTACCGGGCTACAGTGCTGCCACCCAACGGGGATTCCCTTCCCGGCGTGAAGAATGCACATTTTCAAATTTGAATCATTCTGACAACATTCTCCGTGGTGTCATTGTGAGTAGCTAAGATACTCAGGTCTATTGTAGGATAATTAAAGCTGCGTAGTCCGATGAAATTTCAAATTTTCAAAACGAAACCAATTATCTAGATTTGATTTTAGATATCTAACTTAGATACTGATGCACTTATTAAGCATTTGTTTCTGTGTAGAAGGCAATACTCAATTTAATAGAACTTGTTACTGCAGAAGCCTATGGTGTCAGAGTTCTGGCGTGCTTGCCAAAACTAATTTTCCATGTTTGCACTCAAGATATCTCAAAAGTTTACCATTTAAAATAAAAGTAACTTCAAACTAATGTAAAGTAGATACTAGTGATCGATTTATTATATTTATCTCAGAAAAAATATAGAAATTCAAAACCATCGGACTATGCAACTTTAAAATCCATAGGCTGGCCAACAAGGCACCATGGGTACCGTTGTGGCGTGCACAGCCATGACCCATGCTCAGCAGTGTCGTTAGACTCAAGGCATTGTCAATGGTCGTGAGTGAGCTTCATACAGAAAATACAGAACAAGTGAAATATCTCTAAAACGACACCACCTATTAACAAATCGCTTGGTACACATATAGAAAACACATCTTCCACCAAAAGAGATATATATAATTTATAAGGTTAGGGTTCTTGATTTCTATTAATTTTGATTGAAAACTAATGTTTTGCACGCGCGTACCGGTTTCAAACATCAAGGCATTGTCAATGGTGATGAGTCAATCTCCATAACAGAAAATCCAGAAAAGTGAAATATCTCTAAGGACCATACCCACCTAGAAACAAATTGCCTTGGTACAACATATAGACACATCTTTACCAAAAACCGAAGTATATAAAATTTATATGGTTAGTGACTCACGACCATTGACAATACCTTGAGTTTGAGTCCTAACGACGCGGCTGAGCACGGGTCACGGTCTGAGCCACGCCACACCATCATGACTCATCATGTGTGGGTTGTTCGTAACCTACGACGGTATACGGTGGCAGAACTGCAACCATTTAGAGAGGCTCGATAAATCGGCGCCAATCTTGGTTTGAAGACTTTGTCTTTGTAGAGGAAGTGGTCTTCGGAGAGGAAAGTGTTATGAGGCTGGGAATCCTTCACGACGTATCGTAAACTCGTGACGACGGGGGCCGGGGCCGGGCGGCAGCGGATCTCCTCCGTGCCAGTATGTAGTAGCAGCTTGTAGGTGTGTGTAGTGTAGTGTTAGCACTTGTTATCCGAGTCAGCAGGGGTTCGAGGACGGCGGGGCAAAAGGTGGGAAGCAGCGGTGTTCCAGCAACAAGAACCAGGACAGAAGGAAATCGTAATAGGTCAAGGGCCCCACCCAAGAAGGGACAACAACCGCTGTCATGGGTGAAGAAGTGTGGCCTGGGATGAAATCGAATGGACAGAATCTAGGAAAGAGGAATGAGGAGCGTTTGGAGTCAAAGGCCCGTGCCTATCTGCCCTATGGTGACCCATCCGGCGAGCCATAGACACGGACAGAGTAAGAGTAGAAAGTGAAAATGCTGGCGGGCACCCCCTCCTGGAACTCTTTTCAGACATATCAAGGAGGTGCCAGGCCGGCAGAGAGGTGATAGAGAGAGGTGTGGACATCGTCATGGCCACCCACGTGGATGGTCTTTGTATAACTATAAGTATAACTAGTATATGTCCCGCGTTGGTGTGATCACGCAGCAATTGAAGTTGCATGGTCCGATAAAAGCGTCACTTTTTGTTGTTGTCAAAAGCAAAGCACTTCTCTATGTGGGAACCTACCTATCCGACTTAGATACTAGTGCACTTATTACAATATCAAAGTTGCATATAGTCCAATGGTTTTGAGTTTCTGTCATTTTCTGTGATCAATATATTATTGAGTTGATCTTTATAATCTACCTTACGTTAGTTTGAGATAATTTTGATTTTAAATGGATAACCTTTTAGATTGTTGAAGTACAAACATGCAAAATTAATTTTGGGAAGCACACCACAACTCTGACACCATAGACTTCTGGGGCCATATGCATGGACTGGTGCTACGCGTAGCCGGTGCTACATGCTAGCTCTGGGGTAGCTATCCGCAGCTAGGAGGGCCTTGGTGAATTAGGTCAAGCCGTATGCACCAATGCCCAAACCGGGCCAGATAGCAAACCGTGTAGTTATTTATAGATTTGGGAATTCCCTCGATTCGACAATATGAATAACGCCGCCAATGCGGCGGCGGTGTTAATATCAGTTTGAATTTAGGGTTAAATTGATAAAATTTCACTTATGGTGTATGTAATTCTGTTAAATATGACAGCATTGAATAGATTTGGGCCTAATATATTGCCGGCGATGCGGCGGCAGCGGCGGCGGTGGCGGCAATCTGTTTTGTTTATATTCGACAGTATGGATATCGACGTCGATGCAGCGGTGGCGGCGGCGATTTGTTTAGTTTACATTCGTCGATTCGACAATATTAATATCCCCGCTGATGTAGCTGCGGTATTAATATCAGTTCGAATTTACGGTTAATTTGATCAAATTTCACTTATTGAGTATGTAATTCTGTTAAATATGATAGCATTGAATAGATTGAGACCCACACACGCATACTAACCGGTGCGGCTAGCAGTTAAACCTGACTTGAAATCAGGGTAGCTTAGCCTAGGCTACTGTCGGCGGCTAGCACTGGCACCGGCTCATGCATGCAGATTTTCCAATGTTAGCCATGTGGTGCCACCCTAGCCGGGGTTAGGGCCCTAGCACCAGCCCATGCATATGGGCCCTGTGCCGTATGTATGTGTCGGTGTTAGTGAGCCAAAACTGGCTTTGGACGGGATTTCTGGGTTAGCGGTGAAAAGTCTGTATTATGGAGCAGTGTTACGGAAACACCACGAGTTTAAGGTCGGCTACGCTAACACCACACCATAGCAAGTTTAATGTCGGTGTTAGGTACCGATTAGGCCCAAATCTATTCAATGCTATCATATTTAACAGAATTACATACTCAAAAAGTGAAATTTGCTCAAATTAACCCCAAAATTGACTCCACTTGCGGTGTTCAATATTAACGCCGCTGCTACATCTGCAGTGATATTCATACTGTCTAATCTAAACAAACCAAATGGCCGCCAATGTGGCAGCAGCGAATATCGCTTCGATTTTGGCCTTACTTCGACCAATTTTATTTAATATTTAATAGAATAACATACAAAAAAAGTGAAATTTGGCCAAATTAAACCAGAAATCGAAGCGATATTAATGCCGCTGCCGAATTGTGGTAAAATAAACCAATAATCGAACCGATATTAATCCCGCCACTGCCGTGAAAGCGTCGGCGATATTGTGAAATAGCGGTGCTCGCCGGGAACAGGCTCAGAGGGGTTCCCCAAATCTATAAATAACGCATAGGTTAGCTAACACCGCTGCGCTTTTGCCCCATACCTTTCCCGTGACCCATTTTCCAACACCGGCATTAGCTAATCCGGCAGCGGCTCTTAACACCAGAGCTGATAAAAAGTTGTTCATACATTTGGCCCCAGGTGGAGGAACATGTTTTTTTAATATATTAACTTGCCTCAGTATTTCCGTCTATGTGGGCGACAAATGTTTGATAATTACACCAATATGCACTGTGCAGCTTTAAACTCTATAATCCATGCCTTTTGATTAGAGCTAGCGACCTTTGAGTTTGACATTCCGAAGAAGCAAGGCCGGGTACAAATGATTAATGAGGAGTTGGTTATGAAGACCTGTGAAACTTAGCTACTCAGGGTTTCGTACAGTTACAACTCCGAGTTCCCCCCACCATGTGCCGCGGCCCCCCACCCTCCTTCGCCTCCCCGTCCGCCTTCCGCTGCCCCCGCCTCCCGCTCGCCCCGCATCCTCCCGCCCCCCATCTCCCGCTGCCCCCGGCCACCACTCGACGCACACCCTGCTTTCCCCGTTCTCCTCGCTTCCTGGCCCCGCCTCCCGCCCCCCCCCCCCCACCTCCCGCTTCCCGCTCCCTCCCCCATCTGCTCCCCCACCTCCCGCTCCCCCCCGCTTCCCGCTTCCCCCACCTCCCGCTCCCTCCCCCATCTGCTCCCCCCACCTCCCGCTCCCCCCGCTTCCCGCTCCCCCCACCTCCCGTTCTCCCACCTCCCGCTCCCCAACCTCCCGCTCCCCCCCTCCCTCCCCCCCCCTCCCGTTCTCCCCCCCCCCCCCTCCCCCACCTCCCGCCCCCCACCTCCCGCTCCCCCCACCTCCCGTCCCCCACCCCCCGCTCCCCCCCCCTCCCGCTCCCCCCCCTCCCGCCCCCCCCCCACCTCCCGCTCTCCCACCTCCCGCTCCCCCCACCCCCCGCTCCCCCCCTCCCGCCCTCCCCCCCACCTCCCGCTCCCCCCCCCCCGCTCCCCCACCCTCCCGCGCCCCACCTCCCCGCTCCCCCCCCCCCCTCCTCTCCCCCACCTCCCGCCCCCCCCGCCCTCCCGCCCCCTCGCGCCTCCCCCCCCCCGCCCACCCCCCCCCCCCGCCTCCCGCCCCCCCCGCCTCCCCCCCCCCCGCCTCCTCCCCTCACCCCCCCCCCCCCCCCCCCCCCCCCGCTCCCCCCGCCTCCCGCTCTCTCCCCTCCCGCTCCCCCCACCTCCCGCTCCCCCCCGCCCCCGCCCCCCGCCTCCCCACTCCCTCGCCTCCTGCTCCCCCGCCTCCCACCCCTCCTAGCGGTGCTCCCCTCCTCGAGCATCTACCCCCCTCCCCTCCCCCCCGCTCCCCTCAACCAACCCCCCCCCCCTCCGGCTGAGTAGCAAGTTTGTCACCTATTCCTGCGTCAAACTCGGATATGTGGGGTGGGTGGGGCGGAAGAGGAGAGGGGGGGGGGGAGTTCCCTCATAAGGAATCCTCATCGATATAATAACATCTCCGCATGAGGGCGCCACTGGAAGACACTTGTCTAATTAGGAAACCTTTGGTGTCGACGGCCCCCACCACCACCCGCCACCCGCCACCCGCCACCCGCCACCCGCCACCCGCCACCCGCCACCCACCGCCACAGCCACCACAGCCACCGCAACCAGCCTCCTGAATTGAAGTGGTTCATGGTGACCAAACACTTGTGAGACTGTCTCCCGCCGTTGTCTTACTGTCTTTGAGGCATGTGCGGGTCCATTCTTACCCGCACTGCGGGCAGGTGCCCTGAGAGCATCTTATCGCGGTGGACCGTTTTCTCTTCACTCTCCTGAACCAGGTTGATCTTAGCCCTCGCGCCTTGAACGCAGGCAACTTGTTCTTTGTGTTGTTGCGAGTGAAAGTTGCATAATCTGCTGGTTTTAACAAAAAGAAGAGTTTTTTTTGTGTGTGTGGTGAAATTGCAGAGTCTGATTGATTTTGAATTTCTGAAATCTTCTCGAGATGTTACTAATACACTGGTTGCATAATCTGCTGGTTTAAAAAAAAGATTTTTTTTATGGTGAAATTGCATAGTCTGATTGATTTTGAGTTTCTGCAATCTTCTCGAGATGTTACTAAATTACTAATACAATGGTTGCATAATCTGCTGGTTTAACCAAAAAAATAGATTTACTTCTGTGTGTGGTAAAATGGCATAGTATGATTGATTTTGAGTTTCTGCAATCTTCTCGAGATGTTACTAATACACTGGTGAGGTTACTTTTATAATCGATCTGAGTTCAGTTTATGAAATAACCTTTGTTCTGACTGGCTAAATTTGGAAACATTTGAAATGATAATATGCTACTGTCATGGGGGGTGATGAAAATGGGAAATATTGCGCCTAGAGCGGGACTCGAACTCACATCTCTTTGCATTCCGGGCCAGTGTGCTAACCATTACACCACCTAGGCTCCCTGATAATTGAAGAGTTCAGGGGCAAAACCCCATAAGTGCCAATCCAAAAATGGAGATAAACATTGGAATCAAACCTTCAACAATTAAACAAAGAAATTATTCCGACTTTTTTCTTCATTGCTCCATAACCATGTGATCATATGAAAAGTCGAATTAGTGAGAATTACAATTATTTTCAGGTAAAAATCCTTTATTTAAACTACAATTTTGGATTGGCGTTTACGTGCTTTTTCACCTGAACTATTGATATCACCACACCACCTACACCTACCTGTCTATGCGCCTCTCTGCTTGAGAGGTCAGTGCATACTACTTTAATTTTGAAGTGTATATAAAAAATCTGACACCATAGACTTTATATCAATAATATGTTTGATTAAATTGAATTAATAGTCCCGTCCCGTCCATGCAGCATTACAATATCGAAGCCAAAACATTTATATGATTTTATCCTACATATCCAACTTAGACCCTGGTGAACTTATTAAACAGTTGGTGTTGCCTATAAAGGAATACCAAGTCAATCTCATGGAACCTGTTAGTACTACTAGTAATATAATACTACTGAAGCTTATGGTGTCCGAATTTTGATGTGCTTGCCAAAATTAATTTGCCATGTTTTCACTTTAAATATCTCCCTAAGTTAACCATTTAACATAAATGTTATATCAACCTTAAGGGGCTGTCACATTAGGTTTTTTTGCGGGAGTGTATGGCGGCGTAACCGCGTTACGTCATATACGTTGGCATACGCCGTATACGCTACTCATACCCTATGCATACGCTACTCATACGCTACTCATACGCCGCCAGATGCCGCCAGATGCCGGCATATGTGAAGCGCATGAGGCATACGCCGCCATACGCTTTCATAAATCCGTCCGTCCAAATTTTATTGTGCATGCTCAAAAAAACTCGACCTATGAGGGCGTATGGCCCATACTGTCAAAGAATGTCACAGCACGCTCCCATACGCTCCCATAAGCTCCTCATACGCTCCTCGTACGCTCCTCGTAGGTTCCACATACGCTCCAAACCACCCGAAAGGTCACCAAATGTCATCATAGGCCGGCACGCGCAGGACCTACATAGGTTTTCAATACGCTCCCGCCATACGCCGTAATGTGACAGGGCCTTAAGGAAAACTAGATCAATTTTAAAGTGGGTATCTTAGAAAATGACAAAAACTCAAACCCATCGGATTCTGTCACTTTAAAACTGCATAGTCCGATGAAAACATCAAATTTGAAAAACCATAGCAATTATCTAGATCTGATTCAACATATCGACTGTAGATACTGGTGGACTTATTAAGCATTTGTCGCCACATAAAAGGGAATACTGAGGCAATTTAATCAAAGCTGTTACTGCAGAAGCCTATTGGGTCAGGGTTTTGGCATGCTTGCCAAAATTAATTTTGCATGGTTGCACATCAAATGTCTCAAAAGTTAGCCATTTAAGATCAAAAGTTAGCTCAAACTAAAGTAAGGTGGATTATAAAGATCAAGCTAATATATTTATATCAGGAAATGACAGAAACTAGAAACCATCGTACAATAGTTTGTGTCTTAAGACCAATTTGTTTGTTAATTTTCTATCCCGTTACTTCCAGCCTATAACCTTTAGAGTAAGCACACACCGAAGGTTATCTCGTCCAATCTCCTTACGGAATCTGTGATCAGACATCCTCATCTAGCACTTCTCTGAGATTAGGGAGATACATCCGTTATCAGGAAGTCCATCGGCTGTCCACTGTTTACAGCAATCACTCAGTGGGAGGCAGATATTGGCGGACAACAGGGCCTATATGCAGGAGTCGGTGGTATTCGGTGGTAGCGAGCCGAAACGGTGGTAGCCGGGAATTTCCCGGGTAGCGGCGAAAAGTTTGATGCGCGAGTCGGTGATAGGCCTAACACCAAAGGCTTAACTGGTGGTACCTTACCTCTGATAGATAGGAGGTACAGCGAGTTTACTAGGCCCAAATCTATTCAATGGTGTCATATTTAACAGAATTACATACGCAATAAGTGAAATTTTATCAATTTAACCCTAAATTCGAAGCGCTATTAAGGCTACCGCCGCATTGGCGGCGATATTAATAGTTATATTTTCGAATCGACGAAGTAGGAGGAATGCACCGCACTGCCGCGCGCTCGGTCAACAGCGTACTGCAGTGCGCGTGCGAGCTGGTCGAGCGGCGGGCAGTCGGCGGCTGCGGCGGTTTGTTGACTGTACCTTCGTCGATTCGAGCGGGTAGCTATAAAGTATAATCAAAGTGTTGCGCGCTCCTGCATACAACTTGACACAGTTCTCGACGTCGGCGATAGCTACCCGGTAATAGGCTGTAACACCAAAACCCGCTACCACCGACTCCTGCATATAGGCCCTGGACGTTACGTTGGTTGTGGTGGCTGGGAGAGTAGTAGTAGTTTGGGCTGGGGGAATGTGGGCTGTGGGTCTATCTATCTGTGGGTGTATTTGTGGGTGTATCTGTGGGTGTATATGTGGGTGTATCTGTGGGTGTATCTGTGGGTGTATCTGTGGGTGTATCTGTGGTTGTATCTGTGGCTCTATCTGTGGCTGTATCTGTGGCTGTATCTGGGACTGGGACTGGGACTGGGACTGGGACTGGGACTGGGACTGGGACTGGGACGGGGACTGGGACTGGGGCTGAGACAGAGGCTGGGCTAGGCCTAGGACTATGGATGGGGCTATGTCTATGGATGGGGCCGGGGATGGGGCTGTGCCAGGGGCTGGGGCTTGGGTTTGGGCTGTGGCTGTGGCTGTGGCTGGGGCTGTGGCTGTGGCTGTGGCTGTGGCTGTGGCTGGGGCTGGGGCTGGGGCTGGGGCTGGGGCTGGGGCTGGGGCTGGGGCTGGGGCTGGGGCTGGGGCTGGGGCTGGGGCTGGGGCTGGGGCTGGGGCTGGGGCTGAGGCTGGGGCTGGGGCTGGGGCTGGGGCTGCGGCTAGGGCTGGGGCTGGGGCTGAGGCTGGGGCTGGGGCTGGGGCTGGGGCTGGGGCTGGGGCTGGGGCTGGGGCTGGGGCTGGGGCTGGGGTTGGGGCTGGGGCTGGGCCTGGGGCTGGGGCTGGGCCTGGGGCTGGGGCTGGGGCTGGGGCTGGGGCTGGGGCTGGGGCCGGGCCTGGGGCATGGGCATGTGCATGGGCATGGGCATGGTGAAGGAGGGGCGGGTTAAACCCGATTTCACTTCTGTGCACAACAGGTTGGGGAGAACGGTTCGCTGCGCTAATCCTAACCAGTTTAGACGTGTGCCACCCGGGCGCTGAACCGACACGTGCCGGCGGATTAGCCGGGTTAGCCAGCGGCCAGGGAGGATTAAGGCAGCTCGGAGGTTCTCCGAGGGAGAAGGGAGAAGCAGCAGCTGTGTGTTAGGGAGCCCTGTCTGTATGGGGGTGCATGGCGGGTGGGGGTGGGGATGGTGGGTTATTAACTGTTGACCACTGTTGCAGGTGTTGTGACTTGTGACTTTGCTGGAGATCTGTGGTAGTGGTGGTGGTGGTGGCTGATGGTGGTGGTGGTCGTATTGGTGATGGTGGTTGATGGTGGTGGTGGTGCTTGATGGTGGTGGTTGATGGTGGTGGTGTTGGTGATAGTGGTATTGGTGATGGTGGGTGATGGTGGTGATGGTGGTGGTTGATGGTGGTGGTGTTGGTGATGGTGGTGGGTGTGGTAGTGGTGGTGGTTATGGTGGTGGTGGTGGTAGTAGTGGTGGTAGTGGTAGTGGTGGTGGTAGTGGTGGTGGTTCATGGTGGTGGTGGTGGTAGTAGTGGTGGTAGTAGTAGTGGTGGTGGTGGTGGTGGTGGTGGTGGTAGTAGTGGTGGTGGTGGTGGTGGAGGGGGGGGGGGGGTTAGGGAGTCTCTTAGTTAGTGGGCACTAGCTCAGGACCTACCAGAAGTGAGGGTTTGGAAACCTGTTCTTAGTGCAATGTTTCCCACTTGCATCACCCACAAGATGAGGAATAATACTACAAATATTCAATAACATACTGTCACTGTCAGGTTACACCAGGGAGGTGCACTGACTGTGAACAGCTTCACAGAGAAACACTACAGTAAGCACCTGCCCCATCCTACAGGTGGAAAGATGAAAGGTGTCAAAAGCATATTAATTGCACCCCCCTGGAATTTACCTCCACCCCCTACCTCCCTTAACCCCCCCCCCCCCTCCATATCACACACATTTACCTACGCCACCTCTTCACAGCCATACCTTCCATTGCAAACCTATCTCTCCTACATGCTTGGTGGAAACCAAATATTCTCATCATAACAAAAATAAATTCCACATAAAAACACTCCAAAAATATTCAAAAGGGAAGATTTCATTGTAGTGATATATATATATATATATATATATAGTCAAAAGCTGTAGAATATTTCCCTTGAATTCTGCTTACTGTGAACACTTTATGTGTGTTTCACTTCAAAATCTGGTGAATAGAAAAAAGTTAAATCCGCATAATCCGGTGAATATAGCAAATTTTAGAAATCAAAATCTTATTAAACATTTATTGCGGAAACTGTCACCGAAATGTTAGTAGTATCTGCAGCGATATCGCTGAAGGTTTCTATTGGCGAACTGTTACAGTGTTAGTATCGTTGACTCTATTTCAAACACAGATGCATTGTCATGGTGATGTGCCGACGTGGACTCGTCACGTGACGTTCGGTCACTCATGTCGCCAGGGGGCGTGACTTATACCCCTGTCACACTACAACGTAATGAGCGAACGTGAGCCTAGCGTGGTGATATTTCGTCATTATGTTGATGTACGTTGGATTACGTTATGATGACGTCATAATGATGTTAGACTGACGTCGATCTACGTCACATTACGTCGTGTTACGTCGAGTTACATCAAGGTTTTGGACATGTTCAAAAGTTTTGACGTAGCTCGAACGTAAGGGTTTACGTTCACCGTACGTTCTGTTCACGTTCAGCGAACGTCAATGACGTTAAACGGACATTAGGCAAACGTTCCTCACTACGTTCCACTACGTTCCACTCATTGACCCACATTAAAGCTGGTGGAAACGTCCATGCGGCGTAATGGGAAAGTCAGGAGAACGTCAGGAGAACGTCAGGAGAACGTCAGGAGAACGTCAGGAGAACGTCAGGAGAACGTCAGGAGAACGTCAGGAGAACGTCAGGAGAACGTCAGGAGAACAGGCATTCAACGTACGTTCAACGTCTCATGACGTAGCTAACGTCACGTAACATTCTTCTGGCGATGGAATAACGTTCATAACATTCCGTGATCGTCATTACGTTGACCTCTCTCGTTGAATGACGGTATCACTACGCTTTACCGACGTTACGCTCTCGTCCACTACGCTGCATCCACGTTCAACTTGTGCCCAAATTGGCATACTAGACCGAGAAGTTCAACGTTCTTCACGTTCTCCCTACGTCGACGTCGTTACGTCGTAGTGTGACAGGGCCATAACGGCGAGACGCGCTAACTACACAGCGTTCTTGGCAATAGTTACCTTGTCGGATATTATCATAAATTGGATATATATGAGCCTGTCTCAAAAGGTGATAAGTAATAATCTTTTTGTCCATTGTAACAATTGACACAAAACAGCACAGAAACGGTTACACTGAAAACACAAGGACATTTGCTTCAAATCAATATGTATTCTATTGTGATTATGAAACACCATGTAAAAAACAAACCAGTTTATCCTGAGTAAATGCATAAGCAGATGGTATATTGATCTTTACAATGGACAAAGTTTTATCCCATATTACTTAGCACCTTTTGAGACAGTCTCATATATCTATATATATATATATCTGTTACATACACATTACGGATGTTGGCACTGTCAACATGGATAATTTACGGGCGGGAACACATGCACTACTTTCTCTCGGCACTACTTTCTTGCCCTATTTCTTCGTCACTGACTCCTGACTCGCACTTCACTTTCACGCCGGTCTTTCTCCTTGCAAGTCGCTTCACGTAACGTTGCTGCTTGGCAGCTCGTGTCCTCATGTTAAGTATTTTTTCATGTTAGTATTTGACTGTTTATAGGCTGAGACTGTGTTAGTATTTTTCTTTAGACGGTCTTATGAACTTTCCAATGTTCTGTGCGCTATGTTTCGTGTCTTGCCTCTGTGTACCGTCGTACAGTGTCAGTTGCCTCTCGCGGTGACAGTCACTGCTTCTGTTTCCCACGGTGATACTGATAGTGACTTTTTTGGTTGTTGCTATGTCGTATTTATTTTAAAACATCCTATCTTAATGGAACATATTCCATTTGGAAGAGCTTGAAGAGACCTTAAACGTGGTAGTCATACAATTTTTCTATTGTAATTATTACGAAAGTTACATCGAGTTGGATGTGAAATATGCTTAATTATGGTCTCGTTGTTCATAATTAGGCATTTACTTTGCTGTTACCTCCTAGTAGCAAGTCACTTCATCTTCACTCGCATACTGTGTTTACGAACGTGTCAGTGACGTTGATACTTGCCAGCTCGTTTCCTCATGTTAAGTATTTTCTCATGTTAATAATGGACTGAATTTAAGGTTACACTGGTTTGTTTAGAATGTGTTATGAACATGCAATATTCTAATTCTGTACGCCCTGTTATCCTTCCTTGCCTCTGTGTACCGTCGTACAGTGTTTGTGTCGGTTACCTCTGCTGTCGGTGGTGACAGTTCTAAGTATCGGAATGTCAGCCATTTCTCCGGCCCTGCAGCTCTGCCTAGATATTTCGTTCATAAATCGTTGCCCGTGTTAACGACGTGATAGTAAGTAACCTTTGCTAGTTTTTTCTTCATGTAGGTATTCTCTCATGGTCATAATTAACTGAAGTTATTCTTAGCAGTGAATACTTATTAATATTAGAACGTGTATGAAGCATTGCAAACTGCTTTACTGCATTCACATGTTGCTGTTATCTTGCTCCTGTATGTGCGAAAATGCAGGTTAATGAAATGAGAGCCTTGTTTCACATTCTTAGAAGCAACAACTATTCTTTACATGTGTCTTATTATTTCCCCCTACCTTTGAGTTGGAAATATAATAATACATCTAGCTTAATAAGATTTAAAAGTGAAATCGACAGCGTTCTATGGCCGCTTTCCTGTCTGTTTGCATTCTCTCACATTTCACCAACTCTGTGCCTATATAAGTATCCATTTGATATTGGAGGCTGGCATTCTACGTCCTATTCCATACTAAAGCTTTTTTGCGCCTGATTGACACTACGTGGTCATTCACCCGTGTAGTGTGAGTACAGGGTGAATCTGTTATGTACAGTGACCCCTGCTCAGGCACACGGGCAGCGGTACGGCGCGCTAGGGTATTGGTATTCGAGAAGTTTCCTTACCGAATATGCCTACTAAGTGGTAATGGTTAGACTTATTTATTCTGCCTCGAGAAGTTTCATATTGCAGGTCTACAGCTGGTATGAGCTTCGGATTCTAAACTACATGTTCACCCGGCTCGGTTCACCTGGCTGCTCAACCGGAATGGATCCTTCTAGACTGCACAGGTCTTGGTCCAGGCCCCGTCAACATAGCTAGGTCTCTGCGAATACCACCGATCGCCGCTCCATTTCGATTCAACTAACCACGGTAATGATTATGGTATGTAGCAATTTTTATTGCCATGCCCCCACTGCTGACGTCCCGTGACTCACCATCAATGTTTTCAGCTGACGTCCAGGGTCTCTGCGCCGATGTCTGCCGGTAGGCTGCCCTCCGTTGCACGGTCTCTGCTGGATGTTGCCTGCCAACGCATTTTTCCCGAACTCTGCCCTGGTTTCCGCTGGCGGCAGGTCTCCGCGCTGCACGGTCTAGGCTAGCTGCCACTGCTAGCTGTATTCAAACAACGTCCCCGCTTTCCTCCGTTTGCAGGATAAGTATTATTCTTGGTGGACACTGTGGTTCTCGCCTGGTGTTATTGACCAGATTGTAATACATTATACTGTCTAAACTATATCTGCATCCTGGTCCAAGCACTAATTCACGTTAGCATGTCAGTATTGGAATACTCCCTGATTATTTAAACTATATGTTCAGGCTACTGCAACTTATACTCGCTAAAATAATGGTACCTGACCTATGTTTTTAAGTTACCGCTTATGCAATAGTTATACCCTCCTAGATAATGTAACCTGCATGTTTGTGGTGACTCAAGTTCCTGCGCTGCCTGCTCCACTGCCACTACATGTTCCTTATTCAGATACGCACAATTCATAATATTAAATATAGCCATGCTCGCATCTATAATAGGGGTGCAGGGATTCAACATTCCAGTTTACACAATGAAAAAATTCCACATTGGTACCGGTAGCATGAAAGAATATTAGGAACAAGTCAGAACTGATATGCGGGCCTCCGTATTGTGTGCCTTACAAGGGTTGTAGTGCTCTGACGTAGTATTAGATAGACTAATAATCACTGATGCAATAATTTTCAGTGTAGATTTTTACACTCCTGAATGCAACTTAGATAAATTAAACTACATTCTTGCGTTTCACAATTGTCTCCGTACTTGCTCCGCTGTCACTACATGTTCTTAATTAAGAAATGCATACGTCATAATATTACACATAGCCATGCTTGCATCGATACAAGGGGCGCATGGTTATAAACATTCCATTCATATAATGACATAACTGCACACTGCTACCGTAGTATGCCACGCTACTAGTAACAATTCGGGACTGATAGGCGGCACATGCATTTTAGATACACAGGTGATATGTGATATGAGCTAAACGATTGCTACTATTCCAGAAGAGAAGCTTGCAGAAGTCCTCACTGACTGTCGGGCTTGGAAAGGCAACAGGTTGCTTCGAAGAAGCAACTCCAGAGTATAGCGGGCAAGATGCAACATGTTGCGAAATGTGTGAAGCCCGCATGGGCATGTATGAACCGGGTCTTAGCGGCATATTAGGGCCTTACCAAATGCTGGTCAGCATCCATTCTCGATGAAATCATTAAAGATATAGACTGGTTCATAAATTTTGCACCGAAGTTCAATACAGTTGTTCTTCTTCCTCTGAAGCCGGTTACTGATTGGGTAATAGAGTGTGACTCTACTTAAAAAAATTGTTCTCCCCAGTGGCATATGATGCTGCAGAGTACCCCGTGAGGTGATTGAGACATTGAAATTCATTAATCAGCTGGGGGTGGTTAATTTAATAACGGCTCTGATCGTTCTCCTTCTGGATGTTCCTAGGAACTTTAGTCTGGTAGTGAAAACAGATAACTTAGTCTCTCAACAAGTACTGGCTTCGGGTGGAGGACCACATTTAATGTTAACTTCATTTGTGAGACAGCTTTGGTTAATATCTGCATTAAATAGCTGCGATATCATGGATGGAGCTTCCTTAGTTCTAGCTGATAATCTGAGCAGGCTTCATTCGAATAAGTAAGCGGTAGAAGCAGCACTGGCAGAGTGTCGACGCAGGAATCTACGTCGTGTCCCAGTCTCATTCTCCTTGAAAAATATTGATTTTTCCTTGTAGATCATTCTCTGATAATCCTGGAAGATAGCCACTCTTCTGCTTCTATCTTCCAGGGTACAGCGTGAGTCACCATCTCCGGCTAGTTCCTGCATTGACAGAGGCCCTGTCCAAGGGCACCTGGGCAAACAAACGCCTCCACCTTCAAACATATGAGAGATTCTGCCTGAACCATGGCTCGACATCTTGAGGCCTTCGGTCTATGACATCCTGATGGAGTAGTGATCCTGTGTCACCCTACCTTCCACAGATAGTAATTTCTGCAGTACCATCAGCCCTCGCCTCTATTTTGGGTTGAGGGCTGCTGGTTCCGTGCTAGTTCTTCTCTCTCATCTCTTTGCTGACCTTTCCATTTTCCTCCCAACATAACAACATTTAACTAGTCTCATCTCTAATCACTATTCAATTGTTCGATATGCCTGACACTTATCATGACATCATTTAACCTTGCTGGTACTCTATATGATACCTCAATAACATCATTCTCATTTAACTCATGACACAATACACCATACCGATATGTTCTCCAGCCAAGACCGACCTAACCTTGCTGGTACTCTATACGATACCTCAATAACATCATTGTCAATTAACTCATGACACGATACACGATACCGATATGTTCTTCAGCCAAGACCGACCTGCCTGCAGGTTATGTTCTCCAATAAATTTTTGTTATCTCCATCTCTGTCTTAGTCTCCAGTTTGTTCCCGTATGTAAATTATAGATATATTTTATGTATATGCACGTATAGATGCATATACAGCATTTACATGCTGCATAAGCCATTATATTTATACAAGTATAATAAGTCGGAAGATCCCATCTACCCCCCCAGCACCTAAGTCATCGGATGGTTACCTCGACCCAGTAGTTCATCTGCCGATACAACCTTAAGGCCCTGTCACACTACGACGCTTCTCCCGGCGACCCGTCAGCATTGAAAATAAAATCTTGCGCGTCGAGAAACATCCACCTTTTCGGCGGTTTGGGGAAAAAGATCGGCGTCAGCACAGCGCATTATGCGCGCATGACCAACGTGTGTCGACGCATTGGGGAAAAAAAAAAAGTATGGCGCGATGTCTTCATCTAACCTTAAATATTGCTAGGGCATAAAACAAAAACACCCCAGTTTGCTGCAACATGTGGACACGACCCGCCCACACGCACGCCGTCTGCCTAGCATTCCCATAACATTATTCCGGCGCGTCCAACGGAACTCGACGTCCTTATCCATATATTTGCGCGTGCTGGCGGTTGTTTTTTTTTTTTTGACATGCTTAAAACCTTGGGCGACAGGGAACACACGCCGGCGTTTTGCGCCGACCATCAACGTCCAGGATAGTGTACCGACGTGTACCGACGCTTGCATAACGCGCCCCCAGCGTGTCTCGATATTTCACCCATTTTCGCTCAAAAACACCACACGTCGCCGGCGAGAAGCGTCGTAGTGTGACATGGCCTTAAGCTCTCCACGTGACGCAACCTACTTGAGCGCACCTCAGCGGCCGTTACACTCACTCATTGTACCGCTGAAAAATCTGCCATCACGTTCACACCATTTATATGCATGTATATGCACATATCTGTATGTGTATGCATGTATATGTACGCATATGTATGCATATGCATGTATTTGCATGTATTTGGATGTATTTGCATGTATATGAATGTACACACGTGTATATGCATGTATATGCACATATATGTATGTATATGCATGTATATGCACATATATGTATGTATATGCATGTATATGTATCCATATGTAAGTATATGCATGTATTTGCATGTATATGAATGTACTCATATGTGTGTATGCATGTATATGCATGTATATTAAAGTTGCATAGTCCAATGGTTTTGAATTTCGGTATTTTTTCTGAGATAAATATATTAGATCGATCACTAGTATCTACTATACATTAGTTCAAAGTTACTTTTATTATAAATGGTAAACATTTGAGATATTTTGAGTGCAAAAATGGAAAATTAGTTTTGGCAAGCTTGCCAAAACTCTGACACCATAGACTTCTGCAGTAACAGGTTTTTATTAAATTGACTCAGTGTTGCCTTCTACGCAGAAACAAATGCTTAATAAGTGCATCAGTGTCTAAGTTAGATATGTAAAATCAACCTTAGATAATTGGTTTGGTTTTGAAAATTTTATATTTCATCGGACTATGCAGCTTTAATATGCACGCGTGTATATTCATTATATGCATGCAAATGCATGTATATGCATGTACATGCATGTATATGCCTGTACATTCACGTATATGCATTTGTGTCCATGTATATGCATCCATTTTAAACCACTGTATGACCCCCAATAACCGATGTCTACTTTTTGTGCTGGGGGATCGTTAAACAAACAACAACAAAACTACCAAAAAAGTATATGCATCCATAGCCAGGAAGACCAAAACAATGGTTATAAGTAAAAAGACAGATAAACCAAATGTCAATATAACCATAGATGGCACAAACATAGAACAAGTATCCGAATTCATATATCTCGGACAAAAGATTACAAATGATGGGAGATGTGAGGAAGAAATTAAAAGAAGGATAACAATAGCCCGAACAACATTCTCCAAAATGAATAGAGTGTTAACATCAAGTAAGATATTAATACAAACAAGGAAGCGTATTCTTCAGTGTTATGTGTGGTCTACTCTAATGTATGGGGCAGAGACATGGACAATCTCTAAGAAAATGTACAAACGTTTAGCAGCATTTGAGATGTGGACTTATCGAAGGATGATGAAAATATCATGGACAAAGAAGATCACCAACAAAGAAGTTCTCAGAAAAATTAAAAATAAGAAAAGCTTGTTTGCCACTATACAGACAAAGAAACTTATTTATTTTGGCCACATCATTTGTCAGAGTTCAATATACCGTACATTGTTGGAAGGGAAGGTGAATGGCAGCAGAGGGAGGGAGACCAAGAACATCATGGTTTACAAATATTTCACAGTGGACAGGCTTGAATTATTCACAGTCTATCAGAACAGCACAACATCGGGACAAGTGGAGAACCATTGCATCCAACCCTCGACTAGAGGATGGAACTATTGATTGATTGATTGAGGCATGTATATGAATGTGTATGCCTGTATGCATTTACCTTTCCTTACATGACCTTAGATGTTGCTAGGACGTAACCCCAAATAAACCAACACATGCTTGGGCGACTTGCATTGCTTCGTTGACGGCCAGCATGTTATGCGACGCTCTGAATTCACTTCACCACACTAACGGTTGTGGTGACAGCAATCCCTCAGCTAATTACACTAATGACACTAATGACACTAAAGGACACTAACTGAGAAAGGCGAGGCTGGAAGCAAACATTGCCGGTGCCAGAGAAAGAAATGTGAAACAGTTCCTGTGTGTGAAGGCGGAGCAGGTGAAATGTTGAACCGAATCCGGGTGTAACGTTATGCCTGTAGCGTAACACTACACGGCGCCTACACGGCGCCCCCCCCCCCCCCCCCCCCCCCCCCCCCCACCGACTCGCCCACAGAGTGCGTGACAGCACCCAGCGTCCACGCGCACACACGCGTGTGCGTGCAGTACCTCCGTCACTGGCAAGCATATATACACAGATGCACACATCGGGGGGAGGAGAGAGACGCGCGCTGACAACCACCTCTCACATGCACTCACAAACACCCAAAGACATACATATATGTATGTGTATATATATATATATATATATATATATATATATATATATATATATATATATATACATATAGATATATATATAGATATATATATAAACAGTTGGCCCCTGGTAAGACAGAATAACAAAAGATGGAGTGGTTGAGAAAGAGTATATATTCTCTGGCAGGAATATATTAAATGCCAACCTAAAATTAAAATCCGACCGTCTGAGCGGGCCTGGCAGCAGTAGTGACCAGACGCAGCTGGTATCAGGGCGGTCAGGAGCCACACACAGGTGGCAGACTAGTGGAGGATGAAGGAACTAGACTAGGCAGCAGCACAGTAGGTAGTACTAACTCAATGACACTAGTACAGTAGGAGTAACTAATCACATGCCAGTACAGGATGTAGTGACTAATATAGAGAGAACTGCTAGGTGGTCATGTCCTTGTTTATATTCCCATAATAGATTATAGAGCACATATATATATATACATATATATATGCATATATCTATACAGTAAAACATCTATACCGACCCCTCCACAGATCGACCACTCCCCTATATCAAAGACCCTATAATACTAAGACGCTCACTCCCTATCTCCCCAATGGTAGTGTAAATTTCGCAGTGCCACCTTGTGGTGGGTTTGATCAGCCTGGCTGCTGGTTGGTGTTTCACATGTAAACACATATAATTATATTATACATGAGATAGGTAAGTACAAATACACACCAATATGAAATTGCTATGAACAAATACACATCATCATCAGCATCATCATCATCATCACCTTCATCACACATCTTTCACATTCATATATACGTTTATACATATAATATAGCAACTCTTTAAGCAAGAGAACATCCAGCGCACCAAGTTGTGGGTTTGATCATTTTGATTACACAGTACAGGCTGAGTGAGCCGTCTTAGTATTATAGGGTCTTTGCCTATATCGATCGATCGATATTTGGGTCCCAATAATACCATTGAAAGGATATTCTACCTCTCTAAACTGACCACCTCCCTAAATGGACCACTTAAATTCGGTCCCGTGGTCGGTCGATTTAGAGAGGTTTTACTGGATGTACAGTAAAACCTTTCTAAATCGACCGACCATGGGACCGAATTTACATGGTCCATTTAGGGAGGTGGTCAGTTTAGGGAGGTTTTTTAAAATCGTTACAATGGTATTGTATGGGCGATCGTTTGAGACCCAAATAAAGCGATCGACATAAGGGAGTGGTCGAACTCTGGAGGTGGTAGGTTAGAGAGGTTCTACTGTATATGCACACACACATTACAACGAAACCGCGTTGAATGAAACGATGTTAATGGGGAAGTTGGTGTACATACATATGAATACATTGAGCCTGTCTCAAAAGGTGATAAGTAATATGGGACAAAACTTTGTCCATTGTAACGATCAACATATCTGGCTATGCATTTGCTCAGGATAAACTAATTTGTTCTTTACATGGTGTTTCATAATCGCAATTAAATACATATTGATTTGAAGCAAATGTCCTTGTGCTTTCAATGTAAACCGTTTCTGTGCTGTTTTGTGTCAATCATTATGCGGGAAAACTAAAATTTGTTCTCACCTTTTGAGACAGGCTCATATACATATAGACCTCGATACACATACATGAATATGTAGGCGTATGTATGCATATGTGTGCATTCATTCATATGTACGTTCATTCACATGTACATACATGCATATGCATGCATACACTATAAATGCATATCTAAACGCCTCTAGTACTAGTAGCATAGCAGCAAACATTGAACTGAAGAGTGATGGTGCTAGAACCCATCCTTGCTTCACTCCATTTGTTACTTCAAACGGTTCAGAGACATCCCCATTTTCAATAACACAAGCCATCTTACCAATTACCATCATGGAATTGTCATATCATGTGTACACACTTTTCCAGGCATCCAATTTTGCCAAGAATTTTGCTCCGTGCGTTTCTGCTCACTGTGGCAAATGCCTTCGTTATGGCCCTGTCACACTACGACGTAACGACGTCAGCGTAGGCACAACCTGAAAATAATTATATTACGTTGAAGTTCTCGGCGTAGTATGCAAATTGCGGCACAAGTTTGACGTCGATGTAGCATAGTTGACATGGGTGTGACCTCACGGTGACGTCGGGCTAGCGTATTGTGTAAACGTCGGATTGGCGACACTCCAGCTTGCGACGCCAGGCTAGTGTGACTTTGACGGTGCCTTAGCATCGGCCTGGCATGATCATGCCCGCCCCAACATTACCACAACTGACTCGACCGTGATATCTCGACGTCGGTCCACCGAGAGCCTAACGTCGCACTAACGTCACGTCAGCATAATCACAAGCCGTGGCTGATGTACTCGACATAACGGGAATGTGGGCCGACGTCAGTCAAAGCACCCGACCCACCCACGCCTTGTGTATATATGTTCACACCATGTTCAGAACACGTTCAAATGACATCACCAATGTTATGCGCACGCTAAAGGGTCGTCAATGATGTCAATTACGTCAACTACATCAGGCCCCATTAGCGAAACTTTGGAGCAACGTTCGCCATGCGCCACAGACTCGATTGGCCGACGTTAGAGCAACGTTGACTTAACGCTGGCTGCACGTTCCTCCCTGACTGTGCGTCGCTCTGACAGAACGGAATGTAGATCTAACGTCACTGACACAACTGTAACGGTTGCCTAATATCGGCCTAATGTCAGCGTAAGGTCATCCCGACGTAACGGCTTCACGTCGAGCTACGTCAAAACTTTTGGACATGTTGAAAACCTTGACGCGTGCCAACATAACACGACATACCGTGACATAGCTTTACGTCAGTCTAACGTCACTTTAACGTCATCATAACATAACCCAACGTACCTCAACATAAAAGCCACCTACGCCCGGCTTACGTTGGCTCTTACGTCGTAGTGTGACAGCTCTTTTTAGAGACTTCTGGAATGTTATTAATATTATATCAGTTCATCAATTTTTTCCAGGATGTTCCCAAACTAAGACATTGGATATTGTGTTTGGAAGATGAGAGCTGAACATATTTTCTTAGCTGGCCAGTGCATGATTTCCAGTTTTGTTTGTTTGTTGTTTTAGGGCCTAGCAACATCTATGGTCATATCAGGGCAGGTACCGACTTGTGACAGTGCGTACTCAAGGCAAGACAGTGCGTACTCAACTTTATAGTGCTGCCCCACTGAGAGACTAGGCCACCAGCACCATGACCTGATATTCCACTCAGACACATTATCCTGACACTGAGCCAACCAGTCCTTGCCCTATCCTAATACTGCCAAGCACCAGGCTAGGAAGCGACAAGTATAAATTTTTAAGTCATCGGTTTGACTCGACAAGCGTTCGAACACACTCACCCATGGGTTCGGATCCCCCGATCTCTCGAAACAGGAGAAGGACATTCAACTCATTCAGTCATCCCGACTGGTCATGATTTCCAACCCGTATTGCCGATATCAGATGCAGACATTTGCCTAAGATAATCTAAGCCACCCTGTAGCCACGAACCATTTCTGTTGAAACAAAATTAGGTATTTTTGTATTGCCAATTTATGGATATATCATCCTGCAGCAGGACTATCTTCCAGCTTTGGCTTTCACCACATGAATACACGTAGGAATGTCGAGAGAAACACCTGGCGATGGTGGGAGTTTGGGAGGGGGATGAGTGGGTGGGGTATTCCTACTGAGGTAATTAAGTTTAATTGGATATGTGGTCACCTGCTCATGTACTCGTGTACAAGGAGGGGTTACTGGTATCAGATGCCAATCAGGGGTTCTCTGTGGCCAATCAGTCGTGTTCTCTGTGGCGGAGTGGTTAGAGTGTCTGACTTTTTTCTAGGTCGGACTCCTAATCTGAAGGTCGGTGGTTCGATTCCCCGTGCCCCCATCTCTGCCAATTTGGATTTCCACCACTGTATATAACTTACAGCATCATCAAAGGCCAGTTGCTCTCATACCATGTCTATGTGGTGTGGGAGGTTAAAAATCCCTTGGGTCGGTAAAAGTGTAAGCTCGGACTTTCTATCGACAAACTGTCTAATGGTGAAACCAAGCCTATTCAGGCTTATCCATGATAGGCAGTATAAATCTTCAACAACAACAACAAAATCCCAGATAGTAGAGGGATATATGGTTAAGTGACGTCAGCAAAGGGTGCATGATAATTGGCCATTTTGAAAGCATGATAATTGTCCACGTGATTCATATGTTATAGTGATAGGCTTCTTTGGTGGTTTTATTTTGTGTTAAACCGATAAGGTTTATGATGCCTTAGAAATGTAGCTAGAATAATGCGGCATGTGGCATGCGGCATGCGGCATGCGAACGGGTTGGGTCCTTTCACCTACACCCACACCCACACCCACACCCACACCCACACCCACACCCACACCCACACATAGTGTCAGGGTTCTCACCACTGTTCTCTATGGCAAACGCAGCAGCATTCACATTCGCATGCCGCACCGATGGCTACAGGGACCGATTCAGTTGCTGCTTTTGCATTCGCATTCGCATTCGCATTCGCATTCGTATTCGGAGGCATGGAAACACCCACATACACTTACTTGCATTTCCATTTTTTGCCGCATTCGCATTCGCATTCGCATTTGCATGCCGCATACAGCGTGTAAGGAATGTAGGCTTAATGGTTAAGTGACGCCATGAAAAGCGTGCTAATTGGCCATTATGTTGCCCCTATTGTCGCTCATTATCATGTTTCACACATTTTCAGATTGTACACTGGGAGAGCTCACCTTGCAATCCTTATATATAAAATCCTTGGTGTTAATGTTATCTTGTCTAATACGGATTTATACACTGGGTTCAGCAACGGAACACATACACATGATACGTATCCCCTTCCATGGTTTTTATTTATAATCATATGATCCACAAATCCCAATGTTTCACTTAGTTCTCTATGCAATTTACATTGCAATATTCCTCTTGGGAAAGTCAGTTCAGCAAAATTCCTGTGAATTCTATTAATAGTATTATATTCTGCGCCTTCATAGTTACAAACCCCTATTATTATGAAAAGTATAATCAATGTGCATGTTACTATTGTTAGTTAAGTGTAAATCGTTCCATAATAAATAAAACAGTAAACAAAAGCCACCAAAAACCCACAAAGATGGTCTAGATAATATAGTAAATTGGGCTTTTGTTAGTTGGAGCAGGGCAGAGGGAGGCACACCGTAAAGTTGCATAGACCGATGGTGTTGAGTTTCTGTAATTTTTCTGAGATAAATAGATTAACCTGAATGTTATAATCGACCTTACTTTAGCTTCAAGTCCTGTTTATTTTAAACAGCTATGTTTTGAGATATTTGAAGTGCAAACATTTCAAATTAGTTTTGGCAAGCTTGGCAATGTTCTATTAAATTGCCTCAGTATTCGCTGCTAAGTGGCAACAAATGCTTAATACATGCATCAGTATCTGAGTTAGATATGTAGAATCAATTCTAGATAATTGTTTTGGTTTTGAAAATTTGATGCTTCATCGGACTATGTAGCTTTAAGCTCCATAGTCCGATGAAGCATCAACATTTCAAAACCAAAACAATTATCTAGATTTGATTCTACATATCTAACTTAGACATCGATGCACTTATTAAACATTTGCTTCCGCATAGAAGGGAATACTGAGTCAATTTAATAGAACTTGTTACTGCAGAAGCCTATGGTGTCAGAGTTTTGGCAAGCTTGTCGAAACTAATTTTACGTTTGCACTTCAAATATCTAAAAAGTTAGCCATTTATAATCAAAGTTACTTCAAACTGAAGTAAAGTAGATAATAATGACCAAACTAATATATTTATCTAAGAAAAATGACAGAAACTCAAAACTATCGGACTATGCAACTTTAAGCTCTAAAGTTGATCACAACTACAGTAAAACCTCTCTATACCGACCCCTCCACACATCGACCACTCCCCTATATCGATCACTTTATTTGGGTCCCGAACAATACCATTGTAAGGATATTCTAACTCTCTAAACCGACCACCTGCCTAAATGGACCACTTAAACTCGGTCCCATGGTCGGTCGATTTAGAGAGGTTTTACTGTACTTCCAATAAGGACACTTCCCGTCTCGACTATCTACTTCAGATGACATGCACGTTGGTATAGCTGCAATGCAGGTAATTAAGATGGTTCAGAGATAATGTGACTGAGTGGAATATTTCGGTTTTGGCGCTAGCAACACACTACCTGAGTGAGGCAACACTATAAAGTCCCACAAGTAAGCCGTGTCTCAAGGCCTGTTATTACCTTAGATGTTGCCAGTGCCAGCAGCGTAGAATGGTGTTGGTGTTGGTGTTGGTGTCGGTGTCGGTGTTAGGGTTTCCGGGACCTAACAACATCATGTCGTCACCAGCTCTTTTGATGTAGCGAGAAGTGGCGGAAAATCGTGGGCTTTGACCGATCACGTCATAAAGCACTTGGACAACAAGCATCCCTCCATTCATCGGTGACGTAACGTCATCAACGCCATTCACAACACCCCCATCTCTCCCCCCCCCCCTCCTCCCCTCCTCACCCTCCGTCGCCCCTCCCCATCTCACCATCCGCCCCTCCTTCCCCTCCTCCCCTCCTTCTCATCCTCCCGTCATTCATTCTTCCCCCACCCCCCGCTTTCACCCTCCTCCCCCACCTCCCCCACCTCCTCTCCTCCCGTTCCTCCCGTTCCTCCCCGCCTCCCCCTGCTACCCCTCCTCCCTCCCCTCCCCCCTCCTCCCCTCCTCCACCCCCTCTCCCTCCTCCCGCTCTCCTCCTCCCTCTCCTGGCTCCTTTGAATTCCCTCTGCTCCCTCCTCTTCCCCCTCCTCCTCCCCCTACCCCCTTGACTTCCCTCTCCCCTCCACCCTCTCCTCCCCCTCCCCCTATCCTCCCCCTCCTCCCCATCCTCTCATTCCTCCCCATCTCCCCTCTCCCCCTCCCCCTGCCCCTGCCCATCCCCTCCTCCACCTTCCCCTCCCCTCCCCCGTCTCCCACTCTCCCCCTCCTCCCCGTCCTCCCCCTCCACCCCCACCTCCCCTCTCCCCTTCCAGGCTATTCACGCTCGACCCGCCCACAATTTATTGCGCTGAAGCCGAGGACTTCTGAGGCCGGAAGCAGGTTGGTTTTTTTTTTAAGAAGAAAAAAAAGAAGAAAACTTGTAGGCCGTTGTTGCTGACTTGCCACTGGGGCGAAGTGATTTACGCAACGTCATAAGAGCGCCCTTCTGGATACGGCGGGCTTTGTCTGGGCGATAATGGGGGAAGTCAGCCAATGTTTTGGGGTAGAACATTTCCCCATGGACACCTGTTGTCAGGGGTTACCCCGGGATAGGCTATGTGATCGCTCGTGTTAACATGATATTTGATAGATGATGCATCTGACGAGTGGTGTGAATCTACGGGTTTGTTTGTTAGGGGGTTTTATGGCCTGACAATATTTAAGGTCGTAAGGTTATATCAGAATAGGTACCGACTTGTGACAGTGCGCATATTTATAAATGGGTCTTCATCTATTACTATTAGACGTAAAGGTGGTCCAATATATGTGTCTTAAGTGATGACAGGAGTTAAGTGTGGGGGTAGGGTGTTGGAAGTTGGGTGTTGGGTGTTGGATATTGGATGTTGGGTGTTGGGTGTTGGATGTTGGATGTTGGGGGTTGGGTGTTGGATATTGGATGTTGGATGTTGGGTGTTGGGTGTTGGGTGTTGGTGTGAGTGTTGGGTGTTGGGTGTTGGGTGTTGGGTGTTGGGTGTTGGGTGTTGAGTGTTGGGTGTTGGGTGTTGGGTGTGTGGTGTTGGTGTGGGTGTTGGTGCTGGGTGTTGGGTGTCGGGTGTTGGGTGTTGATGTTGAGTGTTGGGTGTTGGTGTTGGGTGTTGATGTTGGGTGTCGGGTGTTTGGTGTTGGGTGTTGGATGTTGGGTGTTGGGTGTTGGGTGTCGGGTGTTGGGTGTTGATGTTGAGTGTTAGGTGTTGGGTGTTGGTGCTGGGTGTTGGGTGTCGGGTTTTGGATGTTGGGTGTTGGGTGTTGGATGTTGGGTGTGGGGTGTTGGATGTTTGGTGTTGGATGTTTGGTGATGGGTGTTGGATGTTCGGTGTTGGGTGTTAGTTGTTGGGTGTGGGGTGTTGGATGTTGGATGTTGTGGGTTGGATGTTGGGTGTCAGGTTTTGGATGTTGGGTGTTGGGTGTTGGATATTGGGTGTTGGGTGTTGGATGTTGGGTGTTGGATGTTGGATGCTGGGTGTTTGGATGTTGGGTGTTGGGTGTTGGTTTAGGTTGGGTGTAGGTTTCTAAATTGTGAAATTATATAATATAGTATGTACACAAACAAATGGAAATAATCCTCACTTGAACAATGGCCGGACGACCAGTGTTTCGAAGCTATTCACCAGAATGAACCTATTTACTATATATCTAATGGGGCCTTTATTACTTTTGTTATAATGAGAACTGATTTATGTATATATATATATATATACAGACATAATTATATATATATATTTCCATATGTGATGCATAACGTATTATGTGAGTATAATAATACAAAGGGAATTTATATTATTATTATTTGATTACCATTGTTATTCTCCGTAAGACTCCGCACTTGACTGGTGGCACCACCTGCGCCCACCTCCCCTCCATCAGGTGTCGACAAGTGTCAGTCGCGCTGAAGGATTTTGTTCTATATATATGTATATATATATATGGAAGTATAAGTAATGTGACCCAATCGGTAGAGCGAAGGATTCCCGTTCGGGAGATCGGGACTTCAATTCCCAGTCAAGTCAAACCAATGACTTACAAAATTGATACTTATCGCTTCCTAGCCTGGCGCTCAGCATCAATAGGATAGGACAAGGACTGGCTTGCTCAGCATCAGGATACTGTGACTGAGTGGGATGTCGGGTCATGGTCCTGGCAGCTTGATTTGCCAGTGGGGCAGCACTATAAATTCGCCATGAGTGCACATCATCACAAGTTAGTACCCATCCTGATATGACCTAAGATGTTGTCAGGATGTAAAACTCAAACAACCAACCAGTAATGTGCTTAGCACACCTCCCTTTCTTCCTCTTCTGACCCCCCTGCCCCTCCACCTCCCCCCCTGCCCCATCCCCTCCCTCCTCCCCCTCCCCCCCCCATCCCCTCCCCATCCCCCTCCGCCGTCCCCTCTTCCCCCCACACACCAGTGCCGGTGTGGTGGTTTCAGCGTGTTCCCGTGCTCAGACGTGTCCCGTTGCTTCTGCGCATGCGCGGATTTCGCATCAACTCGGATCACCCGAGACACTTATTGGCGCATGCGCACATCCTACAAACTCGGGTAGAATAATCGAATACGCTTCTCCGCGCTCGGGTGGACAATTTTTTCTTTTTTTTTTAATAGCCGATAAAAAATACAGCAAAATAGGATTTAAAGTATTTTATGATGGCCTAGTTTACCTATATTTCCATTTAATTAATCTAAGTTATTCTTTTTTGGCACACGGCACGTGTATTTGTTGACTCCACTCGCCGTGTTCTATTTGAAATCCTGACGACTGGGATGACCCGAGTCGCCCGGGTAGAGTTAATCGATTACGGCCATGTTTATTTGATTCTGACGCATGCGCAGAAGCGAGGGACACGTCTGAGCACGGGAACACGCTGAAACCACCACACCGGTCCGGCAGATAAGAGGCTCCATCTATCTGTTGAGGGGATTATCCTCACAAAGGAACATCTTAGCCTCAACCACTCCCTGTCTGCTACTACTACTAGTGCTAGTACTAGTAGTACTACTACTAGTAGTAGGACTACTGCTACTAGTATTAGTAATACTAGTACTAGTAGTTCTACTACTAGTACTAGGACTACTACTACTAGTACTAGGAGTACTAGTACTAGGACTACTACTACTAGTACTAGTAGTAGTAGTCCTAGTAGTACTACTAGTAGTAATACTAGTAGTACTAGTACTAATAGTATTACTACTACTAGTACTACTAGTAGTACTAGTACTACTCGTACTGGTAGTACTACTACTAGTCCTACTAGTAGTAGTAGTCCTACTACTAGCAGTAGTAGTACTAGTACTAGTAGTACTAGTACTAGTATTACTAGTAGTATTACTAGTACTACTACTACTAGTACTAGTACTACTACTACTACATACTAGTACTAGTAGTAGTACTAGTAGTACTAGTAGTAGTACTACTACTACTAGTAGTACTATTACTAGTACTAGTAGTAGTAGTCCTAGTACTAGCAGTAGTAGTACTAGTACTAGTAGTACTAGTACTAGTAGTAGTACTAGTAGTAGTACTAGTACTACTACTAGTATTAGTAGGACTACTACTACTAGTACTAGTACTAGTAATAGTAGTACTACTAGTACTAGTAGGACTACTACTACTACTACTAGTACTACTACTTGGACTAGTATTACTATTAATAGTACTACTAGTACTACTAGTATTACTAGTACTAGCAGTACTACTAGTACTAGTACTACTACTAGTAATACTAGTACTACTACTTGTACTAGTATTACTATTACTACTAGCACTAGTACTACTAGTACTAGTAGTAGTACTACTACTACTTGTACTAGTATTACTACTACTTGTACTAGTATTACTATTACTACTAGTACTAGTACTACTACTAGTACTAGTATTACTACTACTAGTACTAGTACTACTAGACGCATACTCTGGCCCACACCTGCCGATCGGAAATCAAGATGCGATCCGTTCCTCGAAAATAAAAATAGTAATAATAATAATAACAATAACCCTGGTGCCCTGGCGTCCATATATTATATGCATGAATTTCCTATAGACATAACGTAGTTACACATATATATGGATCTACATATATAAATATGAAGGGTTCAGGCACAAAACCATGTAAACGCCAATCAAAAAATGGAGATAAACATTGGAATCAAACCATCAAAAAGTTAATATTTTTATATTCTTCTGTTTTGTTCATTGTTCCATAAGTATGCGATCATATCGAAAGTGGAATCAGTGAGAATTAAACTGATTTTCAGGTACAAATCTTTTATTTAAACTCCATTTTGGGATTGGCGTTTACATGGTTTTGCACCTGAACTCTTCATATATATATATCTGATATATAATTGATTATATGAGTATAAAGGAAGGAGCTTCTATTCTATATGGATTTTATAGAACCTTGTATTTAAGTGCTTGCTATTCTCATGGGGGTGATGAAAATGGGAAATATTGCGCCTAGAGCGGGACTCGAACCCACATCTCTTTGCACTCCGGGCCAGTGTGCTAACCATTACACCACCTAGGCTCCCTGATATCAACACGCTCCCCACGCCTACCTGTCTATGTGGTTACTTGCCTGAGAGGTCAGTGCAGACCACTACACTATTTATTGATTAAGTCTCATTTATTTGTGGTATTTGCTGCGGGCCGGAAACCCGCTGCTAGGCTATATATATATAGCCTAGCTGGTTAAAGTTGGTTAAAGTTGCATAGTCCTACGAAAACATCAAATTAAAAAAATCAAAACAACTATCTAGTTTTGATTCTAGTACATATCTAATTTAGATACTGGTGCATTTATTAAACATTTGTCGCCACATATAAAGGAATGCTGGGGCAATTTAATAGAACTTTTTACTGTAGAATACTATGGAGTCGGAATTTTGACGTGCTTGCCGAAATTAATTTGGCATGTTTGCACTTCAAATGTCTCAAAAGTTAGCCATTTTAAATAAATGTTACTTCAAAGCAAAGTAAGGCGGATTACAACGATCAACTTAATATATTTATCTCTGACAGAATGGCAAATGACAGAAACACGCAAAGCGATCGGACTTTGCAAGTTTACTTAGCAAAGTTAAAGCAGTGGAGCAGTTACCCAAGATGCTCAGGGCCTGGCTATCATTTGTCACCACATAGAAGGGAATGCTGAAGCATGTTATTAGAAGCTGTTACTGCAGAAGCCTATGCAGTCAGAGTTTTGACGTGGCTGCCAAAACTAATTTGGCATGTTTGCACTTCAAATATCTGAGAACCTAGCCGTTTAAGATAAACAGTACTTGAAATTAAAGTAAGCTAGATTATAACAATCAATTTAATTTTCTCAGAAATATGACAGAAACTCAAAACCATTGGACTATTCAACGTTAAGAGCTTGCGACATATGCCTCAGCGTCAGTTTATGACTAGAGCCTGACCTCTCAGGGGGAATACAAGTTTGTACAGACATTCCAGTGTTTGTGTTGGTGTTTTATTGCTCATTTCTTCATTGTTGAAGTTTGTGTATGGAAAGCCAACCTCATCATATAACACAACACCCTCGAGTGTGAACCAGACGGGATGGACGAATGAGTGTTGGTAGACCATGGGATCGTGGGTTGGAACCCTGGTCGAGCCAACCCAATGACGTATCAGTTAATACCTGTCGCTTCCTAGCCATGCGCTTGGCATTATTAGGATAGGGCAAGGACTGGTTTGGCTCTGTGCCAGGATAATGTGACTGAATGGGATATCAGGTCATGGTGCTGGCCTCCCAGTGGGGCAGCACTATAAAGTCGCATTGAGTGCGCACTGTCACAGGTTGGTACCCGTCTTGATATGATCTTAGATGTTGCTAGGACGTAAACCAACAACAAACAAACCCTCCAGTGTGAGATTGCTTTAAAGCTGCATAGTCCGATGAAAACATCAAATTTTCAAAAACCAAACCAATCATCTAGATTTTATTCTACATATCTAACTTAGATACTGCTGCACTTATTAAACATTTGTCGCGACATAGAATGGAATACTGAAGCATTTAATTAGAACCTGTTGCTGCAGAAGCCTATGCCGTCAGAGTTTTGGCATATCTGCCCAAATTAATTTTGCATTCTAACACTTCAAATATTTCCAAAGTTAGCCATTTTAAATCCAAGTTACTTCAAACAAAATGTACAATAGATTATCCGATCCACCTAATATATTCATCTCAGAAAATGACAGAAATTCAAAGCCATGGGACTATACAACTTCAAGTCCCGGTGTCGTATTTTCAGCGCCCGGTCATTCTCAGCGGCCCGTCATGGTCAAAAGACCCGTGGCATCGCCGGCTACAAGCTCAGCTGGTGCCCGGCAGTGTTAGGGACCGATTACGCCGAAATCTATTGAATGCGATCATATTTAACAGAATTACATACTCAAATAATGAAATTTAATTAAATTAACCTTAAATTCCAAGCGATATTAACGTAGCAGCTCGATCAGCGTCGAATCGCCGAGTGTAAACAAAACAAATAGCAGTGCTCGCGGCAACATTCGAAAATCCGCGCATGCGCAGAAGCCACGACAGGCCGCTGAGAATGACCGGGCGCTGAGAATACGACACCGGCTATCACCCTGCTGTTAGTGTTAGTCTGTCACTGATGGATACAGTCACGTGACCCCCCTACTCTATTTATGAGTCCCTACTTTATCTGGTGTCGCTTCTTTTTTTATATTAAGATCCCGCATCCTGTTCATGCACGATATGAACTAATGCTATCTGTGGTATGTCCTCGATGCGTCCATCAGAACTCTGTCTTTTCTTAGACATAGAGCGGAGAATCTTTCAAAAGGGCCACTTGTGCTATTTGCATATTAAAGCTGCATATTCCAATAACAGCATATTAAAGCTGCATAGTCCAATAACAGCATATTACAGCTGCATAGTCCAATACAAGCATATTAAAGCTACATATTCCAATAACACCATATTAAAGCTGCATCATCCAATAAAAGCATATTAAAGTTGCAAAGTCCAATAAAGCATAGTAAAGCTGCATAGTCCAATAAAAAACATATTAATGTTGCATAGTCCAATAAAAGCATATTAAACCTCCATGGTCCAATAAAGGCATATTCAAGTTGCATAGTCCAATAACAGCATAGTAAAGTTGCATAGTCCAATAAAAGCATATTAAAGTTGCATAGTCCAATACAAGCATATTAAAGCTGCATAGTCCAATAAAACCATATTAAAGCTGCAAAGTCCAATAAAGGCATATTCAAGTTGCATAGTTCAATAAAAGCATGTTAAAGGTGCATAGTCCAATAACAGCATATTACAGCTGCATAGTCCAATACAAGCATATTAAATCTACATAGTCCAATAACACCATATTAAAGCTGCATCATCCAATAAAAGCATATTAAAGTTGCAAAGTCCAATAAAGCATATTAAAGCTGCATAGTCCAATAAAAAACATATTAATGTTGCATAGTCCAATAAAAGCATATTAAATCTCCATGGTCCAATAAAGGCATATTCAAGTTGCATAGTCCAATAACAGCATAGTAAAGTTGCATAGTCCAATAAAAGCATATTAAATCTGCATAGTCCAATAAAGGCATATCAAGTTGCATAGTCCAATAACAGCATAGTAAAGTTGCATAGTCCAATAAAAGCATATTAAAGTTGCATAGTTCAATAAAAGCATATTAAAGGTGCATAGTCCAATAACAGCATATTAAAGGTGCATTTTTATATATTAAGATCCCGCATCCTGTACATGCACGATATGAACTAATGCTATCTGTGGTATGTCCTCAATGCGGCCATAAGAACTCTGTCTTTTCTTAGACATAGGATGGAGAATCAAAAGACCATTTGTGCTATTTGCATATTAAAGCTGTATATTGAAAATAAAAGCATATTAAAGTTGCATAGTCCAATAACAGCATATTACAGCTGCATAGTCCAATAAAAGCATATTAAAGATGCATAGTCCAATAAAAGCATATTACAGGGGCATAGTCCAATAAAACCATATTAAAGCTGCATAGTCCAATAAAGGCATACTCAAGTTGCATTGTCCAATAACAGCATATTAAAGCTGCGTATTCCAATAAAAGCATATTAAAGCTGCATATTCCAATAAAAGCATATTAAAGGTGCAGAGTCCAATAACAGCATATTAAAGTTGCATAGTCCAATAAAACCATATTAAAGCTGCATAGTCCAATAACAGCATATTAAAGGTGCATAGTCCAATAACAGCATATTAAAGGTGCATAGTCCAATAAAAGCATATTAAATTTGCATGGTCCAATAAAAACATCAAAATTTCTAAATTAAAAATACTTATCTAAATTTGAACGCACATATATCCAACATAGCTACCGCTGCATTTATTTGACATTAGATCTTGCTAGGACGTAAAACAGCAAACAATTATTCAAGCAATTGTTGCTACGTTTGTTTGTTTGTTGTTGTTTTACGTCCTAGCTACGAGTGGCTACTGAGAAGGGCATTCTAAGTCAATTCAATCGAACATGTTACTACTGAAGCCTATGGCGTCAGAGTTTAGACCACCATGCCAAAATTAATTTGGCATGTTTACACTTCAAATATATGCTCAAGTTAGTCATTTTAAGTCAAAGTTACTTCAAACTAAAGTAAGATAGATAATAACAATCAACATGGTATATTTATCACAGAAAATGACAACAACTCAAAACCATCGGACTATGCAACTTTAACTGGGATAGTGAACTCCAAACTTAAACTTGTCCTTTCTTGTGATTTTGCATCCTGGCAACATCTAAGGTCATATCAGGACAGGTACCGACTTGTGACAGTGTGCACTCATGGCGATTTAATAGTGCTGCCCCACAGGGAGACCAGGTCATTGGTACCATGACCAAATTTCCCGCTCAGTCACATTATGCTGATACTGAGCTAACCAGTCCTTGCCCTAGCATAGTAATGTCAAGTGCCAGGATAGGTGATGACAAGTGTCAATTTTGTTAGTCAATGGTTTGACTCTGTTGGGTTTCGAACTCCCGACCTTCCGCATGGGAAGCCTGCGCTCAACCGATTCAGCCATCGATCCCGATGATAGCTGAGAGGTGTAAAAAAAAGAGATAGAAAACGAAGAACATATTAAAGTGCGTGTAGAGATCCACTAGCCAAGGTTCAGTGATATCCTCGTTATCATATTCAGATTTGTTATAGGCCTATATATATATATATATATATATATATATATATATATATATATATACATATATATATATATATATATATATATATATATATATATATATAAACCCAGTGGTCCACAACTGGTTCATCAAAGGCTGTGGTATGTGCCATCCCGTCTGTGGGAATGTGCATATGAAAGACCCCTTGCTGCTAATTGGAAAGAGTTGCTTATGTTGTGGCAGTGGGTTTCCTCCAAAGAAATATGTCAGAATGTCCATATGTTTGATGTCTAATAGCCGATGATAAAAAAGAATGTGCTCTAGAGGCGTCATTAAATAAAACAAACTTCATATATATATATATATATATATATATATATAATGTACTATATAAGTGCTCTATATCTATATGGAATAAACAAGACACTACTATCTTCAGTCTTATGTATGAATTCACTGTACCATTAACTGACCGTGTAGTCTAGATGGCCCCTGGTGCACTATGAGGGCCTAAGCGTACATCTGGCCGTTATCGCCTGTAGAGCTATCGGGACAGTCAAATTTTAATATATCTCCACCAGAGAATATATATCTTCTTCTTAACCATGTCAGTCTTATCATTGTTCGGTTTATCTGGGACCAACTGTTTATATATATATATATAAAGGCAAATAGATGGTGATAGCCCAAGTTATTAGACATGCAAATTAGGTTCTTCCCAGCCACTCTGTTTCCTACATGTGGGTGGGTGGAGGTGGAGGGCTCTTCCATCTGATGGCCATTCCCCCGCTTTGCCAATTGCAATACATACCATTGTATTTTGTTCTATATAAATATATATGGAAAAAGTGTGCAAATATTGATATTTATATAAATTTATGTAGGGTATTTGTATATATCATATATAATCGTGTGTCTCTTCACACCACAACTCTGCATCTAGACCAATGTTGTCCTTACATACCAGGGGCCATATGCATGGAGCAGTGTTAGCGGCATGTGGTGTTATCACTCTAAGACAGGGTAGCTAACACCGGTTATCGGCGGCATCGAGAACTATGTCAAGCCGTATGCATGGGCGCTTAAATGGTGAGTGTTAGCTAAACGTGAATGTATTTATAGATTTGGAAAATCCCTCTGCGTTTGTAGCCATATATTAGGCTCAAATCTATTGAATGCGATCATATTTAACAGAATTACATACGCAATAATTGACATTTGATCAATTTAACCCTAAAGTCGAAGCGTTATTAAGGCTACCACCGCATTGGCAGTTATATTTTCGAATCGACGAAGGTACAGTAAACAAACCGCCGCCGCCGCCAGTATGGAAAGCGACGTCGATGCGGCGGCTGCGGCGATTTGTTTACTTTACGTTCGTCGATTCGAAAATATAAATATTAATATCGCCGCCATTACGGCATCAGCATTATTATCGCTTCGGATTTAGGGTTAAGTTGATAAATTTCACTTATTGCGTATGTAATTCTGTTAAATATGATAGCATTGAGTAGATTTGGGTTCCATCCTGACACTAACCTAACACTAACACCGCTGTAAACCAGATATGATCTGGGGTTAGAATTTCCGAGTTTAAACGAGCGGTGTTTGTCTAACACTGCTCCATGCATACCGACTTTTCGGTGCTAAACCCGAAATCCCACCCTAACCGCGGTTTGGCTCGCTAACACTGCTCCATGCATATGGCCCCAGGTGTCTTTTCACCGAAGGGGCAATCATATGATACACAGACCGTTTCTACATTGGATATAACAGCGGTCCACCAATCATAGGACTCGCTTAAGTCAGGTTTTGCTATAGATCCGTGTCACCATTCTAATTTATATTTCTTTGTCAGGCTTAATTTGGAAATGTGAATATATTTATTTTTTATAAACGGGAAGAAAAACTAGTTTAAAGAAAATTCTAGAATAATGCTATACCATATAACTTACAGTAAAACCTCGCTATACCGACCCCTCCACAGATCGAGCACTCCCCTATATCGATCGCTTTATTTGGGTCCCAACAATATCATTCTAAGGATATTCTAACTCTCTAACCCGACCACCTCCCTAAATGGGCCACTTCAAATCGGTCCCATGGCCGGTTAATGTAGAGCGGTTTTACTGCATATGGTATAGTATTTTTCTAGAATTACTAAGCAGATTCACCGAATGCATGATATTGTTATCGAACTGGAATTGTATGCGGTTAGTACTACAGCTGATATTTGATTTATTATGTGTATAATACTTTTATTATGAAACAGGATTTGCATGCAGTCACTATTACAACTGACATTTTCATTTATGTATCAAGGGATTGTACTGTACGGCCGGAAGACCAGTGCTCTGGTGCTGACAAGAGATATTATTCAATTAACAAAATCCATTTAGCAAAAAAAAAAAGAAAGACTAGACACATACAGAGGAGGCATGGACGCAAGCCTACTATTCTTAAAGTTGCATAGTCCGATGAAGCATCAAATTTTCAAAACCAAAACACTTACCTAGATTTGATTCTACATATTTATCTTAGATACTGGTACAGTTGTTAGGCATTTTTTGTCACATCGAAGGGCATGGGGAGTCAATTTAATAGAACCTGTTACTGCATAAGCCTATGGCATCAGAGTTTTGGCGAGCTTGCTAAAATTAGTTTGGCATGTTGTCACTTCAAATATCTCCAAAGATAGCCATTTAAACTAAAAGTTACTTCAACCTAAAGTAAAGTAGCTTATAATGATCAATTTAATGTATTTATCTCAGAAAATGACAGAAACTCAAAGCCATTGGACTATGCAGCTTTGCAACTTTAAGGTTGTTATGGTGACCACCTGCCGCAGACAGCCGCTGAAATAGGTAGTTTTTTTGGTGTTTTTTTTTGTTTGTTAATCGCCCAAGAGTTAACCCAATATGATCCAATAGGAATCAGTGCTAGAGCCATCCTAGGTTAACCGCTATCATACACATGCACCCAGTTGTTCACAGTGAACCCACTTCTGGCCTATCATAGCAGGCACATGCACTATGTGTAGTAAAGTGGCACACTCCGATGCTTTTGAGTATTTTTGGCAATTTGTTTCCAATAGACATATTACATTGATTGTTTGAATCTATCTTTGTCCAGTATGTATGTACTCTCTTATATTATAAATGGCTTAGTTTGGGAATATTTTAAGTGAAAACATGACAAAAGTAAGTTTGATATGCACATCGAATTTATGATACCATAGGTTTCAGCAAATAACATGTTCAACATTGTGTAAAGTCGACGGCTGGCGGCTGTGGTTGTGTAGGTAGGCTAAATATGAAATCACTACAGACAAGAGAAAGGTAGAGTATAAAGTGCACAGAAAGACAGAGAGCTTGCACCCTCAGGTTTATTATTATATAGGTTCAGGAATCTAAGATGGCTGTCACACCTGATCAGCTCCTCCAATCAGCAGTAGGCATTCTGCAATCAACCAATGAACATTCAACATGCTTGTATCCAAGCCTTGGTTGTTTATGGCTACAGTGTCCTGTTGTGTCTGGGTGTGCAGTGATCCGTAAATAACAGTTGGGGGAGGAGGGGGTATGTGAGCAGAGCTGCTAAGGCTCTGTCACACTAAATGTAGTGCCCCTCGCACACTATCTATAACTACATAATGTCTATATAAAAGTCAGCAAAGGATCACCAGCACCACATAATACCTTAATGCCTCCGGCTTTATATACCATTTACCTTTTTATATAACAATTGCAATTACTATAGACTAGTTCACACCATCCTCAAAAGTCTAAATATCGGGAAATTTAACAATTAGATGTGTAGGATCAAAGTAGATAAGTCTTTTCTATTTGTTGCAGTTTATTGTTTGTGTGCCATCCTTAAAGCGGCTGGCACACATCACCGGATTTGGGAAATGGAAAGAAACCAAACAAAGTCTGTTGATATCCGGCAAATCCAGTTTGTGTCCATTGCATATCTGTTGCATATCCGTTGATATGCGTTGATATCCAGCCCGATCCGGTACAAGTTTTGAACATGCACAAAACTTGGAACGGATGCCGCCGGATTGACGTCTACGGTTCTTGTCCGCTTTGAGTCCCTTTAGCCTGCTGTCTGTTTCATTTTGACACATTTTAATACATTTTGATACTTATCACGCCCAAACACCACCAGACTAGACAATTCTGTCCGTTGCTCAATCCGGTGATGTGTGACAGCCGCTTAAAACAGGTGGACAGCATAACTAAACAGCTACTGGCAAAATAAAAAGTGGTGTTGTGAATAGATTGAGTAAATATTTGTCACACTTATTAAAATATAAACTGTTGAGCTTCCTATGTTTTAACGGTGGATTAATGACAAGGCTGCCATATAACATCACACTGACGTATGTGATGACATAAGTAAAGCCAGCAGAGTACATGAGACTCCACTTTTCAAATTCCTATCTCACTTTCTTGGTGCCTAGTGATGGTTAACATAATGTCTCTTCTTAAATCGTATCTTTCCTCCACCACCACCACGCATACATAGACCTCCAGACCCCACACCTCTACAGCCCCCACCTCCAAACCCCACACCCCACACCCCACACCCCACACCCCACACCCTACAGCCCACACCGCACACCCCACACCTCTACACCCCACACCCCACACCGCCACACCTCCACACCTCTACACCATACACGATACACCATACACGATACACGATACACCACACACCATGCACCATGCGCTATTCACCATACACCTCCACACCTCTACACCATGCACCTCCACACCTCCACACCTCCGCACCTCCACACCTCAACACATCCACACCTCCACAGCTCCACACATCCAAACACCCACACATCCCAACACCCACACATCCCAACACCCACACATCCCAACACCCACACATCCACCACACTCCACACAACCACCATCCACACTCCACCACATCCACCACCCCCACCACCCACACCACCACTCCACCACTGCCAACATCACACCACCACCACCACCACCACCCACCCACCACCACCCTACCACCCCACCACACCACCACACCACCACACCACCACACAACACACCAACACACACCACCACCCCCACACCGCCACACCGCCACACCACCACACCGCCACACCACACCACCACACCATCACACCACCACACCATCACTACACCATCATACCACCACACCTCCACCCCTCCACACCAACACACCGCCACACCACCAACCACCACACCGCCACACCACCACACCACCACAGCCACCACGCCACCACACCACCACCACCAACCACCACCCCACCACCCCACACCACCACACGTCCACCACGTCCACACGCCCACACGCCACCACGTCCACACCACCACGCACACCACACCACCACGCACATCCACAGCCACCACGCCACCACGACCACCACAGCCCACCCACGCCACCAACTGCCACCACGGCCCACACCACGCCACCACGCCCACCACGCCACCACGCCACCACGCACCACCACCCGCCCCACCACCACCACACGCCACCACGCCACCACGCCACCACGCCACCACCCACCACGCCACCACGCACCACGCCACCACCACACACCACCACACCACCACACCACCACACCACCACACCACCACACCACCACACCACCACACCACCACACCACCACACCACCACATAAGCAGCCCGACGTAGCTTGGATACCGATAGCCTACACTGTCCATATATAGACCAGAGAGCCACAGAATGGGATGCCTCACACAGTCAATTGGACTTTGCCTTTACAAAAACGACGATGATCAACTTCTGACTGTCACTAAAGAAGCCATTTTGTTTTCTTTTAATGGAATGAATAGCTCGTAAGAAGGCGGGAAGGTCACATGGTGTCTGTTGTGGTCACGTCGTACATGTAATTGTTATGTCCGGTAATTCTCACCGAGGCAACATCTCTAACACTGACAAAACTCGGTGGCCGAATCGGTTGAGCGAAAGCTTCCTGTGCGGGACATCGGGAGTTGGATTCATGGTCGAGTCAAACCAATGACTTACAACATTGATACTTGTCGCTTCCTAGCTTGGAGCTTGGCATTAATAGGATAGGGCAAGGACTGGTTAGCTCAGTGTCAGGATAATGTGACTGAGTGGGATATTGGGTCATGGTACTGGCAGCCTGATTTCTCAGTGGGACAGCACTATTAAGTCACCATGAGTATGCACTGTCACAAGACCGTACCTGTCTTGATATGACCTTAGATGTTGCCAGGACATAAAATCCAACAACCAACCAGTCATCTCTAAGACCAATCCTGCGAAATTGAGAATTTGATCAATAATGATGCGTGAGGATATAAAGTCCCCCTGGAATGGCAAGTCTTTTAAATGGTCAGTTAATGATTACAATTACATACATACAGGCAATGGACTTACATATGAGCCTGTTACAAAAGGTGATAAACTCTCTCTTTTTTTTGTCCACTGAACGATTGACACAAAATAGCACAGAAATGGTTACACTGAAAACACAAGGACATTTGCTTTAAATCAATATGTATTCTATTGGGATTATGAAACACCCTAAATCAGTTTATCCTGAGCAAATGCATAAGCAGATAGTATGTTGATCGTTGCAATGGACAAAGTTTTCGCCCAAATTACTTAGCACCTTTTGAGACAGCCTCATACATACATTATACAGGGTAGCTTCAACAACCATACAGTGCATAGCTTGTACAGGAACATACTCATGGCAACCGGTGTCGTGGAGGTGATAATAATGGGAAATATTGTGCCTAGAGCAGGAATCGAATCCACATCGCATTGCGAGCCAGTTTGCGAGCCAGTTTGCGAGCCAGTTTGCTAACCCTTACATCACCTAGGATCCCTGATGTCACCATCCTCCCCATGCCTACCTGTCTATGTGGCTTCTTACCTGAGAGGTCAGTGCAGACTACTACAATACTTATCAAAAGCAAAGACATGTGCCATTCACGTGGGGAGGTAAGCGCGTCTCACCATAGTACTTTTAGTAGCTTTGTACTGATATCACTTTTTCAAACAATACCACACTTTTTTTCTTTTTTTTTTAAAGCCTACAATCTGCAGCTTTGCCTTGTTACAGTTTCTTTTCGTGAACATTAATGTGGCATTGAACTACAAAGTAAGTAGCATGCAATTGAAATGAGTTGAATTAATCATTGATATATTCAGCTCCTTTTGTGTCTGGGCAATACAAAAATACACTAATTGGTTAAAGTTGCATAGTCCGATGGTTTTGAGTTTCTCTCATTTTCTGAGATAAACGTATTAGGTTGATAATCTACGTTACTTTAGTTTGAAGTAACTTTTATTTTAAATGACTAACTTATGAGATATTTGAAGTGCAAAAGTCCTGAATAAATTTTTGCAAACTTGCCAAAACTCTAACACCATAGGCTTCTGCAGTAACAGGTTCTATTAAATTGACTCGGTATTCCCTTATATATGACAACAAATGTTTAATAAGTGCACCAGTATCTAAGTTAGATATGTAGAATCAAATCTAGATCCTTGTTATGGTTGTGACAATTTGATGTTTTCGTCGGACTATACAGCTTTAAATAAGAAGTGGCGATTTACTAGAAAACTATTTCTTCTTGTTTGTATCTTGGGGTTTTACATCCCAGGAACATCTATGGTGATATGCGGACAGGAACCCGCTTAATCATTGATATATTCAGCTCCTTTTGTCTCTGGGCAATAAAAATACACTAATTGGTTAAATAAGAAATAACATTTTACAAACAAAGCTATTCTTGTTTATCTCTTGGGGTTTTACACCCCAGGCACATCTAGTTATGTACAATCATATAAAGACATGGACCCTGCTTAATCATTGATATATTCAGCTCCTTTTGTCCCTGGGCAATAAAAATACACTAATTGGTTAAATAAGAAATAACATTTTAATAGTGAACTACAGTAAAACCTCTCTAAATCGACCGGCCTTGGGAGCGAATTTAAGTGGTCGAATTAGGGAGGTGGTCGGCTTAGGGAGTTGGAATATGGTTAAAATGGTATTGTTGGGACCCATATAAAGCGATCGATATAGGGGAGTGGTCGATCTGTGCAGGTGGTCGGTTAGGGAGGTTTTACTGTATTCTTGTTGGTATGTTGGTGTTTTACATCCTAGGAGCATATACAGTCATATGAAGACCTGGACCCGATTAATCATTGATATATTCAAGTCCTTTTGTCTCTGGGCTATAACAAAAACACCAATTGGTTAAATAAGAAAAGACATTTCACTAAAAAATCACAATTCTTGTTTGTATGTTGGGGCTTTAAATCCGAGGAAGATTGACGGTCGTATGAGCTGAGGAACCCGGTTACTCCAAGAAAACTTGTCTGTTTTTGTTTTGTTGTTTAACGGCCCCCACCCCCACCCCCACAGCACAAAAGTCACCATCGGCTATTGGCGGTCCAGAGAACACTCATGCCAATTGTTATTACCTTTAATTTCGCGGAAATTGTTAACCATCGGAACATCTCTTATATGCGACATTTTACCCCCCACCCCCACCCCCCAATCTCAGCTACATGCTCATCATCTATGTAACCTGTTTGGATGAGATTCACACAAAGGACGTTGTTGTCATTTTGTCAGTTTAAACTTGCATTGTCCGATGGTTTTGAATTTCCGTATTTTTTCTGAGATAAATATATTATTTCGATCACTAGTCTCTATTTTACATTAGTTCAAAGTTACTTTCATTTTAAATGGTAAACTTTTGAGATATTTAGAATGCAAACATGGAAAATTAGTTTTGGCATGCTTGCCAAAACTCTGACACCATAGACTTCTGCAGTAACAGGTTCTGTTAAATTAACTCAGTGTTGCCTTCTACGCAGAAACAAATGCTTAATAAGTGCATCGGTATCTACGTTAGATATGTAAAATCAAATCTAGATAATTGGTTTGGTTTTGAAAATTTGATATTTCATCGGACCATGCAGCTTTAATCTGGGCACGGATTGTCGCAGTGTGTTGAGAGAAATGTGAACACCATATCAGAGTGGGGGCTGGATATAGGAGCTCTCAGTTGATTAGAAACAATAGCGGCAACCGGGATCCATGCTTCTGGAGCCCTCATGTTGGGTTTTATAAATATATATACATATAATCACATTCATAATCACATCGATACATATATATGCTAATTTATATATAAGTTATAACACATGCATATATATACACATAATATGCAGATATATACATATACACATATACCCATACATGTAAATGTATACATATATACATATATATATACATAAAAATACATATATATATATATACATAAAAATACATATATATACATATACACACATATATATATATATACACATACAAATATGTACATATATATACATATATATACATATATACATATATACATATATATACATATATATATATGCATATATACATATATATATGCATACATATATATACATACATATACATATATATTTACATATACTTACATATATACACATATATATACTTATATATATGCACATATACATATATATATACATACATATACATGCATATATACACATATATATTCATACATATATATATGTATCTATGTGTACACATAGATATGCATACATATACATAAAATAGATATATGCATTTATATTTACACATATATACATATGTACATATAAATATATATATATATACATATATATAAATATATATGTGATGCAAAACGCATTATATGAGTAAAAATGCAAGGGGAAAATGTATTCTATATAATTCTATTCCTCCTTTCGGCATTGGGGGAGTGTTCCCCCCCCTCCCCCCACACTCCTCTGCTGTCAGGGTAATTGGCAGGTGAGGCCCCGTTATACCACACGCACTGGAGGAATTATTTACATATATACACACATATATACATCTAAATACAGATATACATATATACATTCATATATATACACATGTGAATACACATATATATGTACATATATATATATATATATATATATGTGGGCTATATATTTGCATATATATACATATATATATATATATATGTATAAATTCAGTCAGGCTTGTCCACTGCTGCAATAATATTCAACCATCACCAGCCATACAGCCAGACTGGTCCACTGATGAACCCTATTGCCATAACTGTAACCAGCCTGACTGTATCGATGGTGACAGCTGAACCCTACTGTCACAACAGTCAACCAGCCGCACTGTATGGATGGTGACAGCTGAAACCTACTGTCACAACAGTGAACAAGCCCGACTATATGGATGGTGACAGCTGAATCCTACGATCACAACATTCAACCAGCCGGACTGTATGGATGGTGAGAGCTGAAGCTTACTGCCACAGTGAACCAGCCTGACTGTATGGATGGTGACAGCTGAATCCTACTGCCACAACAGTGAACCAGCCTGACTGTATGGATGGTGACAGCTGAATCCTACTGCCACAGCAGTGAACCAGCCTGACTGTATGGATGGTGACAGCTGAATCCTACTGCCACAACAGTGAACCAGCCCGACTATATGGATGGTGACAGCTGAATCCTACTCTCACAAGAGTGAACCAGCCCAACTGTATGGATTGTGACAGCTGAATCCTACTGCCACAACAGTGAACCAGTCCGACTGTATGGATGGTGACAGCTGAATCCTATTGTCAGAAGAGTGAACCAGCCCAACTGTATGGATGGTGACAGCTGAATCCTACTGTCACAACTGTGAACCAGCCCGACTGTATGGATGGTGACAGCTGAATTCTACTGTCACAAGAGTGAACCAGCCCGACTGTATGGATGGTGACAGCTGATTCCTATTGTCAAAACAGTGAACCATCCCGACTGTATGGATGGTGACAGCTGATTCCTACTGTCAAAACAGTGAACCAGCCTGACTGTATGGATGGTGACAGCTGAATCCTACTGCCACAACAGTGAACCATCCCGACTGTATGGATGGTGACAGCTGAATCCTACTGTCACAACAGTGAACCAACCCGACTGTATGGATGCTGACAGCTGAATCCTACTGTCACAAGAGTGAACCAGCCCGACTGTATGGATGGTGACAGCTGAATCCTACTGCGGTAAGTTCCCTTATTGCATTCTGAATGTTAAATAATCAGCAGACAATGGAAGTCACATTCGGCAGCTGTCATCATCTGGTTTGTGACAGTGACAGCTTCTCAACGGACATGGCAGCTCTTGCTGTCACAATGGGAAGTGAGAGATTGCAATCTAGACAGATGACCCGTGTTCACATGTTTCTGTGGGGGTTGGCGGAGGGTGCACTAATAATTAACTAACTCTTCCCAGCATTTTCAACAAAGTTATTATTTTAATTAAAGAACAGTCGATACTCATTCCATTTTAGTTAAATGAACAAAAATATATCCGACTACTGTGTATGTGTATCTGAGTCGAATTCTTATATTATTCACACAATTACTTATTATATTGTATTTTTAATTATTGAGAAACCTAGCTGGTGAACTATTTGTACAGTGCGCCCCCGGTGTCGTCGAGAATATCGGCAGGTGTACATCATCCGACATGCCATCATGCATGCAGCATCCGTTTACTGTATAATGAATCCTTCTTTTGTGTAAGTGAATTCTTTCCACAATACCCATGACAACTACTCAGAATGGGGCTAGTGGCTTACTACTGCACAATCCCATCGTGACGTTCTCTGTGGTGGAGTGGTAGAGTGTCTGACTCTTTTCTAGGTCAGACTCCTAATCTGAGGGTCGGTGGTTCGATTCCTTGTGCCCCCAGCTCTGCCAATTTGGATTTCCACTGCTGTGTATAACTTACAGCATCATCAAAGGCCGGTTGCTCTCATACCATGTCTATGTGGTGTGGGAGGTTAAAAATCCCTTGGGTCGGTAAAAGTGTAGGCTCGGGCTTTCTATCGACCAGTAGTGGAATGAGGAAGACCAGTCGTCTATGACTGAAATTTCCCCTGCTTAAACAACTAATGGACCAACAAAAATCTATCAACAATTTTGAAGTCAAAGCATCGATATAGATGTAATCGATTTCGATACTGGTGCACTTATTAAACATTTGACGCTGCATAAAAGGGAATACTGATTGAAATTAAATGAATAGAACATATTACTTTTCTAAGCTATGTTGTCCAGAATGTCAGTTTGTATGCGCCACACCGAAATAATTTTGCATGGTTTCACATTAAATATTTACAAATATAGTGATTAATGATACAAGTTCTTGAAACTAAATTATGTTTTTTTGGTGTTTTTTCTTGAAGATTTATACTGCCTATCATGGATAAGTCTGAATAGACTTGTTTTCACCGTTAAGGCCCTGTCACACTATGACATTTCCCACGGCGTGCCAGCAATGCGCAAGATACTTGCAAGGGCTCGAGACACATCCAACTTTTGGGCGTTGTGGAAGAAAGTTTGACGGGTTGCAGCGTGCTACTGGCGTGTTGGTGGCGCTTCCGTAACGCCTCCTCCAACACGTCGGCATGCGTCGGGGCATGCCGAAAGCTTTGTGCAAGCACAAAACGATTGGCGTGGCCCGACGTGCGCCGACGCACACCAATGCGCGCCGACACGCGCCGACATGTCCATTCACACATTGCTATCACTCAACGTGTACCGATGCACCATTAACGCGCCGGTAACGCGTGCGTAACGCTTCCCGACATTTCGCCCAAAAAGGCAACATGTTGGCGCGTGTTGGTGAGAAATGTCGTAGTGTGACAGGGCCTTTAGACAGTTTGTCTATAGAAAGCCCGAGCCTACACTTTTACCAACCCAAGGGATTTTTAACCTCCCACACCACATAGACATGGTGTGAGAGCAACTGGCCTTTGATGACACTGTAAGTTACACAAAGCGGTGGAAATCCAAATTGGCAGAGATGGGAGCCCGGGGAATCGAACCACCAACTTTCAGATTAGGAGTCTGACCTAGGAAAAAAGTCAGACACTCTAACCACTCCACCACAGAGAACACCACAATATATAATAATTATAATAATCAACATACTATGTTTATCTATCTAAAAACACTATTACAGAAAGATAGAATCATCAAATTAAACCACTTTAATAAATCATGAATTATGGAGAATCCATTTGGTTGATGGTGAATTCTGGTTTTAAAATATAGTTGGTAGTTCCTTCTCGATTGAGGATTTGCATGTGACGTAGGCATCACACTACTCCCGCTCCGTGGTTGGATAGAAGCAGTTCATTATACTATCAATTGTATGTAAATATAACAAAAACCACAATCTATTCACTGCTACGATCTAATGTTGTTATTAAGAATCATGAATATTCAATCAGGGGTTGGAATAATGACATTTATGAGAATAGCTTACTCAAAGAGTGAAATCCTGTCAAATAAACCCCCAAATCTACGTGATATTGACGCCAACGCCACATCGGCGGCGATATTCATGATATTGTCGAAGGTAAACAAAACAAAAAGCACAAATCTATTCACTGCTACGATCTAATTCTGCTACTTAGAATCATGAATATTCACTGGGGGCTTGAAATAATGTTTATTTAACAGAATAACCTATTCAATAAGTGAAATTCGGTCAAATTAAAGCCAAAATCCAAGCGATATTAACGCAATATTGTCGACGGTAAGCAAAATAAAAAGCACAAATCTACTCACAGCTACGATCTAATTCTGCTACTTAGAATCATGAATATTCACTCGGGGGTTGAAATAATGTTATTTATGAGAATAGCCTACTCAAAAAGTGAAATCCTCTCAAATTTAACCCCAAATCATGGCGATATTAACGCCCCGCCACATCAGCAGTGTTATGCTGTACTTCCTATCCAACCATGATGGCCGACGAGGCACTGGTCATGTGGTGCTAATCATTTGACGCAAATCTTCAATAGATTATGATGTACTGTGTTGTGTACTACATGGAGACACATATAGGTTAGTGGATTGTTATATATATATGCATTATATATACACAGATAGAGAAAGAAAAGGAAGGAGCAGGAGGGGCATACACACAGTGTGTGTGTCTGCTTCGTGTTTGCTTCGTGGGTACGATCCCAGACTGAGTCAAACTGACGACTTAACCACAATTGACATCTTTCTTTTTGTAGTTAACGCGCCTAGTTATGAAAATTCAAGCTTTTGGTGCAGTTGTTGCACATCTGTTGCTGCACAATATTTAATTTTATAAGGGTGCCGTGACTGAGTAGGATATCGCACAATAGTGCCGTTGCATGGTGTCTCAGCTTAGTTGCACATAAGGATGCCGTGACTGAGTAGGATATCGCACAATAGTGCCGCTGTATGGTATGTCATGTTGGACAATGCCTTACAGCTACCAGGAGGCGCGCACGAGTGCCAAGTTCCGGTATGATGCTATCACTATCTATCAGCTTGGGTGACCCCCCCCCCCCCCAACCTCCGCTCCCCTCCACGCTCTCCCTCCCCACACACACATGTTCATTATACATAATTATGTACACAGTGGCCATTGAAGTCAGTGTTTGTAAATTGTAAGCAATCCTCTGTGAGCGACTATTGAATGGACCGGATAATAGGTGGTCAATCAACTGTCTGTATTCTGTCTGCCTACCCTATCTGGGGCCATATGCACGAATCGGAGTTAGGGCCTTAACCGCGGTTTGGGTATCTCCACAAGGCTAAATGTGGAAAATTGGTATGCGCCAGCGCTAACCGCGGACCGTAGCCTAGGCTAAGCTACCCCAGTTTCAAATCAGGTTTAACTGCTAGCCAGGGCGGTTAGTGTGCATTTGTGGGTCTCAATCTATTCAATGCGATCATATTTGACAGATTTACATATGGAATAAGTGAAATTTGGTCAAATTAACCCTAAATGCGAACCGATATTAACACTGCTGCTGCAAAGGTGGCGATATTAATATTTTCGAATCGACGAATGTAAAGTAAACAAATCGACGATGCCGCTTCGACGTCGATATCCATACCATACTGTCCAACGTCAACTAAAAATGGCCGCCGCCGCCGCCGAATCGGCGGCAATATATTATACCCAAATCTATTCAATGCTGTCATATTTAACAGAATTACATACGCAATAAGTGAAATCTTATCAAATTAACCCTAAATGCAAACCGATATTAACGTTGCCGCCGAATTAGCGGCGTTATTCATATCGTCGACTGGAGGGAATTCCCAAATCTATAAATAAACTCACGGTCAGCTATCCGCAGCGGCTAAAACATTGGCGCATACCAGTTTATATTTTTCGCGGAACCCCTGTTACCCAGAGCTAGCTGACCGGAGTTAGCGCCTAGCTCCGGTTACGACTAGCACACCTTGGTGCATACGGGCCCTGATGAATAGCCACCGGGCGCGATGGCCGAATCGGTAGAGCGCGGACTTCAAGCGCGGGAGATCGACAGTTTGGTTCCCGGCCGGTTCCAAGTCGAGGCAAACCAATGACTTATGAAATTGATACTTGTCACTTCCGAGCCTGGCGCTCAGAATTAATACTAAAATAGGACAGGGCAAGGATTGGTAAGCTCAGTGTCAGGAGAATGTGAATGAGTGAAATATAGGGTCATGGTGCCGGTGGCCTAAATTCCCAGGGGGGCATCATTATAAAGTTGATTGATTGATTGATTGATTGGTGGTTGCTTTACGCCATGTCGGCAGCATAGGCCATATTCACGGCGAGAAATGTTTGTTTTTTGTTCAAACGATCGCTTTGAGTGAATACTGTCACAAGTCGGTTCCCGTCCTAATATGACCTTAGATGTTACCAGTTGTAAACTTCAACGACCACCATGAACTGATAATTAGTGATATCCCACTCAGTCACATTATCCTGACACTGAGCACACCCGTCCTTGCCCTATCCTAGTAAGGCCAAGCGCCTGGTTCGGAAGCGAGAAGTATTAATTTTATAAGTCATTGGTTTGACTTGACTGGGAATCGAACTCCCAATCTCCTGCACTGGATGCCTGCACTCTACCTATTCGGACACCGCACCCGGTTACAAGTTACGTGCTTTAATGTGATCACGTGCTGCACTTGGTCAGGTGCTCGGGTTGTTGTCACAACGCGGGTGTCAGAAAGGGTCACGTGACAGAGAGGCCAGGTGCCCCTGACTATCGCAAGTCACGTGTCTTCATCACAGCCATCGTTATCTGTAGTTGTATGTGTGTGCATATCTCATGAGAGGTGTGTAGTCATCTGTGTGTACATATGTCATGAGAGGTTTGTAGTCATATGTGTGCATATGTCATGAGAAGTTTGTAGCCATATGTATGTACATATGTCATGAGAGGTTTGTAGTTGTATGTGTGTGCATATGTCATAAGAGGTTTGTAGTGGTCTGTGTATGCATACATCATGAGAGTTTTGTAGTTGTATGTATGTACATATGTAATGAGAGGCTTGTAGTTGTATGTGTGCATATGTCATGAGAAGTATGTAGCCATATGTATGTACATATCTCATGAGAGGTTTGTAGTCCTCTGTGTGTGCATATGTCATGAGAGATTTGTAGTCATCTGTGTGTGCATATGCTATGAGAGGGTTGTAGTCATATGTGTGTGCATATGTCATGAGAGGTTTGTGGTTGTATGTGTGTAGATATGGCATGAGAGGTTTGTAGTCGTCTGTGTGTGCATATGTCATGAGAGGTTTGTAGTCATATGATTGTATATATGTCCTGAGAGGTTTGTACTTGTATGTGTGTGCATATGTCGTGAGAGGTGTGTAGTCATATGTATGTACACATGTCATGAGATGTTTATAGTCATCTGTGTGTGCATATGTCATGAGAGGTTTGTAGTCCTCTGTGTGTGCATATGTCATGAAAGATTTGTAGTCATCTGTGTGTGCATATGTCATGAGAGGTTTGTAGTCATATGGGTGTGCATATGTCATGAGAGGTTGTGTTTGTATGTGTGTAGATATGCTATGAGAGGTTGTAGTCGTCTGTGTGTGCATATGTCAAGAGAGGTTTGTAGTCGTATGTATGTATATATGTAATGAGAGGTTTGTAGTTGTATGTGTGTACATATGTCATGAGAGGTTTGTAGTCATCTGTGTGTGCATATGTCATGAGAGGTTTCTAGTCATATGTGTGTGCATATGTCATGAGACTGAGAGGTTTATAGTTTCTATGTGTGCATATGTCATGAGAGGTTTGTAGTCATAAGTGTGTGCATATGTCATGAGAGGTTTGTAGTCGTATGTGTGCATATGTCATGAGCGGTGTATAGTCATCTGTATGTACACATGTTATGAGAGGTTTGTAGTCATCTGGGTGTGCATATGTCATGAGAGGTGTCTCGTCGTTGTATGTACATATGTCATGAGAGGTTTGTAGTTGTCTCAGTGTGCATATGTCATGAGAGATTTGTAGTTGTATGTGTGTGCATATGTCATGAGAGATTTGACAAACAATTGCAAATTTATGTGATTCCAGGACAAGTGTCTTAACCATTAGACTATCCAGGTTGCGTGATGCAGTGAACCTACCCATCACTCGCTGTGTGTGTGGAATTTCACGTGCGAAATTTAGTGTAACCTCACTACACCTATTTGTGTATGTAGCATTTCACCTGAGGAAGGTAGTGTAATCTCACTCCACCTACCGGTGTGTGTGGAGATTCACCTGGGGAAGTTAGTGTAACGTCACTACACCTGTGTGTGTGGCATTTCACCTGTACAGAGGAAGGTACCAACCTCACTACACCTGTCTGTGTGTGTGTGGTATTTCACCTGTGGAAGTTAGTTTAACCTCACTACACATATTGGTGTGCGTGACATTTCATGTGGGGAAGATAGTCATCTCACTACACCTATTTGTGTATGGCAATATTAACTGTGCATCTTTTCCGTTCAAATAGTTTCAAAGTTAGTGCTTTGTAATCAAAGTTACTACTGAAGTAAAGTAAGGCAGCCTACAATGGCCAACCTACAAAGTTAGTTTAAACAGATAAGAGAAACCGACAAGCATCAGATGTTGTGACTTTAAGCCTATGCGACAACATTCTGGTCAAGGCACCAATGTTATACAAAATGTTTTAAACACACGGAACATTATGCATAAGGCGGGACTCGAACCCGTATTTATCCATTCCATTCAATATTTAAACTACCCAGGCCATCTAGCTCTAATGCAATCAGCCAACCTAAGCCTATCTAGAGTGAATTTCACTAGCGCAGGTGAGGGAAAATCATTAGATATAGATACACTAAACTGATAATTTCAGTTTACCTTTGTTCCCATAAGCACCAGAACTAATTCAGTGTCATTATTCCTCTCGCCAGTAATTCTGCAGTGTGTTGGGGGCGCAATTATTGTCCTTGCCTTCATTAACGCATTCACCACTAGGAAGTGTAATTATGACTAGGAATAATAGTTGTTTGAGCATGCACACAGAAACTAATTAATACTTTATAAAAATGAATTTACATATCCACAGCGGCCAAGAGAGGGAGAGAGGGTGAAAGGGAGAGATGGTGAGAGGCAGAGAGGGTGACAGGGTGACAGGGTGAGAGCGGGATGGGGAGAGAGGGAGAGAGAGGGAGGGGGAGAGAGAGGGGGAGAGAGATGGAGGGAGAGAGGGAGAGAGAGGGAGAGAGAGGGAGACCACAGTTAGTGTGGCTCCATTCATGGATGTGCATGTAAGATTAAAATTCCATTATAGTCATAAGTGGAATCATTTTAATAGCACATTGCCTTTGTTTCGAAAATTACATTGTGAGTATTCATCATTATCATTATGGCGCAGGTTTGGGGTTTCCTACCTGTAACTTGTAAGTACATCTTACTTTTCCTGAAGCACAAAAGGGTTTGCACACCTGTTAACTACGTAATGCACTACTCGGTTCTGGGCGTGCATGGTTTATGAGTGCTGTTTATATATATATATATATATATATATATATATATATATATATCTTGATATCCAGATGTATACATATATATGTATGTATTTATATCTAGATATATAGATATATATGTACCTATATATATGTACCTACATATATATGTTTATGTATTTATATATGTGTATATATGAAGAGCTCTTTTCAAAAACACAATAATCGTCAATCAAAAAAATTAGTTTGCAATGCCAATGCCAAGTTCATAGATCGTGTTATGTAAAAGAGCTCTTCATATATATATATATATATATATATATATATATATATATATATATATATATATATATATATATATAGATGAAGAACTCTTTATATATATGAAAAGCTCTTTTCCAAAACATGATCTACAGTTGTTTTTGGATTGGCATTTATTGCGTTTTTGAAAAGAGCTCTTCATATATATATATCTATGTATATATGTGTATTTATATACATACGTTTATGTACCTATTTATATATGTATATATAAATTTTACTTGTATATATATATATATATTTATATATATATATATATATATTTCCATGTTTATTTATTTATTTCGATATACTTAGTTATTATATATGTTTTATTATATATTATTGGAAAATAAATAAGTTTTCTAGAAATGAACCAATTTTTTTTTTTTTTAACGTATCTTTTACAAGTTTTAGGGACAGCTGTAACTAATTCGACCATCTCATCCGGTGTGCATCTAACAATGTGTAAGGACCACACAAGGGTATGTATATTGCAATTTGTGTTTTATGGTGAACTTAAGTAGGAAATACACAAATGAAAGGACAACATTGTGAAGCTGGTTTATGCATTATTGAGTATCGGTAATAAGTGGACTGAGTGTCTGAAAATTACCAAACTGTTCTACGCGGTAAGATAACAAGTCTCAATAACAAGCCATTGACGAGTCACGCTTCAAAGTTAACAACCCATCATGAGTGCGAGCCAACCGGAATAGCACAAATTTAGGCTTTTGTGGAAAGGAATATATATTTTAGCTTATCTCTCACCATTTGTGTTGTTGGCTATAATACGTGCACAATTGGTGAATGGGTTCATCTCAGGATGAAGTTTATCTAACTTCATGTTGAAGTTGCATAGTCCGATGGTTTTGAATTTCTGTATTTTTTTCGGAGATAAATATATTAGATCGATCACTAGTAATCTACTTTACATTAGTTCAAAGTTACTTTTATTTTAAATGGTAAACTTTTGAGACATTTTGTGTGCAAACATGGAAAATTAGTTTTTGGCAAGCTTGCCAAAACTCGGACACCATAGACTTCTGCAGCAACAAGTTCTGTTAAATTGACTTAGTATTGCCTTCTAGTACTACGCAGAAACAAATGCTTAATAAGTGCATCAGTATCTAAGTTAGATATGTAAAATGAAATCTAGAAAATTGGTTTGGTTTTGACAATTTTATATTTCATCGAACTATGCAGCTTTAAGTGTCGGCAAACGTTGCAATCATATCACAGTATATTGCACTAGAAGAAGCCCTAAGAACTCTCTTCAGGTCCCTCCCATACCCTCCTCCCTCCCCTCCCCTCCCCTCCGCCCTCCCTTCCTCATTCCCCTCCCCCTTCCTCTCCATCTGCCCCCTCCTTTCCCCCCGTCTCATCCTCCCTCCTCCACTCCTCCCCCCCCCCCTCTCCTCTCCTCCTCACCCCTGCTTACCCAACCAGCTCCCCCCCCCCCCCCCACACACACACCCCACACTCTCTCCCCTTCTCGGAGAAGGACTGAAGGGGTTTAATTTAAGATAAACCAAGCCTTTGTGCGGTCACCATGGTTACCCGGTGGTGAGACACGCGGCGTGCATCCATCACGACACTCAGCCTTTTGATGACAACCCGGGCGACCATTACGCACAATTTCCCGCCGATCATGTGATCATCATGTGACCTGATCAAAGCTGCATTGTGGGCACAGCGAAGGGCATCCGGTGCGCACGCGCTTGTCCTACAATCTCCAAACGCCTCTAGACACGTCCTGTGGGTGTGAAATATACACACATGATGTAGATTTCACCCACGTTGCGCTTGGAGAGTGGACTGGCGCATGTGTAAAGGAGCCGCTCGAGGGAAAAATATCGTCTGCCTTCGTCAAAGCCGTCTGCCGCCGCCAAATGTCGTCTGCTGAGGCAGTTGCTTGTCTCGTGGCCGGAGATTCCAGACGAACAATCAGCGGGCGGCGTTTGATAGCTGATTACTGGCGGCCAGGGTATGTTACCTGTCATAGATAACATAGCTTCTGTGCTTTTGTCACGTCTGACAGGAAGCGTCACCTCTGACGTCACTCGGGCGTCGTGACGTGTGTTACAAGTGTGAGACTGAGATGGATGACACGTGGTCTGCACGTGGCGTGCTCTAATTACCCATCATCCTTTTGCCACGTGAATATCCGCTTGTCTGATGGATGGATTAAAGTTAAATAATCAGATGGTTTTTTTTGGTGATTTTTTCCCCCTTCAGTTTCTCCCATCTTTCTTCAATAAATATGTGTGGTCACTCGTTATATATCAATTATAATCTATGTTACTTCAGTTTGATTTAACTTTGATTACAAAAATGGAATATTTGAAGTTAAAAATAACATGCAAAAATAATGGAATGTGCGTCAAAATGCTTGTCACCATAGGCTTCAGCATTACCAGGTTCTATTGAAGTTGTAGACAGTAAAACCTCTCTAATACCCCTGTCACACTATGATGTAACAAGCGAACATGAGCCTAATGTGGCGATTTTTCGTCATTACGTTGATGTATGTTGGATTACGTTATGATGACGTCATAATGACGTTAGAATGACGTCGAGCTACGTCACATTACGTCGTGTTACGTCGAGTTACGTCAAGGTTTTGGACATGCTAAAAAATGTTGACGTAGCTCGAACGTAAGGGTTTACGTTCGCCGTACGCTGCTCACTACGTTCAACTACGTTCCACTACGTTGACCCACATTAAACCAAGTACAAATGCCCAAGTGGCGTAATGGGAACGTCAGGAGAACGTCAGGAGAACGTCAGGAGAACGTCAGGAGAACGTCAGGAGAACGTCAGGAGAACGTCAGGAGAACGTCAGGAGAACGTCAGGAGAACGTCAGGAGAACGTCAGGAGAACGTGCATTCAACGTACGTTCAATGTCTCATGACGTAGGTAACATCATGTAACGTTCTTCTGGCGATGGAATAACGTTCATGACGTTCCGTGAGCGTAGTGACGTTGTCCTCTCTCGTTGAATGATGGTATCACTACGCTTTACCGACGTTATGCTCTCATCCACTATGCTGCATCCACGTTCAACTTGTGCCCAAATTTGCATACTACGCCAAGAAGTTCAACGTTCTTCACGTTCTCCCTGCGTTGACGTCATTACGTCGTAGTCTGACAGGGCCATTAGCGACCACCTCCACAGATCGACCACTACCCTATATCAATCACTTTATTCGGGTCCCTCAATATCATTGTGACCATATTCTAATTCCCTGAACCGACCACCGCCCTAAATGGACCACTTAAAGTTGGACCGAAAGGTCGGTCGATTTAGAGAGGTTTTACTGTAGTCCGATAAAAGCATGAAAATTTCAAAAGCAAATCAATTATTTAGTTTTTGAACCTGCTTTGTGTATATCCAACTTAGAATCTAGATACTACTGATGTATATTTTTATGATAGCATACTAAGAGTAAGACAATTTAATGAATGTTATTATTGCTGAAGCCACTTATCCGGTGGAGTATATGGCAAGACAGGAAGCAGTAAATACCCTCCCCAGTTTTGACAAGTGTACCAAAATTATTGTGCATGTCTACACTCCAAAGACCTTAGTTAATTATTTTAAAACAAAGTTATGGCATGCTAAAGGAATGTAGATTATAACGATCAATCTAATATATTTATCTCAGAAAATGACAAAATTGAAACTATCAGACAATGCAACTTCAAACTGACTTGCACTACAAGAAGCCCTAAGAATTCTCCCCGTCATATTTCTCCATCTGCAGCAACCAATTGTAAAATTTTCCGATATATGAGATATGGGAAATGGAGAACTCTGCTATAATAAATTGCAACTTGTCTATAAAATGGTAAATGGTAGGTAAAACCAAAGGCATATAAGGTATATGTGGAGTTGGTGAGCTATTAGTATTACTAATTGAGGATAGAAACTGTGTATTAATATAGTATAGAGAGAGAGGGTCACTTCTTGACCTGAGAGAGAGGGTCACTTCTTGACATGGGGGACAGTCTTTGGGAAGTCGCCTCACATACCCCCTCCCCTCCAAGAGTTATTTATGGATCACTGCACCAGATACAACAGGGCACTGTAGCCAGATCTAACCATGCCTTGGCAACAAGGATATTGAACCCTCATTGGTGGATAGAGGAATGCTTGTTAATGTTAGGGATTAGAAGACTGGATCATGTGATCACCACCATCTTGTTCTTTAAACTATAAATACAATAAATCAGAGAGTCTCACTCTCCTACCTTTCACTCTTTATCTACTTACCTGGCTTGCCTGTAGTGATTTCTTATTAGCCTAACTACACCACTCAAACCGCCAGCCGTCAACTTTACACAATGCTTACTTAGAGTTGCATGGTCCGATGCTTTTGGGTTTTTGCTATTTTCTGAGATGAATATATTATACTAATCGTTATAACCTACTTTACTTTAGTGACAAGTAACTTTAATTTTAAATGGCTAAGTTTGAAGATATTTGATGTCGAAACATGCCAAAATAATTGTGCAAGCATGCCAAAACTCTGACACCATAGACTTCAGTAGTAATGGTTTCTATTAATTGACTTATTATGCCCTTCTATGCAGCAACAAATGCTTAATAAGTGCACCAGTGTCTCAGTTGAATATGTAGAACCAAATCTAGATAAGTGTTTCGTTTTGAAAATTTGATGTTTTCATCGGACTATGCAACTTTAATAAGAGCACCATTATCTGAGTTTGATAGGTAAGGCATAATCTAAGTAAGAGATTACCCATGTAATACATATTGTTGACTGAATTTGCATGATACTTTGTTGGACTGAATTTGTACACAGTTACTACTACAGCTGATACTTCATTTATAAAATGTATAGTACTTCTAGTAACAAACAGGATTTGCATGCAGTCACTATTACAACTGATAGTAGTTTCATTTATGTATGATACTTTTATTGGACTGGACTTGTACACAGCTGATACTTCATTTATAAAATGTACAATACTTTTAGTACGCAGTTACTACTACAGCTGATACTTCATTTATAAAATGTATAATACTTTTAGTAACAAACGGGATTTGAATACAGTCGCTATTACGACTGATAGTAGTTTCATTTATGTATTAAGGAATTGTACTGTACGGCCGGAAGACCAGTGCTCTGGCGCTGACAAAAGATATTATTCGATGAATAAATACTTGAACCAAAAAAAAAAAAAAAAAAAAAATACCAAAGGTGGACAATTGGTCTTCCCCATTGCACTGCTCATTCTCCTATCACTGGACGAGGTGGCCGAAACGGTACAGCGCAGACCTCCCGTACGGAAGGCCGGGAGTTCAATTCCCGGTCGAGTCAAACCACTGACATACAAAGTTGATTGTTGTCGCTTCCAACCCAGGCACTCGGCATTATTAGGATAGGGCAAGTACTACTTGGCTCGGTGTCAGGATAATGTGACTGAGTGGGATATCAGGTCATAATATTTTCAAAACCAAAAGAATTATCTAGATTTGATTCTACATATCTAACTTAGATGCTGGTGCACTTATTCAACATTTGTCGTCACATATAAGGGGATACTGAGTTAATTAATAGAACCTGCTACCGCAGAAGCATATGGTGATCGAGTTTTGGCAAGCTTGCCAAACTTAATTTAGCATGTTTCCATTTCAAATATCTCAAAAGTTAGCGATTTGAAATAAAAGTTACTTCAAATGAAAGTAAGGTAGATTATAATGATCAAGCTAATATATTTATCTCAAAAAATGAGAGAAATTCAAAACGATCGGACTATGCAACTTGAACACAAGCACGTGGTACCGGGGACACACACACACTTCAAATGCCGTCTGCTCTCGTCTCAGGAGCCAGACAAACTGAGGGACACATGGCGTAATTGTAGTCAGTATATACATTTTTTTAAACACACAAGGAAAAAAACTAAACAAATAAAGATCAAAGCCCATTGCCAGGTAAGTGGCGTTGAGGCTGTGGCGAATTATGTCATAGTTGTGTGGTTCTATGAGATCTTCACGCCCTCTGGTGGCTAGGTGGGGGTCGTCAGTCTAGACGGCGCATGCGCGAGCCGGAGCTTGTTTCCATGGTTATTATTGGCTGACGACAGGCGCGACATTCACGCTATTATCTAGATTCTGGCTAAAAGATTGTTGGTGGACTTATGGAATGTCAAACAGTGCACATGTTGATGTATATATATATGAAGAGTTCAGGCACAAAACCCGGTATATAGATATATATCGATATATATATATAGATATACATATATATATATATATGTATATATATATATATATATATATATATATATATATATATGAGACTGTCTCAAAAGGTAATAAGCAATACGGGGCAAAACTTTGTCCATTGTAACGATCAACATACTATCTCAGCTGCTTATGCATTTGCTCAGGATAAACTGATTTGTTTTTTACATGGTGTTTCATAATCCCAATAGAATACATATTGATTTGAAGCAAATGTCCTTGTGTTTTCAGTGTAACCGTTTCTGTGTTGTTGTGTGTCAATCGTTACAATGGACAAACAAAAAAAAGAGTTATTACCTTTTGAGACAGGCTCATATACATTTATATACCCAGACGGAATGGCCGAATGAGTTGAGCGTGCGTCTCCCATTCTGATAGATCCTGGGATCGTGGGTTCGAAAAATTGACACTTGTCACTTCCTAGCCTTGCGCTTGCCATTATTAGGATTGGGTAAGGAGCAGTGGGATGAGGAAGACCAATCGTCCACGATTGAAATTTCCCCTCCTTAATTAACTAATCTACCAAAGAAATATATTTACTTCTCTCTATCTATATATATATATATATTCATATGTTTTAACTTTGAATATCTCCGACGTGAATGATTAATAATAATAATAAAAATAAAAAGTTACTTGATACTAAAGGAAGGCAAATTATAACAATCGACCTAACATATGTATCTCTCTAGAATCATGTCAGACAATTCAAAAGCATCAGACTGCTCTTTTGATACGGCATATACCTGATATGAGAGGACATCCATGTGTGGGTTCACTGTGAACAATCGGGTGAATGTATACGATAAGGGTAAACCTAGGATGGCAACATGATACCACATCGGTCATCCCCTTTGTAGGAAGTCATGGTACTGATATTAGAAATCGCTTTCAAATATAATGAAAGGACAATAACCAAAATTCGAAGTTCCCTGTCTGCCATGGATCATATCCTAATACGGCTTGGTCTCCCAGTGGGGCAGCACTATAACGTCGTCATGAGTTCGCACTGTCACAAGTCGGTACCCGTTCTGATATGACTCTAGATGTTGCTAGGATGTAATACCACAAGCAACGAAATCATGGGAACAGCGACAACAACACAGATACCCGGTTGAGAGAATTGGGAATGAAATCAGCTGTTGCTCTCTGGAAGATGAGCTTAGCATGGGAGTGTGGGCAGGTGTGTGTAGTACTAGTAGGTGAGAGGAGAGGGGATAAGCTGAGTGAGTGACACTTGGAGATAGTGGCTACCAAAGGTTGATCAATCTCTGTTGGTTCTGTGCTTGATCCTTCTCACAGTCTGACAACCAAAGAGCCCTCTGGCGGCAGTAGAGAAACGAATGATATGGATCACAGCTCACTCTGCAGCACGCTCCATTGGAATAGTTGAGTGTGGTATAATGCGTTATGAAAATATTATTAATTCCTTCCATAGCAAAATAGGAGATGGGACAGAAGTTTAGGCATCGAGTCTAAGACTCTGGCTGGCTCTTAATACTAGCCCTGTCACACTATGACGCATCGCGCAAGCGTGCACCGACATAGGTTATTTTGTGCCAATACATCGGTCTATGTTGATATGCATTACTTGAACGTTATGCGTTTGTTATGTGTATACGTCAATGTTTGTTGTTATATGGCATCGCTCGTGAAGGGGTCGTCAAAGTTTTGTGCATGCATAAAACTTTCGATGTTCGACAACGTGTGATGTTTACGTGAGGCGTACGCTATGTATATGTTAGACATATGTCGATATACGTTAGACGTATGTTTGACAAATGTTGTTCACTACATAGCACTATGGACGGAGAGCCAGCGGAAACATACAGTCTGTGTATTGACAATGTATTGACAACATATGGATAACATACGTCTAATGTAGTCTAATGTATGTTCTTCATTTCTCCACCATGTCTTGATGTATGTAACATATAAGGCATACTTTTGGTGATCAAATTACATATATAACATTCGACGGCATTCTGCGAGCACACCATTAGTGTATTACGAGCGTTTTTCACCGGGAGGCACGTTATCCATACATTGGCCATATTTTGGCCATATGCTCTGCTACGTTGTATAAACGATATGTATACATCCAACTTTGAACCCACGCCAAAAAGTTTGACGCATCTCAACATTTGAAAGAGATTTTAGCCATTGGCCACATGCTTGCACGACACGTCATAATGTGACAGGGCCATAACACCTGCAATTACATTTTATTGAGAAAAATCCGTGGTGAAATAGGAAGATAGTTGGGGGGTTTAAAGGGCCGCCTGTACGGGAGGAGTAGAATTAAGGGAGCTGCATGGAAGCAACCTTACAGCTCTCCACGCTGCACCCCAGCCTCCAGTAACCCAGACTGCAAAGGAACATATCAAGGGAGGTTACAGGAGGCTTAGTAGAACACAATAACAAATAATAATAATAAAGATCATTACATACATGAATAATATTTGGATAAGTGTTTTATACCGTACATTATTTAGGCTGATTAGTTGGTTGGTTGTTGGAGCTTTGCGTCCTGGCAACATCTAAGCTCATATCAGGACAGTTACTTAGACTGAAGCATACTTGCTCCCGCGGCAGTATCACTGGGTTACTACCGTCATTGCGATGCTCTCAATCTTAAATGTGCTGGCAGTGCCTATCTTAGTACTATAATAATTATCTTACACCTCGTTAACTTAACTTGTCTGCATTGTTCTTTGGTGCTTTGCTGTGTCTATGGTATATGTCTTAGTGGTTACCGTCGTTGCAGCTGCTTGGGCACCAGCTCACCTGCAATCAGGATAGCAAACATGGCCGGGAGCTCTCATGTACACCCACACCTCCTCATCGCCCTTCACTTGCCCAGAATATTACCTTTGATAAATGCAGGGGCCTTTAAGAAGGTATCAGCCACAAATTTGTGCATCCATTATCTTGCCTCCCAACTTCTTGAAGCCAAAGATACATTGTAGATGATTTCTTTCGCCACCAACCCATTCTCTGATGGTAATGGCAGGATCCAATGTTGAGGGGAGCAGGTGGCTGCAAATGCTCAAAGGAAACGACCTACATGATGTGTTTTTTTTTGTATCTTAAGAATAAGAAGTCTACTCTGTAGGTAAACACACATAACCATATATTTATTAAATTTGCATAATCTGATGGTTTTCAGTTTCTCTCATTTTCTGAGATAAACATATTAGGTTGATCATTTTAATCTACCTTACTTTAGTTTGAAGTAACTTTTATATTAAATCATTAAGTTTTGAGATATTTTAAATGGAAACATGCTAAATTAATGTTGGCAAGCTTGCCATAACTCTATCACCATAGCGGCATTGGCTTCTACAGTAACAGGTTCTATTAATTGACTCAGTATCCCCTCATATGTGATGACAAATGTTTAATAAGTGCACCAGCATCTAAGTTAGATATGTAGAATCAAATCTAGATAATTGTTTTGGATTTGAAAATGTTATGTTTTCATCAGACTATGCAGCTTTACATTTGCACGCCACAATAAGCAATATTTATTATCACCAATTCTGGGTGGCGGTGTATGGCTTACCGTTAATGCAGATGTCATTCATCTTGGTGGGAATAGAAAGAGAGAGAGAGAGAGGGAGAGTGAGAGAGAGGCAGTAGTAGGGTGATTTATTGATTTGTAGCCAGAGAAAGAGGGCAGGGAGATGAGCCTCTGTTGTACCCGACCTGAAAGCGAATACCCTCGGATTAACATAGACGGAGGGCGACGTCCCAAGCATCGACCAAGTGTCACTTCACATTGATACTATCTTTAATGTCACACCATAGCAACATGGCAATTATTCAATTACCTGCACACATTTTATCCCAGTAGATTAGTATAGTTATTTGACCTATATGTGTTTCGGAAAACAGTGCAGAAAATATATATGTTTGCTGTTGTAAGAACACGGTTAAGAACCTACTTTTTAGTATCGGGAGGTCCTGTTGAAAAATGTGAATGTAGCAGTAGAACATGTACAGATAAATCCCCAGGCAGTGTGTGTGGCCGAATTGGTAGAGCGCATGCCTCCCGTGCGGGAGATCGGGAGTTCAACAATTGGGACATGGCATTTACATCCCATGAATTTCCTACGTGAATAATATAACCATTTTCAAGATGTTGGTGAAGTTGGGGAGTTGGAGATGGAGTAGTTTGGGAAATGAGAGGATTACCCCGGGGTGTGAGTGCTTTAAAATAATGTCCACTACGGGTATTATTTAATATTGTGTTTTTTTTTCTAAACTTACTAGGTATTGAATGGCTTTTGCGTTTTACGCAAATGGGTTTGGAGGTTTGGAATTGGAGGTTTGGAGGTTTGGAGGTTTGGAGGTTTGGAGGTTTGGAGGTTTGGAAGTTTGGAGGTTTGGAGGTTTGGAGGTTTGGAGTGTTGGAGGTTTGGAGGTTTGGAGGTTTGGAGGTTTGGAGGTTTGGAGGTTTGGAGGTTTGGAGGTTTGGAGGTTTGGAGGTTTGGAGGTTTGGAGGTTTGGAGGTTTGGAGTTTTGGAGGTTTAGAGGTTTGGAGGTTTGGAGGTTTGGAGTTTTGGAGGTTTGGAGGTTTGGAAGTTTGGAGGTTTGGAGGTTTGGCGGTTTGAGGTTTGAAAGGGTTGGGTTTTTAATGTGGGGTTCGGGTGCTATACTAGTACGAGTAGTATGTCTCCTGTGGGTGGAGGAGGAGGGGACGGGGTTAAGGGGTGCAGGTGAGTTGGGTTATTGTGAGGTGTGGTGGGAGGGGGGGGCGGGGCAGCTATAGGTTTACACCTCCGGTAATGCAGAGGACACCTGTGCCCCCGGGTGTGTCTTCCCAGCATTCCTACCTGCGCCACCACCCTGACAAAGCCACCCCCTGTAGTCCCCCCCCCCCCCCCCCCCCACACACACACACATACACACATACACACCTTCACCCTGCAGTCCGGTAGAGTGGTGGTGGCCATGTCAACCTGTCAGTGTCTTTAACCCTCACCCCACCCCCACCCACCCCACCCCTTACGTATACTACCCTTCCTGCTTCCTTCCTTACGCCCCCTGCACCCCCCCCCCCCCCCCCCACACACACACACCCTTCCCATGGTGCTCAGCGCGAGGCGGGTCTCCACGCGCCGCCACGTGCCGCGTGTCACTTCGCCACGCATGCGTGACCGCCGGGGTTGAACCTGGAGCGTCCCGCCCCACATAACCCGCCCCCCACCCCACCCCACCACCCAGAGGCCACCCTCCACTGCACCCCTGCCTCTCCCTCTCTCACTCTCTCTCTCTCACATACATACACCAATACCATATCCACACACACACCTACACACACCACCACCATCTCCACATTCTTCCCTGCCTCTCTCTCACACACCTACACGCACCGGCACCATCTCCCCAGTCTCCCCTGCCTCTCACACACACACACCTACACGCACCCCCCCCCCATCTCCACTGTCTCCCTGCCTCTCTCTCTCTCACCTACACGCACCACCACCATCTCCACATTCTTCCCTGCCTCTCTCTCACATACCTACACGCACCACCACCACCTCCCCAGTCTCCCCTGCCTCTCACACACACACACCTACACGCACCCCCCCCCCCCATCTCCACTGTCTCCCTGCCTCTCTCTCTCTCTCACCTACACGCACCACCACCATCTCCACAGTCTCCCCTGCCTCTCACACACACACACACACACCTACACGCACCACCCCTTCTCCACTGTCTCCCTGCCTCTCTGTCTCACACCTACACACCCCACCACCATCTCCACAGTATCCCCTGCCTCTCTCTCACAGACATCTACACACAACACCACCATCTCCACAGTCTCCCCTGCCTCTCTCTCACACACACTTGCACAAAACCACCACCATCTCCTCTGTCTCCCCTGCCTCTCTCTCTCACACACCTACACGCACCACCACCATCTCCACAATCTCCCCGGCCTCTCTCTGACACACACACCTACATGCACCACCACCATCTCCACAGTCTCCCCTGCCTCTCTCACAGACACACCTACACGCACCACCACCATCTCCAATGTCTCCCATGCCTCTCTCACAGACACACCTACACGCGCCACCACCATCTCCACTGCCTCCTCTGCCTCTCTCTCACACACACCTACACACACGCACCACCCCCATCTCCACTGCCCCCCTTGCCTCTCTCTAAAACACACCTACACACACGCACCACCACCATCTCCACTGTCTGCCCTTGTCACCTAGGGGCATGGCACCGTGCAGTGAGCTAGCTGGTGCTTACGTAGGCTTGAACCTTTCACATCTAGGTAACCCCATACATCACCCACACCAACACTCCTTCCTACACACATACACAACGACACATTCACACCTACAAATAGCTATGCCCACACATAGTTACACACACATATATATATATATATATAGTTACACCCACTCATAGCTATGTCCACACATAGCTACAACAATACATAGCGATACTCAATCATAGCTCAAGTCACACATGCACCGACGATTCTAGTCCTACACACATACACCGACACATTCACACCCACACATAACTATGCCCACATATAGCTACACCCTAGCACAGCTACACACACGTTTAGCTACATACACATACATAACTACAACCACACATAGCTACACGCAAACATAGCTATGCCCATACATAACTACAACTACAGAGAGTTATACCCATACATAGGTACAATCACACATAGTTATACCAACACATAACTGCAACCACATATATTTACACCCACACGTACCCATCCACCCCCATATACACATACTGACACGCCCACCTCAACATCCATCTACACCAATTACCACCCACACCTGTACCAATACTCACACCTTCATCTTCAGTCTAATCCACACTCACACCCACAACCACCGCTACACCCACACCCACACCCACACCCACACCCACACCCACACCCACACTCACACCCACACCCACACCCACACCCACACCCACACCCACACCCACACCCACACTCATACCCACACCCACACCCACAACACACCCACACCCACACCCACACCCACACCCACACCTGCACCCACACTCACATTCACACTCACACTCACACCCACACCCACACCACACCCACACCACACCCACACCCACACCCACACCTGCACCCACACTCACATTCACACTCACACCACCCACACCCACCCACACCCACACCCTACACCCACACTCCATCACCGACCTCCACACACCCACACCCACACACCCACACCCACACCCACACCCACACCCACACCCACACCCGCACCCGCACCCACACCCGTACCCACACCCACAACCTCACCCACACCCACTCCTGCACTCACACTCACACGCACACCACACCACACCCACCCCACACCCACACCCGCTCCCACACCTGCACCAACAGCCGCACCCACACCCACACCCACACCCACACCTGCACCCACACTCACATTCACACTCACACTCACACCCACACCCACACCCTTCACCCACACCCACCCACTTCACCCACACACTTCAGCCATACCCACACCCACACCCACACCCACCCACAGCCACACCCACACTCACACCCACACCCACACACACACACACACACACTTCAGCCAGACCCACACCTACACACTTCACCCACATCCACATCCACACTTACAAGGTAGAACCACAATCATAACCGCACCTTCATACATATTTCACCCAACACCTAGACACCTAAATCCATATCATAGTCTACACTCATGCCCATATCCACCCACTTTCACGCCCACACCCACTTTAAAACACGCACTCCCCACCCACACCCACATACAGACCACACACGCACCCATCCACACACACACACACACCGTCAACTGCGCTTTTCACCTCTGTGCAATTAACATCGTCTCATGCCAGGCTCACTCCGGCATCCTCACCAGACACCTAAGCCCAATATATCACCACGAACCACGTTGATATTCTGATATGATACTTCATGGCGTGTGCGCATGCGTATGCTGTCTATGCATGCCCTTTAACAGTTTTCTAGGTCAGACTCCTAATCTGAAGGTCAGTGGTTCGATTCCCTGTGCCCCCACCTCTGCAATTTGAATTTCCACCACTGTGTATAACTTACAGCATCATCAAAGGCCAGTTGCTCTCATACCATGTCTACATGGTGTGGGAGGTTAAAAATCCCTTGGGTCGGTAAAAGTGTAAGCTGGGGATTTCTATCGACAAACCGTCTAATGGTGAAAACAAGTCTATTCAGACTTATCCATGATAATTGATAGGCAGTATAAATCTTCAGAAGAAAAAAAAAAAAAAGGGAAAAGAAAAGAGCAGAATAAACTTGAGCCATCTTTGATCAGTTACCCCCCCCCCCCCCATCGCCCATCGCCATATCGCGAATGGACCAAATGGATGGATCATTACCTAACCTATTATCACCCGCTGTGTACTGTTTAGAATCACAATGTATTCTTTCAATGCATCTACCTACTCACACATTGATCAATATGAATATCTAAGACTTCAGGGTCCACACACTGGCATTGCTGTCTGCAGAGAGAGAAGGGATATTGCTCAACATTTGAATTTCACCAAGGGGAATGTTTGTTTGTTTATTGTTGTTTTACGTCCTAGCAACTTCTACGGTCATATCAGGACGGGTACCGACTTGTGACAGTGCACACTCATGGCGACTTTATAGTGCTGCCCCACTGGAAGACCAGGCCACCAGCACCATGAGCTGATATCCCACTCAGTCACATTATCCTGACACTGAGCCAACCAGTCCTTGTCCTATCCTAATAACGCCGAGCGCCAGGCTAGGAAGCAACCAGTATCAATATTTAAGTCATCGGTTTGACTCGAATCGGGTTCGAACCCACGACCCTACGATCTACCAACACGGGACCAAGGGATGCAGCTAATGTTGTTCTGTTTGGAAACAGTTAAATGATGACTTGCTATATATCATAATGGGATATGGTAATTGAGGACACATTAATTGTTCTTGTAGAACCCGCATCCTCACCCTCACCCTCACCCTCACCTCACCCTCACCCTCACCCTCACCCTCACCCCACCTCACACTCAGCCCCACCCTCATTCCCACCATCACCCTCACCATCACCACCCCATCCACACCCTCATCCACACCCTCACCCTCACCCTCACCCTCACCCTCACCCTCACCCTCACCCTCTCCCCACCTCACACTCAGCCCTACCCTCATCCCCACCCTCACCCTCACCATCACCACCCCATCCACACCCTCATCCACACATACACCCTTACCCTCACCCTCACCCTCACCCCACCTCACACTCAGCCCTACCCTCATTCCCACCCTCACCAGCACCACCCCATCCACACCTTCATCCACACACACACCCTCACCCTCACCCTCACCCTCACCCTCACCCTCACCCTCACCCCACCTCACACTCAGCCCTACCCTCACCCGCACCCTCACCATCACCACCCCATCCACACCCTCATCCACACACACACCCTCACCCTCACCCTCATCCACAAACACACCCTCACCCTCACCATCACCCTCACCCTCACCGCTACCCCCACCCTCACGCTCACCATCACCCCATCCCACCGACACCCTCACCTTCACTCCCACCCTCACCCTCACCCTCACCCCCACACTCACCCCTCATCCTCACACTCACCCCCACCCTTTCTCCATCCATTTTCATCAGTTCCACCCCACTTTCACTCCAAACCAGTCCCACCTCTAACCCTGCCCTTGGCATTATATAGAGATAACATCAGCAGGGCATTGACCAACAAGTATAATAAGGTTGGACCCATTGCAACTATTAGAAGAAAAGTAGTCACCTTTTTTTTTAAACTCAGTTATTTTTCTAAATTTAAAAAAATTACAACTTGTGTTTATTTGCGTTGTACTTTAAGCTAGCATTCCTTACACGCGGTATGCGGCATGCGGCATGCGGCGTGCGGCGTGCTTACGGGATGGGTCCTTTCACCCACACCCACACCCACACCCACACACAGTGTCAGGTTTCCTCACCACTGTTCTCTATGGCAAACGCAGCAGCATTCGCATTCGCATGCCGCACCGATTGCTACATGGACCGATTCAGTATTCACATGCCGCATGCCGCATGCCGCATACCGCGTGTAACGAATGTAGCCCATAGGCTTCAAGGCGTTTCAATTTTTTGTCGCATTCGCACACTTATCCCGATTTGATTCTACATGTCCAGTTTACATACTGGTAGGGAGTGGTACACTTATTCAGCATGTGTTGATGCATAAAGGGAAATAACAAGCCAGTGTAACTGTTACTCTTCAATTATAGGATCTTAGAATTATGACGTGCTTGTCAAAATAAATTTGGAAAGTTTTCCCATCAAATATTGTTAAAGCTATCCATTTAAAATAAAAATTACTTCAAAATTAAAGATGCGTAGAAAATAATGATCAGCTGATTGAATTCATCTATATATATATATATTTGGGCGGGGGGCCAACAACCCCACCCCGGAAAAATAACGTTACAGAATCACGAACAAGAAACTCAAGGCACTGGAGAGCCCTTGTTTGTGGCCTATGCCCAAAGTTGGGTGGTAGGCGACACGTTCATCTACGACACGGCTGAGGAGGTGTTTGTGTGGATGGGCGCTGATGCCTCAACAGGCGAAGAAGAAGAATATATATATAAATATATATATATATATACCTATATATATATATATTTATATATATATATTTATATATATATATTTATATATATATATATTGTTTTAGATGACCCAAACTGAAGACCATCTGCGACTTTATCTCCCTTGTTTACTTAAATTCACTTTCTTTCAAAACGCTAAAAAGAAAGTCTTTAAAATTAAATAAATCTGAGTGGGGGCGGGGTGATGGGGGTGATCTGGGGCAAGTGAAAGCCTGAGTTGACAAGTCAATAAGTAGAGATGGCTGATAGGTGATTGGTGATTGATTTTCTCGACCCAGCGACTCGGGGCGCAGTATGTGGTGAGGTCTCATCCCCCACCCACACCCCGCCCCCACCTCCACACCCACCTCCACAACACACCCCATCTCCACACCCACCCCCACACCCCACAACACACACCTACACCCACACCCACACCTACCTCCACCTCCACCCACCCCCAGCCCATCACCCCCACCCCCACACACCCCCACCATATCCCACCTACACCCACCCCACCCCCACACCCCACACCCACACACCTACACCCCCCACACCACACAACACACACCCACAAACCTACACCCACCCCCACCCCATACCCCCCGCGCACACACACCTACACCCACACCCACCCCACGACCCCCACCCCCACCCCCACTCACCCCCACCTCCACCAATCCAAAGTCCCACCCCCACCCACCCCAACCTCACCCCAATCCCATCCCTATCCCCACAGCCACCCCCACCCACTCCCACCTTCACACCCACAACCACACCCACACCCACCACCGACCTTGCACCCACATCCACCCCACCCTTACACCCCACCCCACCCCACCCATCCTTCCACCCCACCCCATCCCCCCACCCCATCCCCACCCACACCCACACACACCACACACCCACCCACACCACACCCACACCCACACCCACACCCACACCCGCACCCACCACCGACCTTACACCCACATCCACCCCACCCTTACACCCCACCCCACCCCACCCATCCTTCCACCCCCACCCCATCCCCCCACCCCATCCCCACCCACCCCACACCCCACCACCCCACACCCCACACCCACACCCACACCCACACCCACACCCACACCCACACCCACACCCACACCCACACCCACACCCACCCTCACCACCCACCCCCACACTCACACCCGCACCCACCAACGACATTACACCCATATCCACACCCATCCCTACACCCTACAACCGACCCCACCCATCCTTCTACCCCCACCAAAACCCCACCCCCACCTCCATTCCCACTCCACTACCATCTAGAGCCACACCCACCCACCCCCACCCACACACCACCCACTGCCAGTCACCATAGAGAATGCGCATTTTCGCGCGCAGACATCCCCATGGGCAAAGCGCCACCTAGTTTCAAAATCAATGTAGTGCATCTCCACCCGGCAAACCACGTGATCCCGGTAGGTCACGGAAGTGTGTGAATGAACCAGTGTTTATGTCTGGTTGTAGGTGTTTAGAAATAGGTGTGGTTGATTTAATATGTACATATCCACCTGTTCTCTACGTGAATATGACCAGACGGGATGGCCGAATGTGTTTAGCGTCCGTTTCCCGTTTTGATAGATCGTGGGATTCGAACCCACGGGTTCGAACCCTGGTTGACTCAAATCAATTACATAACAATTAATATTTGTCATTTCCTAGCCAGGCGCTCGGCATTATTGGGATAGGTCAGCAAGGACTGGTTGACTCAGTGTCAGGATAATGTGACTGAGTGGGATATCAGGTCATGGTGCTGGTGGCTGGGTCTCCCAGTGGGGTAGCACTATAAAGTTGTCATGAGTGCACACCATCACAAGTTGGTACCCGTCATTAGATGTTGCCTGGACTTAAAACTCCAACAACCAAACCATCAGTAGTAGCTAATACAAAGTACCATTTCCCGACATTAGTTCACATCATATACCATCTACACAGACATCCATCAAATACACACCTACACACAACTGCTATAGTCAGACCTGCCATCCCCACAACATGCACATTCATCAACAACATTTACCACCCACCCGCTGTATCACACACACACACCTGTTTGTTTGTTTGTTGTTGTTGTTTTACGTCCTAGCAACATCTAAGGTCATATCAGGATGGGTACCGACTTGTGACAGTGTGCACTCATGGCGACTTTATAGCGCTGTCCCACTGGGAAACCAGGCCGCCAGCACCATGACCTGGTTTCCCACCCAGTCACATTATCCTGACACTGAGCACACCAGTCCTTGCCCTGTCCTAATAATGCCGAGCGCCTGGCTAGGAAGCGACAAGTATCAATTTTTAAGTCATTGGTTTGACTCGACCAGGGTTCGAACCCATGACCCCACGACCTACCAGCATGGGAGATGGACGCTCAAACTCATTCGGCCATCACCTACTACGCACATACTTACACATCGACAACACACAAACATACACGACCCCACACATACCTGTCATCCAGACCTTTCACACTCACAACTTACACAAACCATTCACATATCTAACCATGCATACTCTCGCCACACACACAGCACACACGGTCAACTCCAACACATACACACCCGTTATACATATCGTACATAGATTACACACCCCACACCCAGCATACACTCAACATCAACACTCCACACACACGCCTACACACGCCTACTCACACACCACACATTAGCAACCTCAATACATCATACACACATGCACACATGCGCACATACACACACCTTCCACATCTACCAATCACTCCATTCACTCACTACCATCGCATTAGCACCTCCAGCACACTTCCCCTTCCCCCTCCATCTCCCCCTCCATCTCCCCCTCCATCTCCCCCTCCCCCCCTTCCCCCCTCCCTCCCACTGTCTCTCTCCGCACTCCCCTTCCCCACCTTCACTATCTATGACTTAACAATTAAAAATCGTCGCTTCCTAGCCAGGCGCTCGCCTTAATTAGGATAGGGAAAGGACTGGCTGGCTCAGTGTCAGGATAATCTGACTGAGTGGGACATCAGATCATGGTGCTGGCAGCCTGGTCTCCCAGTGGGGCAGCACTAACAAGTCGCCATGAGGGCACACTGTCACAAGTCGGTACCAGTCCTGATATGACATTCTGTGTTGCCAGCGTTTAAATTTAAAACTCCAACGACCGATCAACCCTCACCACCTGCACCTCCACCTTCACCTCCCCATCCTCCCCCACTCCCACTCCCCCTTATATCTTCACCCATCCCTTTCCCACTCCCCTCTCCCCCTCTCCTCCCCCTCCTCCAACCTTTCCCCTCCCCCACCCATCCCCCTTTCCTTCCCCATTCACCCCCCTCCCACTTCCCACTCCCACTTTTCTCCTCACCCACCCCTTTCCCACTCCCCTCTCCCCATCCCCTCCCCATCCCCCTCCCCGACTTCCCCCTCCCCTCCCCTCCTCCAACCTTTCCCCTCCCCCCACCCATCCCCCTTTCCTTCCCTATTCCCTCCCCCTCCCACTTCCCACTCCCCCTTTTCTCCTCACCCACCCCTTTCCCACTCCCCTCTCCCCATCCCCTCCCCATACCCCTCCCAGATTCCCCCCCCCCCTCCTCCAACCTTTCCCCTCCCCCCACCCATCCCCATTTCCTTCCCCATTCCCTCCCCCTCCCACTTCCCACTCCCCCGTCTCTCTTCACCAACCCCTTTCCCACTCCCCTCTCCCCATCCCCTCCCCATCCCCCTCCCCGATTTCCCCCACCCCTCCCCCTCCTCCAACCTTTCTCATCCCCAAACTCACCCCCCTTTCCTTCCCCATTCCCCCCCCCTCCCACTTCCCACTCCCCCGTCCCTCTTCACCCCCTCCCCCCATCCCACTCCCCTCTCCCCATCCCCTCCCATCCCCCTCCCCGACTTCCCCCACCCCTCCCCTCCTCCAACCTTTCTCATCCCCAAACTCACCCCCCTTTCCTTCCCCATTCCCTCCCCCTCCCACTCCCCCCCCCCCCGCCCTCTTCACCCCCTCCCCCCATCCCACTCCCCTCCCTCTCCCCACCCCTTCCCACCCACCAACCCTCCAACTGCCCACCGCTGCATTCTACCACCCACCCCCCCACCCCCAATTTATCATGTCACCTCCACAAAAACACGGGGCCCATGGCCGGCTTTTTGTGCAGCCTCGGTAATGACGGAGCCCGCCGTTGTTAGCGCCGTGGCGCTGACCTCTGTAACCCCTGGTGGGGGTAATTTGCATAGATCATGGCGCCCCCTGGTGGCGGGTGTAGGGATCAGACAGCGCGGCCCTCCCCCTTGGACCCCGCCTAGGGATTGTTGCCGAAATAATGGCGTATCCAGTCCCAACCGTCTTGGATTTCGCCTTTCTTTATCAGGTATTAACACTATTATACACGTTGGGGGCTAGGGAGGTACTTAGTGTAATTGTATGAAGGGTTCGGGTGTTTTTGTTGCTGTTGTATTTTTTGGGGGAAGGGGTTTTGCTGTTGGGAGGGTAACATCGGATGTATGTACATATATATTTCTATGTGTATGTATATACGATTAAGAGAGATGTATATATATATATATATATACATATGTATATGCTTATATATACATATACTTATGTATACTTATGTATACCTATGTATACTTCTGTATACTTATTATACTTATGCTTACTAATGTATGGTTATGTTAACTTCTGTATTATTATGCATAATTATGTATATTTATATATATTTATGTATATTTATGTATATGCATGTATATTTATGTATCATTGTGTAAGTATGTATAGTTATGTATATTTGTGTATACTTAAGTATAATTATGTATACGTATTCATAGATATGCATAGTTACACATACTTATGTATAATTATGTATAAGTATGTATACTTATGAATAATTATGCATATGTATGCATACTTATTATGCGTGTGTGTACTTGTGTATAATTATGCATAATTATGTATACTTATTATAATTATGTATACCTATGAATAGTTATGCATACTTATGGATAATTATGCATACTTATTGCATTATCCATACTTATGCATGGGCATGCATGTTTATGCATACTTATGCATACTTATGTATACTTATGTGTATACTTAGGTGTATATGTATACTTATGTATATTTATGCATACACATGTATACATATGCATACCTATGTATAATTATGTGTACTTATGTATGCTTATGTATACTTTATGTATATGGGATCTTCTGGCTTATCATTCTGGTATAACGGTTTATACAGCAAATACTATAGTCCTGTCCTTACATCAATACTGGAACCCGTTGCATACAGAGACATTGTCTCTGCCCTCTGTTAGTAGCAGCAAAGAACTTATATATTTAGGCAAAGGGCTCAAATATTACCTCTTGCTTGATATTGTGTACCTTTCAACCAACTGACAGTCTTGTGTCTTCATTGAGCTGTGATAGATAAAGTAGGGGCAGAAATTTACATCGTGGAAAATTGGTCTTCCTCATTCCACGGCTTCTTGCCCTATCCTAGTAATGCTGGATGTCAGGTTGTGTGGTTGTTGGAGTTTTACGTCCTTGCAACATCTAAGGTCATATCAGGACAGTTACCGACTTGTTATATTGCTGCCCTACTGGGAGAACAGGCCACCGGCACCATGACCTTATATCCGACTCAGTCAAATGATCCTGACACTGAGCCAACCAGTCCTTGCCCTATCCTAATAATACCTAATAATCTGGCTAGGAAGTGAAAAGTATCAATTTATAAGTCATTGGTTTGAATCGACCAGGGTTCGAACCCCACGATCTACCAAACCAGGAGGCGGACACGCTTAACTCATTCGGCCACTCAGTCTGGTTGTGTTACTGTTAGTAATACATGTTTTAAGTCGCGTCGATGTGTTAGTGGCGCCCCCCCCCCCGCCCCGATTCAAGGCACCGTCTTTGGAACACAGTAGTAGCCTTCACACGAGTATCGTTGTCTTGTTCTGCTAATAAACTGAGCCATAAGACCTTAATGTGACACTCTGGATGGATCCCAGGCGCAGGCCGTCCCGGCCTTAGCCCCCGACCCCGGCCACGGCCCCGGCCCCGGCCCAGCCCCGGCTCCGGCCCCGGCCCGGCCCCGGACTGGCCCCGGGCTAGTCGGGCAGTCGCTCTGTCTGGGACCACTTCCCACGCATGGGCAATTCGCTACGACTATATACACAGACACGCAAACACACGCACACACACGCACACACCCCACACCATCTACTGTCAAAAGGATACTTTCGCTGAATCAGCATATTCTGATCGCAGACGGTCTTCCTCAATCCACAGCTGCTTGCCCTATCCTAGTAATGCCGATCGCCAGGCTATATAGCGACAAGTATCAATTTATAAGTCATTGGTTTGACTCAGCCAGGGTTCGAACACGGGAGTTCAAATCCCGTGACGGGGAGGCGGACGCTCAACTCATTCGGCCATCACGTCATTCTTCGTCATGAACGTTTGTTGGGGTTTTGCATCCTACCAACATCTAAGGTCATGTCAGAATGGGTACCGATTTGTAACAGTGCACACTTATGGTGACTTCATAGTGATACGCCCACTGGGAAACCAGGCCGCTCACTGGCACCATGGGCCTAATTCCCCATTCAATCACATTATCCTGATGCTGAGCTAACCAGTCCTCGCCCTATCCTAGTTATGCCGAATGCCAGGCTAGGTAGCGACAAGTATCAAATTTGGAAGTGGTGGGATTCGACTGTGGTGGGATTCGATCTCCAGACCTTCCGTGTGGGAAGCCTGCGCTCTGACCGATTCGACAACTGCATCTGGTCCCCTGGAGAAGTTCAGCTGCCACCTAGTACCCCATAGTGAGATTATTGTCACTCCCAGCCCTGTCTTTTTATGTAGGCCTGTACAAATTCCATACATTTTGATCTTACAAACTCGTGCCTCCGGATGTCCAAAAGTAGGAGGCCTCTTATTTTCCATTTGTTTTTTTTAAGTGTGTTGCAATGCAATGTTGCCAGGCTGTAAAACTCCAAATATCTGCTGGACGCGAAAATTATATGCCTGTTGAGAGCGAGTGAGGGGAGAGAGGTAAGGGAAGGATGGGTGGGAGAGCGAGATGGGGACAGATGGGGACAGATGCGGAGCGATGATGAGAGGTGAAGAGATGGGTAGAGATGGGATGAGACGAGGGGAGATGAGGAGAGATGGGGCAGAAAGTGAGGGAAGGGGAGATAGGGAGACACAAAAATGGAGATGGGGAGGGAAGTGTGGGAGATGTGGAGAAAGATGAGGAGAGACAGGGAGAGGAGATGGGAGAGAGATGGGAGAGAGAAGGGGAGAGATGGGGAGAGATGGGTAGAGATTGAGAGAGATGGGAAGAGATGGGGAGAGATGTGGGGAGATGTGGAGAGATGGGGAGAGATGGGGAGATACAATAGGAGACATGGAGAGAGATGGGGAGAGATTGGGAGAGATGGGGAGAGATGGGGAGAGACAAGAGGAGACATGGAGAGAGATCCGGAGAGATGGGTAGAGATGGGGAGAGATGGGGAGAGATGGGGAGAGATTGAGAGAGATGGGGACAGATGATGAGAGATGTGGGGAGATGGGGAGAGATGGGGAGAGATGGGGATATACAAGAGGAGACATGGAGAGAGATCCGGAGAGATGGGGAGAGATGGGGAGAGATGGGGAGAGATGGGGAGAGACAAGAGGAGAGATGAGGAGACAGAAGGGAGAGAGAGGAGGACAAAGATGGAGACAGACAGGGATATGGGGAGAGAGATGGGAGAGCGATATGGGGGAAAAGAGGATGGGCACAGAGAAAGGTTGAGAAATAGAGAGCACTAGCTAGCTATCAGGTCATATATACATACATAATGTACACATATCAGTTCGCGGCCCCATCAGTGAGGCCCATCCCCTGGAGGAAGTTGTCACTTCGGAGATAAGAACAACAATTCATATTTCAGCAATTCATATCACTAGTCGACCCATATATAAAATATATAATTTAATGATTTTTTTAAAGAATGCAGTGCGTAATGTGACATGTTCCGCAATGTACTTTATTCTGATTAATTATGGCTGGTTCTGACCACCACTGATCTGTTGCGTGTTGCGATTTCTCCCTTACACGTTGTGTCCAATCGGTAAAACGAAACAGGCACACACGGCGATATCGAAAAAACAAGAGAAAAGGAAAGGAGAAAACATATTCACAGGGACATAACGGCGTTTTAGAAAACCTAATCGCCCCGAGGGTGTGCGTGTGTGAGTGTGCGCGTGTGTGCGTGTATGTGTGTGCATGTGTGCGCGTGTGTGTGCGCGTGTGTGCATGTGTGCGTGTGTGTATGTATGTGTATGTGTGTAAGTGTGTGTGTGAGTGTGTGTGCTTGTGTGCATGTGTGGGTGTATGTATGTGTATGCGTGTGCATGTGTGTATGTGTGAGTGTGTGTGCATGTGCATGTGTGTGTATGTATGTGTGCATGTGTGTGCATGTGTGTGTGTATGTGCGTGTGTGTGAGTGTGTGCATGTGTGTGCGCATGTGTGCATGTGGGTGTGTGCGTGTGTGCATGTGCGTGTGTGCGTGTGTGTATGCATGTGTATGTGTGTGTGTGTGAGTGTGTGCTTGTGCGCATGTGTGCATGTGTGGGTGTATGTATGTGTATGTGTGTGCATGTGTGCATGTGTGCATGTGTGCATGTGTGCATGTATGTGTGTGAGTGTGTGTGCATGTGTGTATGTATGTGTGCATGTGTGTGTGCATGTGTGTGCATGTGTGTGTAACTGCACATGTTTGTGCATGTGTGTGTGTCTGTGTGTGTGAGTGTGTGCGTGTGTGCGTGTGTGTGCGTGTGTGCATGTGTGCGTGTGTTCGTGTGTGCGTGTGTGCGTGTGTGTGCATGTGTGTGTGCATGTGTGCGTGTGTGAGTGTGTGCGTGTCTGCGTGTCTGCGTGTGTGTGCGTGTGTGTGCATGTGTGTGCATGCATGTGTGTGCGTGTGTGTGTGTGCATGTGTGCATGTGTGTGTGTGCGTGCGTGCATGTGTGAATGTGTGTGTGTGCGCGTGTGTGTGCATGTGTGTGCATATGTGCATGTGTGCGTGTGCACGTGTGTGCATGTGTGCGTGTGTGCGTGTGTGCGTGTATATGTGTGTGTGCATGTGTGCATGTGTGCATGTGTGTGCATGTGTGCGTGTGTGCGTGTGTGCGTGTATGTGTGTGTGTGTACATGTGTGTGTGCGCGTGTGTGTGCGTGTGTGTGTGCGTGTGTGGTTGTGTGTGCGTGTGTGCATGTGTGTGCGCGTGTGTGTGCGTGTGTGTGCGCGTGCGTCTGTGTGTTGGGGGTGCCAGTGAGGGTGGTGTGGGAGTTGCCTTGGGGGGGGGGGGGGGGGGGAGAGTGGGGAAGCGGGATGGGTGAGGGGTGGAGGGGATTCGGGGGGGGGGGGCGCGTACACGGCTAGGGCGCATTAGCAGAGCGGAAATGGCCGCCGTTCGATTTATGCGATAAAATCCCTCGAATAGAATGGGATTGTGCGAATTTAATAGGGAATTAGTCGATTATAATGTAATTATTCAACAGCCATGAACCCTGACCTCTTGGGTCATTCCCGACCGTTGACTACGGGTGAAAAGGTCAGGGTGTACTGTATGTTAGTTAGTAATGCAACACTTCCTCTCAGACAAGTGGGAAGAAATGCATTTCAGTAACTTGTAACACTATTATTATATATTATACCAGCTTTTTTGTTGTCTTCATTCATGCTGCTTATCATGGATAAGTCTGAATAGTCATGGTTTCACCATTAGATAGTTGGTCGATAGAAAGCCTGAATCTACACTTTTACCGAACCAAGGGATTTTTAGCCTCCCACACCACATAGACATGGAATGAGAGCAACTGGTCTTTGATAATGCTTTAAGTTATGGACAGCGGTGGAAATCCAAATTGGCAGAGGTGATGCTTGTGCACAGGTTAAAGCTGGGCTCCACATCAATCCCTGAACCAGTATTGTGTTGAAGTCTAATTATATATATTTATTTATATATATATATACTTATATATATATATATACTTATATATATATGTATTCTGACGATATTCAGAGACCATGTACATAACTATGTTCTCTGCTATATTCCAGACTCATGCAGGATCCCATTTAAAAATAGTGCTGCCATCTGGTGGAATCCATCTGTACCATTATGTGGTAAACTATATGGGTGGCGCTACCTAATGGTTAAAGTTAACAACACTCACAGTTATATGACTCAAAATGAATGCCACTCTGGTCGAAATGACTAAAGTTAGTAAAAAACCATCAGAACTAATCTGAAATGTGAATGGTATTGGTAGGGACAAACCCATACATGGCAAAGCATTAGTGAACAATGATGATGCGCATTGGCAGCGCTGGTGAGGAGTAGTGATGAGAACAACCCTAAAGCCCCAGTCAGACATCACCGGATTGAGGAAACGGACAGAAACCGGACACTGTCTAGTGAAATATGGCAATGTACGGTTTATATACGGCGAGTCTGTTCTATCTCCGGTGGTGTCCGGCGGTGTCCAGTACAAGTTTTGAACATGCACAAAACTTGTACCGGATGGTGTCCGGTTGATGTCCCGTCCATCCGTTAGACATTCCATTGTCATCTGGTTATCATCCTGTTATCGTCTGGTGGCTATTCGTTAATGTACGTTCCTTCTCCATTTAGCATACGTTTCATCTGGTACATTTCGATACAAACGCTAACATAGTGTTCTTCGGCAACATCCTAGTCCCAATCATAATCCCAACCAATTTCATATTTATGGCCATTTAAGACTTCTTTCTCAGAATATTTGTGTGAACACACAGACAAACCCACAAATGCGCAAACATTCACTTTTATTTAAAGCTGCATAGTCCGATGAAGCATCACATTTTCAAAACCAAAGCAATTATCTCGATTTGATCCTACATATCTAACTTGGATACTGATGCATCTATTAAGCATTTGTTGCCACATAGAAGGGAATACTAAGTCCATTTAATAGAACCTGTTACTGCGGAAGCCTATGGTGTCAGAGTTTTGGCATGCTTGCCAAATCTAATTTTACACGTCTATACTTCAAATATCTCAAAAGTTAGCCATTTAAAATAAAAATTACTTCAAACTAAAGTAAGGTGAATTATAACAATCAATTAAAAAAATTATCTCAGAAAAATGGCCGAAACTCTGAGCCATCGCACTGTGTCAGAGTGGTTAGAGTGTCTGACTTTTTTCTAGGTCCGACTCCTAATCTGAAAGTTGGTGGTTTGATTCCCTGTACCCTCAGCTCCTGCAATTTAGATTTCCACTGCTGTGCATAACTTACAGCGTCATTAAGACTAGTTGCTCTCATAGCATGGCTATGTGGTGTGGGAGGTTAAACATCCCTTGGGTTGGTAAAAGTGTAGCCTCTGGCTTTCTATCGACAAACTGTCTAATGGTGAAAACAAGTCTATTTAGACTTATTCATGATAGGCAGTATAAATCTTCAAGAATCAGACTGTGCAACTTTAAGTAATTGTAGATATATGTCAGTATAAATCTTTAAGAATCAGACTATGCAACTTTAAGTAACTATAGATATATGTCATGTTGACTGCCATTTGAGACTATTTTGTTTTAATCTTTTTTTTGGCGAACACACAGACAAACATACACAGTTTATTTATATAGATATATGTGCATAAATGCGTGTGTCGTTAATTACACATACATATTTAAATGATGCAATATATACATACTTGTAGATCTATGTATATATGTGATGTATAACGAATTATGCGAGTATAATGATACGTAAGGGTTAATTATTGTAGTAGGCTGCACTGACCTCTCAGGCAAGTAACCACATAGACAGGTAGGCGTGGGTAGTGTGGTGATATCAGGGAGCCTAGGTGGTGTAATGATTAGCACACTGGCCCGGAATGCAAAGAGATGTGGGTTCGAGTCCCGCTCTAGGCACAATATTTCCCATTTTCATCACCCCCATGACATTATTATTATTGTTATACTCTGTAAGACCAACACTGTACCGGTGGCTCCAACTTCTCTCCTCGCCTCAACCGGATGTAGACCAGTGTCAGTCGCACTGGAGGATTTGGATAGTGATAAACCATTTATCGCGTGTAATATAAGCTCAGTAGTGTCCTGCCCCACCCCTCTTCGTAGTGGGGTTGGGGGTTGGGGGTTGGGGGGTATATATTACACACATCACATTATCCGAACCTGATTAAAGCTATATAGTCAAATGAAGCATCAAATTTTCAAAACCAAAACAATTATCTGGAATTGATTATACATATCTAACTTAGATAATGATGCAGCTATCAAGTATCATTATCAAGCATTATTTGCCACAAGGAAGGGAATAATACTGAGTCAATTTAATAGAACCTGTTACTGGTGAAGCCTATGGTGTCAGAGTTAAAGCTGCATAGTCTGATGAAATATCAAATTTTCAAAACCAAATCAATTATCTAGATTTGATTTCACATATCCAACTTAGATACTGATGCACTTATTAAGCATTTGTTTCTACATAGAAGGCAATACTGAGCCAATTTAACAGAACCTGTTACTGCAGCAGTCTATGGTGTTATACTTTTGGCAAGCTTGCCAAAACTAATTTTCCATGTTTCACTCAAAATATCTCAAAGGTTTACCATTTAAAATAAAAGTAACTTCGAACTAATGTAAAGTAGATGCTAGTGATCGATCTAATATATTTATCTCAGAAAAAATCAGACATTCAAAACCATCGGACCGTGCAACTTTAACTTGACATATTTGCACATCAAATATCTCACTTCTTAGCCATTTAAAATCAATGTCACTTCAAACTAAAGCAAGGTAGATTATAACAATCAATTTAATATAGCTATCTGAGAAAGACACAGAAATTCAAAACCATCGGACTATGCAACTTTAAATTATATTTTCTTAAAGAGCGGGTGTACTAGGTAGGTGGAGATGACTGGGCTGTCTTGGAAGGTCACGGGTTCAATTCCCGAATGTTTCATTTAAGCAAGAAACCCCAGCCAGACTAATGAACGGTTCCTGGATGAACCTGTTCCTTACCCGGCATGCACCTGGCACCTGACCTGACCTGCAGGCAGGTCACGGGTCGCGGAGGTCACCCCCTCTCCACTCACCCCCTCTCCACTCACCCCCCCCCCCTCCCACACACACACACCCCTGCCTCCTTGTACCTATGTATGGGCGATAATAGGAGGGAGTGTGATTGGCGCGGGGGGCCGCTGACGATGACAATAAGAGCCGGGGTCTGACGTCTCTATAGACCGGTGCTGCTGCTCGGAGCCCTGGCGGTGTCCTCGGAGTAGGTCATGGTGTCTCAGAGAAGATTGGCTGGTTGGTTGGTTGTTGGAGTTTCCCGTCCTGGCAATATCTAAGGTCACATCAGGATGGGCACCGACTTGTGACAGTGCACACTCATGGTGTCTTTATATTTATAGTCCTGCCCCATTGGGAAATCAGGCTACCAGCATCATGCCGATATCCCACTCAGTCATATTATCCTGACACTGAGGTAACCAGTCCTTGCCCTATTCTATTAATGCTGGAAGAAAACCAGAGTAGTAACCAATGGGTATCGGAGATGAAACGGACAAACCGGACTAAACTGACTTAAACCAGACACCAACCGTACGCGTCAGTCCAGCAGTGTCCGTTACAAGTTTTGTGCAGGTTCAAAACTTGACACCCTACACACTGGACACCACCAGAGATAGAAAGGACACGCCGGATGCCTACCATATATAAACCGGACATTGATGTATTTCACCGGACATAGTCCGGTTTCTATCCGTTTCCCCAGTCCGGTACGGTGTGACTGAGCCTTAAGATTCACCCCTACCTTGAGTAGGGGTGAATGACAACTATGTCTAAATCTGAGCAAACACTGCTTAAAATAGGTTTGTTTGTTTGTTCTTGTTTTACGTCCTAGCAACATCTAAGGTCATATCAGGACGGGTACCGACTTGTGACCGTGCGCAGTCATGGTGACTTTATAGTGCTGCCCCACTGGAAGACCAGGCCACCAGCACCATGACCTGATATCCCACTCAGTCACATTATCCTAACACTGAGCCAGCCAGTCCTTGCCCTATCCTAATAATGCCGAGTGCCAGGCTAGGAAGCAACAAGTATAAATTTTTAAGTCATTCGTTTCACTCGACCAAGGTTCGAACCCATGACCCCACGATCTACCAACACGGGAGACGGACGCTCTAACTCATTCGGCCATCCCGTCTGGTGGAATTAACAGGAAGATTGTGGTTCCAATGTGCAGCATTAATCTATATTGGAGTAGAATTAGTCAAATGGCGCAGGATGCAAACATACAAGATGGCGGCCCCAGAATGCTCTCGATTCGAGTTTTAAAGGTGATTAATTTACATTATTTAATCAATTCTTTATTCAAAAGTTGCAGGTAAAAATAAATATATATGCAAGGATTATATTTTGCTACTTAGATTAAGAATTCATGTCGTGATTTCATCTAGCCGGCCTTCCGGCACTTTTTTAAATAAAGGTTGTTCAGTAGTCCTGTCTCAGCGATAGTGCTGCGGGAGTAACTACAATCATGTCAATGCGCTATGATTGTGTACGCCAACTGTCTTGCACACTCTATCTGTCCAGTCTGGGTCATGTGTGTACCCACAGTTGGATTGTTGATTGGTTGGCTGTTGGAGTTTTACATCCTCACAACATCTAAGGTCATATAAGGATGGGTACTGACTTGTGACATTGCACATTCAATGACTCATGACGACTTTATAGTGTGTCCCACTGGCAAATCAGGCTGTTGGAACTATGACCTGATTTCCCACTCAGTCACATTATCCTGACAGTGATCCAACCAGTCCTTGCCTTATCCTATTAATGCCCAGTGCCAGGCTAGGAAGCAACAAGTATCAATTTTATAACTCATTGGTTTGACTCGACTAGGAACCAAACTTCTGATCTCCCGCACGCGAGGCTCACACTCTACCAATTCAGCCACCACGTGCAGATTGTTGATGGATGGGGCTGATATTGTACGGCTAGCATTAAGGCAGGCAGTTGTGATTGTGCGCCTAGCATTAGGTGATGTCTATTCCCATTGCATCCTCAACTCTCATGTGGACTAGACAAGGGCGTCAACGGGCACGTGATTCCGGGGAGGGCGGTGGGGGGTAGTGTGGGGGGGGGCGGAAGTAGCCTGAGGGCGTCTCACCAGGGGGTGCCATCATAGGAGATCAGTTATTAAACGCTGTCAGCATCCGGTCACCTCTAGCAACGGGCATGCGTAGAAGCTATGACAGGGGAGAAGGGTGGGGAAGTGTGTGTGTGTGTGTCCGGGTGTGTGGGTGTGCGGGTGTGTGGGTGTGTGGGTGTAGGGTGGGGGATGGGGTGAGGGGTGTGTGGGGGTGTAGGTGAGTAAGGGGATGTGTGTGATGTGGGAGTGGGGTGAACGGGGTGGGTGGGGAACGTCGGTGGGGTATGAGGTGTGTTGAGCGAGGTGTAGTCTGTGTGGTGTGTGGGGGTGTGGTGAGTGTGGTGTGATGTGTGTGGGGGTGGTGTTTGATGTGGGATGTATTGCGCATGCTGTGGGCATAAGGTGTAGCATGTGTGGTGTGGGATGTATGGCGTGCAGGATGTGGGGGTAGGGGTGCGGTGTAGGTTGTTGGTGGCATCTGAGGTTTGTGTGGAGAGTGGTTGTGTGGAGGGCTGTGTGTGTGGTGGGCTGACTGAATCAATAACGTGTCCGCATGTGTGGTATGACTGTACATGGCTATTATTAGTGTGGGTACGGCTGGGTGAATGGTCCGTGTGTGGGTGTGGGTGTGGGTGTTGGCGTGCCTGTGAGTAGGCGTGAATGGGAGACTGAGTGTGGGTGTGTGAATCGGTGTGTGGGTGTGTTGGGTCCAAGATACCGAAAGGTAAAGTTCCCAAAGGAATTCTGCGTGTTCTAGTATATTATTATTATTATCCTCTTCTTTGTTGCAGGCTTGTGGTAGCCTATACAAAGCTCGTAGCACTCAGCTCTAATGGTATTACATCCACATATATTGTTCTACTCAGCCTTTCATAGACAACACGTCCGCTAAATTATATGCTATCGAAATGCTTTGATTTGAAGAACTTCACAAATCTAATTTGAAATCTGACTAATAACTAAGTGATATAATTTGTGCAAGAGAATGTGAAGCCCCTGTGTCACCGACTATTATTTATATTCCGAAAATCAACTTCCCTAGCAAACAACAAGGCCATTTGTCATAGTCTCATAGTTTTTCTCTGAGAATCGACTTCCACAAACAAATATTGAAGGCTTTTTGTCACAGCCTATTATTTACTCTGAAAATCAACTTCAACAAACAAATAGAAAGCCCCTTTGTCACAACCTTTTATTCTTACTCTGAAAATGTACTTCCACGTGGAAAAAGAAAGCTTCTTTGTCACAACCTATCATTTTTACTCCAAAGATTTACTTCCGTGTGCAAATAGAAAGGTCCTTTGTCACAAGCCATTATTCTTACTCTGAAAATTTACTTCCACATGCAACTACAAAGGCCCTTTGTCACAGCTGATTATTCTTTCTCCAAAAATTGACTTCCACATACAAATCAAAACACCCTTTGTCACAACCTATTATTCTTACTCCGGAAATCGACTTCCGTATGCAAATAGACAGGCACTTTCTCATACTGTCATTTGCTTATTTACACTATATACATCTGTGTATTTGGAGATATGTCTATGGTTCTTATAAAGAAAAGGGGGGAAGAAAAGAAACAAAAACGAAATGCTTCAGGAAAATTCTAGAATCATACAATACCATATAAAACATATTCACCAAATGCATAATACTTTTTCTAAACTGGATTTATATACGGTTATTATTACAACTAATAGATTGTGTATACTAATTTTATTATCAAACAGGATTTGCATGCGGTTATAATTGCAACTGATAATTTCATTTATGTACCAACAAATTGTATTGAAAGGCTGGAAGACCAGTGCTCTGGTGTAGACAAAAGGCATTATTCACTAAATAAACTAAATCTTAGTAAAAAAAAGAATTGTCTACTATTGTTGCCGTAGAATGGGACTTGTGTAGAGAAATAGCAAAGCCACTTCGTCATGACCGCTAATTTTTCTACCCTCTCCTTTGTCCTCTAAATGTCCACTCACGTTTTGCCTTCTTATTTTGCAGAACGAAAGCGAGGCTGAAGCGGGTTGTGTCAGGGTTAGGGGAGGAGGAGGGGGGAGGGTGGGAGGATGAGCATGTGTGTGGCTATGTTGCGTGTGGGGGATGGGGTGTGGGTTGTGGGTATAAGGCCCATGTATGTGTGTGTGGGGGGAGGGGGACCTCGACTTTGACGTTGACCCAGTGAACTGACACATCCGTGTGTGTATGGGGGTGGGGGGTGCCGGTGTGTGTGTGGGGGGGGGGGGGGGCTGTGCCACCAGTGACCTTGCACTATGTTAACGCCGATCCACGCACGCTGACCTTGTCCAAGGTCAATGCAATTGCCTCTCGTTGCGCTGTTGTATGTCTTTTGTCCAATTAAGCAGTAACTGGTCCTACAGTAGTAGGTACTTTGTCTTCAACGGACAACTCTCCGGCTGAGAATTAACAAGGCCTATGTCCACTTTCAGAAAAAGATTTAATTTATACATAAAACCCATCACAGAGTTGACACGTTGGATGTCCCCAACCCACAGATCAATACATAAACCCCCAAGACTCTCTCATCTACTCTATATATTGAGCTGAGGGTTTGGGAAATAAAGCTTATCAACTTTGATGTGGGTTGTATGTACAAATGAAGAGTTCAGGCGCAAAACCACATAAATGCCAATCCAGAAATGGAGATAAACATTGGAATCAAACCATCAAAAACAGTTTTTTTTTATATTCCTTCTCTTTTGTTCATTGCTCCACAACCATGTGATCATATAAATAATCAAATGAAACCAAGACAGTTTGTACGTTGAATAATTCACATTGCAAGGGTTTGTTGATCATCGTGGTCGCTAAAGACAAGTGCTACTCCATAATTCACCACTAAAGGGCGCATTCCATATACGCGTAATGCGTAATGCGTAATGCGTTACGCGTTATGCGTTATGCGAATGCCAGCATTCCATATACGCGTAATGCGTATTGCGTATTGCGTTATGCGTTATGCAGTGAAGTATATAAAAAGTATATAAAAAGTGTGTGTGACTCTGCGTCTCTGTGTGTGTCTCTATGTGTGTGTCTGTGTCTCCGTGTCTCTGTGTGTGTCTCTGTGTGTGTCTGTGTGTGTGTGACTCTGTGTCTCTGTGTGTGTCTCTATGTGTGTGTCTGTGTCTCCGTGTCTCTGTGTGTGTCTCTGTCTTTGTGTCTGTGTGTGACTCTGTGTGTGTCTCTATGTGTGTATGTGTCTCCGTGTTCTGTGTGTGTCTCTGTGTGTGTGACTCTGTTCTCTGTGTGTGTCTCTATGTGTGTGTCTGTGTCTCCGTGTCTCTGTGTGTGTCTCTGTCTGTGTCTGTGTGTGTGACTCTGTGTATCTGTGTGTGTCTCTATGTGTATGTTGTCTCCGTGTCTCTGTGTGTGTCTCTGTGTGTGTCTGTGTGTGTGTGACTCTGTGTCTCTGTGTGTGTCTCTATGTGTGTGTCTGTGTCTCTGTGTCTCTGACAAAGAGACACACACAGACACATATACACACAGAGACACACACAGAGACACACACAGACACAGATACACACACAGAGACACACACAGAGACACAGAGACACACCACAGAGACACAAATTCAGAGACACACATTCAGAGACCCACACACAGAGACACACACACAGACACAGAGACACACACAGCGACACACACAGACACAGATACACACACAGAGACACACACAGACACAGAGACACAACACACAGACACACATTCAGAGACACACATTCAGAGACACACACACAGAGACACACACACAGACACAGAGACACACACAGAGACACACACAGAGACACAACACACAGGAACACACACACAGACACACACACAGACACACACACAGACCACAGAGACACACACACAGAGAACACACACAGAGACACACACACACAGAATGGGACGGTCCAAACATGGCTCAGTTTAGCTTGCTTCGAGGGATGTTAGGACCGTCCCAAATATGAAGACTGCTTCCTAACAGGTCCGCCGCATAAACCTACATGTTTGTACCGTCCCATCATATTTCTCATGAAGACCATAATTATCAGTCGCCTCCTCCAGCCTTATATCAATGGACAAATGCGACTGATGCTTTTCTGTTCACACCACCTTGTCCCGGCTGTCCGTAATTATCAGTCGCCTCCTCCAGCCTTATATCAATGGACAAATGCGACTGATGATTTTCTATTCGCACCACCTTGAAGAGTGCTTCCTAACAGGTCCGCCGCATAAACCTACATGTTTGCACCGTCCCATTCTTCATATTTCTCATGAAGACCATAATTATCAGTCGCCTCCTCCAGCCTTATATCAATGGACAAATGCGACTGATGCTTTTCTGTTCGCACCACCTTGTCCCGGCTGTCCGTAATTATCAGTCGCCTCCTCCAGCCTTATATCAATGGACAAATGCGACTGATAATTTTCTATTCGCACCACCTTGAAGACTGCTTCCTAACAGGTCCGCCGCATAAACCTATATGTTTGCACCGTCCCATTCTTCATATTTCTCATGAATACCATAATTATCAGTCGCCTCCTCCAGCCTTATATCAATGGACAAATGCGACTGATGCTTTTCTGTTCGCACCACCTTGTCCCGGCTGTCCGTAATTATCAGTCGCCTCCTCCAGCCTTATATCAATGGACAAATGCGACTGATGCTTTTCTATTCGCAGCACCTTTACGCATTACGCATTACGCACCGATCGCTACATGGAGCGATCGGGATAATGGATTTTATTCGCATTCGGATTCGCATTACGCATTACGCGTAT